>JALAZF010000357.1:0-1200000 GCA_022829125.1 Lathyrus tuberosus
AAAAGGTTTCAATATGGACGGGTATCGAAAAGGTACACGGACGGGTGTAAAAGGCTCAATACGGACGAATATCGAAAAGGTACACAGACGGGTGTAAAAAGGTTTCAATACAGACGGGTATCGAAAATGGTACACGGACGAGGGTAAAAAGCTCAACACGGACAGGTATCGAAAAGGTACACGGACGGGTGTAAAAGGCTCAATACGGACGGGTATCGAAAAGGTACACGGACGGGTATCGAAAAGGTACACGGACGGGTGTAAACGGCTCAATACGGACGGGTATCAAAAAGGTACACGGACGGGTGTAAAAAGGTTTCAATACGGACGGATGTCGAAAAGGGTACACGGACGGGTGTAAAGAGGTTCCAATATGGACGGGTGTCGAAAAGGGTACACGGACGGGTGTAAAAAGGTTAAATACGGACGGGTATCGAGAAGGTACACAGACGGGTGTAAAAAGGTTTCAATACGGACGGGTATCGAAAAAGGTACACGGACGAGGGTAAAGAGCTCAATACGGACGGGTATCGAAAAGGTACACGGACGGATGTAAAGAGGTTCAATACGGACGGGTATCGAAAAAGGTACACGGACGAGGGTAAAGAGCTCAACACGGACGGGTGTAAAAGGCTCAATACGGATGGGTATCGAAAATGTACACGGACGGGTATCGAAAAGGTACACGGATGGGTGTAAAAGGCTCAATACGGACAGGTATGAAAAAGTTACACGGACGGGTGTAAAAAGGTTTCAATACGGACGGGTGTCAAAAAGGGTACACGGACGGGTGTAAAGAGGTTCCAATACGGACGGGTATCGAAAAGGTACACGGACGGGTGTCGAAAGGGTACACGGACGAGTGCAAAGGGGGTTTCAATATGGACGGGTATCGAAAAGGTAAACGGACGGGTGTAAAAGGCTCAATACGGACGGGTATCGAAAAGGTACACGGACGGGTGTAAAAGGCTCAATACGGACGGGTATCGAAAAGGTACACGGACGGGTGTAAAAAGGTTTCAATACGGACGGGAATCGAAAAGGTACACGGACGGGTGTAAAAGGCTCAATACGGACGGGTATCGAAAAGGTTCACGGACGGGTGTAAAAAGGTTTCAATACGGACGGGTATCGAATAGGTACACGGACGGGTGTAAAAGGCTCAATACGGACGGGTATCGAAAAGGTACACGGACGGCAGTAAAAAGGTTTCAATATGGACGGGTATCGAAAAGGTACACGGACGGGTGTAAAAGGCTCAATACGGACGAATATCGAAAAGGTACACAGACGGGTGTAAAAAGGTTTCAATACAGACGGGTATCGAAAAAGGTACACGGACGAGGGTAAAATGCTCAACACGGACAGGTATCGAAAAGGTACACGGACGGGTGTTAAAGGCTCAATACGGACGGGTATCGAAAAGGTACACAGACGGGTATCGAAAAGGTACACGGACGGGTGTAAACGGCTCAATACGGACGGGTATCAAAAATGTACACGGACGGGTGTAAAAAGGTTTTAATACGGACGGATGTCGAAAAGGGTACACGGACGGGTGTAAAGAGGTTCCAATACGAACGGGTGTCGAAAAGGGTACACGAACGGGTGTAAAAAGGTTAAATACGGACGGGTATCGAGAAGGTACACGGACGGGTGTAAAATGGTTTCAATACGGACGGGTATCGAAAAAGGTTCACGGACGAGGGTAAAGAGCTCAACACGGACGGGTATCGAAAAGGTACACAGACGGATGTAAAGAGGTTCAATACGGACGGGTATCGAAAAGGTACACGGACGGGTGTAAAAGGCTCAATACGGACGGGTATCGAAAATGTACACGGACGGGTATCGAAAAGGTACACGGACGGGTGTAAAAGGCTCAATACGGACAGGTATGAAAAAGTTACACGGACGGGTGTAAAAAGGTTTCAATACGGACGGGTGTCGAAAAGGGTACACGGACGGGTGTAAAGAGGTTCCAATATGGACGGGTGTCGAAAAGGAACACGGACGGGTGTCGAAAGGGTACACGGACGAGTGCAAAGGGGGTTTCAATATGGACGGGTATCAAAAAGGTACACGTACGGGTGTAAAAGGCTCAATACGGACGGGTATCGAAAAGGTACACGGACGGGTGTAAAAGGCTCAATACGGAGTGGTATCAAAAAGGTACACGGACAGGTGTAAAAAGGTTTCAATACGGACGGGTGTCAAAAAGGGTACACGGACGGGTGTAAAGAGGTTCCAATACGGACGGGTATTGAAAAGGTACACGGACGGGTGTCGAAAGGGTACACGGACGAGTGCAAAGGGGGTTTCAATATGGACGGGTATCGAAAAGGTAAACGGACGGGTGTAAAAGGCTCAATACGGACGGGTATCGAAAAGGTACACGGACGGGTGTAAAAGGCTCAATACGGACGGGTATCGAAAAGGTACACGGACGGGTGTAAAAAGGTTTCAATACGGACGGGAATCGAAAAGGTACACAGACGGGTGTAAAAGGCTCAATACGGACGGGTATCGAAAAGGTACACGGACGGGTGTAAAAAGGTTTCAATACGGACGGGTATCGAATAGGTACACGGACGGGTGTAAAAGGCTCAATACAGACAGGTATCGAAAAGGTACACGGACGGGTTGTAAAAGGCTCAATACGGACGGGTATCGAAAAGGTACACAGACGGGTATCGAAAAGGTACACGGACGGGTGTAAACGGCTCAATACGGACGGGTATCAAAAATGTACACGGACGGGTGTAAAAAGGTTTTAATACGGACGGATGTCGAAAAGGGTACACGGACGGGTGTAAAGAGGTTCCAATACGGACGGGTGTCGAAAAGGGTACACGGACGGGTGTAAAAAGGTTAAATACGGACGGGTATCGAGAAGGTACACGGACGGGTGTAAAAAGGTTTCAATACGGACGGGTATCGAAAAAGGTACACGGACGAGGGTAAAGAGCTCAACACGGACGGGTATCGAAAAGGTTCACGGACGGATGTAAAGAGGTTCAATACGGACGGGTATCGAAAAGGTACACGGACGGGTGTAAAAAGCTCAATACGGACGGGTATCGAAAATGTACACGGACGGGTATCGAAAAGGTACACGGACGGGTGTAAACGGCTCAATACGGACGGGTATCAAAAAGGTACACGGACGGGTGTAAAAAGGTTTCAATACGGACGGATGTCGAAAAGGGTACACGGACGGGTGTAAAGAGGTTCCAATATGGACGGGTGTCGAAAAGGGTACACGGACGGGTGTAAAAAGGTTAAATACGGACGGGTATCGAGAAGGTACACAGACGGGTGTAAAAAGGTTTCAATACGGACGGGTATCGAAAAAGGTACACGGACGAGGGTAAAGAGCTCAATACGGACGGGTATCGAAAAGGTACACGGACGGATGTAAAGAGGTTCAATACGGACGGGTATCGAGAAGGTACACAGACGGGTGTAAAAAGGTTTCAATACGGACGGGTATCGAAAAAGGTACACGGACGAGGGTAAAGAGCTCAATACGGACGGGTATCGAGAAGGTACACGGACGGATGTAAAGAGGTTCAATACGGACGGGTATCGAAAAGGTACACGGACGGGTGTAAAAGGCTCAATACGGATGGGTATCGAAAATGTACACGGACGGGTATCGAAAAGGTACACGGACGGGTGTAAAAGGCTCAATACGGACAGGTATGAAAAAGTTACACGGACGGGTGTAAAAAGGTTTCAATACGGACGGGTGTCAAAAAGGGTACACGGACGGGTGTAAAGAGGTTCCAATACGGACGGGTATCGAAAAGGTACACGGAGGGGTGTCGAAAGGGTACACGGACGAGTGCAAAGGGGGTTTCAATATGGACGGGTATCGAAAAGGTAAACGGACGGGTGTAAAAGGCTCAATACGGACGGGTATCGAAAAGGTACACGGACGGGTGTAAAAGGCTCAATACGGACGGGTATCGAAAAGGTACACGGACGGGTGTAAAAAGGTTTCAATACGGACGGGAATCGAAAAGGTACACGGACGGGTGTAAAAGGCTCAATACGGACGGGTATCGAAAAGGTTCACGGACGGGTGTAAAAAGGTTTCAATACGGACGGGTATCGAATAGGTACACGGACGGGTGTAAAAGGCTCAATACGGACGGGTATCGAAAAGGTACACGGACGGGTGTAAAAGGCTCAATACGGAGTGGTATCAAAAAGGTACACGGACAGGTGTAAAAAGGTTTCAATACGGACGGGTGTCAAAAAGGGTACACGGACGGGTGTAAAGAGGTTCCAATACGGACGGGTATTGAAAAGGTACACGGACGGGTGTCGAAAGGGTACACGGACGAGTGCAAAGGGGGTTTCAATATGGACGGGTATCGAAAAGGTAAACGGACGGGTGTAAAAGGCTCAATACGGACGGGTATCGAAAAGGTACACGGACGGGTGTAAAAGGCTCAATACGGACGGGTATCGAAAAGGTACACGGACGGGTGTAAAAAGGTTTCAATACGGACGGGAATCGAAAAGGTACACGGACGGGTGTAAAAGGCTCAATACGGACGGGTATCGAAAAGGTACACGGACGGGTGTAAAAAGGTTTCAATACGGACGGGTATCGAATAGGTACACGGACGGGTGTAAAAGGCTCAATACAGACAGGTATCGAAAAGGTACACGGACGGGTGTAAAAGGCTCAATACGGACGGGTATCGAAAAGGTACACAGACGGGTATCGAAAAGGTACACGGACGGGTGTAAACGGCTCAATACGGACGGGTATCAAAAATGTACACGGACGGGTGTAAAAAGGTTTTAATACGGACGGATGTCGAAAAGGGTACACGGACGGGTGTAAAGAGGTACCAATACGGACGGGTGTCAAAAAGGGTACACGGACGGGTGTAAAAAGGTTAAATACGGACGGGTATCGAGAAGGTACACGGACGGGTGTAAAAAGGTTTCAATACGGACGGGTATCGAAAAAGGTACACGGACGAGGGTAAAGAGCTCAACACGGACGGGTATCGAAAAGGTTCACGGACGGATGTAAAGAGGTTCAATACGGACGGGTATCGAAAAGGTACACGGACGGGTGTAAAAGGCTCAATACGGACGGGTATCGAAAATGTACACGGACGGGTATCGAAAAGGTACACGGACGGGTGTAAACGGCTCAATACGGACGGGTATCAAAAAGGTACACGGACGGGTGTAAAAAGGTTTCAATACGGACGGATGTCGAAAAGGGTACACGGACGGGTGTAAAGAGGTTCCAATATGGACGGGTGTCGAAAAGGGTACACGGACGGGTGTAAAAAGGTTAAATACGGACGGGTATCGAGAAGGTACACAGACGGGTGTAAAAAGGTTTCAATACGGACGGGTATCAAAAAAGGTACACGGACGAGGGTAAAGAGCTCAATACGGACGGGTATCGAAAAGGTACACGGACGGATGTAAAGAGGTTCAATACGGACGGGTATCGAAAAGGTACACGGACGGGTGTAAAAGGCTCAATACGGATGGGTATCGAAAATGTACACGGACGGGTATCGAAAAGGTACACGGACGGGTGTAAAAGGCTCAATACGGACAGGTATGAAAAAGTTACACGGACGGGTGTAAAAAGGTTTCAATACGGACGGGTGTCAAAAAGGGTACACGGACGGGTGTAAAAGGCTCAATACGGACGGGTATCGAAAATGTACACGGACGGGTATCGAAAAGGTACACGGACGGGTGTAAAAGGCTCAATACGGACAGGTATGAAAAAGTTACACGGACGGGTGTAAAAAGGTTTCAATACGGACGGGTGTCGAAAAGGGTACACGGACGGGTGTAAAGAGGTTCCAATACGGACGGGTGTCGTAAAGGAACACGGACGGGTGTCGAAAGGGTACACGGACGAGTGCAAAGGGGGTTTCAATATGGACGGGTATCAAAAAGGTACACGTACGGGTGTAAAAGGCTCAATACGGACGGGTATCGAAAAGGTACACGGACGGGTGTAAAAGGCTCAATACGGAGGGGTATCAAAAAGGTACACGGACAGGTGTAAAAAGGTTTCAATACGGACGGGTGTCAAAAAGTGTACACGGACGGGTGTAAAGAGGTTCCAATACGGACGGGTATCGAAAAGGTACACGGACGGGTGTCGAAAGGGTACACGGACGAGTGCAAAGGGGGTTTCAATATGGACGGGTATCGAAAAGGTAAACGGACGGGTGTAAAAGGCTCAATACGGACGGGTATCGAAAAGGTACACGGACGGGTGTAAAAGGCTCAATACGGACGGGTATCGAAAAGGTACACAGACGGGTGTAAAAAGGTTTCAATACGGACGGGAATCGAAAAGGTACACGGACGGGTGTAAAAGGCTCAATACGGACGGGTATCGAAAAGGTACACGGACGGGTGTAAAAAGGTTTCAATACGGACGGGTATCGAAAAAGGTACACGGACGAGGGTAAAGAGCTCAATACGGACGGGTATCGAAAAGGTACACGGACGGATGTAAAGAGGTTCAATACGGACGGGTATCGAAAAGGTACACGGACGGGTGTAAAAGGCTCAATACGGATGGGTATCGAAAATGTACACGGACGGGTATCGAAAAGGTACACGGATGGGTGTAAAAGGCTCAATACGGACAGGTATGAAAAAGTTACACGGACGGGTGTAAAAAGGTTTCAATACGGACGGGTGTCAAAAAGGGTACACGGACGGGTGTAAAGAGGTTCCAATACGGACGGGTATCGAAAAGGTACACGGACGGGTGTCGAAAGGGTACACGGACGAGTGCAAAGGGGGTTTCAATATGGACGGGTATCGAAAAGGTAAACGGACGGGTGTAAAAGGCTCAATACGGACGGGTATCGAAAAGGTACACGGACGGGTGTAAAAGGCTCAATACGGACGGGTATCGAAAAGGTACACGGACGGGTGTAAAAAGGTTTCAATACGGACGGGAATCGAAAAGGTACACGGACGGGTGTAAAAGGCTCAATACGGACGGGTATCGAAAAGGTTCACGGACGGGTGTAAAAAGGTTTCAATACGGACGGGTATCGAATAGGTACACGGACGGGTGTAAAAGGCTCAATACGGACGGGTATCGAAAAGGTACACGGACGGCAGTAAAAAGGTTTCAATATGGACGGGTATCGAAAAGGTACACGGACGGGTGTAAAAGGCTCAATACGGACGAATATCGAAAAGGTACACAGACGGGTGTAAAAAGGTTTCAATACAGACGGGTATCGAAAAAGGTACACGGACGAGGGTAAAATGCTCAACACGGACAGGTATCGAAAAGGTACACGGACGGGTGTTAAAGGCTCAATACGGACGGGTATCGAAAAGGTACACAGACGGGTATCGAAAAGGTACACGGACGGGTGTAAACGGCTCAATACGGACGGGTATCAAAAATGTACACGGACGGGTGTAAAAAGGTTTTAATACGGACGGATGTCGAAAAGGGTACACGGACGGGTGTAAAGAGGTTCCAATACGAACGGGTGTCGAAAAGGGTACACGAACGGGTGTAAAAAGGTTAAATACGGACGGGTATCGAGAAGGTACACGGACGGGTGTAAAATGGTTTCAATACGGACGGGTATCGAAAAAGGTTCACGGACGAGGGTAAAGAGCTCAACACGGACGGGTATCGAAAAGGTACACAGACGGATGTAAAGAGGTTCAATACGGACGGGTATCGAAAAGGTACACGGACGGGTGTAAAAGGCTCAATACGGACGTGTATCGAAAATGTACACGGACGGGTATCGAAAAGGTACACGGACGGGTGTAAAAGGCTCAATACGGACAGGTATGAAAAAGTTACACGGACGGGTGTAAAAAGGTTTCAATACGGACGGGTGTCGAAAAGGGTACACGGACGGGTGTAAAGAGGTTCCAATATGGACGGGTGTCGAAAAGGAACACGGACGGGTGTCGAAAGGGTACACGGACGAGTGCAAAGGGGGTTTCAATATGGACGGGTATCAAAAAGGTACACGTACGGGTGTAAAAGGCTCAATACGGACGGGTATCGAAAAGGTACACGGACGGGTGTAAAAGGCTCAATACGGAGTGGTATCAAAAAGGTACACGGACAGGTGTAAAAAGGTTTCAATACGGACGGGTGTCAAAAAGGGTACACGGACGGGTGTAAAGAGGTTCCAATACGGACGGGTATTGAAAAGGTACACGGACGGGTGTCGAAAGGGTACACGGACGAGTGCAAAGGGGGTTTCAATATGGACGGGTATCGAAAAGGTAAACGGACGGGTGTAAAAGGCTCAATACGGACGGGTATCGAAAAGGTACACGGACGGGTGTAAAAGGCTCAATACGGACGGGTATCGAAAAGGTACACGGACGGGTGTAAAAAGGTTTCAATACGGACGGGAATCGAAAAGGTACACAGACGGGTGTAAAAGGCTCAATACGGACGGGTATCGAAAAGGTACACGGACGGGTGTAAAAAGGTTTCAATACGGACGGGTATCGAATAGGTACACGGACGGGTGTAAAAGGCTCAATACAGACAGGTATCGAAAAGGTACACGGACGGGTGTAAAAGGCTCAATACGGACGGGTATCGAAAAGGTACACAGACGGGTATCGAAAAGGTACACGGACGGGTGTAAACGGCTCAATACGGACGGGTATCAAAAATGTACACGGACGGGTGTAAAAAGGTTTTAATACGGACGGATGTCGAAAAGGGTACACGGACGGGTGTAAAGAGGTTCCAATACGGACGGGTGTCGAAAAGGGTACACGGACGGGTGTAAAAAGGTTAAATACGGACGGGTATCGAGAAGGTACACGGACGGGTGTAAAAAGGTTTCAATACGGACGGGTATCGAAAAAGGTACACGGACGAGGGTAAAGAGCTCAACACGGACGGGTATCGAAAAGGTTCACGGACGGATGTAAAGAGGTTCAATACGGACGGGTATCGAAAAGGTACACGGACGGGTGTAAAAAGCTCAATACGGACGGGTATCGAAAATGTACACGGACGGGTATCGAAAAGGTACACGGACGGGTGTAAACGGCTCAATACGGACGGGTATCAAAAAGGTACACGGACGGGTGTAAAAAGCTCAATATGGACGGGTGTCGAAAAGGGTACACGGACGGGTGTAAAAAGGTTAAATACGGACGGGTATCGAGAAGGTACACAGACGGGTGTAAAAAGGTTTCAATACGGACGGGTATCGAAAAAGGTACACGGACGAGGGTAAAGAGCTCAATACGGACGGGTATCGAAAAGGTACACGGACGGATGTAAAGAGGTTCAATACGGACGGGTATCGAGAAGGTACACAGACGGGTGTAAAAAGGTTTCAATACGGACGGGTATCGAAAAAGGTACACGGACGAGGGTAAAGAGCTCAATACGGACGGGTATCGAAAAGGTACACGGACGGATGTAAAGAGGTTCAATACGGACGGGTATCGAAAAGGTACACGTACGGGTGTAAAAGGCTCAATACGGATGGGTATCGAAAATGTACACGGACGGGTATCGAAAAGGTACACGGACGGGTGTAAAAGGCTCAATACGGACAGGTATGAAAAAGTTACACGGACGGGTGTAAAAAGGTTTCAATACGGACGGGTGTCAAAAAGGGTACACGGACGGGTGTAAAGAGGTTCCAATACGGACGGGTATCGAAAAGGTACACGGAGGGGTGTCGAAAGGGTACACGGACGAGTGCAAAGGGGGTTTCAATATGGACGGGTATCGAAAAGGTAAACGGACGGGTGTAAAAGGCTCAATACGGACGGGTATCGAAAAGGTACACGGACGGGTGTAAAAGGCTCAATACGGACGGGTATCGAAAAGGTACACGGACGGGTGTAAAAAGGTTTCAATACGGACGGGAATCGAAAAGGTACACGGACGGGTGTAAAAGGCTCAATACGGACGGGTATCGAAAAGGTTCACGGACGGGTGTAAAAAGGTTTCAATACGGACGGGTATCGAATAGGTACACGGACGGGTGTAAAAGGCTCAATACGGACGGGTATCGAAAAGGTACACGGACGGGTGTAAAAGGCTCAATACGGAGTGGTATCAAAAAGGTACACGGACAGGTGTAAAAAGGTTTCAATACGGACGGGTGTCAAAAAGGGTACACGGACGGGTGTAAAGAGGTTCCAATACGGACGGGTATTGAAAAGGTACACGGACGGGTGTCGAAAGGGTACACGGACGAGTGCAAAGGGGGTTTCAATATGGACGGGTATCGAAAAGGTAAACGGACGGGTGTAAAAGGCTCAATACGGACGGGTATCGAAAAGGTACACGGACGGGTGTAAAAGGCTCAATACGGACGGGTATCGAAAAGGTACACGGACGGGTGTAAAAAGGTTTCAATACGGACGGGAATCGAAAAGGTACACGGACGGGTGTAAAAGGCTCAATACGGACGGGTATCGAAAAGGTACACGGACGGGTGTAAAAAGGTTTCAATACGGACGGGTATCGAATAGGTACACGGACGGGTGTAAAAGGCTCAATACAGACAGGTATCGAAAAGGTACACGGACGGGTGTAAAAGGCTCAATACGGACGGGTATCGAAAAGGTACACAGACGGGTATCGAAAAGGTACACGGACGGGTGTAAACGGCTCAATACGGACGGGTATCAAAAATGTACACGGACGGGTGTAAAAAGGTTTTAATACGGACGGATGTCGAAAAGGGTACACGGACGGGTGTAAAGAGGTTCCAATACGGACGGGTGTCAAAAAGGGTACACGGACGGGTGTAAAAAGGTTAAATACGGACGGGTATCGAGAAGGTACACGGACGGGTGTAAAAAGGTTTCAATACGGACGGGTATCGAAAAAGGTACACGGACGAGGGTAAAGAGCTCAACACGGACGGGTATCGAAAAGGTTCACGGACGGATGTAAAGAGGTTCAATACGGACGGGTATCGAAAAGGTACACGGACGGGTGTAAAAGGCTCAATACGGACGGGTATCGAAAATGTACACGGACGGGTATCGAAAAGGTACACGGACGGGTGTAAACGGCTCAATACGGACGGGTATCAAAAAGGTACACGGACGGGTGTAAAAAGGTTTCAATACGGACGGATGTCGAAAAGGGTACACGGACGGGTGTAAAGAGGTTCCAATATGGACGGGTGTCGAAAAGGGTACACGGACGGGTGTAAAAAGGTTAAATACGGACGGGTATCGAGAAGGTACACAGACGGGTGTAAAAAGGTTTCAATACGGACGGGTATCAAAAAAGGTACACGGACGAGGGTAAAGAGCTCAATACGGACGGGTATCGAAAAGGTACACGGACGGATGTAAAGAGGTTCAATACGGACGGGTATCGAAATGGTACACGGACGGGTGTAAAAGGCTCAATACGGATGGGTATCGAAAATGTACACGGACGGGTATCGAAAACGTACACGGACGGGTGTAAAAGGCTCAATACGGACAGGTATGAAAAAGTTACACGGACGGGTGTAAAAAGGTTTCAATACGGACGGGTGTCAAAAAGGGTACATGGACGGGTGTAAAGAGGTTCCAATACGGACGGGTATCGAAAAGGTACACGGACGGGTGTCGAAAGGGTACACGGACGAGTGCAAAGGGGGTTTCAATATGGACGGGTATCGAAAAGGTAAACGGACGGGTGTAAAAGGCTCAATACGGACGGGTATCGAAAAGGTACACGGACGGGTGTAAAAGGCTCAATACGGACGGGTATCGAAAAGGTACACGGAAGGGTGTAAAAAGGTTTCAATACGGACGGGAATCGAAAAGGTACATGGACGGGTGTAAAAGGCTCAATACGGACGGGTATCGAAAAGGTTCACGGACGGGTGTAAAAAGGTTTCAATACGGACGGGTATCGAATAGGTACACGGACGGGTGTAAAAGGCTCAATACGGACGGGTATCGAAAAGGTACACGGACGGCAGTAAAAAGGTTTCAATATGGACGGGTATCGAAAAGGTACACGGACGGGTGTAAAAGGCTCAATACGGACGAATATCGAAAAGGTACACAGACGGGTGTAAAAAGGTTTCAATACAGACGGGTATCGAAAAAGGTACACGGACGAGGGTAAAATGCTCAACACGGACAGGTATCGAAAAGGTACACGGACGGGTGTAAAAGGCTCAATACGGACGGGTATCGAAAAGGTACACAGACGGGTATCGAAAAGGTACACGGACGGGTGTAAATGGCTCAATACGGATGGGTATCAAAAATGTACACGGACGGGTGTAAAAAGGTTTTAATACGGACGGATGTCGAAAAGGGTACACGGACGGGTGTAAAGAGGTTCCAATACGGACGGGTGTCGAAAAGGGTACACGAACCGGTGTAAAAAGGTTAAATACGGACGGGTATCGAGAAGGTACACGGACGGGTGTAAAATGGTTTCAATACGGACGGGTATCGAAAAGGTTCACGGACGAGGGTAAAGAGCTCAACACGGACGGGTATCGAAAAGGTACACAGACGGATGTAAAGAGGTTCAATACGGACGGGTATCGAAAAGGTACATGGACGGGTGTAAAAGGCTCAATACGGACGGGTATCGAAAATGTACACGGACGGGTATCGAAAAGGTACACGGACGGGTGTAAAAGGCTCAATACGGACAGGTATGAAAAAGTTACACGGACCGGTGTAAAAAGGTTTCAATACGGACGGGTGTCGAAAAGGGTACACGGACGGGTGTAAAAAGGTTCCAATACGGACGGGTGTCGAAAAGGAACACGGACGGGTGTCGAAAGGGTACACGGACGAGTACAAAGGGGGTTTCAATATGGACGGGTATCAAAAAGGTACACGTACGGGTGTAAAAGGCTCAATACGGACGGGTATCGAAAAGGTACACGGACGGGTGTAAAAGGCTCAATACGGAGGGGTATCAAAAAGGTACACGGACAGGTGTAAAAAGGTTTCAATACGGACGGGTGTCAAAAAGGGTACACGGACGGGTGTAAAGAGGTTCCAATACGGACGGGTATCGAAAAGGTACACGGACGGGTGTCGAAAGGGTACACGGACGAGTGCAAAGGGGGTTTCAATATGGACGGGTATCGAAAAGGTAAACGGACGGGTGTAAAAGGCTCAATACGGACGGGTATCGAAAAGGTACACGGACGGGTGTAAAAGGCTCAATACGGACGGGTATCGAAAAGGTACACGGACGGGTGTAAAAAGGTTTCAATACGGACGGGAATCGAAAAGGTACACGGACGGGTGTAAAAGGCTCAATACGGACGGGTATCGAAAAGGTACACGGACGGGTGTAAAAAGGTTTCAATACGGACGGGTATCGAATAGGTACACGGACGGGTGTAAAAGTCTCAATACGGACGGGTATCGAAAAGGTACACGGACGGGTGTAAAAAGGTTTCAATATGGACGGGTATCGAAAAGGTACACGGACGGGTGTAAAAGGCTCAATACGGACGAATATCGAAAAGGTACACAGACGGGTGTAAAAAGATTTCAATATAGACGGGTATCGAAAAAGGTACACGGACGAGGGTAAAAAGCTCAACACGGACAGGTATCGAAAAAGTACACGGACGGGTGTAAAAGGCTCAATACGGACGGGTATCGAAAAGGTACACAGACGGGTATCGAAAAGGTACACGGACGGGTGTAAACGGCTCAATACGGACGGGTATCAAAAATGTACACGGACGGGTGTAAAAAGGTTTTAATACGGACGGATGTCGAAAAGGGTACACGGACGGGTGTAAAGAGGTTCCAATACGGACGGGTGTCGAAAAGGGTACACGAACGGGTGTAAAAAGGTTAAATACGGACGGGTATCGAGAAGGTACACGGACGGGTGTAAAGAGGTTTCAATACGAACGGGTATCGAAAAAGGTACACGGACGAGGGTAAAGAGCTCAACACGGACGGGTATCGAAAAGCTACACGGACGGATGTAAAGAGGTTCAATACGGACGGGTATCGAAAAGGTACACAGATGGGTGTAAAAGGCTCAATACGGACGGGTATCGAAAATGTACACGGACGGGTATCGAAAAGGTACACGGACGGGTGTAAAAGGCTCAATACGGACAGGTATGAAAAAGTTACACGGACGGGTGTAAAAAGGTTTCAATACGGACGGGTGTCGAAAAGGGTACACGGACGGGTGTAAAGAGGTTCCAATACGGACGGGTGTCGAAAAGGAACACGGACGGGTGTTGAAAGGGTACACGGACGAGTGCAAAGGGGGTTTCAATATGGACGGGTATCAAAAAGGTACACGTACGGGTGTAAAAGGCTCAATACGGACGGGTATCGAAAAGGTACACGGACGGGTGTAAAAGGCTCAATACGGAGGGGTATCAAAAAGGTACACGGACAGGTGTAAAAAGGTTTCAATACGGACGGGTGTCAAAAAGGGTACACGGACGGGTGTAAAGAGGTTCCAATACGGACGGGTATCGAAAAGGTACACGGACGGGTGTCGAAAGGGTACACGGACGAGTGCAAAGGGGGTTTCAATATGGACGGGTATCGAAAAGGTAAACGGACGGGTGTAAAAGGCTCAATACGGACGGGTATCGAAAAGGTACACGGACGGGTGTAGAAGGCTCAATACGGACGGGTATCGAAAAGGTTCACGGACGGGTGTAAAAAGGTTTCAATACGGACGGGAATCGAAAAGGTACACGGACGGGTGTAAAAGGCTCAATACGGACGGGTATCGAAAAGGTTCACGGACGGGTGTAAAAAGGTTTCAATACGGACGCGTAT
Source organism: Lathyrus tuberosus (assembly GCA_022829125.1). Taxonomy (NCBI): domain Eukaryota; kingdom Viridiplantae; phylum Streptophyta; class Magnoliopsida; order Fabales; family Fabaceae; genus Lathyrus; species Lathyrus tuberosus. The sequence goes on from JALAZF010000357.1 coordinate 14,794, forward strand.
CGAATAGGTACACGGACGGGTGTAAAAGGCTCAATACGGACGGGTATCGAAAAGGTACACGGACGGCAGTAAAAAGGTTTCAATATGGACAGGTATCGAAAAGGTACACGGACGGGTGTAAAAGGCTCAATATGGACGAATATCGAAAAGGTACACAGACGGGTGTAAAAAGGTTTCAATACAGACGGGTATCGAAAAAGGTACACGGACGAGGGTAAAATGCTCAACACGGACAGGTATCGAAAAGGTACACGGACGGGTGTAAAAGGCTCAATACGGACGGGTATCGAAAAGGTACACAGACGGGTATCGAAAAGGTACACGGACGGGTGTAAACGGCTCAATACGGACGGGTATCAAAAATGTACACGGACGGGTGTAAAAAGGTTTTAATACGGACGGATGTCGAAAAGGATACACGGACGGGTGTAAAGAGGTTCCAATACGGACGGGTGTCGAAAAGGGTACACGAACGGGTGTAAAAAGGTTAAATACGGACGGGTATCGAGAAGGTACACGGACGGGTGTAAAATGGTTTCAATACGGACGGGTATCGAAAAGGTTCACGGACGAGGGTAAAGAGCTCAACACGGACGGGTATCGAAAAGGTACACAGACGGATGTAAAGAGGTTCAATACGGACGGGTATCGAAAAGGTACACGGACGGGTGTAAAAGGCTCAATACGGACGGGGTATCGAAAATGTACACGGACGGGTATCGAAAAGGTACACGGACGGGTGTAAAAGGCTCAATACGGACAGGTATGAAAAAGTTACACGGACGGGTGTAAAAAGGTTTCAATACGGACGGGTGTCGAAAAGGGTACACGGACGGGTGTAAAGAGGTTCCAATACGGACGGGTGTCGAAAAGGAACACGGACGGGTGTCGAAAGGGTACACGGACGAGTGCAAAGGGGGTTTCAATATGGACGGGTATCAAAAAGGTACACGTACGGGTGTAAAAGGCTCAATACGGACGGGTATCGAAAAGGTACACGGACGGGTGTAAAAGGCTCAATACGGAGGGGTATCAAAAAGGTACACGGACAGGTGTAAAAAGGTTTCAATACGGACGGGTGTCAAAAAGGGTACACGGACGGGTGTAAAGAGGTTCCAATACGGACGGGTATCGAAAAGGTACACGGACGGGTGTCGAAAGGGTACACGGACGAGTGCAAAGGGGGTTTCAATATGGACGGGTATCGAAAAGGTAAACGGACGGGTGTAAAAGGCTCAATACGGACGGGTATCGAAAAGGTACACGGACGGGTGTAAAAGGCTCAATACGGACGGGTATCGAAAAGGTACACGGACGGGTGTAAAAAGGTTTCAATACGGACGGGAATCAAAAAGGTACACGGACGGGTGTAAAAGGCTCAATACGGACGGGTATCGAAAAGGTACACGGACGGGTGTAAAAAGGTTTCAATACGGACGGGTATCGAATAGGTACACGGACGGGTGTAAAAGGCTCAATACGGACGGGTATCGAAAAGGTACACGGACGGGTGTAAAAAGGTTTCAATATGGACGGGTATCGAAAAGGTACACGGACGGGTGTAAAAGGCTCAATACGGACGAATATCGAAAAGGTACACAGACGGGTGTAAAAAGATTTCAATATAGACGGGTATCGAAAAAGGTACACGGACGAGGGTAAAAAGCTCAACACGGACAGGTATCGAAAAAGTACACGGACGGGTGTAAAAGGCTCAATACGGACGGGTATCGAAAAGGTACACAGACGGGTATCGAAAAGGTACACGGACGGGTGTAAACGGCTCAATACGGACGGGTATCAAAAATGTACACGGACGGGTGTAAAAAGGTTTTAATACGGACGGATGTCGAAAAGGGTACACGGACGGGTGTAAAGAGGTTCCAATACGGACGGGTGTCGAAAAGGGTACACGAACGGGTGTAAAAAGGTTAAATACGGACGGGTATCGAGAAGGTACACGGACGGGTGTAAAAAGGTTTCAATACGGACGGGTATCGAAAAAGGTACACGGACGAGGGTAAAGAGCTCAACACGGACGGGTATCGAAAAGGTACACGGACGGATGTAAAGAGGTTCAATACGGACGGGTATCGAAAAGGTACACAGACGGGTGTAAAAGGCTCAATACGGACGGGTATCGAAAATGTACACGGACGGGTATCGAAAAGGTACACGGACGGGTGTAAAAGGCTCAATACGGACAGGTATGAAAAAGTTACACGGACGGGTGTAAAAAGGTTTCAATACGGACGGGTGTCGAAAAGGGTACACGGACGGGTGTAAAGAGGTTCCAATACGGACGGGTGTCGAAAAGGAACACGGACGGGTGTCGAAAGGGTACACGGACGAGTGCAAAGGGGGTTTCAATATGGACGGGTATCAAAAAGGTACACGTACGGGTGTAAAAGGCTCAATACGGACGGGTATCGAAAAGGTACACGGACGGGTGTAAAAGGCTCAATACGGAGGGGTATCAAAAAGGTACACGGACGGGTGTAAAAAGGTTTCAATACGGACGGGTGTCAAAAAGGGTACACGGACGGGTGTAAAGAGGTTCCAATACGGACGGGTATCGAAAAGGTACACGGACGGGTGTAAAAGGCTCAATACGGACGGGTATCGAAAAGGTACACAGACGGTTATCGAAAAGGTACACGGACGGGTGTAAAGAGGTTCCAATACGGACGGGTGTCGAAAAGGGTACACGAACGGGTGTAAAAAGGTTAAATACGGACGGGTATCGAGAAGGTACACGGACGGGTGTAAAAAGGTTTCAATATGGACGGGTATCGAAAAAGGTACACGGACGAGGGTAAAGAGCTCAACACGGACGGGTATCGAAAAGGTACACGGACGGATGTAAAGAGGTTCAATACGGACGGGTATCGAAAAGGTACACGGACGGGTGTAAAAGGCTCAATACGGACGGGTATCGAAAAGGTACACAGACGGGTATCGAAAAGGTACACGGACGGGTGTAAAGAGGTTCCAATACGGACGGGTGTCGAAAAGGGTACACGAACGGGTGTAAAAAGGTTAAATACGGACGGGTATCGAGAAGGTACACGGACGGGTGTAAAAAGGTTTCAATATGGACGGGTATCGAAAAAGGTACACGGACGAGGGTAAAGAGCTCAACACGGACGGGTATCGAAAAGGTACACGGACGGATGTAAAGAGGTTCAATACGGACGGGTATCGAAAAGGTACACGGACGGGTGTAAAAGGCTCAATACGGACGGGTATCGAAAATGTACACCGACGGGTATCGAAAAGGTACACGGACGGGTGTAAAAGGCTCAATATGGACAGGTATGAAAAAGTTACACGGACGGGTGTAAAAAGGTTTCAATACGGACGGGTGTCGAAAAGGGTACACGGACGGGTGTAAAGAGGTTCCAATACGGACGGGTGTCGAAAAGGAACACGGACGAGTGTCGAAAGGGTACACGGACGAGTGCAAAGGGGGTTTCAATATGGACGGGTATCAAAAAGGTACACGTACGGGTGTAAAAGGCTCAATACGGACGGGTATCGAAAAGGTACACGGACGGGTGTAAAAAGGTTTCAATACGGACGGGAATCAAAAAGGTACACGGACGGGTGTAAAAGGCTCAATACGGACGGGTATCGAAAAGGTACACGGACGGGTGTAAAAAGGTTTCAATACGGACGGGTATCGAATAGGTACACGGACGGGTGTAAAAGGCTCAATACGGACGGGTATCGAAAAGGTACACGGACGGGTGTAAAAAGGTTTCAATATGGACGGGTATCGAAAAGGTACACGGACGGGTGTAAAAGGCTCAATACGGACGAATATCGAAAAGGTACACAGACGGGTGTAAAAAGATTTCAATATAGACGGGTATCGAAAAAGGTACACGGACGAGGGTAAAAAGCTCAACACGGACAGGTATCGAAAAAGTACACGGACGGGTGTAAAAGGCTCAATACGGACGGGTATCGAAAAGGTACACAGACGGGTATCGAAAAGGTACACGGACGGGTGTAAACGGCTCAATACGGACGGGTATCAAAAATGTACACGGACGGGTGTAAAAAGGTTTTAATACGGACGGATGTCGAAAAGGGTACACGGACGGGTGTAAAGAGGTTCCAATACGGACGGGTGTCGAAAAGGGTACACGAACGGGTGTAAAAAGGTTAAATACGGACGGGTATCGAGAAGGTACACGGACGGGTGTAAAAAGGTTTCAATACGGACGGGTATCGAAAAAGGTACACGGACGAGGGTAAAGAGCTCAACACGGACGGGTATCGAAAAGGTACACGGACGGATGTAAAGAGGTTCAATACGGACGGGTATCGAAAAGGTACACAGACGGGTGTAAAAGGCTCAATACGGACGGGTATCGAAAATGTACACGGACGGGTATCGAAAAGGTACACGGACGGGTGTAAAAGGCTCAATACGGACAGGTATGAAAAAGTTACACGGACGGGTGTAAAAAGGTTTCAATACGGACGGGTGTCGAAAAGGGTACACGGACGGGTGTAAAGAGGTTCCAATACGGACGGGTGTCGAAAAGGAACACGGACGGGTGTCGAAAGGGTACACGGACGAGTGCAAAGGGGGTTTCAATATGGACGGGTATCAAAAAGGTACACGTACGGGTGTAAAAGGCTCAATACGGACGGGTATCGAAAAGGTACACGGACGGGTGTAAAAGGCTCAATACGGAGGGGTATCAAAAAGGTACACGGACGGGTGTAAAAAGGTTTCAATACGGACGGGTGTCAAAAAGGGTACACGGACGGGTGTAAAGAGGTTCCAATACGGACGGGTATCGAAAAGGTACACGGACGGGTGTAAAAGGCTCAATACGGACGGGTATCGAAAAGGTACACAGACGGTTATCGAAAAGGTACACGGACGGGTGTAAAGAGGTTCCAATACGGACGGGTGTCGAAAAGGGTACACGAACGGGTGTAAAAAGGTTAAATACGGACGGGTATCGAGAAGGTACACGGACGGGTGTAAAAAGGTTTCAATATGGACGGGTATCGAAAAAGGTACACGGACGAGGGTAAAGAGCTCAACACGGACGGGTATCGAAAAGGTACACGGACGGATGTAAAGAGGTTCAATACGGACGGGTATCGAAAAGGTACACGGACGGGTGTAAAAGGCTCAATACGGACGGGTATCGAAAAGGTACACAGACGGGTATCGAAAAGGTACACGGACGGGTGTAAAGAGGTTCCAATACGGACGGGTGTCGAAAAGGGTACACGAACGGGTGTAAAAAGGTTAAATACGGACGGGTATCGAGAAGGTACACGGACGGGTGTAAAAAGGTTTCAATATGGACGGGTATCGAAAAAGGTACACGGACGAGGGTAAAGAGCTCAACACGGACGGGTATCGAAAAGGTACACGGACGGATGTAAAGAGGTTCAATACGGACGGGTATCGAAAAGGTACACGGACGGGTGTAAAAGGCTCAATACGGACGGGTATCGAAAATGTACACCGACGGGTATCGAAAAGGTACACGGACGGGTGTAAAAGGCTCAATATGGACAGGTATGAAAAAGTTACACGGACGGGTGTAAAAAGGTTTCAATACGGACGGGTGTCGAAAAGGGTACACGGACGGGTGTAAAGAGGTTCCAATACGGACGGGTGTCGAAAAGGAACACGGACGAGTGTCGAAAGGGTACACGGACGAGTGCAAAGGGGGTTTCAATATGGACGGGTATCAAAAAGGTACACGTACGGGTGTAAAAGGCTCAATACGGACGGGTATCGAAAAGGTACACGGACGGGTGTAAAAGGCTCAATACGGAGGGGTATCAAAAAGGTACACGGACGGGTGTAAAAAGGTTTCAATACGGATGGGTGTCAAAAAGGGTACACGGACGGGTGTAAAGAGATTCCAATACGGACGGGTATCGAAAAGGTACATGGACGGGTGTCGAAAGGGTACACGGACGAGTGCAAAGGGGGTTTCAATATGGACGGGTATCGAAAAGGTAAACGGACGGGTGTAAAAGGCTCAATACGGACGGGTATCGAAAAGGTACAGGGACGGGTGTAAAAGGCTCAATACGGACGGGTATCGAAAAGGTACACGGACGGGTGTAAAAAGGTTTCAATACAGACGGGAATCGAAAAGGTACACGGACGGGTGTAAAAGGCTCAATACGGACGGGTATCGAAAAGGTACACGGACGGGTGTAAAAAGGTTTCAATACGGTTGGTTATCGAATAGGTACACGGACGGGTGTAAAAGGATCAATACGGACGGGTATCGAAAAGTTACACGGACGGGTGTAAAAAGGTTTCAATATGGACGGGTATCGAAAAGGTACACGGACGGGTGTAAAAGGCTCAATACGGACGAATATCGAAAAGGTACACAGACGGGTGTAAAAAGGTTTCAATACAGACGGGTATCGAAAAAGGTACACGGACGAGGGTAAAAAGCTCAACACGGGCAGGTATCGAAAAGGTACACAGACGGGTGTAAAAGGCTCAATACGGACGGGTATCGAAAAGGTACACAGACGGGTATCGAAAAGGTACACGGACGGGTGTAAACGGCTCAATACGGACGGGTATCAAAAATGTACACGGACGGGTGTAAAAAGGTTTCAATACGGACGGATGTCGAAAAGGGTACACGGACGGGTGTAAAGAGGTTCCAATACGGACGGGTGTCGAAAAGGAACACGGACGGGTGTCGAAAGGGTACACGGACGAGTGCAAAGGGGGTTTCAATATGGACGGGTATCAAAAAGGTACACGTACGGGTGTAAAAGGCTCAATACGGACGGGTATCGAAAAGGTACACGGACGGGTGTAAAAGGCTCAATACGGAGGGGTATCAAAAAGGTACACGGACGGGTGTAAAAAGGTTTCAATACGGACGAGTGTCAAAAAGGGTACACGGACGGGTGTAAAGAGGTTCCAATACGGACGGGTATCGAAAAGGTACACGGACGGGTGTAAAAGGCTCAATACGGACGGGTATCGAAAAGGTACACAGACGGGTATCGAAAAGGTACACGGACGGGTGTAAACGGCTCAATACGGACGGGTATCAAAAATGTACACGGACGGGTGTAAAAAGGTTTTAATACGGACGGATGTCGAAAAGGGTACACGGACGGGTGTAAAGAGGTTCCAATACGGACGGGTGTCGAAAAGGGTACACGGACGGGTGTAAAAAGGTTAAATACGGATGGGTATCGAGAAGGTACACGGACGGGTGTAAAAAGGTTTCAATACGGACGGGTATCGAAAAAGGTACACGGACGAGGGTAAAGAGCTCAACACGGACGGGTATCGAAGAGGTACACAGACGGATGTAAAGAGGTTCAATACGGACGGGTATCGAAAAGGTACACGGACGGGTGTAAAAGGCTCAATACGGACGGGTATCGAAAATGTACACGGACGTGTATCGAAAAGTTACACGGACGGGTGTAAAAGGCTCAATACGGACAGGTATGAAAAAGTTACACGGACGGGTGTAAAAAGGTTTCAATACGGACGGGTGTCGAAAAGGGTACACGGACGGGTGTAAAGAGGTTCCAATACGGACGGGTATCGAAAAGGTACACGGACGGGTGTCAAAAGGATACACGGACGAGTGCAAAGGGGGTTTCAATATGGACGGGTATCGAAAAGGTAAACGGACGGGTGTAAAAGGCTCAATACGGACGGGTATCGAAAAGGTACACGGACGGGTGTAAAAGGCTCAATACGGACGGGTATCGAAAAGGTACACGGACGGGTGTAAAAAGGTTTCAATACGGACGGGAATCGAAAAGGTACACGGACAGGTGTAAAAGGCTCAATACGGACGGGTATCGAAAAGGTACACGGACGGGTGTAAAAAGGTTTCAATACGGTTGGGTATCGAATAGGTACACGGACGGGTGTAAAAGGATCAATACGGACGGGTATCGAAAAGTTACACGGACGGGTGTAAAAAGGTTTCAATATGGACGGGTATCGAAAAGGTACACGGACGGGTGTAAAAGGCTCAATACGGACGAATATCGAAAAGGTACACAGACGGGTGTAAAAAGGTTTCAATACAGACGGGCATCGAAAAAGGTACACGGACGAGGGTAAAAAGCTCAACACGGGCAGGTATCGAAAAGGTACACGGACAGGTGTAAAAGGCTCAATACGGACGGGTATCGAAAAGGTACACAGACGGGTATCAAAAAGGTACACGGACGGGTGTAAACGGCTCAATACGGACGGGTATCAAAAATGTACACGGACGGGTGTAAAAAGGTTTCAATACGGACGGATGTCGAAAAGGGTACACGGACGGGTGTAAAGAGGTTCCAATATGGACGGGTGTCGAAAAGGGTACACGGACGGGTGTAAAAAGGTTAAATACGGACGGGTATCGAGAAGGTACACGGACGGGTGTAAAAAGGTTTCAATACGGACGGGTATCGAAAAAGGTACACGGACGAGGGTAAAGAGCTCAAACACGGACGGGTATCGAAAAGGTGCACGGACGGATGTAAAGAGGTTCAATACGGACGGGTATCGAAAAGGTACACGGACGGGTGTAAAAGGCTCAATACGGACGGGTATCGAAAATGTACACGGACGGGTATCGAAAAGGTACACGGACGGGTGTAAAAGGCTCAATACGGACAGGTATGAAAAAGTTACACGGACGGGTGTAAAAAGGTTTCAATACGGACGGGTGTCGAAAAGGGTACACGGACGGGTGTAAAGAGGTTCCAATACTGACGGGTGTCGAAAAGGAACACGGACGGGTGTCGAAAGGGTACACGGACGAGTGCAAAGGGGGTTTCAATATGGACGGGTATCAAAAAGGTACACGTACGGGTGTAAAAGGCTCAATACGGACGGGTATCGAAAAGGTACACGGACGGGTGTAAAAGGCTCAATACGGACGGGTATCAAAAAAGTACACGGACGGGTGTAAAAAGGTTTCAATACGGACGGGTGTCAAAAAGGGTACACGGACGGGTGAAAAGAGGTTCCGATACGGACGGGTATCGAAAAGGTACACGGACGGGTGTCGAAAGGATACACGGACGAGTGCAAAGGGGGTTTCAATATGGACGGGTATCGAAAAGGTAAACGGACGGGTGTAAAAGGTTCAATACGGACGGGCATCGAAAAGGTACACGGACGGGTGTAAAAAGGTTTCAATACGGACGGGAATCGAAAAGGTACACGGACGGGTGTAAAAGGCTCAATACGGACGGGTATCGAAAAGGTACACGGACGGGTGTAAAAAGGTTTCAATACGGACGGGTATCGAATAGGTACACGGACGGGTGTAAATTGGCTCAATACGGACGGGTATCGAAAAGGTACACGGACGGGTGTAAAAAGGTTTCAATATGGACGGGTATCGAAAAGGTACACGGACGGGTGTAAAAGGCTCAATACGGACGGGTATCGAAAAGGTACACGGACGGGTGTAAAAAGGTTTCAATACGGTTGGGTATCGAATAGGTACACGGACGGGTGTAAAAGGATCAATACGGACGGGTATCGAAAAGTTACACGGACGGGTGTAAAAAGGTTTCAATATGGACGGGTATCGAAAAGGTACACGGACGGGTGTAAAAGGCTCAATACGGACGAATATCGAAAAGGTACACAGACGGGTGTAAAAAGGTTTCAATACAGACGGGTATCGAAAAAGGTACACGGACGAGGGTAAAAAGCTCAACCCGGGCAGGTATCGAAAAGGTACACGGACGGGTGTAAAAGGCTCAATACGGACGGGTATCGAAAAGGTACACAGACGGGTATCGAAAAGGTACACGGACGGGTGTAAACGGCTCAATACGGACGGGTATCAAAAATGTACACGGACGGGTGTAAAAAGGTTTCAATACGGACGGATGTCGAAAAGGGTACACGGACGGGTGTAAAGAGGTTCCAATACGGACGGGTGTCGAAAAGGGTACACGGACGGGTGTAAAAAGGTTAAATACGGACGGGTATCGAGAAGGTACACGGACGGGTGTAAAAAGGTTTCAATACGGACGGGTATCGAAAAAGGTACACAGACGAGGGTAAAGTGCTCAACACGGACGGGTATCGAAAAGGTACACGGACGGATGTAAAGAGGTTCAATACGGACGGGTATCGAAAAGGTACACGGACGGGTGTAAAAGGCTCAATACGGACGGGTATCGAAAAGGTACACGGACGGGTGTAAAAGGCTCAATACGGACGGGTATCGAAAAGGTACACGGACGGGTGTAAAAAGGTTTCAATACGGACGGGAATCGAAAAGGTACACGGACGGGTGTAAAAGGCTCAATACGGACGGGTATCGAAAAGGTAAACGGACGGGTGTAAAAGGCTCAATACGGACGGGTATCGAAAAGGTACACGGACGGGTGTAAAAGGCTCAATACGGACGGGTATCGAAAAGGTACACGGACGGGTGTAAAAGGCTCAATACGGACAGGTATCGAAAAGGTACACGGACGGGTGTAAAAAGGTTTCAATACGGACGGGTATCGAATAGGTACACGGACGGGTGTAAATTGGCTCAATACGGACGGGTATCGAAAAGGTACACGGACGGGTGTAAAAAGGTTTCAATATGGACGGGTATCGAAAAGGTACACGGACGGGTGTAAAAGGCTCAATACGGACGAATATCGAAAAGGTACACAGACGGGTGTAAAAAGGTTTCAATACAGACGGGTATCGAAAAAGGTACACGGACGAGGGTAAAACGCTCAACACGGGCAGGTATCGAAAAGGTACACGGACGGGTGTAAAAGGCTCAATACGGACGGGTATCGAAAAGGTACACAGACGGGTATCGAAAAGGTACACGGACGGGTGTAAACGGCTCAATACGGACGGGTATCAAAAATGTACACGGACGGGTGTAAAAAGGTTTCAATACGGACGGATGTCGAAAAGGGTACACGGACAGGTGTAAAAAGGTTCCAATACGGACGGGTGTCGAAAAGGGTACACGGACGGGTGCAAAAAGGTTAAATACGGACGGGTATCGAGAAAGTACACGGACGGGTGTTAAAAGGTTTCAATACAGACGGGTATCGAAAAAGGTACACGGACGAGGGTAAAGGGCTCAACACGGACGGGTATCGAAAAGGTACACGGACGGATGTAAAGAGGTTCAATACGGACGGGTATCGAAAAGGTACACGGACGGGTGTAAAAGGCTCAATACGGACGGGTATCGAAAATGTACACGGACGGGTATCGAAAAGGTACACGGACGGGTGTAAAAGGCTCAATACGGACAGGTATGAAAAAGTTACACGGACGGGTGTAAAAAGGTTTCAATACGGACGGGTGTCGAAAAGGGTACACGGACGAGGGTAAAGAGCTCAACACGGACGGGTATCGAAAAGGTGCACGGACGGATGTAAAGAGGTTCAATACGGACGGGTATCGAAAAGGTACACGGACGGGTGTAAAAGGCTCAATACGGACGGGTATCGAAAATGTACACGGACGGGTATCGAAAAGGTACACGGACGGGTGTAAAAGGCTCAATACGGACAGGTATGAAAAAGTTACACGGACGGGTGTAAAAAGGTTTCAATACGGACGGGTGTCGAAAAGGGTACACGGACGGGTGTAAAGAGGTTCCAATACTGACGGGTGTCGAAAAGGAACACGGACGGGTGTCGAAAGGGTACACGGACGAGTGCAAAGGGGGTTTCAATATGGACGGGTATCAAAAAGGTACACGTACGGGTGTAAAAGGCTCAATACGGACGGGTATCGAAAAGGTACACGGACGGGTGTAAAAGGCTCAATACGGACGGGTGTCAAAAAGGGTACACGGACGGGTGAAAAGAGGTTCCGATACGGACGGGTATCGAAAAGGTACACGGACGGGTGTCGAAAGGATACACGGACGAGTGCAAAGGGGGTTTCAATATGGACGGGTATCGAAAAGGTAAACGGACGGGTGTAAAAGGTTCAATACGGACGGGCATCGAAAAGGTACACGGACGGGTGTAAAAAGGTTTCAATACGGACGGGAATCGAAAAGGTACACGGACGGGTGTAAAAGGCTCAATACGGACGGGTATCGAAAAGGTACACGGACGGGTGTAAAAAGGTTTCAATACGGACGGGTATCGAATAGGTACACGGACGGGTGTAAATTGGCTCAATACGGACGGGTATCGAAAAGGTACACGGACGGGTGTAAAAAGGTTTCAATATGGACGGGTATCGAAAAGGTACACGGACGGGTGTAAAAGGCTCAATACGGACGGGTATCGAAAAGGTACACGGACGGGTGTAAAAAGGTTTCAATACGGTTGGGTATCGAATAGGTACACGGACGGGTGTAAAAGGATCAATACGGACGGGTATCGAAAAGTTACACGGACGGGTGTAAAAAGGTTTCAATATGGATGGGTATCGAAAAGGTACACGGACGGGTGTAAAAGGCTCAATACGGACGAATATCGAAAAGGTACACAGACGGGTGTAAAAAGGTTTCAATACAGACGGGTATCGAAAAAGGTACACGGACGAGGGTAAAAAGCTCAACCCGGGCAGGTATCGAAAAGGTACACGGACGGGTGTAAAAGGCTCAATACGGACGGGTATCGAAAAGGTACACAGACGGGTATCGAAAAGGTACACGGACGGGTGTAAACGGCTCAATACGGACGGGTATCAAAAATGTACACGGACGGGTGTAAAAAGGTTTCAATACGGACGGATGTCGAAAAGGGTACACGGACGGGTGTAAAGAGGTTCCAATACGGACGGGTGTCGAAAAGGGTACACGGACGGGTGTAAAAAGGTTAAATACGGACGGGTATCGAGAAGGTACACGGACGGGTGTAAAAAGGTTTCAATACGGACGGGTATCGAAAAAGATACACAGACGAGGGTAAAGTGCTCAACACGGACGGGTATCGAAAAGGTACACGGACGGATGTAAAGAGGTTCAATACGGACGGGTATCGAAAAGGTACACGGACGGGTGTAAAAGGCTCAATACGGACGGGTATCGAAAAGGTACACGGACGGGTGTAAAAGGCTCAATACGGACGGGTATCGAAAAGGTACACGGACGGGTGTAAAAGGCTCAATACGGACGGGTATCGAAAAGCTACACGGACGGGTGTAAAAAGGTTTCAATACGGACGGGAATCGAAAAGGTACACGGACGGGTGTAAAAGGCTCAATACGGACGGGTATCGAAAAGGTAAACGGACGGGTGTAAAAGGCTCAATACGGACGGGTATCGAAAAGGTACACGGACGGGTGTAAAAGGCTCAATACGGACGGGTATCGAAAAGGTACACGGACGGGTGTAAAAGGCTCAATACGGACAGGTATCGAAAAGGTACACGGACGGGTGTAAAAAGGTTTCAATACGGACGGGTATCGAATAGGTACACGGACGGGTGTAAATTGGCTCAATACGGACGGGTATCGAAAAGGTACACGGACGGGTGTAAAAAGGTTTCAATATGGACGGGTATCGAAAAGGTACACGGACGGGTGTAAAAGGCTCAATACGGACGAATATCGAAAAGGTACACAGACGGGTGTAAAAAGGTTTCAATACAGACGGGTATCGAAAAAGGTACACGGACGAGGGTAAAACGCTCAACACGGGCAGGTATCGAAAAGGTACACGGACGGGTGTAAAAGGCTCAATACGGACGGGTATCGAAAAGGTACACAGACGGGTATCGAAAAGGTACACGGACGGGTGTAAACGGCTCAATACGGACGGGTATCAAAAATGTACACGGACGGGTGTAAAAAGGTTTCAATACGGACGGATGTCGAAAAGGGTACACGGACGGGTGTAAAAAGGTTCCAATACGGACGGGTGTCGAAAAGGGTACACGGACGGGTGCAAAAAGGTTAAATACGGACGGGTATCGAGAAAAGTACACGGACGGGTGTAAAAAGGTTTCAATACAGACGGGTATCGAAAAAGGTACACGGACGAGGGTAAAGGGCTCAACACGGACGGGTATCGAAAAGGTACACGGACGGATGTAAAGAGGTTCAATACGGACGGGTATCGAAAAGGTACACGGACGGGTGTAAAAGGCTCAATACGGACGGGTATCGAAAATGTACACGGACGGGTATCGAAAAGGTACACGGACGGGTGTAAAAGGCTCAATACGGATAGGTATGAAAAAGTTACACGGACGGGTGTAAAAAGGTTTCAATACGGACGGGTGTCGAAAAGGGTACACGGACGGGTGTAAAGAGGTTCCAATACGGATGGGTGTCGAAAAGGAACACGGACGGGTATCGAAAGGGTACACGGACGAGTGCAAAGGGGGTTTCAATATGGACGGGTATCAAAAAGGTACACGTATGGGTGTAAAAGGCTCAATACGGACGGGTATCGAAAAGGTACACGGACGGGTGTAAAAGGATCAATACGGACGGGTATCAAAAAGGTACACGGACGGGTGTAAAAAGGTTTCAATACGGACGGGTGTCAAAAAGGGTACACGGACGGGTGTAAAGAGGTTCCAATATGGACGGGTATCGAAAAGGTACACGGACGGGTGTCGAAAGGGTACACAGACGAGTGCAAAGGGGGTTTCAATATGGACGGGTATCGAAAAGGTAAACGGACGGGTGTAAAAGGCTCAATACGGACGGGTATCGAAAAGGTACACGGACGGGTGTAAAAGGCTCAATACGGACGGGTATCAAAAAGGTACACGGACGGGTGTAAAAAGGTTTCAATACGGACGGGTATCGAAAAGGTACATGGACGGGTGTAAAAGGCTCAATACGGACGGGTATCAAAAAAGTACACGGACGGGTGTAAAAAGGTTTCAATACGGACGGGTGTCAAAAAGGGTACACGGACGGGTGAAAAGAGGTTCCGATACGGACGGGTATCGAAAAGGTACACGGACGGGTGTCGAAAGGATACACGGACGAGTGCAAAGGGGGTTTCAATATGGACGGGTATCGAAAAGGTAAACGGACGGGTGTAAAAGGTTCAATACGGACGGGCATCGAAAAGGTACACGGACGGGTGTAAAAAGGTTTCAATACGGACGGGAATCGAAAAGGTACACGGACGGGTGTAAAAGGCTCAATACGGACGGGTATCGAAAAGGTACACGGACGGGTGTAAAAAGGTTTCAATACGGACGGGTATCGAATAGGTGCACGGACGGGTGTAAATTGGCTCAATACGGACGGGTATCGAAAAGGTACACGGACGGGTGTAAAAAGGTTTCAATATGGACGGGTATCGAAAAGGTACACGGACGGGTGTAAAAGGCTCAATACGGACGGGTATCGAAAAGGTACACGGACGGGTGTAAAAAGGTTTCAATACGGTTGGGTATCGAATAGGTACACGGACGGGTGTAAAAGGATCAATACGGACGGGGTATCGAAAAGTTACACGGACGGGTGTAAAAAGGTTTCAATATGGACGGGTATCGAAAAGGTACACGGACGGGTGTAAAAGGTTCAATACGGACGAATATCGAAAAGGTACACAGACGGGTGTAAAAAGGTTTCAATACAGACG
This sequence comes from Lathyrus tuberosus, assembly GCA_022829125.1. Classification (NCBI taxonomy): domain Eukaryota; kingdom Viridiplantae; phylum Streptophyta; class Magnoliopsida; order Fabales; family Fabaceae; genus Lathyrus; species Lathyrus tuberosus. Next base: position 30,333 of record JALAZF010000357.1, read on the forward strand.
GGTATCGAAAAAGGTACACGGACGAGGGTAAAAAGCTCAACCCGGGCAGGTATCGAAAAGGTACACGGACGGGTGTAAAAGGCTCAATACGGACGGGTATCGAAAAGGTACACAGACGGGTATCGAAAAGGTACACGAACGGGTGTAAACGGCTCAATACGGACGGGTATCAAAAATGTACACGGACGGGTGTAAAAAGGTTTCAATACGGACGGATGTCGAAAAGGGTACACGGACGGGTGTAAAGAGGTTCCAATACGGACGGGTGTCGAAAAGGGTACACGGACGGGTGTAAAAAGGTTAAATACGGACGGGCATCGAGAAGGTACACGGACGGGTGTAAAAAGGTTTCAATACGGACGGGTATCGAAAAAGGTACACGGACGAGGGTAAAGTGCTCAACACGGACGGGTATCGAAAAGGTACACGGACGGATGTAAAGAGGTTCAATACGGACGGGTGTAAAAGGCTCAATACGGACGGGTATCGAAAAGGTACACGGACGGGTGTAAAAGGCTCAATACGGACGGGTATCGAAAAGGTACACGGACGGGTGTAAAAAGGTTTCAATACGGACGGGAATCGAAAAGGTACACGGACGGGTGTAAAAGGCTCAATACGGACGGGTATCGAAAAGGTAAACGGACGGGTGTAAAAGGCTCAATACGGACGGGTATCGAAAAGGTACACGGACGGGTGTAAAAGGCTCAATACGGACGGGTATCGAAAAGGTACACGGACGGGTGTAAAAAGGTTTCAATACGGACGGGAATCGAAAAGGTACACGGACGGGTGTAAAAGGCTCAATACGGACGGGTATCGAAAAGGTACACGGACGGGTGTAAAAAGGTTTCAATATGGACGGGTATCGAATAGGTACACGGACGGGTGTAAATTGGCTCAATACGGACGGGTATCGAAAAGGTACACGGACGGGTGTAAAAAGGTTTCAATATGGACGGGTATCGAAAAGGTACACGGACGGGTGTAAAAGGCTCAATACGGACGAATATCGAAAAGGTACACAGACGGGTGTAAAAAGGTTTCAATACAGACGGGTATCGAAAAAGGTACACGGACGAGGGTAAAAAGCTCAACACGGGCAAGTATCGAAAAGGTACACGGACGGGTGTAAAAGGCTCAATACGGACGGGTATCGAAAAGGTACACAGACGGGTATCGAAAAGGTACACGGCCGGGTGTAAACGGCTCAATACGGACGGGTATCAAAAATGTACACGGACGGGTGTAAAAAGGTTTCAATACGGACGGATGTCGAAAAGGGTACACGGACGGGTGTAAAAAGGTTCCAATACGGACGGGTGTCGAAAAGGGTACACGGACGGGTGCAAAAAGGTTAAATACGGACGGGTATCGAGAAAGTACACGGACGGGTGTAAAAAGGTTTCTATACAGACGGGTATCGAAAAAGGTACACGGACGAGGGTAAAGGGCTCAACACGGACGGGTATCGAAAAGGTACACGGACGGATGTAAAGAGGTTCAATACGGACGGGTATCAAAAAGGTACACGGACGGGTGTAAAAGGCTCAATACGGACGGGTATCGAAAATGTACACGGACGGGTATCGAAAAGGTACACGGACGGGTGTAAAAGGCTCAATACGGATAGGTATGAAAAAGTTACACGGACGGGTGTAAAAAGGTTTCAATACGGACGGGTGTCGAAAAGGGTACACGGACGGGTGTAAAGAGGTTCCAATACGGATGGGTGTCGAAAAGGAACACGGACGGGTATCGAAAGGGTACACGGACGAGTGCAAAGGGGGTTTCAATATGGACGGGTATCAAAAAGGTACACGTACGGGTGTAAAAGGCTCAATACGGACGGGTATCGAAAAGGTACACGGACGGGTGTAAAAGGATCAATACGAACGGGTATCGAAAAGGTACACGGACGGGTGTAAAAAGGTTTCAATACGGACGGGTGTCAAAAAGGGTACACGGACGGGTGTAAAGAGGTTCCAATATGGACGGGTATCGAAAAGGTACACGGACGGGTGTCGAAAGGGTACACGGACGAGTGCAAAGGGGGTTTCAATATGGACGGGTATCAAAAAGATACACGTACGGGTGTAAAAGGCTCAATACGGACGGGTATCGAAAAGGTACACGGACGGGTGTAAAAGGATCAATACGGACGGGTATCAAAAAGGTACACGGACGGGTGTAAAAAGGTTTCAATACGGACGGGTGTAAAAAAGGGTACACGGACGGGTGTAAAGAGGTTCCAATATGGACGGGTATCGAAAAGGTACACGGACGGGTGTCGAAAGGGTACACGGACGAGTGCAAAGGGGGTTTCAATATGGACGGGTATCAAAAAGGTACACGTACGGGTGTAAAAGGCTCAATACGGACGGGTATCGAAAAGGTACACGGACGGGTGTAAAAGGCTCAATACGGACGGGTATCAAAAAAGTACACGGACGGGTGTAAAAAGGTTTCAATACGGACGGGTGTCAAAAAGGGTACACGGACGGGTGAAAAGAGGTTCCAATACGGACGGGTATCGAAAAGGTACACGGACGGGTGTCGAAAGGATACACGGACGAGTGCAAAGGGGGGTTTCAATATGGACGGGTATCGAAAAGGTAAACGGATGGGTGTAAAAGGCTCAATACGGACGAGTATCGAAAAGGTACACGGACGGGTGTAAAAGGCTCAATACGGACGGGTATCGAAAAGGTACACGGACGGGTGTAAAAAGGTTTCAATACGGACGGGAATCGAAAAGGTACACGGACGGGTGTAAAAGGCTCAATACGGACGGGTATCGAAAAGGTACACGGACGGGTGTAAAAAGGTTTCAATACGGACGGGTATCGAATAGGTACACGGACGGGTGTAAATTGGCTCAATACGGACGGGTATCGAAAAGGTACACGGACGGGTGTAAAAAGGTTTCAATACGGACGGGTATCGAAAAGGTACATGGACGGGTGTAAAAGGCTCAATACGGACGGGTATCGAAAAGGTACACGGACGGGTGTAAAAAGGTTTCAATACGGACGGGTATCGAATAGGTACACGAACAGGTGTAAAAGGCTCTATACGGACGGGTATCGAAAAGGTACACGGACGGGTGTAAAAAGGTTTCAATATGGACGGGTATCGAAAAGGTACACGGACGGGTGTAAAAGGCTCAATACGGACGAATATCAAAAAGGTACACAGACGGGTGTAAAAAGTTTTCAATACAGACGGGTATCGAAAAAGGTACACGGACGAGGGTAAAGAGCTCAACACGGATGGGTATCGAAAAGGTACACAGACGGATGTAAAGAGGTTCAATACGGACGGGTATCGAAAAGGTACACAGACGGGTGAAAAGGCTCAATACGGACGGGTATCGAAAATGTACACGGACGGGTATCGAAAAGGTACACGAACGGGTGTAAAAGGCTCAATACATGAAAAAGTTACACGGACGGGTGTAAAAAGGTTTCAATACGGACGGGTGTCGAAAAGGGTACACGGACGGGTGTAAAGAGGTTCCAATACGGACGGGTGTCGAAAAGGAACACGGACGGGTGTCGAAAGGGTACATGGACGAGTGCAAAGGGGGTTTCAATATGGACGGGTATCAAAAAGGTACACGTACGGGTGTAAAAGGCTCAATACGGACGGGTATCGAAAAGGTACACGGACGGGTGTAAAAGGCTCAATACGGGACGGGTATCAAAAAAGTACACGGACGGGTGTAAAAAGGTTTCAATACGGACGGGTGTCAAAAAGGGTACACGGACGGGTGAAAAGAGGTTCCAATACGGACGGGTATCGCAAAGGTACACGGACGGGTGTCGAAAGGATACACGGACGAGTGCAAAGGGGGTTTCAATATGGACGGGTATCGAAAAGGTAAACGGACGGGTGTAAAAGGCTCAATACGGACGGGTATCGAAAAGGTACACAGACGGGTGTAAAAAGGTTTCAATACGGAAGGGAATCGAAAAGGTACACGGACGGGTGTAAAAGGCTCAATACGGACGGGTATCGAAAAGGTACACGGACGGGTGTAAAAAGGTTTCAATACGGACGGGTATCGAATAGGTACACGGACGGGTGTAAAAGGCTTAATACGGACGGGTATCGAAAAGGTACACGGACGGGTGTAAAAAGGTTTCAATATGGACGGGTATCGAAAAGGTACACGGACGGGTGTAAAAGGCTCAATACGGACGAATATTGAAAAGGTACACATACGGGTGTAAAAAGGTTTCAATACAGACGGGTATCGAAAAAGGTACACGGACGAGGGTAAAAAGCTCAACACGGACAGGTATCGAAAAGGTACACGGACGGGTGTAAAAGGCTTAATACGGACCGGTATCGAAAAGGTACACAGACGGGTATCGAAAAGGTACACGGACGGGTGTAAACGGCTCAATACGGACGGGTATCAAAAAGGTACACGGACGGGTGTAAAAAGGTTTCAATACGGACGGATGTCAAAAAGGGTACACGGACGGGTGTAAAGAGGTTCCAATACGGACGGGGGTCGAAAAGGGTACACGGACGGGTGTAAAAAGGTTAAATACAGACGGGTATCGAGAAGGTACACGGACGGGTGTAAAAAGGTTTCAATACGGACGGGTATCGAATAGGTACACGGACGGGTGTAAAAGGCTCAATGCGGACGGGTATCGAAAAGGTACACGGACGGGTGTAAAAAAGTTTCAATATGGACGGGTATCGAAAAGGTACACGGACGGGTGTAAAAGGCTCAATACGGACGAATATCGAAAAGGTACACAGACGGGTGTAAAAAGGTTTCAATAAAGACGGGTATCGAAAAAGGTACACGGACGAGGGTAAAAAGCTCAACACGGACAGGTATCGAAAAGGTACACGGACGGGTGTAAAAGGCTTAATACGGACGGGTATCGAAAAGGTACACGGACGGGTATCGAAAAGGTACACGGACGGGTGTAAACAGCTCAATACGGACGGGTATCAAAAAGGTACACGGACGGGTGTAAAAAGGTTTCAATACGGACGGATGTCGAAAAGGGTACACGGACGGGTGTAAAGAGGTTCCAATACGGACGAGTGTCGAAAAGGGTACACGGACGGGTGTAAAAAGGTTAAATATGGACGGGTATCGAGAAGGTACACGGACGGGTGTAAAAAGGTTTCAATACGGACGGGTATCGAAAAATGTACACGGACGAGGGTAAAGAGCTCAACACGGACGGGTATCGAAAAGGTACACGGACGGATGTAAAGAGGTTCAATACGGACGGGTATCGAAAAGGTACACGGACGGGTGTAAAAGGCTCAATACGGACGGGTATCGAAAAGGTACACGGACGGGTGTAAAAAGGTTTCAATACGGACGGGTATCGAATAGGTACACGAACAGGTGTAAAAGGCTCTATACGGACGGGTATCGAAAAGGTACACGGACGGGTGTAAAAAGGTTTCAATATGGACGGGTATCGAAAAGGTACACGGACGGGTGTAAAAGGCTCAATACGGACGAATATCAAAAAGGTACACAGACGGGTGTAAAAAGGTTTCAATACAGACGGGTATCGAAAAAGGTACACGGACGAGGGTAAAGAGCTCAACACGGACGGGTATCGAAAAGGTACACAGACGGATGTAAAGAGGTTCAATACGGACGGGTATCGAAAAGGTACACAGACGGGTGAAAAGGCTCAATACGGACGGGTATCGAAAATGTACACGGACGGGTATCGAAAAGGTACACGAACGGGTGTAAAAGGCTCAATACATGAAAAAGTTACACGGACGGGTGTAAAAAGGTTTCAATACGGACGGGTGTCGAAAAGGGTACACGGACGGGTGTAAAGAGGTTCCAATACGGACGGGTGTCGAAAAGGAACACGGACGGGTGTCGAAAGGGTACATGGACGAGTGCAAAGGGGGTTTCAATATGGACGGGTATCAAAAAGGTACACGTACGGGTGTAAAAGGCTCAATACGGACGGGTATCGAAAAGGTACACGGACGGGTGTAAAAGGCTCAATACGGACGGGTATCAAAAAAGTACACGGACGGGTGTAAAAAGGTTTCAATACGGACGGGTGTCAAAAAGGGTACACGGACGGGTGAAAAGAGGTTCCAATACGGACGGGTATCGCAAAGGTACACGGACGGGTGTCGAAAGGATACACGGACGAGTGCAAAGGGGGTTTCAATATGGACGGGTATCGAAAAGGTAAACGGACGGGTGTAAAAGGCTCAATACGGACGGGTATCGAAAAGGTACACAGACGGGTGTAAAAAGGTTTCAATACGGAAGGGAATCGAAAAGGTACACGGACGGGTGTAAAAGGCTCAATACGGACGGGTATCGAAAAGGTACACGGACGGGTGTAAAAAGGTTTCAATACGGACGGGTATCGAATAGGTACACGGACGGGTGTAAAAGGCTCAATACGGACGGGTATCGAAAAGGTACACGGACGGGTGTAAAAAGGTTTCAATATGGACGGGTATCGAAAAGGTACACGGACGGGTGTAAAAGGCTCAATACGGATGAATATTGAAAAGGTACACATACGGGTGTAAAAAGGTTTCAATACAGACGGGTATCGAAAAAGGTACACGGACGAGGGTAAAAAGCTCAACACGGACATGTATCGAAAAGGTACACGGACGGGTGTAAAAGGCTTAATACGGACGGGTATCGAAAAGGTACACAGACGGGTATCGAAAAGGTACACGGACGGGTGTAAACGGATCAATACGGACGGGTATCAAAAAGGTACACGGACGGGTGTAAAAAGGTTTCAATACGGACGGATGTCAAAAAGGGTACACGGACGGGTGTAAAGAGGTTCCAATACGGACGGGGGTCGAAAAGGGTACACGGACGGGTGTAAAAAGGTTAAATACAGACGGGTATCGAGAAGGTACACGGACGGGTGTAAAAAGGTTTCAATACGGAAGGGTATCGAATAGGTACACGGACGGGTGTAAAAGGCTCAATGCGGACGGGTATCGAAAAGGTACACGGACGGGTGTAAAAAGGTTTCAATATGGACGGGTATCGAAAAGGTACACGGACGGGTGTAAAAGGCTCAATACGGACGAATATCGAAAAGGTACACAGACGGGTGTAAAAAGGTTTCAATAAAGACGGGTATCGAAAAAGGTACACGGACGAGGGTAAAAAGCTCAACACGGACAGGTATCGAAAAGGTACACGGACGGGTGTAAAAGGCTTAATACGGACGGGTATCGAAAAGGTACACGGACGGGTATCGAAAAGGTACACGGACGGGTGTAAACGGCTCAATACGGACGGGTATCAAAAAGGTACACGGACGGGTGTAAAAAGGTTTCAATACGGACGGATGTCGAAAAGGGTACACGGACGGGTGTAAAGAGGTTCCAATACGGACGAGTGTCGAAAAGGGTACACGGACGGGTGTAAAAAGGTTAAATATGGACGGGTATCGAGAAGGTACACGGACGGGTGTAAAAAGGTTTCAATACGGACGGGTATCGAAAAATGTACACGGACGAGGGTAAAGAGCTCAACACGGACGGGTATCGAAAAGGTACACGGACGGATGTAAAGAGGTTCAATACGGACGGGTATCGAAAATGTACACGGACGGGTGTAAAAGGCTCAATACGGACGGGTATCGAAAATGTACACGGACGGGTATCGAAAAGGTACACGGACGGGTGTAAAAGGCTCAATACGGAGAGGTATGAAAAAGTTACACGGACGGGTGTAAAAAGGTTTCAATACGGACGGGTGTCGAAAAGGGTACAAGGACGGGTGTAAAGAGGTTCCAATACGGATGGGTGTTGAAAAGGAACACGGACGGGTGTCGAAAGGGTACACGGAGGAGTGCAAAGGGGGTTTCAATATGGACGGGTATCAAAAAGGTACACGTACGGGTGTAAAAGGCTCAATACGGACGGGTATCGAAAAGGTACACGGACGGGTGTAAAAGGCTCAATACGGACGGGTATCAAAAAGGTACACGGACGGGTGTAAAAAGGTTTCAATACGGACGGGTGTCAAAAAGGGTACACGGACGGGTGTAAAGAGGTTCCAATACGGACGGGTATCGAAAAGGTACACGGACGAGTGTCGAAAGGGTACACGGATGAGTGCAAAGGGGGTTTCAATATGGACGGGTATCGAAAAGGTAAACGGACGGGTGTAAAAGGCTCAATAAGGACGGGTATCGAAAAGGTACACGGACGGGTGTAAAAGGCTCAATACGGACGGGTATCAAAAAGGTACACGGACGGGTGTAAAAAGGTTTCAATACGGACGGGTATCGAAAAGGTACACGGACGGGTGTAAAAGGCTCAATATTGACGGGTATCGAAAAGGTACACGGACGGGTGTAAAAGGCTCAATACGGACAGGTATGAAAAAGTTACACGGACGGGTGTAAAAAGGTTTCAATACGAACCGGTGTCGAAAAGGGTACACAGACGGGTGTAAAGAGGTTCCAATACGGACGGGTGTCGAAAAGGAACACAGACGGGTGTCGAAAGGGTACACGGACGACTGCAAAGGGGGTTTCAATATGGACGGGTATCAAAAAGGTACACGTACGGGTGTAAAAGGCTCAATACGGACGGGTATCGAAAAGGTACACGGACGGTTGTAAAAGGCCCAATACGGACGGGTATCAAAAAAGTACACGGACGGGTGTAAAAAGGTTTCAATATGGACGGGTGTCAAAAAGGGTACACGGACGGGTGTAAAGAGGTTCCAATACGGACGGGTATCGAAAAGGTACACGGACGGGTGTCGAAAGGGTACATGGACGAGTGCAAAGGGGGTTTCAATATGGACGGGTATCGAAAAGGTAAACGGACGGGTGTAAAAGGCTCAATACGGACGGGTATCGAAAAGGTACACGGACGGGTGTAAAAGGCTCAATACGGACGGGTATCGAAAAGGTACACGGACGGGTGTAAAAAGGTTTCAATACGGACGGGAATCGAAAAGGTACACGGACGGGTGTAAAAGGCTCAATACGGACGGGTATCGAAAAGGTACACGGACGGGTGTAAAAAGGTTTCAATACGGACGGGTATCGAATAGGTACACGGACGGGTGTAAAAGGCTCAATACGGACGGGTATCGAAAAGGTACACGGACGGGTGTAAAAAGGTTTCAATATGGACGGGTATCGAAAAGGTACACGGACGGGTGTAAAAGGCTCAATACGGACGAATATCGAAAAGGTACACAGACGGGTGTAAAAAGGTTTCAATACAGACGGGTATCGAAAAAGGTACACGGACGAGGGTAAAAAGCTCAACACGGACAGGTATCGAAAAGGTACACGGACGGATGTAAACGGCTCAATACGGGCGGGTATCAAAAAGGTACACAGACGGGTGTATAAAGGTTTCAATACGGACGGGTATCGAAAAGGTACACGGACGGGTGTAAAGAGGTTCTAATACGGACGGGTGTCGAAAAGGGTACACGGACGGGTCTAAAAAGGTTAAATACGGACGGGTATCGAGAAGGTACATGGACGGGTGTTAAAAGGTTTCAATACGGACGTGTATCGAAAAATGTACACGGACGAGGGTAAAGAGCTCAACACGGACGGGTATCGAAAAGGTACACGGACGGATGTAAAGAGGTTCAATACGGACGGGTATCGAAAAGGTACACGGACGGGTGTAAAAGGCTCAATACGGACGGGTATCGAAAATGTACACGGACGGGTGTAAAAGGCTCAATACGGAGAGGTATGAAAAAGTTACACGGACGGGTGTAAAAAGGTTTCAATACGGACGGGTGTCGAAAAGGGTACAAGGACGGGTGTAAAGAGGTTCCAATACGGATGGGTGTTGAAAAGGAACACGGACGGGTGTCGAAAGGGTACACGGAGGAGTGCAAAGGGGGTTTCAATATGGACGGGTATCAAAAAGGTACACGTACGGGTGTAAAAGGCTCAATACGGACGGGTATCGAAAAGGTACACGGACGGGTGTAAAAGGCTCAATACGGACGGGTATCAAAAAGGTACACGGACGTGTGTAAAAAGGTTTCAATACGGACGGGAACCGAAAAGGTACACGGACGGGTGTAAAAGGCTCAATACGGACGGGTGTCGAAAAGGTACACGGATGGGTGTAAAAAGGTTTCAATACGGACGGGTATCGAATAGGTACACGGACGGGTGTAAAAGGCTCAATACGGACGGGTATCGAAAAGGTACACGGACGGGTGTAAAAAGGTTTCAATATGGACGGGTATCGAAAAGGTACACGGACGGGTGTAAAAGGCTCAATACGGACAAATATCGAAAAGGTACACAGACGGGTGTAAAAAGGTTTCAATACAGACGGGTATCGAAAAAGGTACACGGACGAGGGTAAAAAGCTCAACACGGACAGGTATCGAAATGGTACACGGACGGATATCGAAAAGGTACACGGACGGATGTAAACGGCTCAATACGGGCGGGTATCAAAAAGGTACACAGACGGGTGTAAAAAGGTTTCAATACGGACGGGTATCGAAAAGGTACACGGACGGGTGTAAAGAGGTTCCAATACGGACGGGTGTCGAAAAGGGTACACGGACGGGTCTAAAAAGGTTAAATACGGACGGGTATCGAGAAGGTGCATGGACGGGTGTTAAAAGGTTTCAATACGGACGTGTATCGAAAAATGTACACGGACGAGGGTAAAGAGCTCAACACGGACGGGTATCGAAAAGGTACACGGACGGATGTAAAGAGGTTCAATACGGACGGGTATCGAAAAGGTACACGGACGGGTGTAAAAGGCTCAATACGGACGGGTATCGAAAATGTACACGGACGGGTATCGAAAAGGTACACGGACGGGTGTAAAAGGCTCAATACGGACAGGTATGAAAAAGTTACACGGACGGGTGTAAAAAGGTTTCAATACGGACGGGTGTCGAAAAGGGTACAAGGACGGGTGTAAAGAGGTTCCAATACGGATGGGTGTTGAAAAGGAACACGGACGGGTGTCGAAAGGGTACACGGAGGAGTGCAAAGGGGGTTTCAATATGGACGGGTATCAAAAAGGTACACGTACGGGTGTAAAAGGCTCAATACGGACGGGTATCAAAAAGGTACACGGACGGGTGTAAAAGGCTCAATACGGACGGGTATCAAAAAGGTACACGGACGGGTGTAAAAAGGTTTCAATACGGACGGGAATCGAAAAGGTACACGGACGGGTGTAAAAGGCTCAATACGGACGGGTATCGAAAAGGTACACGGATGGGTGTAAAAAGGTTTCAATACGGACGGGTATCGAATAGGTACACGGACGGGTGTAAAAGGCTCAATACGGACGGGTATCGAAAAGGTACACGGACGGGTGTAAAAAGGTTTCAATATGGACGGGTATCGAAAAGGTACACGGACGGGTGTAAAAGGCTCAATACGGACAAATATCGAAAAGGAACACAGACGGGTGTAAAAAGGTTTCAATACAGACGGGTATCGAAAAAGGTACACGGACGAGGGTAAAAAGCTCAACACGGACAGGTATCGAAAAGGTACACGGACGGATATCGAAAAGGTACACGGACGGATGTAAACGGCTCAATACGGGCGGGTATCAAAAAGGTACACAGACGGGTGTAAAAAGGTTTCAATACGGACGGGTATCGAAAAGGTACACGGACGGGTGTAAAGAGGTTCCAATACGGACGGGTGTCGAAAAGGGTACACGGACGGGTCTAAAAAGGTTAAATACGGACGGGTATCGAGAAGGTACATGGACGGGTGTTAAAAGGTTTCAATACGGACGTGTATCGAAAAATGTACACGGACGAGGGTAAAGAGCTCAACACGGACGGGTATCGAAAAGGTACACGGACGGATGTAAAGAGGTTCAATACGGACGGGTATCGAAAAGGTACACGGACGGGTGTAAAAGGCTCAATACGGACGGGTATCGAAAATGTACACGGACGGGTATCGAAAAGGTACACGGACGGGTGTAAAAGGCTCAATACGGACAGTTATGAAAAAGTTACACGGACGGGTGTAAAAAGGTTTCAATACGGACGGGTGTCGAAAAGGGTACAAGGACGGGTGTAAAGAGGTTCCAATACGGATGGGTGTTGAAAAGGAACACGGACGGGTGTCGAAAGGGTACACGGAGGAGTGCAAAGGGGGTTTCAATATGGACGGGTATCAAAAAGGTACACGTACGGGTGTAAAAGGCTCAATACGGACGGGTATCGAAAAGGTACACAGACGGGTGTAAAAGGCTCAATACGGACGGGTATCAAAAAGGTACACGGACGGGTGTAAAAAGGTTTCAATACGGACGGGTGTCAAAAAGGGTACACGGACGGGTGTAAAGAGGTTCCAATACGGACGGGTATCGAAAAGGTACACGGACGAGTGTCGAAAGGGTACACGGATGAGTGCAAAGGGGGTTTCAATATGGACGGGTATCGAAAAGGTAAACGGACGGGTGTAAAAGGCTTAATAAGGACGGGTATCGAAAAGGTACACGGACGGGTGTAAAAGGCTCAATACGGACGGGTATCAAAAAGGTACACGGACGGGTGTAAAAAGGTTTCAATACGGACGGGTATCGAAAAGGTACATGGACGGGTGTAAAAGGCTCAATACGGACGGGTATCGAAAAGGTACTCGGACGGGTGTAAAAGGCTCAATACGGACAGGTATGAAAAAGTTACACGGACGGGTGTAAAAAGGTTTCAATACGGACCGGTGTCGAAAAGGGTACACAGACGGGTGTAAAGAGGTTCCAATACGGACGGGTGTCGAAAAGGAACACGGACGGGTGTCGAAAGGGTACACGGACGAGTGCAAAGGGGGTTTCAATATGGACGGGTATCAAAAAGGTACACATACGGGTGTAAAAGGCTCAATACGGACGGGTATCGAAAAGGTACACGGACGGGTGTAAAAGGCCCAATACGGACGGGTATCAAAAAAGTACACGGACGGGTGTAAAAAGGTTTCAATACGGACGGGTGTCAAAAAGGGTACACGGACGGGTGTAAAGAGGTTCCAATACGGACGGGTATCGAAAAGGTACACGGACGGGTGTCGAAAGGGTACACGGATGAGTGCAAAGGGGGTTTCAATATGGACGGGTATCGAAAAGGTAAACGGACGGGTGTAAAAGGCTCAATACGGACGGGTATCGAAAATGTACACGGACGGGTGTAAAAGGCTCACTACGGACGGGTATCGAAAAGGTACACGGACGGGTGTAAAAAGGTTTCAATACGGACGGGAATCGAAAAGGTACACGGACGGGTGTAAAAGGCTCAATACGGACGGGTATCGAAAAGGTACACGGACGGGTGTAAAAAGGTTTCAATACGGACGGGTATCGAATAGGTACACGGACGGGTGTAAAAGGCTCAATACGGACGGGTATCGAAAAGGTACACGGACGGGTGTAAAGAGGTTCCAATACGGATGGGTGTTGAAAAGGAACACGGACGGGTGTCGAAAGGGTACACGGAGGAGTGCAAAGGGGGTTTCAATATGGACGGGTATCAAAAAGGTACACGTACGGGTGTAAAAGGCTCAATACGGACGGGTATCGAAAAGGTACACGGACGGGTGTAAAAGGCTCAATACGGACGGGTATCAAAAAGGTACACGGACGGGTGTAAAAAGGTTTCAATACGGACGGGTGTCAAAAAGGGTACACGGACGGGTGTAAAGAGGTTCCAATACGGACGGGTATCGAAAAGGTACACGGACGGGTGTCGAAAGGGTACACGGACGAGTGCAAAGGGGGTTTCAATATGGACGGGTATCGAAAAGGTAAACGGACGGGTGTAAAAGGCTCAATACGGACGGGTATCGAAAATGTACACGGACGGGTGTAAAAGGCTCACTACGGACGGGTATCGAAAAGGTACACGGACGGGTGTAAAAAGGTTTCAATACGGACGGGAATCGAAAAGGTACACGGACGGGTGTAAAAGGCTCAATACGGACGGGTATCGAAAAGGTACACGGACGGGTGTAAAAAGGTTTCAATACGGACGGGTATCGAATAGGTACACGGACGGGTGTAAAAGGCTCAATACGGACGGGTATCGAAAAGGTACACGGACGGGTGTAAAAAGGTTTCAATATGGACGGGTATCGAAAAGGTACACGGACGGGTGTAAAAGGCTCAATACGGACGAATATCGAAAAGGTACACAGACGGGTGTAAAAAGGTTTCAATACAGACGGGTATCGAAAAAGGTACACGGACGAGGGTAAAAAGCTCAACACGGACAGGTATCGAAAAGGTACACGGACGGATATCGAAAAGGTACACGGACTGATGTAAACGGGTCAATACGGACGAGTATCAAAAAGGTACACAGACGGGTGTAAAAAGGTTTCAATACGGACGGGTATCGAAAAGGTACACGGACGGGTGTAAAGAGGTTCCAATACGGACGGGTGTCGAAAAGGGTACACGGACGGGTCTAAAAAGGTTAAATACGGACGGGTATCGAGAAGGTACATGGACGGGTGTTAAAAGGTTTCAATACGGACGTGTATCGAAAAATGTACACGGACGAGGGTAAAGAGCTCAACACGGACGGGTATCGAAAAGGTACACGGACGGATGTAAAGAGGTTCAATACGGACGGGTATCGAAAAGGTACACGGACGGGTGTAAAAGGCTCAATACGGACGGGTATCGAAAATGTACACGGACGGGTATCGAAAAGGTACACGGACGGGTGTAAAAGGCTCAATACGGACAGGTATGAAAAAGTTACACGGACGGGTGTAAAAAGGTTTCAATACGGACGGGTGTCGAAAAGGGTACAAGGACGGGTGTAAAGAGGTTCCAATACGGATGGGTGTTGAAAAGGAACACGGACGGGTGTCGAAAGGGTACACGGAGGAGTGCAAAGGGGGTTTCAATATGGACGGGTATCAAAAAGGTACACGTACGGGTGTAAAAGGCTCAATACGGACGGGTATCGAAAAGGTACACGGACGGGTGTAAAAGGCTCAATACGGACGGGTATCAAAAAGGTACACGGACGGGTGTAAAAAGGTTTCAATACGGACGGGTGTCAAAAAGGGTACACGGACGGGTGTAAAGAGGTTCCAATACGGACGGGTATCGAAAAGGTACACGGACGAGTGTCGAAAGGGTACACGGATGAGTGCAAAGGGGGTTTCAATATGGACGGGTATCGAAAAGGTAAACGGACGGGTGTAAAAGGCTCAATAAGGACGGGTATCGAAAAGGTACACGGACGGGTGTAAAAGGCTCAATACGGACGGGTATCAAAAAGGTACACGGACGGGTGTAAAAAGGTTTCAATACGGACGGGTATCGAAAAGGTACACGGACGGGTGTAAAAGGCTCAATACGGACGGGTATCGAAAAGGTACTCGGACGGGTGTAAAAGGCTCAATACGGACAGGTATGAAAAAGTTACACGGACGGGTGTAAAAAGGTTTCAATACGGACCGGTGTCGAAAAGGGTACACTGACGGGTGTAAAGAGGTTCCAATACGGACGGGTGTCGAAAAGGAACACGGACGGGTGTCGAAAGGGTACACGGACGAGTGCAAAGGGGGTTTCAATATGGACGGGTATCAAAAAGGTACACGTACGGGTGTAAAAGGCTCAATACGGACGGGTATCGAAAAGGTACACGGACGGGTGTAAAAGGCCCAATACGGACGGGTATCAAAAAAGTACACGGACGGGTGTAAAAAGGTTTCAATACGGACGGGTGTCAAAAAGGGTACACGGACGGGTGTAAAGAGGTTCCAATACGGACGGGTATCGAAAAGGTACACGGACGGGTGTCGAAAGGGTACACGGACGAGTGCAAAGGGGGTTTCAAAATGGACGGGTATCGAAAAGATAAACGGACGGGTGTAAAAGGCTCAATACGGACGGGTATCGAAAATGTACACGGACGGGTGTAAAAGGCTCACTACGGACGGGTATCGAAAAGGTACACGGACGGGTGTAAAAAGGTTTCAATACGGACGGGTATCGAATAGGTACACGGACGGGTGTAAAAGGCTCAATACGGACGGGTATCGAAAAGGTACACGGACGGGTGTAAAAAGGTTTCAATATGGACGGGTATCGAAAAGGTACACGGACGGGTGTAAAAGGCTCAATACGGACGAATATCGAAAAGGTACACAGACGGGTGTAAAAAGGTTTCAATACAGACGGGTATCGAAAAAGGTACACGGACGAGGGTAAAAAGCTCAACACGGACAGGTATCGAAAAGGTACACGGACGGATATCGAAAAGGTACACGGACTGATGTAAACGGCTCAATACGGACGAGTATCAAAAAGGTACACAGACGGGTGTAAAAAGGTTTCAATACGGACGGGTATCGAAAAGGTACACGGACGGGTGTAAAAGGCTCAATACGGAGAGGTATGAAAAAGTTACACGGACGGGTGTAAAAAGGTTTCAATACGGACGGGTGTCGAAAAGGGTACAAGGACGGGTGTAAAGAGGTTCCAATACGGATGGGTGTTGAAAAGGAACACGGACGGGTGTCGAAAGGGTACACGGAGGAGTGCAAAGGGGGTTTCAATATGGACGGGTATCAAAAAGGTACACGTACGGGTGTAAAAGGCTCAATACGGACGGGTATCGAAAATGTACACGGACGGGTGTAAAAGGCCCAATACGGACGGGTATCAAAAAGGTACACGGACGGGTGTAAAAAGGTTTCAATACGGACGGGTGTCAAAAAGGGTACACGGACGGGTGTAAAGAGGTTCCAATACGGACGGGTATCGAAAAGGTACACGGACGGGTGTCGAAAGGGTACACGGACGAGTGCAAAGGGGGTTTCAATATGGACGGGTATCGAAAAGGTAAACGGACGGGTGTAAAAGGCTCAATACGGACGGGTATCGAAAATGTACACGGACGGGTGTAAAAGGCTCACTACGGACGGGTATCGAAAAGGTACACGGACGGGTGTAAAAAGGTTTCAATACGGACGGGAATCGAAAAGGTACACGGACGGGTGTAAAAGGCTCAATACGGACGGGTATCGAAAAGGTACACGGACGGGTGTAAAAAGGTTTCAATATGGACGGGTATCGAAAAGGTACACGGACGGGTGTAAAAGGCTCAATACGGACGAATATCGAAAAGGTACACAGACGGGTGTAAAAAGGTTTCAATACAGACGGGTATCGAAAAAGGTACACGGACGAGGGTAAAAAGCTCAACACGGACAGGTATCGAAAAGGTACACGGACGGATATCGAAAAGGTACACGGACTGATGTAAACGGCTCAATACGGACGAGTATCAAAAAGGTACACAGACGGGTGTAAAAAGGTTTCAATACGGACGGGTATCGAAAAGGTACACGGACGGGTGTAAAGAGGTTCCAATACGGACGGGTGTCGAAAAGGGTACACGGACGGGTCTAAAAAGGTTAAATACGGACGGGTATCGAGAAGGTACACGGACGGGTGTCAAAAGGTTTCAATACGGACGTGTATCGAAAAATGTACATGGACGAGGGTAAAGAGCTCAACACGGACGGGTATCGAAAAGGTACACGGACGGATGTAAAGAGGTTCAATACGGACGGGTATCGAAAAGGTACACGGACGGGTGTAAAAGGCTCAATACGGACGGGTATCGAAAATGTACACGGACGGGTATCGAAAAGGTACACGGACGGGTGTAAAAGGCTCAATACGGAGAGGTATGAAAAAGTTACACGGACGGGTGTAAAAAGGTTTCAATACGGACGGGTGTCGAAAAGGGTACAAGGACGGGTGTAAAGAGGTTCCAATACGGATGGGTGTTGAAAAGGAACACGGACGGGTGTCGAAAGGGTACACGGAGGAGTGCAAAGGGGGGTTTCAATATGGACGGGTATCAAAAAGGTACACGTACGGGTGTAAAAGGCTCAATACGGACGGGTATCGAAAAGGTACACGGACGGGTGTAAAAGGCTCAATACGGACGGGTATCAAAAAGGTACACGGACGGGTGTAAAAAGGTTTCAATACGGACGGGTGTCAAAAAGGGTACACGGACGGGTGTAAAGAGGTTCCAATACGGACGGGTATCGAAAAGGTACACGGACGAGTGTCGAAAGGGTACACGGATGAGTGCAAAGGGGGTTTCAATATGGACGGGTATCGAAAAGGTAAACGGACGGGTGTAAAAGGCTCAATAAGGACGGGTATCGAAAAGGTACACGGACGGGTGTAAAAGGCTCAATACGGACGGGTATCAAAAAGGTACACGGACGGGTGTAAAAAGGTTTCAATACGGACGGGTATCGAAAAGGTACACGGACGGGTGTAAAAGGCTCAATACGGACGGGTATCGAAAAGGTACTCGGACGGGTGTAAAAGGCTCAATACGGACAGGTATGAAAAAGTTACACGGACGGGTGTAAAAAGGTTTCAATACGGACCGGTGTCGAAAAGGGTACACAGACGGGTGTAAAGAGGTTCCAATACGGACGGGTGTCGAAAAGGAACACGGACGGGTGTCGAAAGGGTACACGGACGAGTGCAAAGGGGGTTTCAATATGGACGGGTATCAAAAAGGTACACGTACGGGTGTAAAAGGCTCAATACGGACGGGTATGGAAAAGGTACCCGGACGGGTGTAAAAGGCCCAATACGGACGGGTATCAAAAAAGTACACGGACGGGTGTAAAAAGGTTTCAATACGGACGGGTGTCAAAAAGGGTACACGGACGGGTGTAAAGAGGTTCCAATACGGACGGGTATCGAAAAGGTACACGGACGGGTGTCGAAAGGGTACACAGACGAGTGCAAAGGGGGTTTCAATATGGACGGGTATCGAAAAGGTAAACGGACGGGTGTAAAAGGCTCAATACGGACGGGTATCGAAAATGTACACGGACGGGTGTAAAAGGCTCAATACGGACGGGTATCGAAAAGGTACACGGACGGGTGTAAAAAGGTTTCAATACGGACGGGAATCGAAAAGGTACACGGACGGGTGTAAAAGGCTCAATACGGACGGGTATCGAAAAGGTACACGGACGGGTGTAAAAAGGTTTCAATACGGACGGGTATCGAATAGGTACACGGACGGGTGTAAAAGGCACAATACGGACGGGTATCGAAAAGGTACACGGACGGGTGTAAAAAGGTTTCAATATGGACGGGTATCGAAAAGGTACACGGACGGGTGTAAAAGGCTCAATACGGACGAATATCGAAAAGGTACACAGACGGGTGTAAAAAGGTTTCAATACAGACGGGTATCGAAAAAGGTACACGGACGAGGGTAAAAAGCTCAACACGGACAGGTATCGAAAAGGTACACGGACGGATATCGAAAAGGTACACGGACTGATGTAAACGGCTCAATACGGACGGGTATCAAAAAGGTACACAGACGGGTGTAAAAAGGTTTCAATACGGACGGGTATCGAAAAGGTACACGGACGGGTGTAAAGAGGTTCCAATACGGACGGGTGTCGAAAAGGGTACACGGACGGGTCTAAAAAGGTTAAATACGGACGGGTATCGAGAAGGTACACGGACGGGTGTTAAAAGGTTTCAATACGGACGTGTATCGAAAAATGTACACGGACGAGGGTAAAGAGCTCAACACGGACGGGTATCGAAAAGGTACACGGACGGATGTAAAGAGGTTCAATACAGACGGGTATCGAAAAGGTACACGGACGGGTGTAAAAGGCTCAATACGGACCGGTATCGAAAATGTACACGGACGGGTATCGAAAAGGTACACGGACGGGTGTAAAAGGCTCAATACGGAGAGGTATGAAAAAGTTACACGGACGGGTGTAAAAAGGTTTCAATACGGACGGGTGTCGAAAAGGGTACAAGGACGGGTGTAAAGAGGTTCCAATACGGATGGGTGTTGAAAATGAACATGGACGGGTGTCGAAAGGGTACACGGAGGAGTGCAAAGGGGGTTTCAATATGGACGGGTATCAAAAAGGTACACGTACGGGTGTAAAAGGCTCAATATGGACGGGTATCGAAAAGGTACACGGACGGGTGTAAAAGGCTCAATACGGACGGTTATCAAAAAGGTACACGGACGGGTGTAAAAAGGTTTCAATACGGACGGGTGTCAAAAAGGGTACACGGACGGGAGTAAAGAGGTTCCAATACGGACGGGTATCGAAAAGGTACACGGACGAGTGTCGAAAGGGTACACGAATGAGTGCAAAGGGGGTTTCAATATGGACGGGTATCGAAAAGGTAAACGGACGGGTGTAAAAGGCTCAATAAGGACGGGTATCGAAAAGGTACACGGACGGGTGTAAAAGGCTCAATACGGACGGGTATCAAAAAGGTACACGGACGGGTGTAAAAAGGTTTCAATACGGACGGGTATCGAAAAGGTACACGGACGGGTGTAAAAGGCTCAATACGGACGGGTATCGAAAAGGTACACGGACGGGTGTAAAAGGCTCAATACGGACAGGTATGAAAAAGTTACACGGACGGGTGTAAAAAGGTTTCAATACGGACCGGTGTCGAAAAGGGTACACAGACGGGTGTAAAGAGGTTCCAATACGGACGGGTGTCGAAAAGGAACACGGACGGGTGTCGAAAGGGTACACGGACGAGTGCAAAGGGGGTTTCAATATGGACGGGTATCAAAACGGTACACGTACGGGTGTAAAAGGCTCAATACGGACGGGTATCGAAAAGGTACACGGACGGGTGTAAAAGGCCCAATACGGACGGGTATCAAAAAAGTACACGGACGGGTGTAAAAAGGTTTCAATACGGACGGGTGTCAAAAAGGGTACACGGACGGGTGTAAAGAGGTTCCAATACGGACGGGTATCGAAAAGGTACACGGACGGGTGTCGAAAGGGTACATGGACGAGTGCAAAGGGGGTTTCAATATGGACGGGTATCGAAAAGGTAAACGGACGGGTGTAAAAGGCTCAATACGGACGGGTATCGAAAAGGTACACGGACGGGTGTAAAAAGGTTTCAATACGGACGGGAATCGAAAAGGTACACGGACGGGTGTAAAAGGCTCAATACGGACGGGTATCGAAAAGGTACACGGACGGGTGTAAAAAGGTTTCAATACGGACGGGTATCGAATAGGTACACGGACGGGTGTAAAAGGCTCAATACGGACGGGTATCGAAAATGTACACGGACGGGTGTAAAAAGGTTTCAATATGGACGGGTATCGAAAAGGTACACGGACGGGTGTAAAAGGCTCAATACGGACGAATATCGAAAAGGTACACAGACGGGTGTAAAAAGGTTTCAATACAGACGGGTATCGAAAAAGGTACACGGACGACGGTAAAAAGCTCAACACGAACAGGTATCGAAAAGGTACATGGACGGATATCGAAAAGGTACACGGACGGATGTAAACGGCTCAATACGGACGGGTATCAAAAAGGTACACAGACGGCTGTAAAAAGGTTTCAATACGGACGGGTATTGAAAAGGTACACGGACGGGTGTAAAAGGCTCAATACGGACGAATATCGAAAAGGTACACGGACGGGTGTAAATGGCTCAATACGGACGGATATCGAAAAGGTACACGGACGGGTGTAAAAAGGTTTCAATACGGACGGGTATCAAAAATGTACACGGACGGGTGTAAAAGGCTTAATACGGACGGGTATCGAAAAGGTACACGGACGGGTGTAAAAAGGTTAAATACGGACGGGTATTGAGAAGGTACACGGACGGGTGTAAAAAGGTTTCAATACGGACGGGTATCGAAAAGGTACACGGACGGGTGTAAAGAGGTTCAATACGGACGGGTATCGAAAAGGTACACGGACGGGTGTAAAGAGGTTCAATAGGGACGGGTATCGAAAAGGTACACGGACGGGTGTAAAGAGGTTCCAATACGGACGGGTGTCGAAAAGGGTACACGGACGGGTCTAAAAAGGTTAAATACGGACGGGTATCGAGAAGGTACACGGACGGGTGTTAAAAGGTTTCAATACGGACGGGTATCGAAAAATGTACACGGACGAGGGTAAAGAGCTCAACACGGACGGGTATCGAAAAGGTACACGGACGGATGTAAAGAGGTTCAATACGGACGGGTATCGAAAAGGTACACGGACGGGTGTAAAAGGCTCAATACGGACGGGTATCGAAAATGTACACGGACGGGTATCGAAAAGGTACACGGACGGGTGTAAAAGGGTCAATACGGAGAGGTATGAAAAAGTTACACGGACGGGTGTAAAAAGGTTTCAATACGGACGGGTGTCGAAAAGGGTACAAGGACGGGTGTAAAGAGGTTCCAATACGGATGGGTGTTGAAAAGGAACACGGACGGGTGTCGAAAGGGTACACGGAGGAGTGCAAAGGGGGTTTCAATATGGACGGGTATCAAAAAGGTACACGTACGGGTGTAAAAGGCTCAATACGGACGGGTATCGAAAATGTACACGGACGGGTGTAAAAGGCCCAATACGGACGGGTATCAAAAAGGTACACGGACGGGTGTAAAAAGGTTTCAATACGGACGGGTGTCAAAAAGGGTACACGGACGGGTGTAAAGAGGTTCCAATACGGACGGGTATCGAAAAGGTACACGGACGAGTGTCGAAAGGGTACACGGATGAGTGCAAAGGGGGTTTCAATATGGACGGGTATCGAAAAGGTAAACGGACGGGTGTAAAAGGCTCAATAAGGACGGGTATCGAAAAGGTACACGGACGGGTGTAAAAGGCTCAATACGGACGAGTATCAAAAAGGTACACGGACGGGTGTAAAAAGGTTTCAATACGGACGGGTATCGAAAAGGTACACGGACGGGTGTAAAAGGCTCAATACGGACGGGTATCGAAAAGGTACTCGGACGGGTGTAAAAGGCTCAATACGGACAGGTATGAAAAAGTTACACGGACGGGTGTAAAAAGGTTTCAATACGGACCGGTGTCGAAAAGGGTACACAGACGGGTGTAAAGAGGTTCCAATACGGACGGGTGTCGAAAAGGAACACGGACGGGTGTCGAAAGGGTACACGGACGAGTGCAAAGGGGGTTTCAATATGGACGGGTATCAAAAAGGTACACGTACGGGTGTAAAAGGCTCAATACGGACGGGTATGGAAAAGGTACACGGACGGGTGTAAAAGGCCCAATACGGACGGGTATCAAAAAAGTACACGGACGGGTGTAAAAAGGTTTCAATACGGACGGGTGTCAAAAAGGGTACACGGACGGGTGTAAAGAGGTTCCAATACGGACGGGTATCGAAAAGGTACACGGACGGGTGTCGAAAGGGAACACGGACGAGTGCAAAGGGGGTTTCAATATGGACGGGTATCGAAAAGGTAAACGGACGGGTGTAAAAGGCTCAATACGGACGGGTATCAAAAATGTACACGGACGGGTGTAAAAGGCTCAATACGGACGGGTATCGAAAAGGTACACGGACGGGTGTAAAAAGGTTTCAATACGGACGGGAATCGAAAAGGTACACGGACGGGTGTAAAAGGCTCAATACGGACGGGTATCGAAAAGGTACACGGACGGGTGTAAAAAGGTTTCAATACGGACGGGTATCGAATAGGTACACGGACGGGTGTAAAAGGCACAATACGGACGGGTATCGAAAAGGAACACGGACGGGTGTAAAAAGGTTTCAATATGGACGGGTATCGAAAAGGTACACGGACGGGTGTAAAAGGCTCAATACGGACGAATATCGAAAAGGTACACAGACGGGTGTAAAAAGGTTTCAATACAGACGGGTATCGAAAAAGGTACACGGACGAGGGTAAAAAGCTCAACACGGACAGGTATCGAAAAGGTACACGGACGGATATCGAAAAGGTACACGAACTGATGTAAACGGCTCAATACGGACGGGTATCAAAAAGGTACACAGACGGGTGTAAAAAGGTTTCAATACGGACGGGTATCGAAAAGGTACACGGACGGGTGTAAAGAGGTTCCAATACGGACGGGTGTCGAAAAGGGTACACGGACGGGTCTAAAAAGGTTAAATACGGACGGGTATCGAGAAGGTACACGGACGGGTGTTAAAAGGTTTCAATACGGACGTGTATCGAAAAATGTACACGGACGAGGGTAAAGAGCTCAACACGGACGGGTATCGAAAAGGTACACGGACGGATGTAAAGAGGTTCAATACGGACGGGTATCGAAAATGTACACGGACGGGTGTAAAAGGCTCAATACGGACGGGTATCGAAAATGTACACGGACGGGTATCGAAAAGGTACACGGACGGGTGTAAAAGGCTCAATACGGAGAGGTATGAAAAAGTTACACGGACGGGTGTAAAAAGGTTTCAATACGGACGGGTGTCGAAAAGGGTACAAGGACGGGTGTAAAGAGGTTCCAATACGGATGGGTGTTGAAAAGGAACACGGACGGGTGTCGAAAGGGTACACGGAGGAGTGCAAAGGGGGTTTCAATATGGACGGGTATCAAAAAGGTACACGTACGGGTGTAAAAGGCTCAATACGGACGGGTATCGAAAAGGTACACGGACGGGTGTAAAAGGCTCAATACGGACGGGTATCAAAAAGGTACACGGACGGGTGTAAAAAGGTTTCAATACGGACGGGTGTCAAAAAGGGTACACGGACGGGTGTAAAGAGGTTCCAATACGGACGGGTATCGAAAAGGTACACGGACGAGTGTCGAAAGGGTACACGGATGAGTGCAAAGGGGGTTTCAATATGGACGGGTATCGAAAAGGTAAACGGACGGGTGTAAAAGGCTCAATAAGGACGGGTATCGAAAAGGTACACGGACGGGTGTAAAAGGCTCAATACGGACGGGTATCAAAAAGGTACACGGACGGGTGTAAAAAGGTTTCAATACGGACGGGTATCGAAAAGGTACACGGACGGGTGTAAAAGGCTCAATACGGACGGGTATCGAAAAGGTACTCGGACGGGTGTAAAAGGCTCAATACGGACAGGTATGAAAAAGTTACACGGACGGGTGTAAAAAGGTTTCAATACGGACCGGTGTCGAAAAGGGTACACAGACGGGTGTAAAGAGGTTCCAATACGGACGGGTGTCGAAAAGGAACACGGACGGGTGTCGAAAGGGTACACGGACGAGTGCAAAGGGGGTTTCAATATGGACGGGTATCAAAAAGGTACACGTACAGGTGTAAAAGGCTCAATACGGACGGGTATGGAAAAGGTACACGGACGGGTGTAAAAGGCCCAATACGGACGGGTATCAAAAAAGTACACGGACGGGTGTAAAAAGGTTTCAATACGGACGGGTGTCAAAAAGGGTACACGGACGGGTGTAAAGAGGTTCCAATACGGACGGGTATCGAAAAGGTACACGGACGGGTGTCGAAAGGGAACACGGACGAGTGCAAAGGGGGTTTCAATATGGACGGGTATCGAAAAGGTAAACGGACGGGTGTAAAAGGCTCAATACGGACGGGTATCAAAAATGTACACGGACGGGTGTAAAAGGCTCAATACGGACGGGTATCGAAAAGGTACACGGACGGGTGTAAAAAGGTTTCAATACGGACGGGAATCGAAAAGGTACACGGACGGGTGTAAAAGGCTCAATACGGACGGGTATCGAAAAGGTACACGGACGGGTGTAAAAAGGTTTCAATACGGACGGGTATCGAATAGGTACACGGACGGGTGTAAAAGGCACAATACGGACGGGTATCGAAAAGGTACACGGACGGGTGTAAAAAGGTTTCAATATGGACGGGTATCGAAAAGGTACACGGACGGGTGTAAAAGGCTCAATACGGACGAATATCGAAAAGGTACACAGACGGGTGTAAAAAGGTTTCAATACAGACGGGTATCGAAAAAGGTACACGGACGAGGGTAAAAAGCTCAACACGGACAGGTATCGAAAAGGTACACGGACGGATATCGAAAAGGTACACGGACTGATGTAAACGGCTCAATACGGACGGGTATCAAAAAGGTACACAGACGGGTGTAAAAAGGTTTCAATACGGACGGGTATCGAAAAGGTACACGGACGGGTGTAAAGAGGTTCCAATACGGACGGGTGTCGAAAAGGGTACACGGACGGGTCTAAAAAGGTTAAATACGGACGGGTATCGAGAAGGTACACGGACGGGTGTTAAAAGGTTTCAATACGGACGTGTATCGAAAAATGTACACGGACGAGGGTAAAGAGCTCAACACGGACGGGTATCGAAAAGGTACACGGACGGATGTAAAGAGGTTCAATACAGACGGGTATCGAAAAGGTACACGGACGGGTGTAAAAGGCTCAATACGGACCGGGTATCGAAAATGTACACGGACGGGTATCGAAAAGGTACACGGACGGGTGTAAAAGGCTCAATACGGAGAGGTATGAAAAAGTTACACGGACGGGTGTAAAAAGGTTTCAATACGGACGGGTGTCGAAAAGGGTACAAGGACGGGTGTAAAGAGGTTCCAATACGGATGGGTGTTGAAAATGAACATGGACGGGTGTCGAAAGGGTACACGGAGGAGTGCAAAGGGGGTTTCAATATGGACGGGTATCAAAAAGGTACACGTACGGGTGTAAAAGGCTCAATATGGACGGGTATCGAAAAGGTACACGGACGGGTGTAAAAGGCTCAATACGGACGGGTATCAAAAAGGTACACGGACGGGTGTAAAAAGGTTTCAATACGGACGGGTGTCAAAAAGGGTACACGGACGGGAGTGGACGGGAGTAAAGAGGTTCCAATACGGACGGGTATCGAAAAGGTACACGGACGAGTGTCGAAAGGGTACACGAATGAGTGCAAAGGGGGTTTCAATATGGACGGGTATCGAAAAGGTAAACGGACGGGTGTAAAAGGCTCAATAAGGACGGGTATCGAAAAGGTACACGGACGGGTGTAAAAGGCTCAATACGGACGGGTATCAAAAAGGTACACGGACGGGTGTAAAAAGGTTTCAATACGGACGGGTATCGAAAAGGTACACGGACGGGTGTAAAAGGCTCAATACGGACGGGTATCGAAAAGGTACACGGACGGGTGTAAAAGGCTCAATACGGACAGGTATGAAAAAGTTACACGGACGGGTGTAAAAAGGTTTCAATACGGACCGGGTGTCGAAAAGGGTACACAGACGGGTGTAAAGAGGTTCCAATACGGACGGGTGTCGAAAAGGAACACGGACGGGTGTCGAAAGGGTACACGGACGAGTGCAAAGGGGGTTTCAATATGGACGGGTATCAAAAAGGTACACGTACGGGTGTAAAAGGCTCAATACGGACGGGTGTCGAAAAGGTACACGGACGGGTGTAAAAGGCCCAATACGGACGGGTATCAAAAAAGTACACGGACGGGTGTAAAAAGGTTTCAATACGGACGGGTGTCAAAAAGGGTACACGGACGGGTGTAAAGAGGTTCCAATACGGACGGGTATCGAAAAGGTACACGGACGGGTGTCGAAAGGGTACACGGACGAGTGCAAAGGGGGTTTCAATATGGACGGGTATCGAAAAGGTAAACGGACGGGTGTAAAAGGCTCAATACGGACGGGTATCGAAAAGGTACACGGACGGGTGTAAAAAGGTTTCAATACGGACGGGAATCGAAAAGGTACACGGACGGGTGTAAAAGGCTCAATACGGACGGGTATCGAAAAGGTACACGGACGGGTGTAAAAAGGTTTCAATACGGACGGGTATCGAATAGGTACACGGACGGGTGTAAAAGGCTCAATACGGACGGGTATCGAAAAGGTACACGGACGGGTGTAAAAAGGTTTCAATATGGACGGGTATCGAAAAGGTACACGGACGGGTGTAAAAGGCTCAATACGGACGAATATCGAAAAGGTACACAGACGGGTGTAAAAAGGTTTCAATACAGACGGGTATCGAAAAAGGTACACGGACGACGGTAAAAAGCTCAACACGGACAGGTATCGAAAAGGTACATGGACGGATATCGAAAAGGTACACGGACGGATGTAAACGGCTCAATACGGACGGGTATCAAAAAGGTACACAGACGGCTGTAAAAAGGTTTCAATACGGACGGGTATTGAAAAGGTACACGGACGGGTGTAAAAGGCTCAATACGGACGAATATCGAAAAGGTACACGGACGGGTGTAAATGGCTCAATACGGACGGATATCGAAAAGGTACACGGACGGGTGTAAAAAGGTTTCAATACGGACGGGTATCAAAAATGTACACGGACGGGTGTAAAAGGCTTAATACGGACGGGTATCGAAAAGGTACACGGACGGGTTGTAAAAAGGTTAAATACGGACGGGTATTGAGAAGGTACACGGACGGGTGTAAAAAGGTTTCAATACGGACGGGTATCGAAAAGGTACACGGACGGGTGTAAAGAGGTTCAATACGGACGGGTATCGAAAAGGTACACGGACGGGTGTAAAGAGGTTCAATAGGGACGGGTATCGAAAAGGTACACGGACGGGTGTAAAGAGGTTCCAATACGGACGGGTGTCGAAAAGGGTACATGGACGGGTCTAAAAAGGTTAAATACGGACGGGTATCGAGAAGGTACACGGACGGGTGTTAAAAGGTTTCAATACGGACGGGTATCGAAAAATGTACACGGACGAGGGTAAAGAGCTCACACGGACGGGTATCGAAAAGGTACACGGACGGATGTAAAGAGGTTCAATACGGACGGGTATCGAAAAGGTACACGGACGGGTGTAAAAGGCTCAATACGGACGGGTATCGAAAATGTACACGGACGGGTATCGAAAAGGTACACGGACGGGTGTAAAAGGCTCAATACGGAGAGGTATGAAAAAGTTACACGGACGGGTGTAAAAAGGTTTCAATACGGACGGGTGTCGAAAAGGGTACAAGGACGGGTGTAAAGAGGTTCCAATACGGATGGGTGTTGAAAAGGAACACGGACGGGTGTCGAAAGGGTACACGGAGGAGTGCAAAGGGGGTTTCAATATGGACGGGTATCAAAAAGGTACACGTACGGGTGTAAAAGGCTCAATACGGACGGGTATCGAAAAGGTACACGGACGGGTGTAAAAGGCTCAATACGGACGGGTATCAAAAAGGTACACGGACGGGTGTAAAAAGGTTTCAATACGGACGGGTGTCAAAAAGGGTACACGGACGGGTGTAAAGAGGTTCCAATACGGACGGGTATCGAAAAGGTACACGGACGAGTGTCGAAAGGGTACACGGATGAGTGCAAAGGGGGTTTCAATATGGACGGGTATCGAAAAGGTAAACGGACGGGTGTAAAAGGCTCAATAAGGACGGGTATCGAAAAGGTACACGGACGGGTGTAAAAGGCTCAATACGGACGGGTATCAAAAAGGTACACGGACGGGTGTAAAAAGGTTTCAATACGGACGGGTATCGAAAAGGTACACGGACGGGTGTAAAAGGCTCAATACGGACGGGTATCGAAAAGGTACACGGACGGGTGTAAAAAGGTTAAATACGGACGGGTATTGAGAAGGTACACGGACGGGTGTAAAAAGGTTTCAATACGGACGGGTATTGAAAAGGTACACGGACGGGTGTAAAGAGGTTCAATACGGACGGGTATCGAAAAGGTACACGGACGGGTGTAAAGAGGTTCAATAGGGACGGGTATCGAAAAGGTACACGGACGGGTGTAAAGAGGTTCCAATACGGACGGGGGTCGAAAAGGGTACATGGACGGGTCTAAAAAGGTTAAATACGGACGGGTATCGAGAAGGTACACGGACGGGTGTTAAAAGGTTTCAATAAGGACGGGTATCGAAAAATGTACACGGACGAGGGTAAAGAGCTCACACGGACGGGTATCGAAAAGGTACACGGACGGATGTAAAGAGGTTCAATACGGACGGGTATCGAAAAGGTACAAGGACGGGTGTAAAAGGCTCAATATGGACGGGTATCGAAAATGTACACGGACGGGTATCGAAAAGGTACACGGACGGGTGTAAAAGGCTCAATACGGAGAGGTATGAAAAAGTTACACGGACGGGTGTAAAAAGGTTTCAATACGGACGGGTGTCGAAAAGGGTACAAGGACGGGTGTAAAGAGGTTCCAATACGGATGGGTGTTGAAAAGGAACACGGACGGGTGTCGAAAGGGTACACGGAGGAGTGCAAAGGGGGTTTCAATATGGACGGGTATCAAAAAGGTACACGTACGGGTGTAAAAGGCTCAATACGGACGGGTATCGAAAAGGTACACGGACGGGTGTAAAAGGCTCAATACGGACGGGTATCAAAAAGGTACACGGACGGGTGTAAAAAGGTTTCAATACGGACGGGTGTCAAAAAGGGTACACGGACGGGTGTAAAGAGGTTCCAATACGGACGGGTATCGAAAAGGTACACGGACGAGTGTCGAAAGGGTACACGGATGAGTGCAAAGGGGGTTTCAATATGGACGGGTATCGAAAAGGTAAACGGACGGGTGTAAAAGGCTCAATAAGGACGGGTATCGAAAAGGTACACGGACGGGTGTAAAAGGCTCAATACGGACGGGTATCAAAAAGGTACACGGACGGGTGTAAAAAGGTTTCAATACGGACGGGTATCGAAAAGGTACACGGACGGGTGTAAAAGGCTCAATACGGACGGGTATCGAAAAGGTACACGGACGGGTGTAAAAGGCTCAATACGGACAGGTATGAAAAAGTTACACGGACGGGTGTAAAAAGGTTTCAATACGGACCGGTGTCGAAAAGGGTACACAGACGGGTGTAAAGAGGTTCCAATACGGACGGGTGTCGAAAAGGAACACGGACGAGTCCAAAGGGGGTTTCAATATGGACGGGTATCAAAAAGGTACACGTACGGGTGTAAAAGGCTCAATACAGACGGGTATCGAAAAGGTACACGGACGGGTGTAAAAGGCCTAATACGGACGGGTATCAAAAAAGTACACGGACGGGTGTAAAAAGGTTTCAATACAGACGGGTGTCAAAAAGGGTACACGGACGGGTGTAAAGAGGTTCCAATACGGACGGGTATCGAAAAGGTACACGGACGGGTGTCGAAAGGGTACACGGACGAGTGCAAAGGGGGTTTCAATATGGACGGGTATCGAAAAGGTAAACGGACGGGTGTAAAAGGCTCAATACGGACGGGTATCGAAAAGGTACACGGACGGGTGTAAAAGGCTCAATACGGACGGGTATCGAAAAGGTACACGGACGGGTGTAAAAAGGTTTCAATACGGACGGGTATCGAAAAGGTACACGGACGGGTGTAAAGAGGTTCAATACGGACGGGTATCCAAAAGGTACACAGACGGGTGTAAAGAGGTTCAATACAGACGGGTATCGAAAAGGTACACGGATGGGTGTAAAGAGGTTCAATATGGACGGGTATCGAAAAGGTACACGGACGGGTATCCAAAAGGTACACGGACGGGCGTAAAGAGGTTCAATACGGACGGGTATCGAAAAGTTACACAGACAGGTGTAAAGAGGTTCAATACGGACGGGTATCGAAAAGGTACACGGACGGGTGTAAAAAGGTTTCAATACGGATGAGTATCGAAAAGGTACACGGGCGGGTGTAAAAGGCTCAATACGGACGGGTATCGAAGAGGTACATGGACGGGTGTAAAAAGGTTTCAATATGGACGGGTATCGAAAAGGTACACGGACGGGTGTAAAAGGCTCAATACGGACGGGTATCGAAAAAGGTACACGGACTAGGGTAAAGAGCTCAACACGGACGGGTATCGAAAAGGTACACGGACGGATGTAAAGAGGTTCAATACGGACGGGTATCGAAAAGGTACACGGACGGGTGTAAAAGGCTCAATACGGACGGGTATCGAAAAGGTACACGGACGGGTATCAAAAAGGTACACGGACGGGTGTAAAAGGCACAATACGGACGGGTATCAAAAAGGTACACGGACGGGTGTAAAAAGGTTTCAATACGGACGGGTGTCGAAAAGGGTACACGGACGGGTGTAAAGAGGTTCCAATACGAACGGGTGTCGAAAAGGTACACGGACGGGTGTCGAAACGGTACACGGACGAGTGCAAAGGGGGTATCAATACGGACGGGTATCGAAAAGGTACACGGACGGGTGTAAAAGGCTCAATAAGGACGGGTATCGAAAAGGTACACGGACGGGTGTAAAAAGGTTTCAATACGGACGGGTATCGAAAAGATACACGGACGGGTGTAAAAGGCTTAATAAGGACGGGTATCGAAAAGGTACACGGACGGGTGTAAAAAGGTTCAATATGGACGGGTATCGAAAAGGTACACGGACGGGCGTAAAGAGGTTCAATACGGACGGGTATCGAAAAGTTACACAGACGGGTGTAAAGAGGTTCAATACGGACGGGTATCGAAAAGGTACACGGACGGGTGTAAAAAGGTTTCAATACGGATGAGTATCGAAAAGGTACACGGGCGGGTGTAAAAGGCTCAATACGGACGGGTATCGAAGAGGTACATGGACGGGTGTAAAAAGGTTTCAATATGGACGGGTATCGAAAAGGTACACGGACGGGTGTAAAAGGCTCAATACGGACGGGTATCGAAAAAGGTACACGGACTAGGGTAAAGAGCTCAACACGGACGGGTATCGAAAAGGTACACGGACGGATGTAAAGAGGTTCAATACGGACGGGTATCGAAAAGGTACACGGACTAGTGTAAAAGGCTCAATACGGACGGGTATCGAAAAGGTACACGGACGGGTATCAAAAAGGTACACGGACGGGTGTAAAAGGCTCAATACGGACGGGTATCAAAAAGGTACACGGACGGGTGTAAAAAGGTTTCAATACGGACGGGTGTCGAAAAGGGTACACGGACGGGTGTAAAGAGGTTCCAATACGAACGGGTGTCGAAAAGGTACACGGACGGGTGTCGAAACGGTACACGGACGAGTGCAAAGGGGGTATCAATACGGACGGGTATCGAAAAGGTACACGGACGGGTGTAAAAGGCTCAATAAGGACGGGTATCGAAAAGGTACACGGACGGGTGTAAAAAGGTTTCAATACGGACGGGTATCGAAAAGATACACGGACGGGTGTAAAAGGCTTAATACGGACGGGTATCGAAAAGGTACACGGACGGGTGTAAAAAGGTTCAATACGGACGGGTATCGAAAAGGTACACGGACGGGCGTAAAGAGGTTCAATACGGACGGGTATCGAAAAGTTACACAGACGGGTGTAAAGAGGTTCAATACGGACGGGTATCGAAAAGGTACACGGACGGGTGTAAAAGGCTCAATACGGACGGGTATCGTAAAGGTACACGGACGGGTGTAAAAAGGTTTCAATACGGACGGGTATCGAAAAGGTACACGGGCGGGTGTAAAAGGCTGAATACGGACGGGCATCGAAGAGGTACACGGACGGGTGTAAAAAGGTTTCAATATGGACGGGTATCGAAAAGGTACACGGACGGGTGTAAAAGGCTCAATACGGACGGATATCAAAAAGGTACACAGACGGGTGTAAAAAGGTTTCAATACGGATGGGTATCGAAAAAGGTACACGGACTAGGGTAAAGAGCTCAACACGGACGGGTATCGAAAAGGTACACGGACGGATGTAAAGAGGTTCAATACGGACGGGTATCGAAAAGTTACACGGACGGGTATCGAAAAGGTACACGGACGGGAGTAAAAGGCTCAATACGGACGGGTATCAAAAAGGTACACGGACGGGTGTAAAAAGGTTTCAATACGGACGGGTGTCGAAAAGGGTACACGGACGGGTGTAAAGAGGTTCCAATACGGACGGGTGTCGAAAAGGTACACGGACGGGTGTCGAAAGGGTACACGGACGAGTGCAAAGGGGGTATCAATACAGACGGGTATCGAAAAGGTACACGGACGGATGTAAAAGGCTCAATACGGACGGGTATCGAAAAGGTACACGGACGGGTGTAAAAGGCTCAATAAGGACGGGTATCGAAAAGGTACACGGACGGGTGTAAAAAGGTTTCAATACGGACGGCTATCGAAAAGGTACACGGACGGGTGTAAAAGGCTCAATACGGACGGGTATCGAAAAGGTACACGGACGGGTGTAAAAAGGTTCAATACGGACGGGTATCGAAAAGGTACACGGACGGGTGTAAAAGGCTCAATACGGACGGGTATCGAAAAGGTAAACGGACGGGTGTAAAAGGGTCAATACGGACGGGTATCGAAAAGGTACAAGGACGGGTGTAAAAGGCTCAATACGGAAGGGTATCGAAAAGGTACCTGGACGGGTGTAAAAAGGTTTCAGTACGGACGGGTATCAAAAATGTACACGGACGGGTGTAAAAGGCTTAATACGGACGGGTATCGAAAAGGTACACGGACGGGTGTAAAAAGGTTAAATACGGACGGGTATTGAGAAGGTACACGGACGGGTGTAAAAAGGTTTTCAATACGGACGGGTATCGAAAAGGTACACGGACGGGTGTAAAGAGGTTCAATACGGACGGGTATCGAAAAGGTACACGGACGGGTGTAAAGAGGTTCAATAGGGACGGGTATCGAAACGGTACACGGACGGGTGTAAAGAGGTTCAATACGGACGGGTATCGAAAAGGTACACGGACGGGCGTAAAGAGGTTCAATACGGACGGGTATCGAAATGTTACACGGACGGGTGTAAAGAGGTTCAATACGGACGGGTATCGAAAAGGTACACGGACGGGTGTAAAAGGCTCAATACGGACGGGTATCGAAAAGGTACACGGACGGGTGTAAAAAGGTTTCAATACGGACGGGTATCGAAAAGGTACACGGACGGGTGTAAAAGGCTCAATACGGAGGGGTATCAAAAAGGTACATGGACGGGTGTAAAAAGGTTTCAATACGGACGGGTGTCGAAAAGGGTACACGGACGGGTGTAAAGAGGTTCCAATACGGACGGGTGTCGAAAAGGTACACGGACGGGGGTCGAAAGGGTACACGGACGAGTGCAAAGGGCTCAATACGGACGGGTATCGAAAAGGTACACGGACGGGTGTAAAGAGGTTTCAATACGGACGGGTATCGAAAAGGTACACAGACGGGTGTAAAAGGCTCAATATGGACGGGTATCGAAAAGGTACATGGACGGGTGTAAAAAGGTTTCAATACGAACGGGTATCGAAAATATACACGGACGGGTGTCGAAAGGTTTCAATACGGACGGGTATCGAAAAGGTACACGGACGGGTGTAAAAGGCTCAATACGGACGGGTATCGAAAAGTTACACGGACGGGTGTAAAAGGCTCAATACGGAAGGGTATCGAAAAGGTACATGGACGGGTGTAAAAAGGTTTCAGTACTGACGTGTATCTAAAAGGGACACGGACGGGTGTAAAAGGCTCAATACGGACGGGTATCGAAAAGGTACACGGACGTGTGTAAAAAGGTTTCAATACGGACGGGTATCGAAAAGGTACACGGACGGGTGTAAAAGGCTCAATACGGACGGATATCGAAAAGGTACACGGACGGGTGTAAAAAGGTTTCAATACGGACGGGTATCGAAAATGTACACGGACGGGTGTAAAAGGCTTAATACGGACGGGTATCGAAAAGGTACATGGACGGGTGTAAAAAGGTTAAATACGGACGGGTATTGAGAAGGTACACGGACGGGTGTAAAAAGGTTTCAATACGGACGGGTATCGAAAAGGTACATGGACGGGTGTAAAGAGGTTCAATACGGACGGGTATCGAAAAGGTACACGGACGGGTGTAAAGAGGTTCAATACGGACGGGTATCGAAAAGGTACACGGACGGGCGTAAAGAGGTTCAATGCGGACGGGTATTGAAAAGTTACACGGACGGGTGTAAAGAGGTTCAATACGGATGGGTATCGAAAAGGTACACGGACGGGTGTAAAAGGCTCAATACGGACGGGTATCGAAAAGGTACATGGACGGGTGTAAAAAGGTTTCAATACGGACGGGTATCGAAAAGGTTCACGGACGGGTGTAAAAGGCTCAATACGGAAGGGTATCAAAAAGGTACACGGACGGGTGTAAAAAGGTTTCAATACGGACGGGTGTCGAAAAGGGTACACGGACGGGTGTAAAGAGGTTCCAATACGGACGGGTGCCGAAAAGGTACACGGACGGGTGTCGAAAGGGTACACGGACGAGTGCAAAGGGCTCAATACGGACGGGTATCGAAAAGGTACACAGACGGGTGTAAAGAGGTTTCAATACGGACGGGTATCGAAAAGGTACACGGACGGGTGTAAAAAGGTTTCAATACGGACGAGTATCGAAAAGGTACACGGGCGGGTGTAAAAGGCTCAATACGGACGGGTATCGAAGAGGTACATGGACGGGTGTAAAAAGGTTTCAATCTGGACGGGTATCGAAAAGGTACACGGACGGGTGTAAAAGGCTCAATACGGACGGGTATCGAAAAAGGTACACGGACTAGGGTAAAGAGCTCAACACGGACGGGTATCGAAAAGGTACACGGACGGATGTAAAGAGGTTCAATACGGACGGGTATCGAAAAGGTACACGGACGGGTGTAAAAGGCTCAATACGGACGGGTATCGAAAAGGTACACGGACGGGTATCAAAAAGGTACACGGACGGGTGTAAAAGGCTCAATACGGACGGGTATCAAAAAGGTACACGGACGGGTGTAAAAAGGTTTCAATACGGACGGGTGTCGAAAAGGGTACACGGACGGGTGTAAAGAGGTTCCAATACGGACGGGTGTCGAAAAGGTACACGGACGGGTGTCGAAACGGTACACGGACGAGTGCAAAGGGGGTATCAATACGGACGGGTATCGAAAAGGTACACGGACGGGTGTAAAAGGCTCAATAAGGACGGGTATCGAAAAGGTACACGGACGGGTGTAAAAAGGTTTCAATACGGACGGGTATCGAAAAGGTACACGGACGGGTGTAAAAGGCTCAATACGGACGGGTATCGAAAAGGTACACGGACGGGTGTAAAAAGGTTCAATACGGACGGGTATCGAAAAGGTACACGGACGGGCGTAAAGAGGTTCAATACGGACGGGTATCGAAAAGTTACACAGAAGGGTGTAAAGAGGTTCAATACGGACGGGTATCGAAAAGGTACACGGACGGGTGTAAAAGGCTCAATACGGACGGGTATCGAAAAGGTACACGGACGGGTGTAAAAAGGTTTCAATACGGACGGGTATCGAAAAGGTACACGGGCGGGTGTAAAAGGCTCAATACGGACGGGTATCGAAGAGGTACACGGACGGGTGTAAAAAGGTTTCAATATGGACGGGTATCGAAAAGGTACACGGACGGGTGTAAAAGGCTCAATACGGACGGATATAAAAAAGGTACACAGACGGGTGTAAAAAGGTTTCAATACGGATGGGTATCGAAAAAGGTACACGGACTAGGGTAAAGAGCTCAACACGGACGGGTATCGAAAAGGTACACGAACGGATGTAAAGAGGTTCAATACGGACGGGTATCGAAAAGGTACACGGACGGGTGTAAAAGGCTTAATACGGACGGGTATCGAAAAGGTACACGGACGGGTGTAAAAGGCTCAATACGGACGGGTATCAAAAAGGTACACGGACGGGTGTAAAAAGGTTTCAATACGGACGGGTGTCGAAAAGGGTACACGGACGGGTGTAAAGAGGTTCCAATACGGACGGGTGTCGAAAAGGTACACGGACGGGTGTCGAAAGGGTACACGGACGAGTGCAAAGGGGGTATCAATACAGACGGGTATCGAAAAGGTACACGGACGGATGTAAAAGGCTCAATACGGACGGGTATCGAAAAGGTACACGGACGGGTGTAAAAGGCTCAATAAGGACGGGTATCGAAAAGGTACACGGACGGGTGTAAAAAGGTTTCAATACAGACGGGTATCGAAAAGGTACACGGACAGGTGTAAAAGGCTCAATACGGACGGGTATCGAAAAGGTACACGGACGGGTGTAAAAAGGTTCAATACGGACGGGTATCAAAAAGGTACACGGACGGGTGTAAAAGGCTCAATACGGACGGGTATCGAAAAGGTAAACGGACGGGTGTAAAAGGGTCAATACGGACGGGTATCGAAAAGGTACAAGGACGGGTGTAAAAGGCTCAATACGGAAGGGTATCGAAAAGGTACATGGACGGGTGTAAAAAGGTTTCAGTACGGACGGGTATCCAAAAGGGACACGGACGGGTGTAAAAGGCTCAATACGGACGGGTATCGAAAAGGTACACGGACGGGTGTAAAAAGGTTTCAATACGGACGGGTATCAAAAATGTACACGGACGGGTGTAAAAGGCTTAATACGGACGGGTATCGAAAAGGTACACGGACGGGTGTAAAAAGGTTAAATACGGACGGGTATTGAGAAGGTACACGGACGGGTGTAAAAAGGTTTCAATATGGACGGGTATCGAAAAGGTACACGGACGGGTGTAAAGAGGTTCAATACGGACGGGTATCGAAAAGGTACACGGACGGGTGTAAAGAGGTTCAATAGGGACGGGTATCGAAAAGGTACACGGACGGGTGTAAAGAGGTTCAATACGGACGGGTATCGAAAAGGTACACGGACGGGCGTAAAGAGGTTCAATACGGACGGGTATCGAAAAGTTACACGGACGGGTGTAAAGAGGTTCAATACGGACGGGTATCGAAAAGGTACACGGACGGGTGTAAAAGGCTCAATACGGACGGGTATCGAAAAGGTACACGGACGGGTGTAAAAAGGTTTCAATACGGACGGGTATCGAAAAGGTACACGGACGGGTGTAAAAGGCTCAATACGGAGGGGTATCAAAAAGGTACACGGACGGGTGTAAAAAGGTTTCAATACGGACGGGTGTCGAAAAGGGTACACGGACGGGTGTAAAGAGGTTCCAATACGGACGGGTGTCGAAAAGGTACACGGACGGGTGTCGAAAGGGTACACGGACGAGTGCAAAGGGCTCAATACGGACGGGTATCGAAAAGGTACACGGACGGGTGTAAAGAGGTTTCAATACGGACGGGTATCGAAAAGGTACACAGACGGGTGTAAAAGGCTCAATATGGACGGGTATCGAAAAGGTACATGGACGGGTGTAAAAAGGTTTCAATACGAACGGGTATCGAAAATATACACGGACGGGTGTCGAAAGGTTTCAATACGGACGGGTATCGAAAAGGTACACGGACGGG
This sequence comes from Lathyrus tuberosus, assembly GCA_022829125.1. Classification (NCBI taxonomy): domain Eukaryota; kingdom Viridiplantae; phylum Streptophyta; class Magnoliopsida; order Fabales; family Fabaceae; genus Lathyrus; species Lathyrus tuberosus. The sequence continues at coordinate 69,408 of JALAZF010000357.1, forward strand.
TGTAAAAGGCTCAATACGGACGGGTATCGAAAAGTTACACGGACGGGTGTAAAAGGCTCAATACGGAAGGGTATCGAAATGGTACATGGACGGGTGTAAAAAGGTTTCAGTACAGACGGGTATCTAAAAGGGACACGGACGGGTGTAAAAGGCTCAATACGGACGGGTATCGAAAAGGTACACGGACGTGTGTAAAAAGGTTTCAATACGGACGGATATCGAAAAGGTACACGGACGGGTGTAAAAGGCTCAATACGGACGGATATCAAAAAGGTACATGGACGGGTGTAAAAAGGTTTCAATACGGACGGGTATCGAAAATGTACACGGACGGGTGTAAAAGGCTTAATACGGACGGGTATCGAAAAGGTACACGGACGGGTGTAAAAAGGTTAAATACGGACGGGTATTGAGAAGGTACACGGACGGGTGTAAAAAGGTTTCAATACGGACGGGTATCGAAAAGGTACATGGACGGGTGTAAAGAGGTTCAATACGGACGGGTATCGAAAAGGTACACGGATGGGTGTAAAGAGGTTCAATACGGACGGGTATCGAAAAGGTACACGGACGGGCGTAAAGAGGTTCAATGCGGACGGGTATTGAAAAGTTACACGGACGGGTGTAAAGAGGTTCAATACGGACGGGTATCGAAAAGGTACACGGACGGGTGTAAAAGGCTCAATACGGACGGGTATCAAAAAGGTACACGGACGGGTGTAAAAAGGTTTCAATACGGACGGGTATCGAAAAGGTTCACGGACGGGTGTAAAAGGCTCAATACGGAGGGGTATCAAAAAGGTACACGGACGGGTGTAAAAAGGTTTCAATACGGACGGGTGTTGAAAAGGGTACATGGACGGGTGTAAAGAGGTTCCAATACGGACGGGTGCCGAAAAGGTACACGGACGGGTGTCGAAAGGGTACACGGACGAGTGCAAAGGGCTCAATACAGACGGGTATCGAAAAGGTACATAGACGGGTGTAAAGAGGTTTCAATACGGACGGGTATCGAAAAGGTACACAGACGGGTGTAAAAGGCTCAATATGGACGGGTATCGAAAAGGTACATGGACGGGTGTAAAAAGGTTTCAATACGAACGGGTATCGAAAATATACACGGACGGGTGTCGAAAGGTTTCAATACGGACGGGTATCGAAAAGGTACACGGACGGGTGTAAAAGGCTCAATACGGACGGGTATCGAAAAGGTACACGGACGGGTAAAAAAGGCTCAATACGGAAGGGTATCGAAAAGGTACATGGACGGGTGTAAAAAGGTTTCAGTACGGACGGGTCTCTAAAAGGGACACGGACGGGTGTAAAAGGCTCAATACGGACGGGTATCGAAAAGGTACACGGACGGGTGTAAAAAGGTTTCAATACGGACGGGTATCTAAAAGGTACACGGACGGGTGTAAAAGGCTCAATACGGACGGATATCGAAAAGGTACACGGACGGGTGTAAAAAGGTTTCAATACGGACGGGTATCGAAAATGTACACGAACGGGTGTAAAAGGCTTAATACGGACGGGTATCGAAAAGGTACACGGATGGGTGTAAAAAGGTTAAATACGGACGGGTATTGAGAAGGTACACGGACGGGTGTAAAAAGGTTTCAATACAGACGGGTATCGAAAAGGTACACGGACGGGTGTAAAGAGGTTCAATACGGACGGGTATCGAAAAGGTACACGGACGGGTGTAAAGAGGTTCAATACGGACGGGTATCGAAAAGGTACACGGACGGGTGTAAAGAGGTTCAATACGGACGGGTATCGAAAAGGTACACGGACGGGCGTAAAGAAGTTCAATACGGACGGGTATCGCAAAGTTACACGAACGGGTGTAAAGAGGTTCAATACGGACGGGTATCGAAAAGGTACACGGACGGGTGTAAAAGGCTCAATACGGACGGGTATCAAAAAGGTACACGGACGGGTGTAAAAAGGTTTCAATACGGACGGGTATCGAAAAGGTACACGGACGGGTGTAAAAGGCTCAATACGGAGGGGTATCAAAAAGGTACACGGATGGGTGTAAAAAGGTTTCAATACGGACGGGTGTCGAAAAGGGTACACGGACGGGTGTAAAGAGGTTCCAATACGGACGGGTGTCGAAAAGGTACACGGACGGGTGTCGAAAGGGTACACGGACGAGTGCAAAGGGCTCAATACGGACGGGTATCGAAAAGGTACACGGACGGGTGTAAAGAGGTTTCAATACGGACGGGTATCGAAAAGGTACACAGACGGGTGTAAAAGGCTCAATATGGACGGGTATCGAAAAGGTACATGGACGGGTGTAAAAAGGTTTCAATACGAAGGGGTATCGAAAATATACACGGACGGGTGTCTAAAGGTTTCAATACGGACGGGTATCGAAAAAGTACACGGACGGGTGTAAAAGGCTCAATACGGACGGGTATCGAAAAGGTACACGGACGGGTGTAAAAGGCTCAATACGGAAGGGTATCGAAAAGGTACATGGACGGGTGTAAAAAGGTTTCAGTACGGACGGGTATCTAAAAGGGACACGGAAGGGTGTAAAAGGCTCAATACGGACGGGTATCGAAAAGGTACACGGACGGGTGTAAAAAGGTTTCAATACGGACGGGTGTCGAAAAGGTACACGGACGGGTGTAAAAGGCTCAATACGAACGGATATCGAAAAGGTACACGGACGGGTGTAAAAAGGTTTCAATACGGACGGGTATCGAAAATGTACACGGACGGGTGTAAAAGGCTTAATACGGACGGGTATCGAAAAGGTACACGGACGGGTGTAAAAAGGTTAAATATGGACGGGTATTTAGAAGGTACACGGACGGGTGTAAAAAGGTTTCAATACGGACGGGTATCGAAAAGGTACACGGACGGGTGTAAAGAGGTTCAATACGGACGGGTATCGAAAAGGTACACGGACGGGTGTAAAGAGGTTCAATACGGACGGGTATCAAAAAGGTACACGGACGGGTGTAAAGAGGTTCAATACGGACGGGTATCGAAAAGGTACACGGACGGGCGTAAAGAGGTTCAATACGGACGGGTATCGAAAAGTTACACGGACAGGTGTAAAGAGGTTCAATACGGACGGGTATCGAAAAGGTACACGGACGGGTGTAAAAGGCTCAATACGGACGGGTATCGAAAAGGTACACGGACGGGTGTAAAAAGGTTTCAATACGGACGGGTATCGAAAAGGTACATGGACGGGTGTAAAAGGCTCAATACGGAGGGGTATCAAAAAGGTACACGGACGGGTGTAAAAAGGTTTCAATACGGACGAGTGTCGAAAAGGGTACACGGACGGGTGTAAAGAGGTTCCAATACGGACGGGTGTCGAAAAGGTACACGGACGGGTGTCGAAAGGGTACACGGATGAGTGCAAAGGGCTCAATACAGACGGGTATCGAAAAGGTACACTGACGGGTGTAAAGAGGTATCAATACGGACGGGTATCGAAAAGGTACACAGACGGGTGTAAAAGGCTCAATATGGACGGGTATCGAAAAGGTACATGGACGGGTGTAAAAAGGTTTTAATACGAACGGGTATCGAAAATATACACGGACGGGTGTCGAAAGGTTTCAATACGGACGGGTATCGAAAAGGTACACGGACGGGTGTAAAAGGCTCAATACGGACGGGTATCGAAAAGGTACACGGATGGGTGTCGAAAAGGGTGTAAAGCAACTTTTACCGGGGATTAATCTCGCTGGGGAATGGATAAGTCTAAATAAAAGACTCTGCCGGGGAGCACAAATATGAGGAACACATCCCTCCAAAATCGCCTGAGTTATGCCATCTCTGCTGAGAAAGAGAACTGGCAAAGAAAGTATCAAACCTGGCTTATGTTTCGAATGCAAATGTTTTAATTTTGCCGTAATGCTCCACACAAAGTGGAAATGCTACGCGTTTGAGGATGCAATGCAAGTGATTATGATATGCAAAAGGGGTCCCTCCAGCAAAATAAATGCGGGAGAGAAAAGACCAACTCAGCTGGGGAGGACAAAAATAAATTTTCCTCTGAATCCCAGAACTCTGCTGAGAAGGGTCACACTGATCGACTCTTCGGACCAACAACTTCTGCCGGGGACGAAATCCCGCAAGAACTACCGGGGACCCCACCTGTCTTTCACTGAACGTAACATCCAAAACCTGAGATTTCTCCTCTGCTGGGGGATTTGAGAATGAACGCCCATAACGGAACCGGAAGTCTGTTACTGAGGATTGCTAACAACCAATTGGGCTCAGAACCTGTTGGGGGATACCAGCCCATAATACCGTCCTGCTTGGGGATACTGCTGATCTTAGCCTGCTGATGGGGAAAATGACTTTACTCCCATCTTGCTGGGGATTAGAATATGACATCGTCGGTGAGAGCACGCTTCCTGACTGGATGGGGAAGGTGAACACCCTGATTCTGTGGGGAAATAACGTCTTGATCCGGAGAAAATACTTTCCAGGTCTTCTGCTGGGGAAAGTCTGCTCTGCTGAGGAAAGGTGCAATCTCAATGCTGGGGACAACCAATTGCTGGGGAAATACAATCCCGTTGCCCTGCAACCTGACTTGTCTTTATGGTCATAAGCGGCTCTTTGAACTTTTCACTTGCCCCAGACCACCCGGTCTAATGGAAGAAATCATCTCAAGAGGATTTTATAGAAGATCGGGCGCTCGCACTGCCCCAGGGTCTTCAAACTCTTGGAGAGATTAATCATATCTCGACATATCTGCCCCAGTCTTCATAGTCCATAACGTACATTACCTCGAAAGGGATTGTAATGACTTGAAAATACTCTTCTTTAGTACCTTGAACCTTGAGGAGGTGTTCTCAATTAACCATTTTCAGGAGTGGATAATCCCCCACGCTCTAGAGGTGGCCTGCCCCAATATGAGCTTTGAAGTGACTTTGCCCCTGATCTCAGAATGAATGCCCCAGAATAACTGAATTTCGGAGAGATTTCTCGACGTGACCGCCCCAAATCTTTACTGGGGAGAGCCCACTCTATACTGAGTCTCTTGGCAGCATGCCCTTTGATATGATTGTCCTTCAGAATTTTCAAGCCTCCCAACTTGGCGTGATCGAGCTTCTCGACTGTCGTTCATCGTGTAAGCTTCTTGGACATCAAACATATGCAAGCAGAAAATGTTTATTATGACAATTCTAATGCAACACTCATGTTAACCTTGAAGTTTTATTGAAAAATGCGTCGCCAAGCCTTGTGAACGAATCACTTGCTGGGATGCGACTTTGATTTTTGAATGGCAAAACAATGCCCACATGCAATACCAATAAATCTTATTAGCACAACTCGTAGGAGTCAGGAACGATATCCTGTTGAAGTACGCTTTCGGAATAAACCCTGTTTCAATTAGGACTTTTAAGGGTCGTAACGTGGTTTGGTTCACGATTTCAGAGAAAAGGATTGATGGCTCAAAGTTTATCGGTGCCCACCCACTCTTCGTGATGTTCTCCATTCCTATGTTCAGTTACTCTGACACAAGCGCTCATCTCTCAAAAGGTTTACTATCTTTAAGGGACCCATGCCACTAATGGTTTGACGCCTAAGGAAGTTTTGGAGTGACAGTCACCCCTTTTTATCTTCTGTGTCTGTAATCACACGAATTTGTTCTTATCGAGGATTTTCTTTTGCTCCTTTTCTGATCCCTAATTTTTTCCTGGACTGACTCTTTTGAGTTTTTCGATTTTGAAGTCCAGCAGGATGCCCTAACTTTTGCCTAAGTCGCTTGTTTCCAAGTTCCGACTTAGCGGGCCTTTCCTTTTTTATTCCCCCTTTTGAACAAAGCGTGCGACACTGGTTGTCTTACCTACTTGAAAGGGTTGTGACTGCCTCACTCCTTGGTTGTTGATGGATAACCATTGTGGTTTCGCATCTCTTGACCTCTTGATGGTGGGATAGAAGGTAATGGATCCTCGGATGCACACTCTCCTTGAAATTTGGGCGCTTGGTCAAACTAACTGACGCCTACCCTGCCCCTGGGTTAAGTATGAGGGTTTTTTCGTACGAAAGAAACTCCTACTTCAAGGCTCAAAGGGGTTAACGAGGGTCTATCTCCCTTATATCTCTAGTGTTTAGGGGTTTGAAACAATGCCTGTACATCCTCAACAGGGTTCTATCCTTGAACATACGACCAGAGATTCTGTATTTTCATCTCATCATCCTCCCACAAGAGGTCTAGACAAGAAAATCAGTATTGCGGTGCATATAACATTTAAGAGTGAACACGAATGGATTACTTCAAGAAAAACATACTCATTGCATTAATATCATCATAAAAAACAAACAAGTCTTACATGCATACGATGCTTTAACAAGAAATGAAAAACTACAAATGAAAATGCTGTAAAGAAACTGAAGATTGCCATTGCTGAGGAAACTTAATTCTGTCTGGATGTACTTGCAGACTGAGTGTTCATTTGAGAAAGTAGGCTTCCATTGACGTACAAATCATCTTCAGTGAATACAATGATCTCTGAGTCTACCAGGTCTTGCACCTTGTGCTGGAATGCATTACACTTATCAATCGTATGCCCAAACATTCCCGAGTGGAACTCGCACCTAGTAGTCATGTCATAATCCGGAGGAATAGGGTACGGTACCGGCGTGGTACTCCTCGTTTGAATCAGAGAGTTCTCGAGCAGACGAGCAAACAACTGACTATAAGGGATAGGAATAGGATCAAATATCCTCTTGGGCCCTCTTGGTCTCGGTTGCCCCTGTTGCTGATAATTCTGCTGTCGGTGCTGATTTGGGCGCCTCACCTGCGCTTGCACTTTCCTTTCCACACTTGGCTGAGGCACAAACAAAGGTTGCTGATGTAGAGCTTCTGCAGCAAAAGGCTGTGGAGAAAGTCCATGACATGAGGTGGATCCTGCGAAGAGGGGAGGAGTCTCCACTTCTTTTGCAACAATTGGAGTAACATCACCTTGTATATTCACGCTGCCCGACTTGAACTCAATTGCCCCTGCATCAATCAAATCCTGGACTTGGTGCTGAAAGGCCCTATATTTCTCCACAGTATGCCCTGGTGCCCCAGAATGGAAATCACAATGGGCTCTTGCATCATAGCCTGGTGGAGGATTACCAGTGGGAGGAGCCAAAGTCCTTTTTTGTACCAGTTGAAACTGAAGGAGATGCAACAATAGTTGAGAATATGGCATAGGGAGCGGATGAAAAACTCTTTCAGACTTCTTCTGTCCCTGTGTACACTTTTTGCCTTTGGGCTTCTCTTGGGAGCCAAGTCCTAGCTGCTGTTGGGAGAGTTCTGGAACTTCCACTTGCGGAAGAGATTCACGAGGTAATCCACGATTTAAATCAGATCCCAAAGAGATGGGAAGAGCAAGGATCTCTGTTGTGGAGGCGGGCACATGACTGTTTTCCTTCTTTAGCACTGTTTTCAAAATTTCCATGATCAAACCCATCTGAGTCTTCATCTGATTGATCTCCTCCCTCAGCATCTTCTGCTCCTGGAGCATGTCTTCCCCAAATTGCCTCTTCTGGCCTCGCATTTCCCTCAACTCAGCTTGAACTTTCTCCATGATCAACTCTTGAACGGCCTGAGAAGTTAAGTCAGCAATTCTGAGATTGGAACAAGATAAGAATACCGGAGATAAACACCTGTTATGCAAAATGATTATGAATATGCAAATGCAAATGAACATGTTTGAATATCCGCAGGGCGATCCACCCCTTGATTCCAGTTTAACAACAAGATAGAACGGAACTTCGGCTCATATATTAAGAAAACCAGAGAAAACCAAATGTCAACAATCACGATCCAAGGTAACAAGTCTGAACACAAAAACATAGGTCCCAACCAACAAGCCTGGTGGTGATCCAAATACAATAGAGAGAAAGAGAACTACGCCACGTCATCAAAGTCCACAAGTGCCAATTCCCCAGGTTCTGCCATAGAAACACCCTTGTGAACAGGATCCAGAATAAGTGACGGGAACTTGTATCCTATGATATTCTTTTTCTTCTCAGTACTCATCCTCGATAGTCTTCAGAAACTAGAATCAAGGTTAGGATGCAACCCTGCAAATGAATAAATATGTTAGGATGCAAAATGATGATGCAAATGCACACATAGGATCAAGGCAACACTGCTGGATGTGCTGTGCTATTAACTGAACGAGAACCACAACCCAGAAACCAGAATTCCGAACCACTGAGATAACCAGGAACCCAGATAATTAAACATTGATTAGAAATCCTGAAAAACCGGGTAGGTTGAAGGTTTCGGTTACCTGCAAACCTGCAAACACCCATCCCCTCTCACGTGTGGGTACCAGGATATTCAGTATCCCGGGCTCTCAGGTCGAGAAATGATGATACGTTCACCATTTCTGGTTTGGCATCATCATCAATCGAGGAGGCCTCAACTGATTCTCCAGAACGGAAGGTCCTCAGCTTTGGCCCTGAGGTCGAGAAACAATAGTACATTCATCCCTCGGGGTACAATACTATCGTCAATCGAGGAGTGCCTCCACTGATTCTCTTTAAAAAATAGGGGCCATCCTATGCGAGTTCCAAAGTGGGCCCTCGGGTGCGAATGGATTTGCCACAGGATGTGGTCTGCCACTGTCACCACTAAAGAGGGATGTTTCCACTAAGGTCCTTGATGATCGGTCACCAGAGTCGACAGCTCTCTAGATCGACACCCTAACATGCGCAAGACACACACGTCAGAATGCGTCCCAAGATAGCCTCGTTTGGTTGTGAATTTCGTGAACACACAAACGTACCAAGCGGGCACGTAGGTCCCACTACTTTCCACTCTAGTCCTAGGGTGTGCTCAAGCCTGGGTATTGGGCTTTTCTCTCAAAATAACCCAACCTGCAAAACAGAAACAGCCAGCATAAAACAACAGTGTGACAGTAATAAAAATGAAATGCAATGCAGAAAATGTGGTAAAAATAAAATACAACAAATAAAGCAAAACAAACACAAAGACACCCAAAGAGAATAAAGATAAGCAAATGCTAGGACTGACTCGCTTAGGGATGGACCAACATAGGTCAACCAGAGTCCCCAGCAGAGTCGCCAGCTGTCGCTCCCGGGATTTTCATCCAGGTGCAAACGCGAGAGTGGCGCGGAAAAACAGAGTCGCCAGCCGTGTAAATTTATCCCAAGAGAGGGAAAGGGAACACCGCATAAACCTGAGGAAGAGGGAAAGGAATGGTCATCGCAACCATAACCTGGGTTCGGGAGTCGGTTACGCGAGGGGAAGGTGCTAGCACCCCACGCGTCCATCGTACTCGATGGGATCCACGCTTGTTGTCTATTCTAAGGGTGAGTTATCCTATCATCTAGGGCTGTACTAAGACGGGGAAGGGAAAGACAAAGACAGACTCGGTAGGACGTCGACGTCCTAGGCCTACGTACCCCCTTGTGCAATGGGGAATTCAGAGTCAATGTAGTTCGGACCAAGTTCTTTTTGTGTTTTTTATGAGTGACGTTAAGTTCACGTCTGGCAGTTAGGGTCGATGCCTGTTTGCGACTCAGACGGAAAGTAACGTGCCCTTTTTGAAAATAGCCTTTAGTTTGACAATCCCAAAGGACAAAAAGGTTTGCAGTTTGTTTGTATTTTTTAGGACAGAAGTGGCTTAAGTTAGTTCATAAGTTGCATTGCACCAAAGTCTAGGGCACAGGGGCGAATACTTAACGCATCGTCCCAAGACAGGACGCTCGCTAAGCACTCTAGAAAGATGAGAGGAAGCCCCTCATTTCTCATTCCCCACGCTTAAGGCTCGTGCGCAATACAATTTATCCTTATTAAGTATTTTCAAGAAATTTTGAGGTGAGAAGAGAGAAGACACCAAGGAAACTCTAAAGGGGAACTAAGAGTCCTAATGTTATCATGCATGGGTGACCTACGGTTAGTGAGGTTTGACGATAACCTAAGCCTAAGGAAAGGAAAGGATGAGAGAAAGAAAGAATAAGGGTGAACATGGATACTCATCCATACCCTCAAATAATTTACCTTAGTCCCTGCATAAAAGTTAGTGTAAAACAGACACAAGTAACATTAAGGCGAATGAAATTCAAATAATGACATGAGATAGTGATCAAGTGACCTATAACAGTCCAAACATGATTTAAGACATCAAAGAACAAACCCCCAAACAATGGCACAAGTGCCTTTTCAAACAAATGATCAGACATGATTGAGGAAGCATACAAGAAATACCTCAAACAAAGGCAATCAAACAATTAGCAAAGCAACTTCTAAAATCACCAAATTAATTATCAAAGTTGCTCAACCAGAAGCAAACCAAATACCAAAGACTCCTGCAAAAATTCAAAATGTTAGTCACTCAAACAAACATGCAAACTCAGATGAGAAATATGACTTAATATGCAAAAAGGGAGGACTAAAATGCAATATGAAATAGTTTTAAAAATGATAGAAAAATATTTTAATGCACTTCAGTGTGTTGGTGAATGAATGCAAAAGGAATGGGTTCAAAATGTTTTATGGATGCAGAGAAATAAAATAAACAATTTTAAGTATGCATGATATGAGTAATTCAAAAAGAAAATAAACAAATATTTAATTTAGATGATGAAAATAAAATAAAAATAGAAAATAAAATTTGGAAAATTTTATAAAATGATAAAAAGTATGCATGAATTTTTTGGGATTTTTTTTAATGCAATTATCTATTTTTAATAATTAAAAATGAAAATGTAATAATTAAATAAAATAAATAAATTGAAATGCGCATGGGGGTGTGTTCAGTAAAGGAAGCGAGTTGAAAACGCTAGTGGGCTGGAAATGAGGGGTGCAATTAACAGGCCCAGACCAATCAAAAAGTCAGCGAAAAAAATAAAATAAAAAGGTGCACGTGAAGCCCAGTCAACCAGTAGACTGCACCATTACCTTCTTATTGATCCAATGCGCCATGTTAAGTCAACAGTCTCAACTAGTAATCATATCCAACGGTCAAGATTAAATGCACATTATAATTATGATACGCACACACACACGCAATTGTTCAGAGCACCATGGGCTCCCACGTGCAAAGCGCGTGACTTTTTTAATTCGTTGGCAGCCCATCATCCGTCTGATTCATCCAACGCCCATGGCTAAGTCAACTAAAGGAAAAGGAAATAAAAAGAAATAACATGATTGGTGGAACACGGTAGCTACCCTGGGGTAATATACACAAGATCATAAAATAAAAATCAGAAAAACAAATAAAAATGAAAAAACGTGGCAAGCTGATGGTCATTGGATCGTGACCATGGACGGTCACGATTTCGTCTTCCTTGCTCAACCCTTCACCTCGCCTGACCACCACCAGTCGCCGGAACCCTAGTTCCGGCCGCCACCTGCAACTAAAAAACCACCCAGAAAATGCAAACCCATACACCATTCTGTCCAGAATTTCATGAGGATTACGAATATCCTATCCAAATTTACTAACGGTCAACACACAAAGAGATTCGAACAAGAAAAGATCAGGGCTCAAAACTTTAAACTCACGATACAAGCAATACACACGTCCAAACATAAAACAAATTATATCAGCATGATCCATGGATGCCACACATCAATATGCACGCTTAAAATTTGAGTTTTATGATCATCAAAAGAATGACTAACCTGAGATGGCACAACCCTTATCCTTGCTCTTAGCTGCGTATGGGGGGTGGTTTGCACTCTATTGATCACAAGGGTTCTGTTGGTGAAATAATTTCTTGAAAACTCCTTGTAGATTGAGAGATACGAATGTGAGATGCTTTAGGGTTCAAGCTTTCTACTCCTCCAAATATCACGTGTTTTCTGACCTAACCAGTGCATGAATGAGTTTAAATACTCTAGGGTTTCTCACTGATAATGGTTTGGGCCTTGGAAATTCCTTTGCTAAAGAGTTTTGGATGATTTTAGAAAATCACATAATGTGAGGAAGTGATCCACTTGAACTCTCTTGCTTGACCCTTTGAAGAATATCTTCTCCTCTTGAACATGCTTCAGGCACCTTGACCCCATGCTAAGAACCAATGATATGCACACATGATAATGCAAAAATGAAATGAAACATAAGCCAGTTAGTAATAAAGTAAGGAGGGCAAATTTTGGGGTGCTACACTACCAAGCCAGGAATGAAATCACTAAGTAGAATTGGTTCTAAGCTAAACTCCAACGTTTACAACTTAGCACCTATAAACTACCCTTCCTAGATTTCTACCTAAGACACTCCTAGGTATGAGACCCTTCTCAATTCCCTTCCAATCACAGCAGTGACTGAAAATATTACAACTCAATAAACAGTCCTTCTCTAGTATTCACACAATACACGAGAGGCTTACAAAAGCACAAACCCTAGCACTTCTAAAACATTTGCAATATTCAATCAACAAACTAGGTTAAATCCAACCTATTTATATTGCAAAACACAACTCGACTTGGGCTTCAAAAGCGCAGCAATTCTGCCCCTCAGAATCTGTGACTGTCATACCCCAAATTTTGACCACTAAGATTCCCCATCATTGTGCAAATCATCATCACAATATGGATGAACCATCATGCCTCATTAATCTCCTCAGAGATGTTTGAGCATTCACTACAATCAAGGATTAGGGTTTCAAGCCCTCTTAGTGTTCTTAGAATAGGATCAATCAAGGAATGACATGATCTTCAACTTGTCTAAGCCTCTCAAACATCCACAATGGATCAAGAGGACTCCCACAGCAAGAATCAAGCACAAGGTTGCAGCATTCCGAGTGGATCAGCCTTAAGATCGCCAGTGTCACCAAATTAGGGTTTTGGTCGACCAGGGCCTCCAGATAGAAATTTTCCTTTGGGCATGAGCCAATGCTTCAAAGCATAACCTATGATGGTCCATGGGACATCATGAACCCAATCATCAAGTTAATTTTGCCTCAGGGGATGCATTCATAAAAAAATCAGGAATTAGGGTTTCTTGACCTAATTCACCCCTAAGTTGACTTTTGGGACAAAACATGAGCCAAGACCTCAATAGAGGATTTGAGGGTCTCAAATACATCACATTGATCCATTTGCAACAATGGATTGATCTAATAAGCTTGATCAACAAATTTCAAGCTCATCAGAACCACAATTAGGGTTTTGCGGGAAAAAGTCAATTGTATCTTTGACTTTTGACCCAGGCATGCTCCCAAACTTTGGGACATGATTCAATACACCCTATAACATCTATGAAATCAATCCATCAAGTTTGATTTAGGTCAAGGACTTGATTTCATAGAGGATCGCACAGTTTGAAATTCATCTGACAAAAAGTCAACTGTGCACAAAAGTCAACTTTGATTTTTTGAGACTTTTCACAATTTTGGTTCTTTGACCCTAAAATGATGTTAATGTGTGGTTGGAATCATCATTCATCAAGAAAAATCAAGAAAAGTGGGATAACTTATAAAAAGGGTAACCATAAAAACTTAGAAATTTTTCTAAGTTATGGAACAAACTGGCTAGGGTACCAACTTTGGAGGATCATATCTCCTAAACCATGAGGCCATTTTTCCCCATCCAATGCTGGATTTGTAGCTCTCATGGCTCTCTACAAAAGCTTCAAACACAACTCATTTCAATTCCTCATGGATTTTAAGTTATGGAATGATCAAAATCACAAAAAGTGAAAATGTCACTTTTTTCCAACACTTAGTGAAATTTTCACTAAGTCAGAATCTGCCTTCACTTTTTTCAAAATGTAGGGGCATTTTTCACTTGGATCCAAAAAGTATCAAAACCAATTATGATCAAACAGTTTTTGTATCATATGAGGGCTTTCCAAAATGGCTAAGAACTCCATCAAATTTCACTTGAGCCATGAGATATGACAATGGCAATATGCCTTGCTGAAAACTGTCAAAGCAAGGCAGATTTGTGCATTTTGCTCGATTTACCAAATTTGTGCAAATGACAAACACACTTATCCATCTGAACACCTCAGGGGTAGACCAAGAAGGGACAAACATTGATTTGGAGCATTTAATGGATGCACCAAGGTGGCATGGACTGAGCCATTTCCAACTGAATTCACTCAAGACATATCCAAGACCAAGGGAACCAGCAGCCTGTGCCCTAACCTCTAATCAATGGCTAGAGGAGACTTGGATTCTCATTGATCAACATTGGCCAAACCTCTGCTGCAGTTGCCAATCACTATTGATCCCAAAACAAACTTGCTCTACTATAAATAGAGCTCATTTGTGATCAGTTTGAGTACGCCAAAGCCATCAAACAGATGCTTTCCTCAAAATTACCTTCTCACTTCCAAAATTGCCTTCCAAAGCAAGTCACCATCGGGTTTTGAGTTTGAGAGTAGTTCCAACCAAACCAATCACACTCGCACCTCATAAATATCATATAGAGGTGATCCAAACACTCACAAGTAACCAGTAACACCAAAATCACAAAGTCACCTCTCAAAACCTTAAAATTGGACTTTTGTGCATTTTTCATGCCATGTCTTGATTCAGTCACTTTCCAAACCAGATAAAACCTCAAACACACTCCAAATATCATCCTTGAATTGTTCCAAATGGTCCCCCCATCTGGAACACCATTTGAGAGAGTTGCTATTTTGGCCACTTTTGCCCATTTTGCAAGAAAGAGCTCAAACTTGTTCCTGAGGTTTCCAGTTATTCCAACCACCCTAAAAGCTTCTAAGAGATCATTTGAGGGTGTCCAAAGCATCAAATCATTCCTGGAACAAAGCACTTGGCAGGTTTCCCAAAAGCTCCAAAAATAGGTAAGCATCTCAACTTGAACTCTTTGAAATATGCATTGCTTTGAGGTCCACTAATCATGCACATCTTGTACATGTTATATGTGTTGTGTTTGAACCAATTCATCATGTAATTTATGTATGTACTAAGAGATAGCACAGAAAATGCAATTCATGACCTATTTCAAAACCACTATCGGGTTTTTCAATAGGAGCATGATCTGAAAAAAAAACACCACCACCATTGGATTCCTTGTGAAATTCTAGGCAGGATAGACCTAAATTTTGTCCCAATCCATGGAGAAATGAGAAAGTTATGGCCTTCACGTTTCTAACCAAAATCTTTCCTTGCCTTGCCTTGGGCCAGGCCAAAAACAAGGCAAGCATTGTATATTTGTGGTTGTGTTTCAATCAACGGATGTATCACCACCCCAGTCGTAAGGCGCGCGTCCTATGCACAAGAGGTCTGGGGTTCGAATCCCCCTCGCCCCAGACCCTCTTTTTGCTATTTTTTCCACTTTTCTACTATTTTTCATATTATTTTTAATACTTTGGAAAATTAATAACTCTCTCAATTTTAATTATTTTTGATTGGTTCTTTTTGCAAAAAATCACAAAAATGATGAAATATTCTATTCCACAAAAAAATCAAGTTTATATTAGTTATTTAATATAATTAGTATTTTTGTGAATAAATTCCTTTTTAATTATTTTTAAACATTTTAAAAGTAAATATTTACCGTGAAAATCAAAACCAAATGAGTTTTAATCCACCTTGTGATTAAAACCTCATTTTTCAAACCTTAAACAAAAATCACAAGTGGTTTACTCAAACTCATTTGGTATTTTTATCATTTTTATTGATTTTCTTTAAATATTTACTTTTAAAGGGAAAGAAAATTAGGGTTTCTTTGATTTCAAACCTCATCAATCATTTTCAAAACTCTTTGGGGCTCTTGGTAAAGTGTAAGACCCAATCCTTTGTAAATACAAACCTTTTTGTGCCTCAGTGTATTGTATAAGTCCCAACACCATCAAAAAGTTCGGTGCGATCGTCGCCGTTTTTAACAAAAACCTTTGGGCCTCTCCTTGAGTTGTAAGCCCCATCTCTTGTACAAAAAGG
The DNA here is from genome assembly GCA_022829125.1 of Lathyrus tuberosus. Lineage (NCBI taxonomy): Eukaryota > Viridiplantae > Streptophyta > Magnoliopsida > Fabales > Fabaceae > Lathyrus > Lathyrus tuberosus. The sequence continues at coordinate 85,278 of JALAZF010000357.1, forward strand.
TAAACTCTTTGGGCCTCTAATAGAGTGTAAGACCCAACCCCCTTTTAACCAAAACTTTTTGGGCCTCAGATATTGTATAAGTCCCTCCGCGTTAAAAGAAAAATCTCGGCGCGATCGCCAGTTCAAAAATCAAATCATCTGGGCATCACCTTGAGCTGTAAGCCCCACCACTTGTACAAAAATAACCCTTTGGGCCTCTTGAGAGAGTGTAAGACCCTTCCCTTTGTACAGAAAACTTTTTTGGGCCTCAGTCACTTGTATAAGTACCTGTACAATTTCAAAACAACAGTGCAATCACTAATAAAACCTTGGGCCTCTCCTTGAGCTGTAAGCCCCAACAATCTTTTCAAAGCACATTCTCCTTTGATTTAGATTATTGTTATCAAAGCTTTCTTTGTTGAACAACTAACAAAACAGCATGGAAGCTCTACAACCGAGTAAGTGTTTACTCGCTTTCTTTATCCGCTTTCATATATATATATATATATATATAACTGTATTGTGGGGCTGCTCACTGTAAGTCTTCTTTCACAAACTTTGATATACTTGTTAAAAATTAACTGTGTAATACTAGTATAGTTATTTAGAGTTTCCCCCGGCAACTACGTCTAGCACTAGGTAAAACCCTGTTGGTCACTCTTAAATACAAACAAAACTAGATCCCCCATAGGATTACCAGATACAGTCTTCCCTCCTCTTGGGGTTAAACAATATGGAGACGTGAAAGGCAGCATTCTCAGTGAACCCTTTCTCAGACTGCCACTCTTAGAAATTGTCAAAGAAACTCTAACTCCCCAAAGATGATATTTTCTCCGTGAATGGAATCTCTTGAGTTTCTTCCAAATTCTCGGACTTTCCTGGCTTGATCTATTCTCGGTGAATGGCATGTCTTGAACTTATCGGGGTTTGGAAACCCACAGGCTTCTTAAAAGCATCCGCGCCTTCTATTGGGCATTGTACAAGGACCCTTCGGCTTCTTAAAAGGCCTCATGCCTTCTCTTGGGCTTAGTACAAGGACCCAGAGACCTCTACAGGTATAGGAACAAAACCTAGTCATCAATTTGTTAGAACTGTCTTTCTGAGTCAAGTGTCATACCTGTTAATGGGTTGACCTTCATCCCTTAACATACCAGCCTTCTCTTGGGCGTCATACAAAGATCATTCACTATCTAAGAATCGATTTCTCAGACCACCGGTAGACTTGGACAGTCTCAATACCCTTTGGATTTCTCATTTCCTTAAAGAACAGGTAATAACCTTGATCCTCTAATCAATCCCAAGGCACAACCTTACCTTTAATCTTCATAAGAACTGATTTTCTCTTTTATCCAACATACTGGACCTGTCACTAAACTGAAACAGTCCCCATCATAGGTAGCCTCCTCTTGGGATTTGTACAATGATTCTCCCCAGCGGAGCTAACCTTTTCACACTCTCTTGTTGAGTATAAAAGACTTTCTTGTTGATTCAATCACTTTTAGCCACCGTCTCAGGCTTCATACGAGATAGAAATCACTCTCTTGTTGAGTCAACCACTTTTAGTCTCCATCTCGGGATTCGTACGAGATAGAAATGACTCTCTTGTTGAGTATAAAAGACTCTCTCATTGAGTCAACCACTTTTAGCCTCCATCTCGGGCTTCATACGAGATAGAAATCACTCTCTTGTTGAGTATAAAAGACTCTCTTGTTGAGTCAATCTCCTTTTAGCCTCTATCTCGGGCTTCGTACGAGACAACAAAACACTCTCTTGTTCAGTATAAAAGACTCTCTTGTTGAGTCAATCACCTGTCAAATAGACTCTCTTGTTGAGTCACTTCCCTTTTAGCCTCCGTCTTGGGCTTCGTACAAGACACATAAAAGCACCCTCCTTTTGAGTCAGTCACTTGTTATCACCCTCTTGTTGGGTCACTAGCCTCCTCTTAGGCTTTGTATAAAGAAAACCCCGGTTGAGTCAATCAAACTTTGAGCATCCAAATTTGTGCCTTGCTCACAGCATACAACCATCAACAACTCATTTCCCCCCATCTAATTGCTGTAAGCGGCAAGCCTCTGGATTATTTACATCCACGCCACTGTCCCTCTTTTAGCATGAGAAATTCCTAAGGAAAGATGGCATTGCTCTAAACTGAGTTAAAGTTTTCTCCTTCAAGTTAAAAAATCCCCTATAAAGGAAATTATGGCATTGCTGGATTCACATATCCCAGTTAAAGTAATTCTCCTTTATAATCAGTCACCCGACAGTTGTGATAAACATACCAAATATCCCCCTTTAGAGAAGAAAAATTCGCTCTCATCCATAAACCCTTTAGCTTCACATCTTGGGCTTTAAATAAGATACAAATCACCTTTAGCTTCGTGTCTTGGGCTTTGAACAAGACACCAAAACAACCTCTTTTCCTCCCATAGAATTGGAGGAACTACGATCGCTCTGATTTCCTTGTTTCATCAAACAGGAATACGTAGGCATAAGATTGAAAAAATCTTTGCGAGCATACTAATCAAAAACCCAAAATCCAGTATCTCCACCGAATCAACCCAAAAGCATAAAATCTAAGCACAGTATCAAAAACCTCACCAATAGTCCAAACACCGTGTTCTCAGGCAAAGTAACCAAAGATTGGGCCGCACATCCACATAGCATCTGTAACCTAACAGACCGCTGTTCAAACCCAGTATGAAAGCAGGGTTAATTGGAGACATCTATTTCCCTTCCTTAATCAGCTCAATAGGATAAAAAATGAATTGAACTGTAGTACCCAAGCGATAGTGACTCAGGACCATAAAAATTGCGCTACAGAAAAAATGGCGCCCACCGTGGGGCCCGTCTTCTCTTTCTTACAATCTTAGGTAGAAAACCTTGAGTTCACCAAAATATCACAGAAATGGTGACTCTGCTGGGGAGTCATTATCTGTATAGAATCATAAGACTAGAGGTCTAGGATGATTAAGACAAATATATATACTGCTTTTCCTAATTGATATCTGTGTTTATTTTTCTGCTAATGGGAATGCGTGTGATGCCGCATGTGGAAAGATTGAGTATACACCTAAGATAGGTGATGGAAATGCGGGTAATCTTCCGGGGAGTGAATCCCAGTTAAGAGTCCCCGATCGACCATCAAACTCAGTGGAGACTCCCTTTGCAGATACATTGCCTATACGACTCCAGTTGTTGAAAGTAGTGTGGTCGACTGGGTTATCTGAGAAGCTGAGGTTTTTAGTAGACCTAAGCCATTTTGTAGTGCAGAAGCTATCAGAAATAGTTGTCTCTCAGATCGCTCTAAGATGCATCAGCTCGCTGGCGATCCGCTTTCTGTTGTTATCCCAAGAGGGATCAGTTATTTTGCGGACAGGTACAAAAAATCACCAGTATAAACCTTTAGGGGAGGGGGGGGGTAGAGCCTTGACTTCATGACACTGACCCTTTGACCCCATGTTTTTTCTATGTTTTTGTGTGCTGCATTCATGCATTCATCTAAAAAACATTAAAACAAAAAAAATCTTCTCTTCTAGTCTCTCTTTTTCAAATTAAACTAAGACAATGATTGCAAATGTTAGATAAAAAGATTGCACTAATGGATTTCGGTAGAAGGAAAACTCATAAGTACACCTTCAAGGTTCCAAAACTAGAGGATTTGAGAGGTCTGGCGAGAATGATCACCAACCACGAGGCTTTCAGAGCCAAGTATGGAGGATTGTTGTCCTTGTTAAGGGTTTATGTAATCGAAGGAATCCTATCCACACTAATCCAGTTCTACGATCCGGTCTATCACTGTTTCACATTCCCAGATTATCAGCTAGCATCAACGCTGGAGGAGTACTCTCACCTGAATGGTTTGCATATTACTGATCAAGCTCCCTTTTCTAGACTGGAAGAAATTCCAAAGGATCAAACCATTGCAAGAGCAATTTATCTGGACGAGTCAGAAGTCAGGACTCACATGACCACTAAGGGTGGCATCCAAGGTTTGCCAGCCCAATTCTTGATAAAGAAAGCTCTATACTTTGCTATTATAGGGAACGTGGCCGCTTTCGAGAGCATCTTTGTTTTGCTCACCTACGGGTTATTTTTATTTCCCAACATTGATAACTTCATAGATGTCAACGCCATTAAGATTTTTCTGATTGGAAACCCCTGTACCGACTTTGCTCGTAGATGCTTATTATTCGGTACACTTAAGGAATTTATACAGTGGAGGAATGATCACGTGTTGTGTACCCTTGCTGTACAAATGGTTCACTTCTCACTTGCCCAAGTCTGCTGCATTTTGGGATCAAAAGAATACTTTACCTTGGTCGTAGAGAATCATGTCTCTTTCCAACTCTGACATCGATTGGTACGATCGAATCTATGATGGAATCAGAATCATTGACCGTTGTAGAAATTTCCCAAATGTACCCCTTATAGGAACTAAGGGAGGAATCAATTATTATCCAATTTTAGTTCGTCGTCAATTTGGATACCCGATGAGGCATATCCCGCATAATGCTCATCTGGAAGGTCTTTTCTTCAAGGAAGGAGAAAATGATAGGGCATTAAAGACGGAAATAGTGCATGCCTGGAAACACATTCATAGGAAAGGAAGATAGTCTCTAGGAAAACCAGACTGTGTCTCGGTGGAGCCTTATCTCCACTGGGTACAAACTAGAGCTCTCAAGCTGAGGATGCCTTACCCTCGCCAGGAACTTCTTCCATTAAGGGACTCTGCCCTTTATTTTATGTCTGAGACAGAAAAAATTCAGGTTACTCTCAGCAAAGTTCAGCAGGAGAAGAGGTCTTGGAGGAACAAGTACCGCATTCTCAATGTGGAGTATAAGAAAATACAGCAATTGTTAAAAGAAAAGGATGCTCTGATTGAGATTTTAGAGCAACACGCTGTAGAGAATCAAGAAGACCAAAGGAATTTGCTCGCTCCTTTCACTTGGCACAGGGATGACAATCCGACAACAGCCCAAGAGCCCCAGTCAAAGAAAAGGAAAATACCATAACCATCACCTGAGCTCTCCTCAGAGAGGACTCAGGATCCATTAGCTTAGATTTCCTTTTGCAGCACTATGTAAATTACTGTATTTCCATTTCTACAATCCTTTGAATTCAATAAAATGGGATCTTCCCCACTGTTTGATATTTGCAATCTAATTGTCAAAGTTTACTTTGAATAAACAAAAATATATACAATTAATATAATCATTGCATATCATTTATCATTCTCACTTCACGCATTCTTCTTACCTACGAATCTCACATTTGCGTCTCGATTCTAGAGTCAAACTGTCTCATTCGTACAATACTCTAGACAATCGTTAGAAAAAGATGGATGATCCCGAGGAAGAGAACAGAGAGTTGAGGGAAGAGATCGACACTCTGAAAGAGGATCTGAGAAAGCTTCATAACGACATGCAAGCTCTAGCAGAAGCTGAAATACAACAACAAAGGACTGTGATCTCAGAGATCACATCAACGCCCATTGTGGAAAAGTATGATCCTAGGTACAAAATGCCGAAAGATCATCCCTGGGGCATGCCTATCAACTATATTCTAGAAGGATATATTCTGCCGATTAATGAGGATCAGGGAACCGCAGCAGGAGCCGCTGGGCCTGAAGGTTACAAACTTTGGGAAACTGAAGATGCAAGGGGCATGACAGCAACTCCTAAAGGTTATAAACTTTGGGAGACACCGAGAGTCTCGGCCATAATGACTATACCACCACCCGTGGTACACACTATCCAGGAAGGATAGATTACACACATACTTTCTGGTGGAAACGACAGTATGTTCGACAGAATGAATGAGTTCTAGGAGCAATTCCTGGAGATGCAGAAAGAACTGCAAGCCCTTCGCGGTCAGGATCTATTTGGAAAGGACGCCGCATACCTTTGTTTGGTCCCCAATGTGAAAGTTTTGCACAAGTTTCAGGTACCCGACTTTGAAAAGTACAAGGGTAAATCTTGCCCTCAAAGCCACTTGGTGATGTACACTCGGCGAATGTCAGCTCAGACAAAGAACCAGGAGCTACTAATTCAATACTTTCAGGATAGTTTAACCGGTGTCGTACTCAAATAGTACATGGGTTTAAACCGCACTACGATCGGCACATTCAGAGATCTTGGCACTGCTTTCGTTCAATAATATAAATACAATTTGGACATGGCACCATATAGAGATCAACTCAGATCGATGTCACAAAAGGACAAGGAAACCTTTAAGGAGTACGCGCAGAGATGGCGTGAAATTGACGCCTAGGTTTTTCCACCTCTTGAGGAAAAAGAGATGACAAAAATCTTCTTAAAAACCTTGAGCTCATTTTACTATGATAGAATGGTCGCCAATGCGCCCAGTGACTTCACCGAGATGGTGGGAATGGGAGTTCGTCTTGAGGAAGTCGTTCGAGAAGGACGTTTAGTTAAAGACGCTGGATCATCAAGTAGTACAAAACGATACGGTAGTGCTCTCCCTAAGAAAAAAAATATCAAGATATCGGGAATATCCCTCTCAGAAAGCAAAGGCGACGATATCAACCAGTAGAAGCTGTAACTCCTGCTATCAATCCTGCGCCTGTTCCTACGTATCAACCTCAGGTTGCGCAGAGCCAACCGATTCAACAGCAATATCAGCAAAGGACACAACAGCCTCTTCAGCAGGCTCGTCCTCAGTACAACAACAATCGTACAATGCGATCGCCAGGGTTCGATCCTATACCCATGTTGTACGCAGAACTGTTTCCATTACTACTGGTCAAGGGGCACATCCAAACTAAGTCTCCTCTTACAGTACCGGAAAATCCGCCTTTTTGGTTCAAAACGGATCAGACTTGTCCTTACCATCAAGGAGGACCAGGGCATAACATAGAAAACTGTCTCAGCTTCAAATCCGATGTGCAAAAGCTTGTTAGGAGCGGGGTCTTATCTTTCAAAGATAGGAATCTTAATGTTCTCACGAATCTGCTGCCTCAATATGAGAAAGCTACAGTCAATTTGATAGAGGGAGAGTCTAACAACATCTACCAAATTCATGATGTACTCTTATTAAGGGCCAATTTGGTCAAGATGCATTGTAGACAGAGCAGATACAGCCATGTGCCACCTCGTAATTATCACCAGTGTGATATCTGTTCTAAAAACAATCAGGGATGTTCTGTGGGGCAATCAGCTCTACAAGAACAATTGGATCTCAGATGGATCCAAGAGCATCGAGTTCGTGGGGTCAACATGACCTATACGAATTCCAACGTCATTCAGAACCACGACATTCGTGCAATGAATGCCAACTTGGTGGCAATGTACTCAAGGCAAAGCCAGTATCATAATCTGCGGCGGCACGATTACAATTCTTGTCTGACTTGCTCGGTAAACAAACATGGATGCTCTTTTATACAAGAGGCCCTCCAGCGTTAGATGGATCTTGGATGGATCCAGGACTACCATGATAGAAATCCCTATCAGGTCAACATAATTCAAATCTTCGATATTCGTCTGATGAATACCAGCTTGGTGGAGTTACACGCCAGACAAGTCCAACTCAGTTTTCTCAGTTTTCACGAGTATCTGAGCTGTAATGGATGTTGTGAGAGTAACCAAGGGTGCGCTCTCGTTCAAAGAACTTTGTATCACTTGTTAAACCACTGGTGGCTTCCAATCTATATGGATGAGGACACGCAACAAATCAGTGTGGTTGATGGGATCCCTACTCGGCATCAAAGTCAGGATGTCTGATCTATGGAAACTGACCTGGTAAGGTTGCACTGCATTCAAAGCAGACGTGGCCAGTTACCTCGTGTGAGCAGCCCTTCAAATTCAGTTGGATCGTAAATAGATCCACCCATGTCTGAGTTCCGAGCCAATCAACTGGACGCCAGACTATTTCGCTGATCTGATTAAGGACGTTGTCGTAATCTCTGATCACGAAGGGACCAAGGATGTTTGCACCATCATCCCTCTACTTGACGAATCAAAAGTTCCTAGCCAGGTACTGATTGAAGTTACTTACGACAGTCAGAAAGATCAGAAGGCTCCTGTAGTTATCTATCTACCAGGACTAGTGCCGTATGAATCAGCTAAGGCGATCCCTTACAAAGACAGTGCAACGAAAATTGAGAATGGAAAGGAAATTTCATTACCCTCCGTTATGAATATTGCAGACATCAGTCGAGTAACACAGAGCGGTCGAATCTTCAACCGAGGGGTTGAAGAACCTAACAAAGAAAAGGAACTTCAGACAGAAGCTTCTGATCCACCAGTCGGTCAATCTAGTAATCCCGACCTTTCAAAGAACAATGATGAGATGCTGAAGCTCATCCAAAGGAGTGAATACAACATTGTTGATCAACTGTTACAAACTCCATCAAAGATCTTAGTGCTATCACTTTTACTCAGTTTCGAAGCCCACAGAGAGGCTTTACAGAAAGTCTTAGAGCCGGCCTTTGTGGAACAGGATGTGTCAATACGACAGTTCGATAGCATTATCTCTAACATCACTTCCTGCAACAACTTAGGATTTAGTGAAGAGGATTTGCCAGAGGGGGAAAAAGTCCCAACATGGCGTTCAATATCACAGTCAACTTCCAGTACGATGCTTTAGCCAGCGTACTAGTAGACACAGGATCGGCCATCAATGTTATGCCGAAGTCCACTTTAATGCGACTATCATTCAAAGGATCCCCGATGAGGGGCAGTGAGGTTATCGTCAAAGCCTTTGACGGATCTCGGAAAGCAGTTATCGGCGAAGTTGACCTTCCCATAACTATTGGTCCTCACACTTTCCTAATCACTTTCCAGGTCATGGACGTTCGGGCAGCGTACAGCTGTTTATTAGGAAGACCTTGGATAATCCAGGCTGGGGCAGTCACTTCGACGTTGCACCAGAAACTGAAGTTCGTCAAGAACGATCAACTCATCACGATCTGTGGATAACAGGCCGTGATCGTGAGTAACCTTTCATTATCCACTTGTGTAGAACCCGAGGAGGTTGTTGGAACCCAGTTCCAGGCACTTTCGGTGAGCAATGAGGGTCAACTAGAGAAAAGAACATCAATATCCACGTACAAAGATGCTCTCGAGGCAATTGAAAGTAACAATACGAAAGGATGGGGACAGCTTGTCATTCCTACCGATAACAAAACAAAGAAGGGTCTTAGTTTTTCTACGACCTGTACCCAGACAGCTGCTAACAATGAAAGTATTCATCCCATTCAGGACTTCTTCCACAGTGGAAGTTTCCTTCACCCATTGCCTCAAGCAGTCCATACCATCAACGAGGAAGATCCCTCTGATACAGATGAGGAGGGAAAGTCCTATCTTAACGAGGACGGTTATATGTCTCAAGAAGAGGTGCCTATTCCATTTTGCTATCCCGCACAGAGTCCGAGATTTATACCCAGGTCAGACGTCAAAATGATATACGGAGATTGTGATCCGTAAGGATGCCGTGCTCCACCAAACTCATTAGAGGAGGACACTCTGATGAAAGACAACGTTGACCACGACTACTATGGCCCAATGGATGGCCTGCCTATCTAGCAGCCGTACCCAGGAGACTTGGGGCAAGAAAATCAGCCGAACGATGCTTATCAACTAAGCATCATTGAAAAGAATACCTGCGTCCCCACCAGGTCATGGGATCAACACTCAGATCATTCATAAAATATCCAGCACGACGATGAATTTGCAAACTTTACAGGATTAGAATTCATTAACTCTGCTTTTCCCGAGGTCAACGTCATCGCGAGAGGTGACTCCTCCAGTTCCAAAGAAATGTGGGACACCTTGGGACAACCAAGTGGAAAATACGACTATATGGTCAAATACACTGCTCCTGAAAGCTCTCACATCAGGCTCGAAGACATTCAGCCAACTGGGTGGGGAGATTTACTTGAGAGCATAAATGTTATGCAAAATACAACAGAAGAATCCTCCTACGACAACCCTGCCTGGGAGACAGATTCCAATGATCCTGCTCCGCCAGAAATTAGCGTTATTTCTGGAGACAAATCAAGGAAGGTACCAGACTTTGTGATTCACCGAGGAGTTCGCGGCCAATGGGTTGCTTTCGATGTTCCGAAGATTGTTCATAAGTCAAAGTAATTGTCGTCTTTAACGTTTCACCATGCCCAGGTGAAACTGATGTTTTGATAGGGCTCGCTTTCTATAAATATCCCTCTTCGCTTTGCCCAAAGTGACAGAGTTTTGTTTTATAGGGCTGTAGTTTCAAGAATCGACAAGTTCATAAATAAAATAACGTCATTCTGTAATTTCCGCATTTATTGTTGTTTTCTCTTTTCGCTTTTTCAGAAAATGGTAATCCTAAAAAACAAAATCAATAATAAAAACAAGCAGTTATCAGAAAATACACTGCACACACTCTTGCATTCTCTCTATCTCTTCTAAACACAAATCATCACGTCATGCAAATTGCTTGTTTTAAACCCCGTTGAAACGTACGATCCGATGCCTTCTCCCAACTTTGAATTTCCGGTATTTGGGGCTGAAGAAGAAGTTGATGACGAAATTCCAGAAGAGATTTCTCGACTACTTAAACAGGAGGAAAGGTCCAATGAACCTCACGAAGAGCAAATGGAAACAGTAAACTTGGGTTCTGAAAAAGAGAGAAAAGAAGTCAGGATTGGGGCACTGCTCAGTCCAACTGCCAAAGAGAGTTTGACAAAGCTTCTCAAATAATTCCTCGATGTATTTGCTTTGTCCTATCAGGACATGCCAGGGTTGGATACCAGCATCATGGAACATCATTTACCGTTGAAATCGTAATGTCCGCCAGTAAAACATAGGTAGAGACGAACTCATCCGGACATGGCCATCAAAATCAAAGAGGAGGTACAGAAACAGATTGACGCGGGTTACCTCGCCACATCAGAATATCCTCAATGGTTAGCCAACATCATACCAATTCCAAAAAAGGATGGAAAGGTCAGAATGTGTGTAGATTATAGAGATCTAAACAAGGCTAGTCCGAAGGACGACTTTCCGTTGCCACACATTGACATGATGGTTGACAGTACAGCAAAGTTCAAAGTATTCTCCTTCATGGATGGATTCTCGGGCTATAATCAAATCAAAATGGTGCCGAAAGACATGGAGAAAACTTCGTTCATTACCCCATGGGGTACCTTTTGTTACAAGGTAATGGCGTTCGGTTTGAAGAACGCCGGGGCAACCTATCAAAGGGCCATGACTACTCTGTTTCATGACATGATACATAAGGAAATCGAGGTATATGTCGATGACATGATTGCCAAATCTAAAACAGAAGAGTAGCATGTGACTAACCTGTCAAAACTATTCGAGCGGCTGAGAAAGTACAAACTCTGCTTGAATCCCAATAAGTGCACATTCGGTGTCCGTTCAGGTAAACTCTTAGGGTCCATCGTCAGCCAGAAATGAATTGAGGTTAATCCTGACAAGGTCAAGGCCATTCAAGAAATGAATTCTCCAAAAACTGAAAAACAAGTCAGAGGATTCCTGGGACGTTTAAACTACATTTCCATATTCATATTCCTCATGACCGTGACGTGTGCGCCGATCTTCAAATTACTCAAAAAGAATCAGGACTGCGTTTGGACGGAAGACTGCCACACCGTCTTCGAAAGTATCAAGGAATATCTGTTGAACCCACCGATTCTATCACCACCAGTGGAGGGAAGACCACTAATCATCTACCGAACAGTATTGGAAGACTCGATGGGTTGTGTACTTGGCGAACAAGACAAAACCAAAAGGAAGGAGTCTGCCATTTACTATCTGAGCAAGAAATTCACCGAGTGCGAGACTCGGTACACTATTCTCAAGAAAACTTGTTGTGCTCTGGCTTGGGCAGCCAAACGTCTTCGCCAGTATATGATTTGTCACACTACTTGGTTAATCTCCGAAATGGATCCAATCAAGTACGTCTTTGAAAAGCCTGCTCTCACAGGAAGGATTGCCCGTTGGCAGAAGTTGTTATCAGAATATGACATAGAATACCACGCTCAAAAAGCTGTTAAGGGGAGTATTTTAGCCGATCATTTGGCTCATCAGCCGATTGACGATCAAGAATCAGTCGGATTTAAGTTCCCAGACGAAGATGTCATGTACTTAAAAATGAAAGATTGCGTTGAACCGCTACCCAGTGAAGAGCCAGAACCAGGTTCCCAATGGGGACTAATCTTTGACGGAGCTATCAATCATTACGGAAACAGAATTGGGGCAATCATTGTTACCTCTCAGGGTACCCACATTCCTTTCACTGCCAGACTTACATTCAAGTGTACAAACAACGAGGCCGAATACGAAGCTTGTATTATGGGTCTCGAGGAAGAAATTGATTTGAAAACCAAGAACATGGATGTATATGGCGACTCAGCCCCGGTTATCAATCAGATCAAAAGAGATTGGAACACATACCAATCAAGATTGATCCCTTACAAAGATTACGCGAGAAGGTTGTTACCCTTCTTCAACAGAATCGAGTTTCATCATATCCCTCGTGATGAGAATCACATGGCTGATGCATTAACCACCCTTTCTTCCATGATTAGTGTAGGTAAATGGAATGACCTACCTAAGATCGACATAATGCGCCTTGAACGGCCCGCTTATATCTTCACGATTGAAGCAGTCATAGACGACAAACCTTGGTATCACGATATCAAATGCTTCCTTCATAAATAAGAGTACCCACCTGGGGCACTAAGAAAGGACAGAAAGACCCTCAGAAGGCTGGCTGGCAGTTTCTTCTTGAGCGGTGATACCCTCTATAAGAGAAATTTTGACATGGTCTTGTCCGATGCGTAGACAGACTAGAAGCAGACATGTTGATAAAAGAAATTCATGAAGGATCCTTTGGCACTAATGCCAACGGACACACAATGGCAAGAAAAATTTTAAGAGCAGGGTACTATTGGTTGACCATGGAATCCGACTGCTACAAGTACATGAGGAGGTGTCACAAGTGTCAGATATACTCTGACATAATCCATGTACCGCCAACGCATCTCAAATTTCTTTCTTCCCCATGGCCTGTTTCCATATGGGGAATCGACATGATTGGCATGATTGAACCCAAGGCTTCGAACGGACATCGGTTCATCCTGGTAGCCATTGACTACTTCACCAAGTGGGTCGAAGCAGCGTCATTCGCTAATGTAACCCGACAAGTGGTGGTCCTCTTTATCAAAAACAATATCATCTGCCGTTATGGTGTTCCAAGCCATATCATTACTGATAATGGATCCAACTTGAACAATAAGATGTTGAAGGAGTTGTGTGATGAGTTCAAGATCGAACACCATAACTCATCTCCCTACCGGCCTAAGATGAACGGAGCTGTAGAAGCGGCTAACAAGAACATCAATAAGATTGTTCAAGAGATGGTTGTAACTTATAAAGATTGGCACGAGATGCTACACTTTTCTCTTCACGGTTATCTCACATCTGTTCACATTTCAACAGGGGCAACCCCTTTCTCTCTAGTATATGGCATGGAAGCAGTGCTCCCCATCGAAGTAGAGATTCCATCAATCCGGGTATTGATGGAAGCTAAGCTTACAGAAGCTGAATGGTGTCAAACTCGACACGACGAACTGAATCTGATTGAAGAAAAGAGAATAACGGCACTATGCCACGGTCAGTTGTATCAGCAAAAAATGAAGAAGGCGTTCGACAAAAAGGTCCGACCTCGCGTCTTCAGGAAAGGAGACCTCGTGCTCAAAAAGATACAATCATTTCTCACTGATTCCCGGGGCAAATGGACTCCAAATTATGACGGCCCCTATGTGGTCAAGAAAGCCTTCTCAGGTGGCGCCTTGAGACTCGCAACCATGGACGGAGAGGAATTTGCCTATCCCACGAATGTTGACGTAGTCAAGAAATACTTCGCCTAAATCAAAAATAAATAAATAAATAAATAAATAAAAATAAACGTCTCGGTGGATTGAAAACCCGAAAGGCCGGTCCAGGAAAAAATTAGAGACATAATCCAAAATCATCCCGGTGGATTGGAAATCTCAAGGTTCAATCCAGAAAAAAGTTAGGGATTAATGGCAAGTAACTACGTCTGATCAGTTTAGCTCCACAACAGTTACACCATCCGAGAAAAACTCCAGTCCAGGTCATCTTTGACAGAAGCTCAGGATGCCCAGAATTCAAAGTTGGTAGAACGATAGCGGTCACCATGTTTCAATGTAGCCCTTTTTCCCTTAAATTACCATTTTCTAAACTTTGTAAATACTCTATGGAATCACGCGTTTGGCTGACTTCCATCCTATCAATAAAATTTGAGCCCTAGTGCTTTTGTTTGCAATTCTTATTTGTTTTAGCTTTACAGAACGAAGTTTTAACATGATTAACGATTCTTGAAATAAAAAAAAAATGAATTTACTTGTCAAATATTTTTTTGCATTTAAATAAAGATGGCAATTTCTTTTGACTATTGAACATCGAAAGAACATCGATCGCTTCTCCAGAAGTAATCGAACTTCAAAGTGCAAAATTAAAGTACCCCTTCTAAGCCAGTACACCTGAATGAAGGATCAACTGTGTCAGAGACCATGTTTTGTTTGACACTCCCGGCAGAGTTCTCACCTCCTAAGCCCGACCAACGGTGTTCCCCACGGGGACTATCTCTCCTAAGGAAGGCAGAATAGCTACTTTTGGACCAGTGATACTTTTCATCCCCTGCAGTGGCCGAGTATCCAGTCGTGTTCATCCATTAGTCTGTATGTCGTGTCAGTTTTACCCGCATAAACATACATACATCATGCATTATTGATTTACATTCATATTCATATTGCATCACTATCACTTTAGTCGGTCTTATCCCCTAGTGATAAAAGTCCTCTCAATCGAGTTGTCAGTTCTTTCCTCGTCAAGAAATGTCACGTCTGAGCAACCTCGCCTCCAGTTTATTTCTGGATCGAAGCCGGCCCTTGACCACTTTGATAACTTAAACCTCTGAGAAGAAAGAGGACCATCGACAAATGTCACTCTTCGCCATTGAAGATGATATCTTCGCTTTCCCGGATCAAGGAAAATCCCCAGAGAAAGCCTCACAACTAAAGACTTTCAGCAACACATTGATTTTGCTCTCCGGAGAGTTGATGTTAATGAAGTCAACAGCACCTCAAAATTGGGATACATTGTATGGCATTTCTCCGAGAATATCTCAAAGAAAAGTATGTTGTATTATCCCCAAGCGACGACAGTCTCTTAAGAGACCTGTTTTCCCCAGTTGAGTCGACAAATGGCGTCTCCAATAGAGAAGTTTGTGTACCTCTACAACTCAAACAGCTGGGTTCCCCAGCAACTTTGACATCATATCATATATCCATCAAATGGCATCTCCCCAGGAAAATTTGGCGAGAAGTTTGAGCAAAAACCGCTACAAACAGCGTCCCTTGTCAAGAAGTTTATTGACAAAAGAAACTAAGACTAGTTCCTTGGTAGGAAACCAGGATCGAGGGGAAGTTTACAAAAGAAACTAAGACCATTTCCTTGGCAGGAAACCAGGATCGAGGGGAAGTTTAGTTCAGAAACTGAGACTAGTTCCTTGGTAATAAACCAGGACCGAGGGGAAGTTTAGTTCAGAAACTGAGACCAGTTCCTTGGTACAAAGACCAGGATCGAGGGGAAGTTTACCTTTTCTAAGCATCATTGCTTACCAAAAGAAGAAGGATACGTGAACTGCCATTCTTAACCACCATCAAAATTTTGGGTATTCCGATATTTAATCCTCTTACACCCCGAATGCCCGAATACCTTCGCCATTCACACCTTCGGGTCCAAGAAGATTAAATAGGGGCATCTGTCATACCCAAAATTTTGACCACTAAGATTCCCCATCATTGTGAAAATCATCATCACAATATGGATGAACCATCATGCCTCATTAATCTCCTCAGAGATGTTTGAGCATTCACCACAATCAAGGATTAGGGTTTCAAGCCCTCTTAGTGTTCTTAGACAAAGGATCAATCAAGGAATGACATGATCTTCAACTTATCTAAGCCTCTCAAACATCCACAATGGATCAAGAGGACTCCCACAGCAAGAATGAAGCACAAGGTTGCAGCATTCCGAGTGGATCAAGCCTCAAGATCGCCAGTGTCACCAAATTAGGGTTTTGGTCGACCAGGGCCTCCAGATGGAAATTTTCCTCTGGGCATGAGCTAATGCTTCAAAGCATAACCTATGATGCTCCAAGGGACATCATGAACCCAATCATCAAGTCAATTTTGCCTCAGGGGATGCATTCATAAAAAAATCAGGAATTAGGGTTTCTTGACCTAATTCACCCCTAAGTTGACTTTTGGGACAAAACATGAGCCAAGACCTCAATAGAGGATTTGAGGGTCTCAAATACATCACATTGGTCCATTTGCAACAATGGATTGATCCAAGAAGCTTGATCAACAAGTTTCAAGCTCATCAGAACCACAATTAGGGTTTCGGGGGAAAAAGTCAATTGTATCTTTGACTTTTGACCCAGGCATGCTCCCAAACGTTGGGACATGATTCAATACACCCTATAACACCTATGTAATCAATCCATCAAGTTTGATTTAGGTCAAGGACTTGATTTCATAGAGGATCGCACAGCTTGGAATTCATCTGACAAAAATTCAACTGTGCACAAAAGTCAACTTTGACTTTTTGAGATTTTTCACAATTTTGGTTCTTTGACCCTAAAATGATGTTAATGTGTGGTTGGAATCATCATTCATCAAGAAAAATCAAGAAAAGTGGAATAACTTATAAAAGGGGTAACCATAAAAACTTAGAAATTTTTCTAAGTTATGGAACAAAGTGGCTAGGGTACCAACTTTGGAGGATCATATCTCCTAAACCACAAGGCCATTTTTTCCAATCCAAAGCTGGATTTGTATCTCTCATGGCCCTCTACAAAAGCTTCAAACACAACTCATTCCAATTCCTCATGGATTTTAAGTTATGGAATGATCCAAATCACAAAAAGTGAAAATGTCACTTTTTTCCAACACTTAGTGAAATTTTCACTAAGTCAGAATCTGCCTTCACTTTTTTCCAAATGTAGGGGCATTTTTCACTTGGATCCAAAAAGTATCAAAACCAATTATGATCAAACAGTTGTTGTATCATATGAGGGCTTTCCAAAATGGCCAAGAACTCCATCAAATTCCACTTAAGCCATGAGATATGACAATGGCAATATGCCTTGCTGAAAACTGTCAAAGCAAGGCAGATTTGTGCATTTTGCTCAATTTGCCAAATTTGTGCAAATGAAAAACACACTTATCCATCAGAACACCTCAGGGGGAGACCAAGGAGGGACAAACACTAATCCATAAGCCTCCCAAGTCTTTGGAACCAAAAGTAGCATGCCAAACCTAGAAATGCCTAAAAGAGGGACAAGACTCCAATTTTTGTTTGGAGCATTTAATGGATGCACCAAGGTGGCATGGACTGAGCTATTTCCAACTGAATTCAGTTAAGACATATCCAAGACCAAGTGAACCAGCCGCCTGTGCCCTAACCTCTAGTCAATGGCTAGAGGAGACTTGGATTCTCATTGATCAACATTGGCCAAACCTCTGCTGCAGTTTCCAATCACTATTGATCCCAAAACAAACTTGCTCTACTATAAATAGAGCTCATTTGTGATCAGTTTGAGTACACTAAAGCCATCAAACAGATGCTTTCCTTCCTCAAAATCACCTTCTCACTTCCAAAATTGCCTTCCAAAGCAAGTCACCATCGGGTTTTGAGTTTAAGAGCAATTCTAACCAAACCAATCACACACACACCTCATAAATATCATATAGAGGTGATCCAAACACTCACAAGTGACCTGTAACACCAAAATCACAAAGTCACCTCTCAAAACCTCAAAATTAGACTTTTGTGCATTTTTCAAGCCATGTCTTGATACAGTCACTTTCCAAACCGGATAAAACCTTAAACGCACTCCAAATATCATCCTTGAACTATCCCAAATGGTTCCCTCCATCTGGAACACCATTTGAGAGAGTTACTATTTTGGCCACTTTTGCCCTTTTTGCAAGAAAGAGCTCAAACTTGTTCCTGAGGTTTCTAGCTGATTCCAACCATCCTAAAAGCTTCTAAGAGATCATTTGAGGGTGTCCAAAGCATCAAATCATTTCTGGAACAAAGCACTTGGCAGATTGCACAAAAGCTCCAAAAAGAGGTAAGCATCTCAACTTGAACTCTTTGAAATATGCATTGCTTTGAGGTCCACTGATCATGCACATCTTGTACATGTTATATGTGTTGTGTTTGAACCAATTCATCATGTAATTCATGTCTGTACCAAGAGATAGCACAGAAAATACAAATTATGGCCTATTTCAAAACCACTATCGGGTTTTTCAATAGGAGCATGATCTGAAATAAACACCACCAGAATTGGATTCCTTGTGAAATTCTAGGCAGGATAGACCTAAATTTTGTCCCAATCCATGGAGAAATGAGAAAGTTATGGCCTTCACGTTTCTAACCAAAATCTTGCCTTGCCTTGCCTTGGGCCAGGCCAAAAACAACGTCAGCCTTGCATATTTGTGGTTGTGTTTCAATCAACGGATGTATCACCACCCCAGTGGTAAGGCGCGCGCCCTATACACTTGAGGTCTGGGGTTCGAATCCCCCTCGCCCAGACCCTCTTTTTGCTATTTTTTTTCACTTTTCTACTATTTTTCATATTATTTTTAATAGTTTGGAAAATTAATAACTCTCTCAATTTTAATTATTTTTTATTGGTTCTTTTTGCAAAAAATCACAAAAATGTTGAAATACTCTATTCCACAAAAAAATCAAGTTTATATTAGTTATTTAATATAATTAGTATTTTTGTGAATAAATTCCTTTTTAATTGTTTTTGAACATTTTAAAAGTAAATATCTTACTATATAAGAAAAACTAAGGTCTTGGAATTGACCATACTACCCCACTCCTACTAATTGCCACATAACAATTTTTGCCTCAATTTTGTCTTTTCACCACCACTTACTAACTACTCTTTACACTAACCACTCTTCACCACTTTTTTACTATATTATATTTACTATGGTTATGCATATTACATTAATGCCCCACATCTACTAATTACCATATACCAATATTTGCCAAATTTGTTTACTTTTCACCACCCTTTCCTAACCATTGTAAAGAAAAGCAAAAGAAGTCATTACATGTTTACAGTAACCTCTGCTCATCCACCTCAAACACACTGCCCAATAAAGTGAAGAGACAGCTATAGCAACTGTAGACTCTCCCATTTCATTTCGTCTGTGTCCGGCTTAGGCTCCTTCGTCAACTGTAGTCTCCATTTCCATTTCCTTTGTATCTTCCGGCTTAGGCTCCTTCGTCAACAGATCCTCAACAATGGCGCGACCTTTCGAACTCGTCGCCAATATCTACGACTGTAAAGAGTTGGGGAAGATCGTCGTAAAGGTTCACCACAAATGGACAGTCAAAACATCAGCAAATGAGCATTTCGAAATGGTCGTTGGCGACACAAACGTGAGTTAGTTACGTTGTTTCTGTAGTATACATGATAGTTTTACACAAATCGCTCATTCTTGTATATTTGTCCATCGCTGCATCTTCATCCGCTTTCTGAACGTCGGTGTTACAAGTTTGGTCATCGTGTTGTTTATGTTGTCTTAATACGCATTTATTTATGTCTTGCTTGTGTTGTTCAGGATGTTCTTTATGTTGTTGTAGATGGTGTTGTTCAGCAACTAAAATTTCTTATTTCACTTTCAACTTCAACCCGTTACTCATGGTGTTGTTTGTGTTGACGTAAATAACCAGTTATTTTCCTGTGTTGCATAGACTGAAATTAATTTAGACAAATGTTTTTCATTGCAGGGACATAACATTCACGTCGTTGTTCCAATTGTGTTTAAAAAAGTATTTGACTCGGTGTTGTCGGTTAACGTCACCTGCACGATATCAAACTTTCAGGTCCACCCTAACGATTTGCTATTCAAACTTACTAGCCACAAATATCTCCTTAAGTTCACAGGTGGAACAACCATTGGGGATATTGGCAAGCATAACATTCCTGACAAGATTATCAAATTGACATCCTTTTCTGACATAATTTCTGGCAAATGGCAGACAAATCTTCTTTGCGGTATATAGCTTTTCCTTCATGTTGTTGTTTGCTTGTCCTTGTATTTTTCTTACGTTTTCGCGAAACTTCTGTTATTTGTAGATGTTGTTGGTGTTATTGGTGAGGTGGGATACTCCCAACCAAAGACTGGGGGGAAGAAGCCTCAAGTCAACCTGGTGTTGCGCGATTTAAGGTATTTCAATAGCTAACGATAAGGTTTCCTAGGTGGTTGAACGTTTATTTTCCAACTGACTGCGTTTCTTGAACGTTTACGCGATTTAGTGACCAGACGTTGCTGTGTACACTCTGGGAGGACTATGCTATCAAGTTCTTTGAATATAAAAAACATCAACTTGAGATTAACACCCCAACTGTTATTCTTCTGAAGTACGCAAAGATTAAGGAAGAAGGTATTCCCGTAACCCGCGTCAGTCTGCTCTTTAATATCCCTTACCAATTTTGATGTTCTTGCTTAATTCCATAATATAATATATTCCGTTTTGGTCGTGCAGGAAAGTAACCCCTAGCTGTGACAAACACTTACAACGTGACAGAGTTACATATTAACGACGATTTGCCTGAGATCAAATCGTTTCTGAATAGGTCAACAACTATGGACTTTCTTCCATTGATATTATCTGCTGTTACTATTTTATAACAGAATTTTCATCTACAGCTTGCCCAAAGGGACTGACTATGGGAAAGCACTCTCCACGACTAGCAACCAAACACGTGATTCGTCTCATATGTCGTTTGGTTCTCAACAATTTGCAAGTGAAGCTTTTATAACAAAATCTGTTCAGTTACCACTCCGAGAAATCATCCAACTGTACCAGGTAACGCATGTTGGAAATGATATTCTTACAATTTCACGCAATTCAATAGACCTGATACATCTTTGAATCCCATTCAGGTAACTGTATATGTCACGGTTGCAACAACCGCCAAACTTATCGCTTCGCCAAATGGGTGGGGCTACAGAGCTTGCCACCAGTGTCCTTAAGTTGCCAAGGGCTCCATGCCTCCTTTTGTCTGCAAAGATGGCCACCGCACTGAGGCAGAAATATGGAGGTTGATCTTTTATAATCTTTATCGTCCTTACTGTTGTTTAGAAATTTACGTTTGCCATGTCTGAATTTGGTTGCATCTGTAGGTATAAAATAGAGGTGTTTGCGATTCATGAGGGATGCTCGGCAATATTTGTTTTCTGGGATGAAATTGCAGCAGCTTTTGGCAACATCTGCTGCTGACTTACGAGCCATAATGATTGAGGTGAGTGAAAACTATAATCAACAACATTTCTAACTGTTTCTGTTATCCAATTCTAATTTCATCCGTATTATTGGGTTTAAACGTGATGGCAAACAGGCCGAAATCACTGACCCACTTGAGTTTCCACTAGCTCTTGATAAAATGTTGGGAAAGAAGTTGGCATTCAAGGTGAAGTGGAATCCTCAGTTTAAGAGTTGCTCCGTCATCCACTATCTTGACGATGCCCAGGTGATCAACAAACTTGAAGGACCGCTTGCAATTACTCAGGTAACTATTGTGTAAAATTTCGTATTTTGTCTATCACAAATGTTTTGTTCAAATTTTGTTCTAACAGTATTTTACCAATGGCAGGATGACAAGTGTAACGCCCCGTTTTGCCAATTTTATATTATTGAGTCTTTTTGGATTATTTTATTATTATTTTATTTTATTCTCGACTTTTATGCGAAAATATGTTATTTTTCGTCGTGATTATATTTTATCGCGTTTTGGGAACATTTGCGGGATATTTGAGTGTGGGGGTATTTTGGACATTTCATAGATATTTTTACTAAGTTAGTAAGAAAGAAAAGAAAATAGAAAAGAAAAGGGAAAGAAAAATAGAGAGAAAGAAAGAAGAAAGAAGGAAAAAGAGAAGAAAAGAGGAGAAGAGAGAAAATTGGAGAAAGAGTGGAAAAATCATCAAGAACAATTTCTAGGAATCGATTAATCGGGTAAGGGTGCGAAACTCGATTATTCTATGATTGTATATGATTATGTATGTGTTTTGTTGTTGTTTTTGGATTGATTTGGAGAATATTAGTAAAACTTAGATTGTGTAAGAATTGATTAGAAATGAATTTGATTGTGGTAAAAATCTTGTTGAATGCATTGTTGATTGTTCATACATGTTTGTGGTATGCTATTACACTTCAAATTGCTGTTTTTCTGAGTTTTAGGTGAAGAAATTGGTTGATGTTGGGTAGGAAAACGCAGAAATTGTTCTGCAGAATTTTTCTGGGTATGCTCTGGCCATACGCGTAAGGGGCATGTCCATACGCGTATGAGCCAAGGCGATACGCGTATCATTGGCTTGTTTTTGGGCCAATACGCGTATGAATCTTGGCATTACGCGTAACATGGGCGAGCCATGGGCCAATACGCGTATGGGTTTTGGAACGAGGAATTTGTGAAGGAAATGGGTTCTGTCCGTACGCGTATGGACATGAGTGATACGCGTATGGACAGGAGAATGTCAAAAATGTGATTTTTCAAAATGTGTTTTCGGTTTTGTCCGTAACTTTGGTTCCGATTATCCGATTTTTGAATTCTTGGTGTCGTTAGAAAGGTATCGAGTTGTACTTTGTGAATATGAGGTTTTGAGAATCGTTAGCCGATTAAATTTGGTCGGAAAATGTGAATAGTGTCGAATCTCGACTTTTGTCGTTTTTAATAGTGCGTATTTGACTTGTATTGTGTTATATGTTGTGCTTTGGATGTGTATGCCTTATATGCTGTTGTGATGACGATTTGTGGCCGAGAGGCAAGAAAATGCTAAGTGTGGTATATTGGTGTTTGTGGCCATTTTGGGCAATTGTGTGCATTACTTTGTGTGCACTTGAAATACATGAATATTGTTGATGCATGAGTATTTGATGTTGGCATGAGTCATTAATGTGTCAAGTATCATGATATGTATTCTTGCATGGGAAGATTCATAGATGAATCAGTTTTATAGTCTTACGCCATGAAATATTGGTAGAAGCGATTAATCCCAATTGATTGTGCGCCCTGAAATACTGGTAGAAAGCAATCGGATTGTGCGCCCTGAAATACTGGTAGAAAGCAATCCATAAACGTCGTTCGCCCTGAAATATTGGTTTATAGCGACGGGGAACATCGTAGGCCCGACGGGGAGTTACTCTATGTAACGAGCGATGATTCCAAGAGTTCCTGGGGGACTAATGAATTACAAGATTTGAAGTCGGTACCCGCATGGCATGTGCATAGAGTCGTTGTGTCGGTCTATGTGCATTGCATAAATCATGAGTAATTGTGCTTGGAACGTGTTTGATTGTATTGTGAATGATTGATGTGATGTGGTATACGATAAGTGAGAATTGTACCGCGTGATATTATATGCGACTGTTGAGCATTTGTGGTGAGAATGTGTTGCTTGTGTATTTTTGTGTTAATATATATAATTTTATGCAATTATATTATGGTTGTTTTTCTCACCCTTCTGCTGTTTTATAACGCTCTATGAGGCGTTGCAGATTAGGTTTGCTGGAGGTATTCTTTTTGTTAAGCTTTGCATCTTCATTATTTTGGTCGGTCGGCTCTGATATGTGACTCCGGGTAGTTAGGGTGGCCGCGTGCTATTGTTTTGTATATCTGATGATATATTATATTTTGGTTGTACATATGCTACTTGATGTATGACAAACTGTTTATATGTGTATATGTTAATCAGATTTTAGATTTTCCGTTTTAATTCTAATTTCTGAAAAGTGGGTGTAAGGAACGAAGTTTCCTCTGTTTGATTGCTACCCCACAGTTGCATATCATTATGGGCAGGTGTTGCATGTTATGTGTATATTTTGGTTACGTTGATGGGATGTCTCCTTTCTATGCCGTGATTTCAAATGTACTCTGATCAATTTTTGAATTTTTCTTTTAACTGTTTTAAATGCATGCTAATTGGGGGTATTAGATTGGGGGCGTCACATTAAGTGGTATCAGAGCTGTTTGTGTCAGTTTGTGTCAGTTGTGGTTGTTGTGTCTGGCATATTGGGCGAGTTACATTGGACGAGTTGTTGTTTAACCATAATTTGTTATCATTGGAAACGTTCAGATTATGGCTGGAAGACGTGATGCTGCTATGACTGCGGCCATGCAAGCTATGGCGCAGGCGATGCAGAATTTACCGAATGCTGCGGCGGACGAGGAGTCGCGTAGTATGGATAAGTTTCAGAAGAATAACCCACCGAGCTTCAATGGTACTCATGATCCTGAGGGAGCACAGATTTGGCTGAAGAAGATTGAGAAGATCTTCCGTTTCATTAAGTGTTCCGAGGATCAGAAAGTGCAGTTTGGTACTCATGTGCTGGAAAAGGAAGCTGAAGATTGGTGGATAAATGCTTCTCAGAGGTTTGAGGAGGATGAAATAGTGGTTACGTGGGCTGTGTTCAAAGATGCTTTTCTCGAAAAGTATTTTCCGGAAGATGAGAGAGGTAAGAAGGAAATTGAATTTCTTGAACTGAAACAGGATAATTCCTCTGTTGCGGATTATGCTGCTAAGTTTGAGGAACTTGTGAAGTTCTGTCCTAATTATAATACAGCGGGTTCAGAGAGGTCGAAGTGTTTGAAGTTTGTGAATGTCTTGAGGCCAGAAATCAAGCAGGGTATCGGTTATCAGGAGATAAGACAGTTTTCAGTGTTGGTGAACAAGAGTCGGATCTTTGATGAGGATAGCAAAGCACGTGCTACTCATTACAAGAATCTGAATGATAAGAAAGGAAAGGGGCAGTTCAGAGGTAGGCCTTATGTTACCCCTGTTGACAAAGGGAAACAGAAGTTTGCTTTTGATAGGAAGCCTAGTGGTGGAGGAATGAATTCTGCTGTGAAATGTTACAATTGTGGTGGTTTAGGACATCGTATATCGGAATGTAAGAGGAAAATGAATAATGTGGATATGTGTGCTAGTTGTGGTTTGAAAGGTCATGTGGCTGCTGATTGTAGGAGGAAGAATGGAGTTACATGTTATAATTGTGGGGAAGTTGGTCATGTTAGTACAAGGTGTACGAAACCAAGACAGGCTCAACCTGGAGGAAAAGTGTTTGCACTAGCAGGAACTCAGACCTCGAATGCAGATCGTTTGATTAGAGGTACTTGCTTTATTAATAATACGCCTTTAATTGCTATTATTGATGCTGGAGCGACTCATTCGTTTATTTCGTCTGAGTGCGCGAAGAGTTTGAATCTTGTGTTGTCTGTGATGGGTGTTGAGATGGTTATTGATACTCCAGCGATGGGAACAGTAACTACTTCTATGGTTTGTCTAAATTGTCCTTTAGCCATTTATGGTAAAGATTTTGTGATGGATTTGGTGTGTTTACCATTGGAAGGGTTAGATGTGGTGTTGGGAATGAACTGGTTACAATTTAATCGGGTTCACATTGATTGTTATCATAAGCTAGTAAGGTTTCCTTCTCTGGAGGAAGACGAAGACTCGAGTTTCTTATCTACCAAAGAGTTGAAGAGACTTTTGGCGGATGAGGCTCAGTTGTTCGGTGTGTTTGCATCGTTGTCGGTGGAGAGTAAAGTTTCTCTTGAGGTGTTTCCTGTTGTGTGTGATTTTCCTGAGGTATTTCCTGAAGATATTTCAGATGTACCGCCGGAGAGAGAGGTGGAATTCTCGATAGATCTAGTCCCTGGTACTAGACCTGTTTCTATGGCACCTTATCGAATGTCGGCATCTGAATTGGTGGAGTTGAAAAAGCAGTTGAATGACTTACTGGAAAAGAGGTTCGTAAGACCAAGTGTTTCTCCTTGGGGTGCTCCAGTTTTGTTGGTGAAAAAGAAAGATGGGAGTATGCGATTATGTATTGATTATCGCCAGTTGAATAAAGTGACGATTAAGAACAAATATCCGCTTCCAAGGATTGATGATCTGATGGATCAGTTGGTTGGTGCTTGTGTATTTAGTAAGATTGACTTGAGATCGGGGTACCATCAGATAAGGGTGAAAGAAGAAGATATTCAGAAGACGGCCTTTAGGACACGCTACGGGCATTACGAGTTTGCTGTGATGCCGTTCGGGGTTTCTAATGCGCCTGGTGTGTTCATGGAATACATGAATCGGATTTTCCACGAGCATTTGGATCGTTTTGTGGTGGTGTTTATTGATGATATTTTAATCTATTCTAAGTCTCGTGAGGAACATGCAGAGCATTTACGTATTGTTTTGCAGGTTTTGAGAGAAAGGAAGCTTTTTGCCAAATTGTCCAAGTGTGAATTTTGGTTGTCGGAGGTGAGTTTTCTCGGGCACGTGATTTCAGGTAATGGTATTGCTGTGGATCCATCTAAAGTAGAAGCAGTTCTACAATGGGAGGCTCCTAGATCCGTTACTGAAATTCGAAGCTTTTTGGGTTTGGCTGGTTATTATCGGAGGTTCATTGAAGGTTTTTCCAAGCTAGCATTACCTTTGACGCAGTTGACTTGTAAGGGTAAAGCATTCATTTGGGATATTCAATGTGAAGAAAGTTTTTGTGAGCTGAAGAGAAGATTGACGACAGCTCCGATTCTTATTTTACCTGATCCTAATGAACCATTCGTTGTGTATTGTGATGCTTCTTTAATTGGTTTGGGTGGTGTTTTGATGCAGGAAGGTAAAGTTGTAGCTTATGCTTCAAGGCAATTAAGAGTTCATGAGAAAAACTATCCTACTCATGATCTTGAATTAGCTGCTGTGGTTTTTGTGTTAAAGATTTGGAGACACTATCTCTATGGTGCGAGGTTCGAAGTCTTTAGTGATCATAAAAGCTTGAAATATCTATTTGATCAGAAAGAGTTGAACATGAGGCAACGGAGATGGTTGGAATTCTTGAAAGACTACGACTTTGGCTTGAATTACCATCCTGGTAAAGCTAATGTGGTAGCCGATGCATTGAGCCATAAGTCTTTGCATATGTCCGCATTGATGGCGAAAGAGTGGGAACTTTTGGAATCATTTAGAGACTTGAGTTTAGTTTGCGAAGTGACATCGGTGAGTGTGAGACTTGGTATGTTGAAAGTTACGAATGAGTTTTTGTTGTCGATTTGTGAGAAACAAAAGCTGGATTTGAAATTTGTTGATTTGATGATGAACGAGAATGAGGATTTCAAGGTTGATAAGTTTGGCGTTTTGAGATTTCGTGATCGTATTTGTATTCCTGACGATGCGGAGTTGAAAAGAATGATTTTGGAGGAAGGACACCGGAGTATTTTAAGTATTCATCCCGGAGCGAATAAAATGTACCAAGATTTGAGGAAGATTTTCTGGTGGTCTGGTTTGAAAAGAGATGTGGCTCAATTTGTTTATGCTTGTTTAACTTGTCAGAAATCGAAAGTGGAACATTTGAGGCCTAGTGGTTTGTTGCAACCATTAGACATTCCTGAGTGGAAATGGGATAGCATTTCGATGGATTTTGTAACGGGGTTACCGAATACTCAGCGAGGGCATAATGCTATTTGGGTGATTGTGGATAGGCTGACTAAATCGGCGCATTTCATTCCGATTGACATCAGTTTTTCTTTGGAGAGGTTAGCTGAGATTTATGTCGGTGTGGTTGTGAAATTGCATGGTGTCCCGTTGAGCATTGTTTCTGATAGAGATCCGAGGTTTACATCGAGATTTTGGGAGAGTCTACAGAAGGCTTTGGGTTCTAGATTGAAGTTGAGTTCGGCTTATCATCCGCAGACGGATGGTCAGACCGAAAGAACTATTCAGTCTTTGGAGGATTTGTTGAGATCGTGTGTTTTGGAACAAGGTGGTACGTGGGACAGTTATCTTGCTTTGGTTGAGTTCACGTACAATAACAGTTTCCATTCTAGTATTGGAATGGCACCTTTTGAGGCTTTATATGGGCGAAGATGTCGAACGCCGTTGTGTTGGCACGAAACAGGTGAGAGTTCTGTGGTTGGACCGGAATTGGTGCAACAGACGACGGAAAAGGTAAAGTTTATTCGTGAGAAAATGAAGGCTTCTCAGAGTAGGCAGAAGAGTTATCATGATAAGAGACGGAAGGATCTTGAGTTTCAAGAGGGTGATCACGTATTTCTGAGGGTTACGCCGGTTACGGGTGTTGGTCGTGCTTTGAAATCTAAGAAACTTACTCCTCGATTTATTGGTCCTTACCAGATATCTGCGAGAGTTGGTGCTGTAGCGTATCGGGTGGCGTTACCGCCGAATCTGTCGAATTTGCATGATGTGTTTCATGTTTCGCAGTTGCGGAAGTATGTTTCAGACCCTTCACATGTGATTCCTATGGACGAGGTTGAGGTAAGAGATAACCTTACGGTCGAGGCATTACCAGTTAGTATTTTGGATCGCGAGGTGAAGCGGTTGAGGGGTAAAGAGATTGCACTTGTGAAAGTGGCGTGGGGAGGCGCTGCTGATGGTAATCTGACGTGGGAGTTGGAAAGTAGGATGCGGGAGTCGTATCCAGAGTTGTTTGAATCAGGTAAGATTTTCGAGGACGAAAATTTCTAAGTGGGGGAGAATTGTAACGCCCCGTTTTGCCAATTTTATATTATTGAGTCTTTTTGGATTATTTTATTATTATTTTATTTTATTCTCGACTTTTATGCGAAAATATGTTATTTTTCCTCGTGATTATATTTTATCGCGTTTTGGGAACATTTGCGGGATATTTGAGTGTGGGGGTATTTTGGACATTTCATAGATATTTTTACTAAGTTAGTAAGAAAGAAAAGAAAATAGAAAAGAAAAGGGAAAGAAAAATAGAGAGAAAGAAAGAAGAAAGAAGGAAAAAGAGAAGAAAAGAGGAGAAGAGAGAAAATTGGAGAAAGAGTGGAAAAATCATCAAAAACAATTTCTAGGAATCGATTAATCGGGTAAGGGTGCGAAACTCGATTATTCTATGATTGTATATGATTATGTATGTGTTTTGTTGTTGTTTTTGGATTGATTTGGAGAATATTAGTAAAACTTAGATTGTGTAAGAATTGATTAGAAATGAATTTGATTGTGGTAAAAATCTTGTTGAATGCATTGTTGATTGTTCATACATGTTTGTGGTATGCTATTACACTTCAAATTGCTGTTTTTCTGAGTTTTAGGTGAAGAAATTAGTTGATGTTGGGTAGGAAAACGCAGAAATTGTTCTGCAGAATTTTTCTGGGTATGCTCTGGCCATACGCGTAAGGGGCATGTCCATACGCGTATGAGCCAAGGCGATACGCGTATCATTGGCTTGTTTTTGGGCCAATACGCGTATGAATCTTGGCATTACGCGTAACATGGGCGAGCCATGGGCCAATACGCGTATGGGTTTTGGAACGAGGAATTTGTGAAGGAAATGGGTTCTGTCCGTACGCGTATGGACATGAGTGATACGCGTATGGACAGGAGAATGTCAAAAATGTGATTTTTCAAAATGTGTTTTCGGTTTTGTCCGTAACTTTGGTTCCGATTATCCGATTTTTGAATTCTTGGTGTCGTTAGAAAGGTATCGAGTTGTACTTTGTGAATATGAGGTTTTGAGAATCGTTAGCCGATTAAATTTGGTCGGAAAATGTGAATAGTGTCGAATCTCGACTTTTGTCGTTTTTAATAGTGCGTATTTGACTTGTATTGTGTTATATGTTGTGCTTTGGATGTGTATGCCTTATGTGCTGTTGTGATGACGATTTGTGGCCGAGAGGCAAGAAAATGCTAAGTGTGGTATATTGGTGTTTGTGGCCATTTTGGGCAATTGTGTGCATTACTTTGTGTGCACTTGAAATACATGAATATTGTTGATGCATGAGTATTTGATGTTGGCATGAGTCATTAATGTGTCAAGTATCATGATATGTATTCTTGCATGGGAAGATTCATAGATGAATCAGTTTTATAGTCTTACGCCATGAAATATTGGTAGAAGCGATTAATCCCAATTGATTGTGCGCCCTGAAATACTGGTAGAAAGCAATCGGATTGTGCGCCCTGAAATACTGGTAGAAAGCAATCCATAAACGTCGTTCGCCCTGAAATATTGGTTTATAGCGACGGGGAACATCGTAGGCCCGACGGGGAGTTACTCTATGTAACGAGCGATGATTCCAAGAGTTCCTGGGGGACTAATGAATTACAAGATTTGAAGTCGGTACCGCATGGCATATGCATAGAGTCGTTGTGTCGGTCTATGTGCATTGCATAAATCATGAGTAATTGTGCTTGGAACGTGTTTGATTGTATTGTGAATGATTGATGTGATGTGGTATACGATAAGTGAGAATTGTACCGCGTGATATTATATGCGACTGTTGAGCATTTGTGGTGAGAATGTGTTGCTTGTGTATTTTTGTGTTAATATATATAATTTTATGCAATTATATTATGGTTGTTTTTCTCACCCTTCTGCTGTTTTATAACGCTCTATGAGGCGTTGCAGATTAGGTTTGCTGGAGGTATTCTTTTTGTGAAGCTTTGCATCTTCATTATTTTGGTCGGTCGGCTCTGATATGTGACTCCGGGTAGTTAGGGTGGCCGCGTGCTATTGTTTTGTATATCTGATGATATATTATATTTTGGTTGTACATATGCTACTTGATGTATGACAAACTGTTTATATGTGTATATGTTAATCAGATTTTAGATTTTCCGTTTTAATTCTAATTTCTGAAAAGTGGGTGTAAGGAACGAAGTTTCCTCTGTTTGATTGCTACCCCACAGTTGCATATCATTATGGGCAGGTGTTGCATGTTATGTGTATATTTTGGTTACGTTGATGGGATGTCTCCTTTCTATGCCGTGATTTCAAATGTACTCTGATCAATTTTTGAATTTTTCTTTTAACTGTTTTAAATGCATGCTAATTGGGGGTATTAGATTGGGGGCGTCACAACAAGCTCATTCAAGACAGCGACCACTTTGTTGAGGCCTCCTCTAATTCAATGCAGGTAGCTTAATTATCCTTTATAACGATTCCTTTAGGAATGATGTATTACACAAACCATAAGGAAATATCAACTAATGACTCTAACAAGATGCCAATGCATTATGATTTACATAGGTTGTGGAGAGTGTTGGTGAGGATGTACCGTTTGTAAAACTAACTCCTCCTACGGTAATCTGTTCTTATATGTCATTCCTAAATTTACTGGGAGTATTTACCACAGCCTGCAATTGTAATCCTTTCTGTGTTGTTGTCAAATTCAGGATGATGAAATCACATCCACCCACGCTCCTGATCCTTCAACCCCTAAGGCCAATGCTAAGCGGATGTCTACGGAACCAGCTGGTGAACCGTCGATCAAAACTGAACCAGATGGGGACCCTTCGTCCACAAAAGCCAAGAAACTTAACAAGCGGGGTAAAAAACAAGTTTGACCGTCGACCACTGCCGTGATAGTTTACATGTTGTTGAACTCTTTTTTGAAGTTTCACTTGCCACTACTACCGTGTCTATTTAATACAACAAATTTGTGTATATGTTTTGAAGTTTTTTTATCTTTGTTTGATCAAATCACTACAACAATAGGACAACTGAATATATGTTATAATATATGGTGACCTCTATTGTTAACATATGTTGTAATATATGTTGTATTTTATTAATGTGATCTGTTTTGTCATTCAAGATATTTTGATTTGTATTGTTAAGATACATTGATACAAGCCCCCTAATCTACATCTTCAATGCATTTGTATTAGAACAACTGAACCATAACGGATAAACATAAGCTAATGTTATACATTTTACTATTAACGAGACAGAAAAGCATTGGCAGCCACCCCTTACTAAGTCATGCCATTAGCATTATATTTACCACATCAGTCATTTACTTGACAATATCAGCACAGCTTTTGTTATTAAGCAGCAGAAAACCATGTATGTCCTACTAACCATGTTACAATAATATTAAAATATTGATCCTACCAACTTTTGTACATTGTCCAGTAGCTAAACACATCTGCTCAGTAGGTAGCACTGCAAAGCACTCAAGCACCACCTCTGTCATATGTCATGTCGTTGTTCCTTCCTGCTTCATGTGAGAAAACAAGTACAAACTTAATGATAATTCCTACTTGCCTTCCCATCATATTATAATAACAATAAAAAGAACAATACAAAGTTGGCATTAAAATATTAGTGCTCTACTGCATCTATTTGGAGGGGTTTTTAAAATTTCAAATTTTTAGTGGGAAATGAATTACAACACAATGCCAGTCCATCATCACCTCAGCAAAGCAAGCAACCTGTATTTCTTCTGTCCCACTGCTCATGTGATTGCTTACGATTTCAGACTTTCTCCATCAAATTTAATGGTGCCAAATCTTTACTAGGTGTTCCTTTTGCACGTCCAAGGTTTTGCGACAGCCTTCCCATGGATGGTGACAGTCATACGCCTGCCCTTATTGCAAGACAGAAAAGAAAATTATTCTTGAGTAACAAGAGACAACATAATTTGCGACCCAACAAGGAGAACAATGTTGCTTCACCATCAACACCTTTGCTTCCTAATGCAAAACACTCCCAAACTCAATGTACAATCCCCCACAGTAATGTCGATGATATGACACACACTGGACCATCTATTCGGCACAATCTTCCTACTGCCCCTCTGAAGCATAGACGAATCGATATTAGTTCTGGCATAAATCTATTTCCCATGTCAAATTCTACCGTGCCTATGTCAGTAATAGACATTAATTCTCCCTTGGATGTGTCCTCATCAACCAACACAGGCACTTTTGCATCTAAAAGCTATACTTCCCCACCACCCTCATTCATGCCCTGTGACTCCTCGCGGACGGTCCTCCGCCAAATCCTGCCTCCTGTTGGAAGTAATGCACATTCACCATGTAATGCTTCTGCTTCTGGCACTCCACAACGCAACGCACCTACACATTCATCTTCTGAGGAAAACTCTGATTCAGATTCTGATCATACGGTTGCAGATTCTTCAGACTCTGACATTGAATTTGGTGTTGAAGATGTCGAAGATCACCTACAAGGTAATTTCTTTACCAATTTAACTAACATAACTTCCATTTGTTTCTTAGTCGCGTATTATGGACATCTAATTGTTACATGCACAGAATACTTCGATATCAGAGCTCTTACTTGGGAATGCCAGCATTGCAAGGCATGTATGTGGTACCAGGAACGTAAATCCAAACATAGACACACAATTGCACCTAAGTTTCACATTTGCTGTAAGTCTGGTAGAGTCGTGCTACCACTGATGCGGCAGCCGCCACCTTTATTAGCTAAGCTCCTTTTCGATGGAAATTCCCTCTATAGTAAAAACTTCCAGGCCAACATACGAACATACAACGCTATGTTCTCTTTCACTTCTCCTGGGATGAAATTTTACACAGCATCACAGAGAAGGAGCGGTCCTCCAACTTTACGACTACACGGTCAGGTGTGTCACCGGATAGGTACTATGCTTCCCGAAATCGGTCAACCTCCGCAATATGCTCAGCTATACATCTTCGATACGGACAATGAGGTTGAAAACAGGATTGATTGTTTCAGGTAGCTCAACTCTCTTTTCTCATATGTACAACTAAGTGTCTGTCAATCTCTTTGAAATGAAAATCGTATGTGGACTAATATATGTTCTTGTTGTTTATTGTAGGGACAACAAAAAACTTGAGAGGGAATTGGTCAGGGACTTGAAGGTGATGTTGGATTCTGTCAATGTCCATGCCAAAGCGTTTAGAAATGCTAGGGATCTGTTGAGGGATAATTCTTTTCTAGACTTGAAGTTGAAATTGATATCCAGTAGACCCCGCGACAGACGTGTCTATAATATGCCAACTGTTGCGGAAGTTGCTGCTCTCATTGTCGACGATATTGATTCTGCAGAAAAAAGGCACATAATAGTCCACCCACGCGATGGAGGGTTACAACAAATTGATGAATTCCATCCGGCATACCTTGGATACCAATACCCACTCATTTTTGTATATGGCGAAGACGGTTACAGAGATAATATTCTTCACAAATATAGTCACAAAAGACAGGTCACCAACAAAAATCGTCAAACAATCAAGGATTGGTTGTGCTTCCTTCTACATGAGCGCGTCTCCGAACCTAAGACTTTACTTCATTCGCGGCGCCTTTTCCAACAGTTCCTGGTTGACCGTTATACTATGATGGAATTCGAGCGTCTAAACTGGTTGCGGAAAAATCAATCTAAATTAAGGGTCGGTAAATATAGCAACTTAAAGCAGGAAAACGCTGTTGGTACTTCTAATCAAAGTACAAAATAGAGCAAGCGTGTTGTTTTGCCTTTGACCTTTGTCAGAAGCAGACGATACATGGACCAGCTCTATTTTGATGGAATGGCGATTTCAAGTAAACTTGGCTTCCCTGACCTGTTTATAACATTTACCTGCAACCCCGCATGGCTTGAAATAAAACGCCTGTTGCATAGCAACAATTTAAGTGCTATTGATCGTCCGGATATTGTAGCAAAGGTTTTCAATATTAAGTTCGAAGAACTTATGCGTGACATAACAAAGAGACATGTCCTAGGACGCGTTTTGGCATGTAAGTCTACGTTTGGAACTCTGCCTCTATTTTATGTTCACTTATATTACGTACAACTATTATGCTTATGCTGACTTCTGTGCTATTCCATTCAACAGTTATGTACACCATTGAATTCCAGAAAAGAGGTCTACCTCACACTCACATTCTTATCTTCTTGCATCCTCAGAGTAAATACCCCACACACAACGATATTGACAGAATTATTTCCGCCGAGATACCTGACCCAGACATTCATCCTACGTTGTACAACTTGGTTAAGTCGCATATGGTGCATGGACCTTGTGGTATGGCTAGGGAATCATCATCGTGTATGAAGAACAGAAAGTGCACAAAATTCTTTCCAAAAAAGTTCATTGAGAATACCATTGTTGATGTTGATGGCTACCCTCTATACAGACGACGATCAACTACGCATGTCATACACAAGAACGGCATCCCTCTGGACAATAGGCATGTCGTCCCGTACAACACAAAACTGCTCTTGAAGTACCAAGCCCATATTAACATGGAACGGTGTAATCAAAGTACTTCAATTAAGTGTCGAACCCGTAGACGAAATTCAACAATATCTTGACTGTAGATACGTTTCTCCGTGTGAGACGAGTTGGAGAATCTTCTCTTACAATATTCATGGCCGTAAACCCGCTGTGGAACACATGTTTTTCCATCTTATAGGTGATAAACCTGTCTACTACACCGATCATGACCAGATGGAGAATATATTAGAGAAGGCGAGCATAATGGAGACTATGTTTTCATCGTGGTTAATTGCTAACCAGACTTACGAAGAAGCCAGAGAATTAACTTATGGTCAGTTCGTCACACGGTTTGTTTACCAAAAAAGAAATAGATTGTGGAAGCCTCGGAAAAAGGGGTATACAATTGGCCGATTAATTTGGGTACCACCGTCTACTGGCGAGTTGTTTTATCTACGTATGATGCTGACTGTCGTGAAAGGACCCACATGCTATGAGGATATTCGCAAGGTCGGCGATAGACAGTGTGATTCCTTTAGAGATGCATGTTTTGCTATGGGTTTCCTCGAAGACGACAGGGAATACATAGGAGCCATTAAAGAGGCAAGCGAGTGGGGGTTCGGTTATTTCCTACGCAAGCTTTTCGTTGTTATGATTATGTATGGCACCGTCAATCGTCCGGCGTATGTGTGGACACATACATGGCCTTTACTATCCGACGGTTTGTTGCACCAACAAAGGCTCTTGGTTAGTAACACAGGTCAGGTTTTAGATTTCATCCATTTTAATTACTTTAGCATTTACCTTTCTAATATGGGTTTTAAGTGGCAAAACTATACAATCCTTCAATTAAGGCCATACTGCATGGTTAAGTGTTATGCATTCGAATAGTCTGTCCATACTGACCTATGGGGTATATTCCTTTGACAGAACTAATATTGAATGACCATGAGCTGCAAAATCTCACGTTGCATCACATTGAGACTCTCCTTCAAAAGAATCGAAAAAGCCTCCATGACTTCAAACCTATACCATACGCCGACAGTTATGTGTTGGAGCAGCTGGGGAACCATCTCATATATGAAGAATGTAGTTACGACATACAAACCATGAAAAACGAATTCCAATCACTACATTCTGCTCTTACAGGTAGTTACCAGGAAACTGAATGCCATTCCTCATTTAATACTTAGGCGTTGCTTTGATCGTATATTTTTCTTATTTGTTTTAGACGAGCAGCACGGAATCTATGACAAGATTATGACAGCCGTAACAAATCAGAAAGGTGGAGTTTTTTTCCTGCATGGGTATGGTGGAACCGGGAAAACTTACATGTGGCGGACGATGGCAAGTACAATTAGATCTAAGCACGACATTTGTTTAACTGTCGGCACCAGCAGAATCGCATCGTTGTTATTACCGGGTGGGAGAACGGCTCACTCAAGATTCAAAATACCTGTCCCTACTTTGTCCAACTCTACTTGTAATATCACTCACAAAGATGAGGCCGCGGAACTACTTCTACAAATAAAACTAATCATTTGGGATGAGGCGCCCATGGCTAACAAATGGTGTTTCGAAGCACTTGACAAGACATTAAAAGATGTCATGAGTACTGATGGGAACTCGGAAGAACTCTTTGGTGGGAAGGTTGTCGTGTTTGGTGGGGATTTCAGACAGATATTGTCGGTAATACCAAGGGGTAGTCGTTCCGACATTGTACACGCCACAATCAACTCTTCCTACATATGGCATTCAGAACAGGTATTGAACTTAACTAAGAATATGCGTCTTAATTGCGGTCCCACCGAACACGACAGGAAAGAAATGGCGGAATTCTCCGATTGGCTACTCAGAATTGGAGAAGGAAAGGTCGGAGAACCAAATGATGGGACTGCTGAAATTGAGTTCCCGCCTGAGATGCTTATCACCGATTTTGATGATCCTATCCTTGCTGTCATAACGAGTACGTATCCTGATTTTCTCGCTAATTATACGGACTTCAACTACCGAAAGAGTAGGGCTATATTGGCATCAACAATAGACATGGTTGACAAGATTAGCGATCATGTGTTGTCGATTATGCCAGGTACTCTCACTTTTTATTTGATAAGCTCCTTAACACAATACGGTTAGTGATGCCTTTCTTGATATACGGTGACTCATGTTGAAAATGCAGGTGACTTGAGGAATTACTATAGCTGTAATACAGTCGATTGATCGGAGATACATGACAGAGATGTTCTAGATGTTCTTACACCGGAGTTTCTCAGCTCATTAAAAACTTCTGGCTTGCCTAACCATCATATCAAACTTAAGGTTGGGGCACCCATTATGTTAATGCGAAACATCGATCAGTCTGAAGGCCTGTGCAATGGTACTCGCCTAATCGTGACCAAAATGGCTACACATGTGCTTGAGGCACATATCATGGGGATAAAACACCATGGCAACGTCGTATACATTCCCAGGATGGATATGTCCCCGTCACAGTCTCCTTGGCCTTTCAAACTAAGCCGGAGACAATTCCCCGTCATTGTCTCCTACGCGATGACGATTAACAAATCACAGGGTCAGTCATTGGATTGGGTCGGGCTATATATTCCACGAGACGTTTTTACTCATGGCCAGATTTATGTCGCACTTTCAAGGGTTACAAGCAAAAAGGGTATCAAAGTATTGATACACGATGAAAACAACAATGCCAAAACATGTACATCCAATGTTGTTTACAAGGAGGTTTTCAACAATGTTTAGTTATATGAATTTAACTCCGTATGTAACCTTAATATGACGACTTTAACATTGTTGTTTAGGTGTCAGGTTTTTTGTTGCACTTTGTGGGATATCCGTAGGTTTTTTTGTTAATTCACAACCGGCTAATGTATTTTCACCTTCTGTATAAACAGTACATAATTACATTACCTGCAGTCATACCTATTTTGCACTTCTGTATATAAGTATAATATAGAAACATACATTAATTTGTAAAGCATTTCAGCAGAGAGACAGAAAGTTTTAATATCAAGTGCAAGCTTACCTGTGTCATATCTTATACACATGACACCCTTTGTTTTCATCAGTTGTATCCAAACGGAAGCGTATCCGGTCTCCACCTTTGAAATTGTTTAACACGCAGAATGCATCCTAGTCTTTTCCTAACTTGGTGAGGTATGCATCATCGATGTTCAGTATCGACAGCATTTTACAACGTCCGTTGTCCCCATAAAGCAGCAGATCTTCGTAACCGAATTTTTGTAGAATGCCGGCAAAATCTGGCTGTAGCTTCTGAATGTGTATAAAAGATCACCCAATTTATCAGTTATTCAACTAACTTGCAACTATATCACAACTGATTTGAACATAAAAAACAGAACTCAACTAATTTCGATGAGATCTCACTCAGTGGTGGGAGCACGACGTCAAAAGCATATATCGATTCGTTATACAGATACCTACTATAGAACCTGGGTAATTCCTGTTTTGCATGAATCTCTTTAAACCCACATATCCCAAAGTTATTGTCCTCATAGTAGCCGAACCAAACAACGACGTTAGCTGGTAGTGAGTAGTAATCTTCAATAACCTTCCACCCACTGATTATAAGTGGTTGAACCTCCCTATTGTTGTATACTAAAGTATGATGAATACCTTGGTTGTTCAGTACTGTCCACGTTTTGCTTAAGTCTCCCCGGTACGCTCGAACGAAGACAGGCTCGATCTCAGGAAAGGCCTACACACATAACTTTCTTATGATTTAGTTCATGAAATTAATATATAACACCCTATATTTAGTGAAAAACGCAGACAAAAACCCAATTCACAATTGTTTTACAGCCACATGGTTATACTTACTTGGAAGGATAACTTTGCTATTACAACTGTGTCATTCACCTCTTTATGCAGCAGAGGACCAACCATTTCCATTGCAACTCTATGAATTGTTAATTTGAAGAGGTGGTTACAGGTATGTTGTGGCTATTTTTACTAACGAGTGGATGGTATTTATTGCTTCAACTAATGTTTCCTCTACCCTATCAAAATCACTTGTCAACAGTAGGATTAATATTTTATATTTTCTCCTGCAGTGCGCCAGTGCCCATGTGAAGTGAGGGAATAATGTGGTCCTTTTAAAGTAATTTCACTTGCTTTACACCTGTGATGTATTTGTGTGCTCATTGTGTGGTCTACAAAGCATGCATTAATTCTGTTTTCTCCACGTCTATTTTGTGTTTTCCCAACTTTGTTTTAAATACATGGCACAAACACTGCTAATAAAAACACGAACCATACTATATTTCCACACTTGGAAAACTGTTGGATGAAGACAGAAACAACAACATGAAATATAAAACTCCACAAATAGAAGCATTCTCAATATTTCCATTGCAGCAGTTAAACATTACATCCTTTTACAGGGTGTTATAAAATAGAACCAAAACATAGTAGCTACATATGCTGCATATTGTTACTGATAAAAGTTACAAAACTATTACAACTCATGGCAGAGACAAAACAAAACTACACCACCAGACAATTTAAACTACACCTAATCCCCACGCTTCTTGAACCACACCGCGGCACATTTCAACCCCACTTTCTCTACAAATTTCCAAACACCGCTGTCAGAAAATTCACCGCCTCACATTCCCACGCTTCACAGACACCAATATTTCACTGGCTGGTGGGTGTCTGATGCAGAAATGCAGCACATCTCCATCCAGGATGTCTCGGTCTTTCACAAAGTCGTACCATCCACCGAGGAGATACTTCTCCATTTTTCCACGCCTCTTCTTCAATTCACAGTAGTAAGCGCATGACCTATATGTATCATATAGGTTGATAGAGTCTTGTCATTTGCGCAGGCACCTCTTGATCACCAGCCGTGGTATTTGCTGTACAACCAATAAGCCAATGGAAATAACATCAATTCATGCATGAAATCATTACATAATAACAAACATAAAATAGATATTACTTACGTATACATTCGAACGCAAGGCCTTCGCATCTTTCACTACACGAACCCAATTTTCTTCAGACTCTTCACAGTAAATGGGTGTAACCTCCCTGCATTTCAGAATAACCTATATCAATATCCCAATACCTCCATATGAACCAAATCGTATTGTACCTGCACCAATATATTAGTTGCAGTGAAGCTGCCATCGTAAATACTCACCCATCACTATCAGACGATATACAAATATAGTCCGGCTCTGTTTTCACTTCCACAAAGCCAACCCCAACCTTGCTTTTCCCCTTGACGTCTTTCCCGACTGCCACGACTTTTGCTTTACCTTTCCCATTCGAAGGCTGATCACCAGCATCGTGTATAACAATGCCCTTCTGTTTCTTCATCCCTTCAGTAGCCAACACTGTACTGTAGCTACAGAATAACAAAAACACATGACTCCTGGATTCCAACGACGACCCTTATGCGTGCAAACGGAGGAATATAACTTAAATGAGCGATGTTTAACAAATTTGGCCTACCCAATCCATATATTCTTTCAATTTTACTGTACTCTACAAAAACTAACACCATGCCTTACCATTGACAACTTCTGATCGAAGTCTTACTGTGATCTGCGTTCCGGTTTCGTGTAGGGAGAGACGAAATGAGCACCCATTGTGTCTTTCGCCGCCTGCGTTATCGTGAAGCACTTTGTAGGAATGCCATCGTTGCTTCGCATGTGACATTTGAAGTGGGCAGCCATTGTGTCTTTCAAAGAATGCTTCATCTCCTTTGCATGCGTCCGGTTGGTTGCAATGAAGACCACGATGACCCTTTTGAGAAACAAGGGTTGTCAAATAAGTCTCCCAAGGGCATTTCTGGGTTTTCATGCTTAGTATTAATTTATTTTTGGTTTTATTTTTTTTTTTAGTTTTATTTCTATTACTATTTTTCCAAGCAATATTAAATATTTTATTCTCAACTATACCTTTTAATTTTTTTAAGTGGGCTCATATACCTTACATTTTTATCTTTATAATTTAACTTTTTCTCTATCTCAACTTTTGTAATTTAACACTCTTTCATATTACATTTTTTTTTTTGCACACTCCTTTAAAACTTGCAAATTTATATTTTGGCATTTCAAAATATATTGGTCCAATTTCATAAGCCCGCCGCGGAACCCGTGCATCCGCACGGGTATCCCACTAGTTTACCTTGAAAATCAAAACCAAATGAGTTTTAATTCATCTTGTGATTAAAACCACATTTTTCAAACCTTAAACAAAAATCACAAGTGGTTTATTCAAACTCATTTGGTATTTTTATCATTTTTATGGATTTTCTTTAAATATTTACTTTTAATGGGAAAGAAAATTAGGGTTTCTTTGATTTCAAACCTCATCAATCATTTTCAAAACTCTTTGGGTCTCTTGGTAGAGTGTAAGACCCAATCCTTTGTAAATACAAACCTTTTTGGGCCTCAGTGTATTGTATAAGTCCCGACACCATAAAAAAGTTCGGCGCGATCGTCGACTTTTTTACCAAAACCCTTTGGGCCTCTCCTTGAGTTGTAAGCCCCATCTCTTGTACAAAAAAAAACCTCTTTGGGCCTCTAATAGAGTGTAAGACCCAACCCCCTTTTAACCAATACTTTTTGGGCCTCAGATATTGTATAAGTCCCTCCGCGTTAAAAGAAAAATCTCGGCGCGATTGCCAGTTCAAAAATCAAATCATCTGGGCCTCTCCTTGAGCTGTAAGTCCCACCACTTGTACAAAAATAACCTTTTGGGCCTCTTGAGAGAGTGTAAGACCCATCCCTTTGTACAGAAAACCTTTTTGGGCCCAGTCACTTGTATAAGTCCCTGTACAATTTCAAAACAACAGTGCAATCACTGATAAAACCTTGGGCCTCTCCTTGAGCTGTAAGCCCCAACAATCTTTTCAAAGCACTTTCTTCTTTGATTTAGAATATTGTTATCAAAGCTTTCTTTGTTGAACAACTAACAAAAAAGCATGGAAGCTCTACAACCGAGTAAGTGTTTACCCGCTTTCTTTATCCGCTTTCATATATATATATATATATATATATATATATATATATATATTTATAATTGTATTGTGGGGTTGCTCACTGTAAGTCTTCTTTCACAAACTTATATATACTTGTCAAAAATCAAATGTGTAATACTAGTATAGTTATTTAGAGTTTCCCCCGGCAACTATGTCTAGCACTAGGTAAATGCCTGTTGGTCACTCTTAAATATAAACAAAACTAGATCCCCCATAGGATTACCAGATACAGTCTTCCCTCCTCTTGGGGTTAAACAATATGGAGACGTGAAAGACAACATTCTCAGTGAACCCTTTCTCAGATTGTCACCCTTAGAAATTGTCAAAGAAACTCTAACTCCCCAAAGATGATCTTTTCTCCGTGAATGGCATCTCTTGAGTTTCTTCTAAATTCTCGGACTTTCCTGGCTTGATCACATCTTTTAAAGCATGTAACTTATTAACCAAGAAAATAAAAACGAAAGAACATGGTAAAGTAATATCAAAGCATCTAGACCAGAAGTAAGAGACCTAATACATATCATATTTGAATACCAAAAGCAATAAGCAAAGGTGACATACAAATGATGTTACAAGTAGTGGTCAAAATTCACTTTGTCTTCCACTAGAAGCAAAACAAGTTCAAGTGTGTAAAAGTAAATCCAAAGTCAAGTTAATCAAGTATTCACACACATGAGGAAGTGGTAAATGATATGTGGTATGACACATTTGAATATCAAATGCATTGGACAAATATGGCACATCCAAAGTTCAAGTGGAAACAACAAAGTTAAATTCTCATTGTTTAAACTTGTGAAAGCATAATACCAATTAGGAGCATGTGAAGTGACCTATAGATCAACATGGTCAGGCTCTAACTCATTCTAAACCACATGTGAAATGATGCACAAAAATATCTTAAAGATGATTGGACAAATGCATCATCAAACCAAAGTACCTAAACAAGCATCGAGTAAGATCGGGCAAGCAATTTAGGGTTCAAAAA
Organism: Lathyrus tuberosus; assembly: GCA_022829125.1. Taxonomy (NCBI): domain Eukaryota; kingdom Viridiplantae; phylum Streptophyta; class Magnoliopsida; order Fabales; family Fabaceae; genus Lathyrus; species Lathyrus tuberosus. Next base: position 128,397 of record JALAZF010000357.1, read on the forward strand.
GAATCATGTGAGTCATGATCAAAAAGTCATATCCAAGAATCAAAAAGGCACCTAAGATTTCATTGTATATAGGCTCAAACATGCCCTCAAAATTGGTCTTAAAGAGCTCACACACAAGTATCAAACTTAACCTAGTTCTAGCAGGTGTCAAAAGGTTAGTCATGTAATGTAGTTGTCCATGAAAAATAGTTAGAGTATTTGGAAAATTAGGATAAATTAACCATTTCATGTTAAGGTCAGTGAGTGATCATGTACAAAAAATTGGGGCAAAACTATGCGCTAAGGGTTCTCAAAAAATTGTAAACATTAGGCATATTTCATTTAATGATAATACAAACACAAGTCACAAAAAAGTACTTAGAACGTGACTCAAAAATTATGATCAAAGCATCAATTTAACATGTAAAGATCCTACTATCAAATTTCAAAGTACACACAAAAATTGGATCACAACTCTTAATGGAAGGTCATTTTTAAAGGCTTGAATCACAAGGTATACCAATTTGGATATCCACCAATCAGAAATTGAAGAAAAATATTAAATGTGATCAAAAATAAAAATAAATTTCATCAAAAATTAAATAAAACATCCAAGAATCATCATGAATTATTTCAGAATTTTTAGGCAAAAAGAAATATTTTTAAAATTTCATTATGATACGTGTGAAAAAGAAAATGAAAAAAACATGGAAAAGGGTGTGGGGGTGCTGAGTTAGCAAGAATGTAGTTTAATAACCCTTGGGCCTAAGAAGCTGGGGGTGCACATAGCAATGTTGGGCCCAAGATGCCAAAAAATATCACTTAGATTGTTAAGTTATTATTGTTATTTCAGCAAAAAAAGAAAAAAGAAAAGGCAAGTAATTGAGCACGTGTGGAAATTATGTCATCGTTTCATTAATGCGTTGGAACGCATTCATTGGCCAATTTGAAATGAATATACACGCGGGGAAAAGAATACTACATGCTGGCAAATGAAATTCCACGTTGGCCAAGTAACTATGACATGGCCCTGTGGTAGCATAACATGTAAGTTTGACTGAGACTAGGGTTTGGAATTCAGGTGGCCGGAGAAGAACTCCGGTCGTCTTCTCCGGTGGGATAGCCACCGTGAATCAGTGAAACAACCCAGAAATGCAAGATATGGCCATGGACGTGCTCATTTTCTCATGTCGAGCATGATTCTGGCCTCAAAAATCACGAAAGATTAATCTATTAAGTGATACGAATCAAAATAAATTAGGGTCAAAAATTCAAGATCTCACATTTTTGCACAAATACAACACCACCACTGCCTATAACAATGTAGGACTTCATAAGCAAGAATTTTCAATGGTTTTAGTCACTTATCATGCTTTAATCTGGTACAAGAAAGTTAAAGGAAAAAACCTATTTGAAGCTTCAATTTCCACGTACTAGAAACCCGATAACTTCCTGCAATTCTTCTAATCTACACTGGGAAAGCAAAATAAATGCCTAGAATTCTTGGATTCGTGCTTGAAAATTCCATCTTGATGATAAAGATGATGACACCGTGTAGCATCAATGGAAGCTCCCAGACCACAAATAATGCGTACAGAACTTAGAAGGGCTCTTGGTGATGATGATTATGGAGAGAAAAGTGGAAAAACTTCAAGGAGAAATGGTATTTGAAGCTCTGAAATTTTGAGCTTCAATGGTGGATTGTTGATGATTTTGGATCTGTTTTTGTGAGACTGAGCGTGTGTAACCAATTCAATTAGATTTTTGGGTTTATATATGGATGGTTAGGGAGATCTAATCATGGTTAGAGCTTGGTTACAGTGACGTTAGTGAAGACTTGCAAAGAGAGTGAAAAAACGTTGGCACGGGTTAGTTATTGTATGTGTGCATGGTGTATCATGATGAGGATAATGGTGATGTTGTTATGGCATATTGATGATCATGGTAATGTGTGGAACATATGAGTTAATACAAGATGATTTGGAATCTTGTTCACTAAGTTTAGTCTCATTTTTTCATGGCATAAGAGGTAGGTTTCATGCATGTGAATGGTTTGTAAGGTTTTGGTGTGCCTATTTGTAGTAAAGGGAACATGTTGGCAAGGTTTCATGCGCATGACTTATGATATGGCAAGACTGACATATGAATTTGGAATGGTATGAACATTTGACAAACACTCATGGTGGTGACTTTGAACCCTTGTATCTCAATGGATATTGCATCAAATCATGTGGTTTTGGTGTCTTTGGAATGCTTTCATGGCCTAGAACAATATTGATGTTGATGGAAGTTGGATTAGAGGTTCCTAACATGGTAGAAATCAGTCATGATACAAGCTGCCAAAAGGTGTTGAAAAATTTCTAAGTTTTTAAAGTTTCACAAATTGGAGGTCATGGCTTTGGAGCACCATAACTTCATGAAGATTGATCCAATCATCAAGTTCTTGGTACCAAATTAAAGAGGACACTTGATACTACAACTTTTGTGTCAAAATCAGATTGAGAAAAGGTTTAGAACATGGTGGAAATTGGTGTTGAAAACATGGTCACAAAGCTGACTTTTAGAACTTAGAAAAATTCTAAGTTTTTTCAATTGAACAACTTGATGATACCAACTTTGATTGATCATAACTCTTGATCTAGAAATCCAAATGGAACATTCTTTATATGGTTGGAAAGCTTGGAATACACACTACAACTTTTATTTGAGAAAACATTTCAAATGAAGCTTGGATCATAGAGAAAAATGGCCATAAAGTTGGTTGCATGGCATGAAAAACTTTCCCAAAATGGAAAGTCTCTAAAACCCTAATTTTCCAAATTATGTAACTTTCCATAATTCTTGCTTTTTCATGATTCCTTTGCCATTTCTTGATCAAATTTCACCCATTGACCATATTTGACACGATGAACATGAATTTGACCTAAAAAAGTCAAGGGTTGACTTTTTCCTTGCTCACTTGACTTTATTCTCATTCTGTTTAATTTTCAATCATTTGTCCAATTGAAACTCATGAGCAAGGCATTGATGGTCCATATTCCAATCCTAGATGCTTGGGAACACATAGAGAGTCACGGAATCAAGTTTTTCCCTAAAAATCAGAAATAAACTGTTTTTAGGCAAACCCTAATTTTGGCACTGGATGATAGGAGATGTTGACTAATGGTCAAAACCCTAATTCCTCTGGAGATGATGGAGATCCTCTTAAACCAAGATGTTGTAGGTTATGAGATGGTATCAAGGCTCCTAGATACTTGCTCATTGGAATTGTCAGGTGCTCAAATACATAAAACCCTAGTTAGAGGATCAAGGGATGAGAGAAGGTGATTCTTTTCAAGTTTCTTGCCTACCTCCATCTATTAATGAAATGGTGGACCAAATGAGAGGTCTTAAGTCTTGAGGGATCTTTGTGCCTTGAGTGATTAATATATCCCATTCTCTTTGCTTTGCACATTATATGATGAAGAAACCCTTGATACAATGCCTTGGGAAGACCAATGATGCATGTGTAATGTTTATGACCTAAATGCATATGAGATGTGAAGCATAAGCCACTTATTAGGTATAAATAAGAGGGAAAATTTTAGGGTGTTACACTGGGGATAAGAGAACAAACATATCTCTACTTGGGGACCCATCACGGTTCCGCTGGGGAAATTATGGATCTGCTGGGGAAATGAAAGGTAAACAACCTTTCCAAAGAACCATAATAGTGTTTGCCGGGCAGGTAAGTTTGCAATAGAAACTGCCGATTGTTCTTTAGGGATTTCCGGTAAGGCATGCAATGCATAATGCTTCCTCCATTGATTTAGATTTTTATTATTCTCAACGCTTTATAGTATTATGTGATCACAAATAATCATTTATTTTGCAAACAAAATACCGAAAAGAGACAATTGAGAAATCAAGTGATGAATTTTATTGAATATGAAAAATATTGTACATAAGGTGTGTACAAGGATGCTAAAATCCTTGAGGAGGAAATTTGCAATAAAATTGAAAAACAAAAGTAAATGGCAAAGGGAAATTGTTTTGCATTGATTACAACATTGGCTACCATCCACTGTAAGTTTAGGTTCCAATGCCTCGCGCCAGTTGATGATGACTTGACTGCTCTGTTACCGTCTAAGATCCAGCTATTATGAAGACATGCTTAAGTGTTCACAGTCAAATGCTTTTATCCCTAATTTTTTCCTGGACATATTTCTATTTTTTCGTCCACTGGGATACCCATTTTTGCCTAAGTCACCCTTTCGGATTTTCAACTTAGCGGGCTATTATTATTTTTTTTGCATTGTCCCTAACTTTTGCATGGACATCTCTTTTTTTTTTTCCATCAGGACACCCATTTTTTCCTAGATTGTCCTTGTGGATGTCAATCTAGGGGCCCTTTATTTATCATCATTTTTTTCAAGCATATTATTTTTTGACTGCATCAGAGTTCACGGGCGATGGAAACTCCTCCCTATCCATGGTGGTGAGGATCAAGGCTTCGCCTGAGAAGGCCTTCTTGACAATAAAGGGTCCTTCGTAGTTGGGAGTCGACTTGCCACGTGGATCCGAGTGAACAGGTGAATATCTCTTGAGCATGAGTTTGCCTTCTTGGAAAGCTCGAGGGACGACTTTCTTGTCAAAAGCTCGCTTTAGGCGTCTCTGATACAATTGACCATGGCAAACGGCCGTCAGGCTCTTCTCTTCGATGAGATTCAGTTGATCGTATATGGATTAGACCCATTCATCTTCATCAAGATCTGCTTCCATGATGACTCTGAGTGAAGGGATCTCGACTTCAATGGGCAGAACAACCTCCATGCCATACACGAGCAAATACGGAGTTGCCCAGTGGAAGTACGAACTAAATTTTTGTAGCTATGTAGTGCAAAGGGAAGCATTTCATGCCAATCCTTGTAAGTTTTGACCATTTTCTGGACAATCCTCTTGATGTTTTTGTTTGCTGCTTCAACAACACCATTCCTCTTGGGCCGATATGGTGAAGAGTTGTGGTGCTCGATCTTGAATCCTTGACATAACTCTTTCATCATCCTGTTGTTTAAGTTGCTGTCGTTGTCAGTGATAATGCTGCTAGGAATACCATAGCGACAGATTATCTCTTTCTTGATAAATCTGGCAACCACTTGGCGTGTAACATTTGCGTAAAAAGCAACTTCAACCCACCGGGTGATATAATCGATAGCAACTAGAATGCAGCGGTGACCGTTGGAAGCCTTTGGTTTGATCATTCCAGTCATATCGATACCCTAAATACATAAGGGCCAAGGAGAAGTCAAAACATTCAATGGAGTTGGAGGCACATGGATCTTGTCACCATAGATTTGGCATTTGTGGCATCTTTTAGCAAAGTTATAACAATCTACCTCCACTGTTGTCCAGTAATAACCAGCTCGAAGGATCTTTTTAGCCATGGCAGACCCTTTATCATGTACACCTTCACAACCCTCATGTATGGACCTTATGATCGTGTCTGCTCCGTATCTATTCATGCATTTGAGCAACACGGAATCATAATTCCTCTTGTACAGTACACCGCCACTTAAGAAGAATTTGGTGCAGAGCCGTTTAAGAGTTTTCTTGTCGGTGATAGTGATACCCTCGGGATATTCCTATTTTTCCAGATATCTTTTGATGTCGTGGAACCAAGGCTTATCGTCATACTCGTCCACGATTGCTAAACAGTACGGTGGTTCATTCAAATGATCAATGCGGATAGCAGGAGCTTCGTTCTTCCACTTGACTTTGAACATGGACGCCAGGGTGGCAAGAGCATCAGCTAGTTGATTTTCCTCTCTAGGAATATGATGAAAAGAAATTTCATCAAAGTAGAGAATCAATTTCGCGATGTCCTTTTGGTACTGAACCAGCTTGGAATCCCAAGTTACAAAGTTCCCTCTAACTTGGTCAATCACCAAAGCAGAATCTCCATAGACCTCAAGAATCTTAATTCTTATGTTAATTGTCGCATCCATCCCGTAGATAGATAATTCCTATTCAGCCATATTGTTGGTGCATGCAAAGCATAATTTGGCGGTGAATGGAAGATGAAAACTTGTCGAAGAGATGAGGATAGCACCAATTCCACGACCTTTAGCATTGGAAGCACCATCAAACACGAACGTCCATCGTGCCCTGGTTCGGGTCCTATGTCAGGGTCTGGAGTCTCATAATCTCTGTTAAATAGAACAACCTCATCGGGAAAGTCAAATTTCATTTGTTGGTAACCCTCCACAGGTTGATGATCAAGGTAGTCAGACAAGACGCTCCCTTTTATTGCTTTCTGGGTAACATGTTGGATATCATACTCAGTTAATAGCATTTGCCACCAAGCAATCCTTCCAGAGACAGCAGGCATTTCGAATATGTACTTTATCGGATCCATTTTGGATATCAATAAAGTAGTATGGCAAATAATGTATTGTCTTAGGCGTCGAGCAGCCCATACTAGAGCACAACAAGTTTTCTCCAAGAGTGAGTATCTGGTCTCATAATCAATGAACTTCTTGCTCAGATAGTAAATTTCATGTTCTTTTCTGTCAGCGTCGTCATGTTGACCCAATACACAACCCATAGATTCATCTAGAATAGTGAGATACATGATTAAAGGCCTACCAGGAACCGGCGGTACTAAGATTGGTGGTTCTTGCAAATATTTTTTATTTTTTCAAATGCTTCTTGACAATCATTATTCCATTCAACTGATTTATTTTTCCTTAGTAATTTGAATATCGGTTCATAGGTTGCCGTCAAGTGAGAAATGAATCTTAAGATGTAGTTAAGTCTGCCCAGAAAGCCCCAGACTTCTTTTTCTGTTTTGGGAGGAGGCATGTTTTGAATTGCTCGAACCTTGTCAGGATCAACCTCAATGCCCTTCTCAATCATAATAAAGCCCAACAGTTTACCAGATCGAACTCCAAAGGTGCACTTCGCAGGATTCAACCGTAGCCTAAACTTCCAGAGTCTGTCAAACAGTTTCTTCAGATAGACCATGTGATCATCTTCAGTCTTGAACTTGGCAATCATATCATCCATGTAAACCTCAATCTCTTTATGGATCATATCGTCAAAGAGGTTTGTCATGACACGTTGGTATATTTAACTTGCGTTCTTCAAACCGAATGGCATGACTTTATAGCAATACGTACCCCAAGGCGTGATGAAAATGGTCTTCTCAATATCAGCTGGGGACATCTTGATCTGATTATCCTGAGAAACCATCCATGAAGGAGAAGACAGAGAACTGGGTTATGTTGTCTACCAAGACATCAATGTGAGGCAGGGGAAGATCATCTTTCGGGCTCGCCTTATTGAGATCTCGATAATCCACACGCATTCTAACTTTCCCGTCTTTCTTTGGAACTGGGAAGATGTTAGAAATCCATTCAGGATATTCGGAAGTGTCTAGGAATCCAGCATCAAGTTGTTTCTTTACCTCTTCTCTGATTTTGAGTGCCATGTCGGGTATGGTCCTTCTGAGTTTCTGCTTGACAGGAGGACATCCGAGCTTGAGTGGCAAGTGATGTTCAACGATGTTGGTATCCAACTCATGCATATCTTGATAAGACCTGGCAAAGATATCAACATACTCTTTCAATAACTTGACCAACTCAGAGTGCACATGCGTAGCGAGGGATGCTCCAACCTTGACTTCTTTTCTGACATCATCAGTACCAAGATTGACAACTCCCACTGGCCCTTTGCGTGGCTAACCCTCTTTCTGCTTATGCTCAAGAAGCCTTGCTAGTTCAGCCGGTAATTTACAATCTTCCTCACCATCTTCTTCAGCTTGGTTAATTGGAGTCTCAGAATTACAATGGATGTTTGCCATGTTGTTATCAATGCATTTATGGGTTTTGCGTGTTTATGAATTTATTTATAATGAGCTATTTTGAAAAGATGAAAATAAAAGAAACTTTTACCATTTTTTTGTGAAAAAGTAAAAATAAAGAAAATAGAGCATGATTTGAATGCAAAAAAAAATCTTTTATTTATTGATCACATAATATTGCAAAAGCGGGAGGCCCATTACAAGCTATCCACTCGTCTCGGGCAAGGACGAGGGGAAAAGAAAGCAAAATGCATTACATGTTTGTTGAAAACACCACAGGAATCGCAGTAGACGTCTAATTGTTGAGCTGAAAACCAGGAGGACACTTGCGTACAAAGCTTGCACTCTGGTTGTTAAGACCAGCATCATTAATGGCAGCCACGATGTCACCCTTTTGAAAACCCGCGCTACTAAACTTGATCAATTTGCACTGCTTCTGACCATGTGAACTAGATTGTCGACCAGGACGATAACCCATACCAAAGCGATTACGCTTTACTACCACATCCAAAAGATGCCCCTAGCCAGGCAAGTGTAGCAGTCAGTTTTTTTTGGTGACGCGACCACCTACCGCATGTTTGGTGCTACTTTCTGATTTCTGTATTTATCCTATGAAGCTTGAAAGGAGCGGGAAGATATCTTAAACTAACCCTGCACGCAAACATTTTCTTTAACAAATGCTAAGAGATCGGGGATCGGGGTCTGGTTATACAAAGGGAAGCTACTAACACCCAGAGTATCTATAGTAATCTATAGGAACCTTCTTTTGCATGTATTTCTGCTAATTTGAAATGCTTTCTTGTGTCTATGTGCTGTGGATTGGGAAAGTTTCTCCTTTGGGAGTGTTGAGAGAATGTTTTTGTTGTTTTCGGGTTTTCTATTGTTTTTGGGAAGATACCTAGACCTAAGACTTTTTTTTATTTGTGTGCTCGCTAAGATTTCGCAATCTTATGCCTACGTATTCCCGTTAAGAGATTTGGGAAATCAGAGCAATCGTAGTTCCTCCTATTCTATGGGAGGAAAATGTTGGTGTCTTGTTCAAAGCCCAAGATTGAAGCTATCGGAGTATTTGTGTCTTGTTCAAAGCCCAAGATTGAAGCTAAAAGGGTGATTGAGAGAGAGAGAGAGAGAGAGAGAGAGAGAGAGAGAGAGAGAGAATTTGTCATCTCTAAAGGGAAAAAACTCACCTATTCATAACAAATGTTGAGAAATTGATTATAAGGGAAATTACTTTAACTGGGATATGTAGAACCCAGCAATGCCATAATTTCCTTTATAAGAGGGATGTCATGAAGGAAGAAGCTTTAACTCAGTGTAGAACAATGTGTAACACCCCAAAATTTGCCCTACCTTTTTTTGGCTTTTGCTTTGCCTTCATCTGCATATCCATTAGGTCATAACTCATCCATTCATTTGCATTTGGCTCCTGAGGCGTGGGATCATGGTTTCTTATCTTTCGTGCGAATTGGTTGATATTCATCAATTAAAGATCGTGAGATTAGGGTTTTGATTTGAACATCTTAAATCATTGCTTCATGGTTAAGCTTGTGGACTGCTATCAACTGTGGCTCATCGGATTAAGGGTTTCATTCCAGCTCATTCTGGTCATACCTCTTGCCATGTCCCAAGGCTCGTCCTCACCAAAGGGTCCATTGTGGTCAAGGCCTTTTACCTGTTGTTGTTAATGCGAGTTGAGTTGGTCTCATTCCTTATGTATCATTGATTTGAGATTATTCGGAGTTCATCATGGCATCGAAGTTCTTAAGAGTTGATTTTGTCCAAAGATCTGGTTCAGGTAAAGACAAAAAGTGCATGGTTATGGGTTATTTGGAAGGCGTTATTCAGGGTATCCACCATCATCATTCATGTTCACACACTTCTTCTTAACCGTCCATATCCACTTTCAATTCACGTTAACATCCGCATTTACTTTAAATCGTTCCACTCTTAGAAATCATTTCACAAAATTCAATTAACCATTTCATCCATTTCAGTATCCATTTGAAATATCCACATAACCACTCATTTTCAACGCCACCTCAATCCATTTTCTTAACCCATTTCTAAATCCACATTTAAATGTCAGGTTCAATTCATACTCGAAGCCAATATCCATTTAAAATCATTTTTTTTAATAAATCATGACTACAACCTAATCCGTATCCATTTTTATTTAGTTCAAAAACCATTTTTTCTATATTCAACTAAAATCCATTTCACCAATTTCTCTCATAAACCACATATTAATCTAAACCCATTTTCATTCATCTAGATCTAATATCATTTTTAACCAATTCCAAAATTCACATTTTCAAATTCAATATTCATAACCATTTGATGAATCCATATGAACCATCCTCCAAATGAGATTATTCAGTCTGGTGTGCCTCCGAGATGGGTTGTTATTGGTTGGGTTTTGATGACTTGTATGAGCAAGAAGTCCCTCAAGTCCAGATGTGCGCATTTCTTCTAGGGGTATTGCACAAGGTCATGCATACTCAATATTGAAGGTAAGAGAGATGGATGGACATAAACTTGTTCATATCCAAAATCCGTGGGCCAATGAAGTTGAATGGAATGGTCACTAGTATGACTCATCAATTGAATGAATTGAAAGGTTAAAATACGAGCTGAAGCATGTTTCACAGTCAAAAGACGGTATATCTTGGATGTTCATGGCAAACTCATGTAGTCGGACGAGATATTGACGATTAACATCAAACCTGGTTGAAAGAAGGGCACAAGGGTCACCTTCCCGGAAACGGGAACCGAGCATCCAAATTCAATACCAACTAATATTGTGTTCGTCATTGATGAAAAACCACACAGCCAATGATCTGATTGCCACTCAGAAGACCTCTCTTGCAGAAGCATTACTCGGTTGTATAGTGAACCTCACCTACTCAATTAAGCATGGTCAGGTTGAGAATTAGGATGCCATGGAACGATACTGGCAGCAATGTATTTTAATTTATCTGAGGTGTGATACTGAGGATTAATTTTTTCTCTTGACAGAGAATCCATTGACAGCAACATACATAATAGGAAATTATAAAAAAAAACAACTCATAGCAGCTTTAAAGAAAAACCAATTTTCAGCAGAAAAGGAAATATCAATAGAAATTCAGTCCAAAACTCACGACAGAAAAAAGATAAATCCATAACAGTCAAATAACTCCTCTAACTATCATCGCAACAGAACCTCCAAATTCTAACAGAAAAGATCACCTAACCAAATTTCTAACATAATTCACAATACTAACAATTCCAAAAACTCCCTAACTGATATAACATAAAAATTAAGTTCGCATATGAAAAAACAGAAATCAGAAAAGAGGATAACAAATTTGGGGTGGCTTCAACATTCTTCTTCCACTGTGATCTCTCTCTCTATTCAATCTTCAATCAACTGCAGAATCAAGCTTCAAGAACCTCACGTAGCTCCAACAATTCACCATATTCAACATCTTCAAGCTCTCCCTCAATTCACCAGAAATTCGCAATTCCAAGAACATCGCAACAACACAAACAGACCTGCAGATCACAAATTCACACATCAGCATCATCAACGCTTTCGTCATCTGCACTGTAACACCCTTTTCTACCCCCACAAATGTTGCAGCAGAAATAACTCAAATATCATAGTAAAACATAAAAGTTCCCTCAAAGGGTGCACATTTCTCATTTAAATCAAAATAATACACTTGCCTTGTAAACAAGGGATTTCCTCAAAATAACTCAAAAGCCTTCACACAGCAGCGGAACTCAAAATTCTCAATTAAAAGGTTTTCAACAAACATCGTTATAATCCAAAAAGGTTTTCAACATATAAAACCATATCATCAAATGACAACAAAATAAGAAAAAACATAGTTCGACTCAAAGGACCCCAACCCAATGTTACACTATCAGAGCAAGACCCTCTAAATCGACCAAAAGAAAATAAACTTCAAGGTCCTCGAAGCATCCACCACAGCTAAACCTGATCACCTGCACGTTACCCACGTGGAGGCAACATTCAAATAGGCAGGGTCAGTAATCATAATTCATAATAATCATTATAAAACAAGATATACATAAAATGGCTTTAACTTCGTAAACGACATCATCAAGGTCATCATCAAGGAAAACATCAAGAAACAACATATCACAAATTCATCAATGCCACATAAAATGCAATGCATAACAAGACTCATGTATGTGGTACCAATCGTCATAATAGTTGGACACTATGCCATCAACCCTCCAAAGATCCCCGTCAATAGGATCGATCCTACAGTCGGAACCAGAGCACGTCATAATTACCTCATATCCGCACAATGGGAATGAAGCGTCGTCACAGAGTATGCATATGAATGTATGATACACAACATCATTAATCATCATCGTAAAAATTATCATTATGTGCATCATCATTCACCAAAACGTCATGTTAATCACGTCATCATATATTCATCAAAACATCACAAATTATCATCATCAATATCATCAATAACATCATAGTAAATCATCAAAATATCACAGTACCAAAACCTCAGAACATCACAACATCATATACAAATTTCATAAAACAGCAGCGGTTCGCTGCTGAGTTCGCTATGCGAACACATTCGCTGGGACTTTCACCTTGCAAAGCTCTAGCGAATCCCAGAATCCCAACAAAGCCCCCATTCTGCCTCTCGTCGCCACTTCATTCGCTTTGCGAAGCCCTTCGCTGGGACATTCACTGTGCGAACCCACGACACCACTTCTCAGAAATTAACCCAGAATCATCACATTTATCGCGCATTCGCTGCGCTACTCGCTTTGCGAGTCCAGGCGAACATTCGCCTTGCGAGTGTTTCATTCGCTTTGCGAACTAGCGATTGCAGGGAATCGCTGCTACGCATCAGTAGCATACCACACCCCCATTACATTACGAATTCAACCTCAGTTCGCCCAAAAACATCCCTACAACATTCCTAAGGCATTACAACCATTAAGGACACAAAACCTACAACTATTAGGTCGATTAATTTCACTATTCCAACTCGAAATCACCTAAACCTTCACAAACTCTCAAACTTCATATAAACTCCATAGATCCTTCCCACAAGGTTAAAACTACAACAACGATGGGGAAATCAGCCCCAAGGTATACTTTAGCGGTTCAATTCCATGTTATTGATCGATTCACAAAAATGCCCTTAAAATCATCAATTTACCTCAAAACCCATAAACCCTCAAAAACCCCAAAATCCACTTTAATCAATCGAATCCTATAATGAAAACAATGAAAGGCAATTACTCCCCATACCTTGGATTGTCGATCCGATGTGTTCTCTCTTGAGCCTTTGGAAACCGTCACAAAAATCCTCGCCTTCTCCCTTTTTCCTCAGAGCTCTGCACTTTCTCCTTATTTTCACGATCTCCACAAATGAATCCTAATTCTCCTCAATTTCTCCTTTTTAGTTAATTTAACTCTTGGGCCTCAAATATGGGCTTTCTCCATAATGCCCTCACTAATTCTCTTGAATTGTCCACTTTGCCCTTAATTCCTCTAATATTATTTTAAATTAATAATAATACTAATATATTCATATTATATACTATTATTTAATTAAAATAACCAAAACTCCACAAATCATAGACATCGACACGGACCACCAAAATTCACGGAAAATTCACAAATATTATATTTAAATAAATTAAATTAATATTTCTCATAAATTTGGGGTGTTACAACTCTCCCCCACTTAAAGAATTTTCGCCCTTGAAAATTACCTCAAGGAAATAGAGTCGGATACGACTCCCTCATCTGATCTTCCCGTTCCCAAGTCCAACTTTCGCCAGCTGGTCCATCCCACAACACCTTCACCAAGGCTATGTCTTTACCCCGCAGCTGCTTCATTTCTCGACCGTCGACACGCACAGGCAATGCTTCCACCGTCAGATTATCCCGCACTTGTACATCATCCATCTGGATCACATGCGACGGATCTGAAATGTACTTCCTCAACTGAGACACATGGAACACGTCATGCAAATTCGCAAGTGACGGCGGTAAAATAATTCGATAGGCTACCTCTCCTATCCTCTGCGATATCTGATACGGACCAACAAAACGTGGAGTGAGCTTCCTAGACTTCAAAGCTCGACCCACACCAGTCACTGGCGTCACCCTCAAAAACACCTGATCTCCCTCTTGGAATTCAAGTGCTTTCCTCCTCTTATCATCGTAGCTCTTCTGACGACTCTGCGAAGCTTTAATCCTCTCTTGGATCTTCTTAATCTTCTCAGTCGTCTCTTGCACAATTTCAGGTCCGAGTACAGCACTCTCGCCCGATTCATACCAACACAACAGAGTCCTACACCTTCTCCCATACAAAGCTTCGTAGGGCGTCATTCCAATACTAGCATGAAAACTATTATTGTACGTGAACTCAATCAACGGCAAATGGCTATCCCACGATCCTCCATGATCCAACACACAAGCCCTCAGCAAATCCTCGAAAGATTGGATTGTCCTTTTTGTCTGACCGTCCGTCTGCGGATGATAGGCAGAACTCATCCTCAACTTGGTACCCAACGCATCTTGCAAACTCTTCCAGAACCTCGATGTAAACCTAGGATCTCTATCCGACACAATACTCGAAGGTACCCCATGTAACTTCACAATCTCCTCAATATACATCTTGGCTAGCTTCTACGTGGAATGATTAATCTTCATCGGTAAGAAATGAGCCGACTTAGTCAATCTATCCACGATCACCCAAATTGAATCATTTCCCTTAGCAGTCTTCGGCAATCCAGCCACAAAATCCTTGGAAATACTATCCCATTTCCATTCTGGAATCCTCAACGGCTGCATCATACCTAAAGGCTTCTGATGCTCAACCTTCGACTTCTGACAAGTCAAACACGCATAAACAAACTCCGCAACATCCTTCTTCATACCTGGCCACCAAAACAACTTTTTCAAATCTTGGTACATCTTCGTAGCACCAGGATGAATGCTCCACCTACTTCGATGTCCTTCTTCAAGAATGCTCTTCTTAATATCTGGAACATCTGGGACACATACTCTATCTCGAAACCTCATCACGCCATCCTCGTCAATCTGGAAGCCACCTCCATTACCTTGTTTAATCAAAGTCAATTGGTCAACCAACTTTAAATCAGATTGCTGTCCCACTCTGATTTCTTCCAAAATACTACTAGTCAACTTCAACATTCCCAACTTCACACTGTCAGGAGTCGCTTCACATACCAAACTCAAATCTCTGAATTGCTCAATCAACTCCAATTCTTTCACCATAAGCATCTACATATGTGTCGCTCCCGGGATTTTCATCCTAGTACAAACGCGAAAGTGGCACCGAAACAGAGTCGCCAGCAATGTGTATTTATCCCATGAGAGGGAAAGGAAACACCGCGTAAACCTGAAGAGAAAGGAAAAGCATGGTCTTGCGACCAAGAGAAATGGGTTCGGGAGTCGGTTACGCGCGGGGAAGGTATTAGCACCCCCACGCGTCCATCGTACCCGATGGGATCCACGCTTGCTTGTCTCGATCAAAGGGTGTAAAGAAGAGATACTGGAAAGGGAGCTGAAAGAAAGAAAGAAGAAAGAAAAGAAAAGGAACGGGAAACAAATGTAGGGAAAATAAAAGAAGTGCTCGCATGGGCCCTACCCCACTGCCTACGTATCTCATCGGGAGCATGAGAATCAGAGCGACGTAGTTCCCCTCACTAGGGATGAATTGTTTGTGTTTTTTAGAGAACGGCTGACGTTCTAGCTCAGGTGTTGCAGGCTCGCTGGTCCGAGTGCGTTACCATCTTGCAAGAGAACGAGTAGAAGCGCGTTCGTACGCTAAGAGTGAATGAGGTGAGAAAAGAATTCCCGAAGGAAAGACGTTATTGTTTGTTTTTGTCTTTTAAGAGTTTTTTCATTTGTTTGCATATGATAGTGTATCTGAATCTTAGTCATTGGAATGTGCACATTCTCACATTCCAAGATGGAATGGGTAAGAAAGCACACTAAGGGTGAAGAAGACCCTCACACTTAATTCCAATTATCAAGGTTCAAACACACTAGCATACTTGTGTTTATTAAGTGTTTTATTGATTATGAAGTGAAGAAGTGTTTTTTATTATTTGCACCTTCAACAAGTATTGCATTTAAGTCCCTCATACAAGATCAAATGTTTAACACATTGACCCAAGATGGGCTATATGCTACACATTCTAAGATTACAAGAGAAGACCCCTTATAATCTTTTCTTTATATGAAAGGCCTAAATGCAATAAATGCCTACGTTTATTATATGTTTTGAATTTTCTTTGAGATGAGAAGATGAAAGACTCAAGAGAGGAGAAAAGGTAAAACCTATATGGACTAAGACTCAATCCTAATTGAAGATTAAAGGGAGTGATCCTAAAGGTTTGTGAGGTTTCAACCTAAAATCTAAAGAAAGAAAGAATTAAACAATTCACTTCCAAAGTAGAAGATGAATTGTAATTCAAAAGGGAAAGTAATGAGTTATTAAAAGAAAGCACATAAGTGCTTAACAAAACACAAAATGGAATTGTAAAAGAGAAAGGAAAGAAATTTGCATGTGGATTCCTTGTCCACACTCAATTGAAACTTACCGAAGCCCCTACATGGTTAGCACAATTACTTACAAGTAAAGTAAGAAAATATAATGAACAAATCAAACTCAAACAAGTTGACAAACAAAGTAAAATGAGAGTGAATGCTATACATGCTTCCAAGTCAGAATGTAACTCATATTTACACAACCTAAGGTTATCCTAAATGAGCATACCAAATCAAACAAACAAAATCTCAATCCAACAAGAAGCAAAGAAGAAAAGGTGAAGTGATGTGAATGTGGTTCATACTTGTGAAACAAGTGACTTAAGGTGCAAGATAAACATCAAACATGCAAAGATGAAACCCAAATGTCACAATCAGAAGTCAATTAACATGCTATACATCCTCAAACAAAACCACAACTCATGGCACAAGTGCCTTCATGATCAAGCAAACCAAACATGAGGCATGCATTCACAAAATGAACAAGTTAAACTTCATGCTTCAAACAAATAGCAAACATGCTTCAAAAATTATGACTTTCACCAATCAAACACCTTAAACACATGCCATTAACATATCAAGTCCACAAGCAATGAATCAGAACCAAAGTCACTCAACAATTAGGTCAAAGTCTCATGGAAGTTTCATGCATTCATGCTCAAAGCAACACATCAAAAGTCATCCAAAAAAGACTTAAAAATCATCTCATAAATCTCAAACATACCTCAACATATTGTGACCACAATGCAAAAAGAAAGGCATCAAAATCATTTTTTATGATCAAGAACAAAAATGCACAAAATCATATGTCACATTAAGTATGCATACAAATGGAAATTCAAAAGAAATAATGGAACAGGGGCAAAATAGTCATAAAATCAGAAAATAAAATCCTAGAAAATTTCCTAAATGTTTTAAGAATACACATGAATTTTTGTAGAATTTTCCAATATGTTTTGGTATTTTTAAAAATTAGAAATCAAACGTGTAGGAAGAAATAAAAATGAAAATTAAATGCAAAATGCAGGGGGGTATGAACATAGCAATTGGACAGTTCAAAATCATTGGGCTTCAATACATGGGGGTGCGAACAGCATTCTGGCTAAGTCCACTAAGCGCGCAGAACACTCTAACAACCATGCACTTCAGTCAACAATAGTCAATCAATCATCACCATTGATTCAAGTCAGGTCTACACAAAAGTCAAAGTAATTAAATCCAAGGCACACACGTGAAGGACCACACTCCATACCATGCACTACACCACACGCATGTCACTCTGATAAAAAATAAAACACGTGCAAGGCATGCTCATTTTAATGCGCTGGCACCACTGTGGCCACACGATGATGAAAAATCAACGGACACGATTAAAACACACCAAAACCCTAGCAGTTAAAGTCACCGGCCGGAGATGACCTCCGGTCATCTTCTCCGGCCAGCAGCCACCACCTGCAACTCACATTTTCTCCAGAAATTCACAAGCCATATACCAAACGAAAGCTAAGCTCATGAGGAACACAAATCCAACAAGAAAATTCAAAGATCAAGCATGGATACAGAGAATCGAAGAAGAGAAATTTGCCCTAAGTTTCAGTTCTAAACTCCTAAGGAGCTCTATCAACTAACCGGTTTCATATAGCTTCTAATAAGCTCAAATAACACATCAACCAGTTAAAATAACATCAAATCGTGCAAGCAAAGTTTGAGAACTTTTGGAACCTGAAACTTGAAGATCTTTGGATTTTTTGAGAAAACCAGAGGTGAGAACTTGTTCTTGAACTTCTAGAACTTCAATTTGAGCAAAATAAATGCTATTTGATCTTGAGAATAAGAGGAAATCTGAATCTGAAATTGGAGACAACTGTGCTATTCCATGCTTCAGTGATGTCTTCTTGCTTGATTGTGAAGGTTGAAGAAGAACTTGAGGAATTCGTGCAGGTAGAGAGAAAATTCAGAGAGAAAGTTGAGAGTGCTTTTGGAGTGAGAGTGAAAACAATGAGAATCCTCCTCTGAAATTGTGAGAGTTTCAGCTTATATATCCAAGGTTAACTCCCAACCAGTTCAGTTAACAGTTAGAACTCTAGTTAAACTGAGTTAGTTAACTGAGTTTGAGTTAACTAACTGAGTTAGGTGGTTAATGGCACGAGTTGGGGAAGTTCTGTTAGAGTGAGGGTGAGGTTCATGGAGTTATGGTGGTGTGTAGGAGAAGGAAAGTGATGTTATGTTGTTCTGATGTAGCAGCAGGAATCTTGTGGTGCAAGTTTCTCACTTCCTCTTTCATGCAAGGCTCAAGCTCGTATGCATAATGTGAAATGTGTTTGGCCAAATGAAGCAAAGAATAGAGCAGCACACATAGGACTTATGTCATGTACTTGATGTGTGTTTGAACCAAAATTATGCAGCAAATCTTCATTGTGACAGCAAGTGTTTGAGGAGGAATTTCTCACTTGTCAATGAATGAAACAATCCAATGTTGGTGGCATTAGAAAGATGATACATTAGGGAACAATATTGGTGTTGAAAGTTGGTTGAATTGGAGTTTGGAACATGACCAAATGTGGCTTGTAACAGAAGAAACACCAACTGGTGCATGGGCGAGATAATGAGGTTGGTTGGCAAGGCATGCTTGGCATGGATTTTCAGTTGCATTGACCAATCTTTGAGCCATCATAACTCCTTATCCTTTGATCAAATGAAAAATCCATGAACATCAATCTTGAAGATCTCACATAGGGGAACAACTTTGATGTTGCAAGATTTTTCATTTGAAACCTTTAACCATGAGTAATTGATCTACACATCTTGCTCACCAACTGTTTGAGAAAATGACTGCGCGCAGACCTGGCCAAGCTTGGTCAAGACATGGTTTTTGGCCTACTTTCCTCCAACTTTGATTAATCATATCTCCCTCAATTTTTATCCAATGGAGATGTTCTACCCATGGATTTGAAGCTCAAAGCAAGGCCTTTCATTGAGGCAGAGTGGAATTTTCATTTGGTGCTTCAACTTTGAATGGCCTTGGTTCCAATTCTGATGCAAAATGGCCAAAACTTGCTATTTTTAGTAACCCTACTTCATCCAAAAATGGCAACTTTCCAAATCTTGATTTTTTTTATGATTCCTTTGGAGTTTCTTGATCAAACTTTGTACATTGGTCACATATAACATGAATTTCATGAATTTGGCCTCAAAAAGTCAAGAGTTGACTTTTTCCCCTAATTATTTGACTTGGCCCCAAATCCCCTGATTTTTGATCTTTCTTCCAATTGAATCACTTCTAAAACCAATTGAGATGCAATCTTCCACATCCCTATACCTAGGGACATATAGGGAACCATGACATCAAGTCTTGCCCAAAAAATCAAGGATTCCCTGATTTAATGGGAAACCCTAGTTTTGGTGCCCACCTCCTAGGAGAAAAATGTGCAGTCTCCAATTTCAAATTCCTCAGAGTATGTTGTGTATCCTCTTAAAGGATGATGAGAAATGCCACTTTAGGATGATTTTGGATCAATGAGCTATCTCTTTTGAGGGTTTTCCTTCAATTTTTGAACCTCTTGCATAGTGAAAGATGTAATGCTTCAATCTCCCATTGTATCTCTTATCCTTGAGGTTGTGGAAGATCAATTGAGATGGGATGAGACATGAAAGACCTCTTGGCTTGCCTTGAGGCAACTTGACTGACCTTTTTGTGCTTTGAATGATCTCTTGATTGTCCACCTTCCACCTGATCACATACCCTGATGGTAAGAAGGATGCCATGCTTCATTTTTCTATGTTAAATGCAATGTAATGTTAATGAGGTGGATATGATATGATAAATGATAATGCCATGCTATGATGACAAAGAAGGAGAGCAAATTTTGGGGTATTACAGCTGCCCCTATTCAAGCGCTGTAGACCTGAATGCCTGAAAGCAATTGCTTTCGGACTTTCAAGGTATATAGTGATTGAATACCAAATATATCCAAAAATTTGCTCTGGATGATGAAGAAGAAAAGGGATATAAACCCAACGAGACTGCTGGATTGAATCTTCGATGAAACGTCGGAGAGATCTGTCTTTTGAACGACGCCAGACGACTACTGGCTTGCCACACTGCTGGTGGACTTTAATACTGTCTTTTATGCAATTCCAGACGACTACTGGCCTGCCACACTACTGGTGGACTTTGGAAATGTCTTTTTGAACGACGCCAGACGACTACTGGCTTGCCACACTGCTGGTGGACTTTAATAATGTCTTTTATGCAACTCCAGAAGACTACTGGCCTGCCACACTACTGGTGGACTTTGATAATGTCTTTTATGCAATTCCAGACGACTACTGGCCTGCCACGCTACTGGTGGACTTTGCAGCTTCGTGCCACCCGAAGATGGACTTTTGCCAATCCACTGTTGGACTTTCGCCACCCGAAGACGGACTTTTGCCAATCCACTGTTGGACTTTGAGAATATGCCACCCTTAGATGGACCTTTCGCCAATCCACTGTTGGACTTTTAGCTGCTTTGCCACCCGAAGATGGACTTTTGCCAATCCACTGTTGGACTTCTGCCACCCGAAGACGGACTTTTGCCAATCCACTGTTGGACTTTTGCCACCCGAAGACGGACTTTTGCCAATCCACTGTTGGACTTTCGCCACCCGAAGACGGACTTTTGCCAATCCACTGTTGGACTTTCGCCACCCGAAGACGGACTTTTGCCAATCCACTGTTGGACTTTTGCCACCCGAAGACGGACTTTTGCCAATCCACTGTTGGACTTTTGCCACCCGAAGACGGACTTTTGCCAATCCACTGTTGGACTTTTGCCACCCGAAGACGGACTTTTGCCAATCCACTGTTGGACTTCTGCCACCCGAAGACGGACTTTTGCCAATCCACTGTTGGACTTTTGCCACCCGAAGACGGACTTTTGCCAATCCACTGTTGGACTTTTGCCACCCGAAGACGGACTTTTGCCAATCCACTGTTGGACTTTTGCCACCCGAAGACGGACTTTTGCCAATCCACTGTTGGACTTTTGCCACCCGAAGACGGACTTTTGCCAATCCACTGTTGGACTTTTGCCACCCGAAGACGGACTTTTGCCAATCCACTATTGGACTTTTGCCACCCGAAGACGGACTTTTGCCAATCCACTGTTGGACTTTTGCCACCCGAAGACGGACTTTTGCCAATCCACTGTTGGACTTTTAGAGTTTTAAAATCGAATTACTCTCTGCCTCTGCGCCAGACATCTCTGCCGACTCTGCTGAGGAACCACAATCAATGATTTAATCTCGGAGACTCCTAAAAGGATAATATCTCTGCTGGCAAATGGATGAACAATCCGTCTGCTTCGAATTGTCAAGCTTGCCAAAAATAAATTGGACTTTAAGATATGAGGGAATGACGACTCTGCCAGGAATTATTCCATCTGTTTGGGGGAACGAATTCTGGTCACAGCGATTCCGCTGGGGATGAGAATTTTTAAATGACGTCCTGCTGGGGAAATGAGCCATTAAAACTCTGCTTGGGGATTTATTCAACCCAAGATCCTTTATAGGGATTATCAACCTTCTGACCCGGCTGGGGAAAGGCTGTACCATCCTTGTTGAGGAATAGATTCTGTCGATCTGATAAACCTCTGCGGAGAGAACAACAACTCAGCTGGAAGTTGCTGACAAGATTCGATGCGGACCTCTGTGGGGATACCATGACCAGAGATACGATCTTGCTGGGTATCAGGGCTACTCTGCCAGGGATATGCAAATCCTGGTTAGAACATTCCACTGCAACTTGCTATAAAGAGTCCTTAGAGATCTGTTGGGGAAACCCAAAGCAAATCCACAGTAGTCTGCTGAAGAATGTGACTGTCGAGCTTAGGATAAGTACTACAATGCCCCATGTTAGGCGAGCTTCCCTTTAGACAATTCCGTTAGGGATACAATGCCCCATGTTAGGCGAGCTTCCCTTTAGACAATTCCGTTAGGGATGACGGGTTTATAACAAACTCTGTTGGAGAAAACTGCTTTAAAACGTCTCATGTTGGGGAATGCCTTTCGAGAGGATTTTACAGAAGACCAACTGTCCTCAAACTCTACTGGGGGTGACCAACACTTCATGCTGGGGAAACAATCATGCCCCATGCTTGGACAACACAACAATTCGTCCCCGCAGAGGATGTCATAAGAGGATTTTACAGAAGATCTAGCCTCTTCAAACTCTTGTGACTTCGCTGGGGATAATGACCATCAGTTTCGGTGTCGACGAGACCACTCTTTTGGGGAACCTGTGACCGTTATCGACATAGAAAAGCTTGTAGCTGTTGGAAATACTGTATGAGAGAATCGACTTAATAAGATGCAACGGTACCCAGTTGAACTTATTTCACTGATATCGACCCGTTATGAACAATCGTCGACCGAATGATGGACTTAATCAGTGAACATTGTGACAAAAGGGTGACCACCTTTCTCGAACATGATTGCCCCAGTCTTCTGCATGGAAGTAAGTGATTACTCGTCTAGAAGACATGATCCCGCGATCTCGCAAAGGCTTCAATTTTACCTTTGAGCCTAGTATGAGGCTGCTACCTGCAAGCAAAGGATATGCACGTATACCCCGTGCGAGATATGACTTCTGCAACTGAGAAAATCTAACTCTGAACCACCACTTGTTGGGGAGAAAGGTTTGCATGCAATCTCTTGCTGGAGAACATTATTAATGAAGCCTGCTGAAGACGGGGACCACAAATGCCTTGGGTTGGAATGCCCCTTGGTTTCAATCCTTTTGGCTGATTGAATACATATGCATGACCAACCATTTTTCTTCACTTGCCCCAGACCAACATGGTCCACCGGAAGAAATTGTCCCAAGAGGATTTTACAGAAGACTTGACATCCAAAACTCTTCAATGTCTTCAAACTCTCGTAGAGATTCGTTGGATCTCGCCGTAACTGCCCCAGACCGCATTACTTAGAAGAAGTCATCGCATGAGGATTTTACAGAAGACTTGGCAAGCTCAATGCTTCAGTGTCTTCAAACTCTTGTAGAGATTCGTTGGATCTCGACGTAACTTCCCCAGACCGTATGGACTACATAGGAATTCGCCTTGAAAAGATTCATGAACAATCTCATACCACCGTGGGATATTCTGTCCCAGTATTCTGAACTCTGGATAGGCTGATTAGTCGTTTGGATGGACTAACTTCTCGTGCTCTTGGTATAGCTTGCCCCAGTATGAACCTTGAAGTGGTTTTGCCCCTGACTACTGATCTTCGAAGGAAAACCAAAAATGCTTGCATTTGTAGGGATTTGAATCTCGCAATAATTGCCCCAGTTTGGTTGAACTTTGAAGAGATTTCTCGACGTGATTGGCTCAGATGAGCTACACCTTAAAGAGATGGTTCGACGTGATTGCCCCAGATCGACTACGTCTTAGCACAACTTGTTGGGAAAGCCCCTGCCCAACAAAGTTTCCTGAGGAAGTACCATTGGATATGGCTGCCCTTCGGGAGTTTCAGGATCCTCAACTCGACAAGATTAAGCTTCTGGACTGAATTTCCATATGTAAACTTCTTTTGATGTCAAACAAATGTATGCAAGCAGAAAATGTTTTATTCTGAGAATGAAAATTCTAATGCAACACAACATGTTAATCTCGAAGTTTTACTAAAAAGATGTAGCAAACCCTTTTGTGAGCGAGTCACGGGTTAGGATACGACATTAATTTTTGAAAGAAATAATGCGATGCACATGCAACACCAACAAAGATCTTTTAGCACAACTGATAGGAGTCAGGAACGCTATCTCTTGGTAGTATGCCTTTGAAATAAACCTGTTTCAATTAGGACTTTTGAGGGTTGTAACGGGGCCTGGTTCACGGTTTTGAGAAAAAAGGATTTATGGCTCAAAGTTTATTGGTGCCCACCCACTCTTCGTGATGTTCTCCAGTCCTACGTTCAGTTAATTTGCCCAAGCGTTCGCCTCTCAAAAAGATTTTGTGATCTTTAAGGAAACCATGATACTGATGGTTTGACACCTAATGAGGCTTTGGATTGACAGTCACCCCTTTGTCTTTTGTCCATAGTCACACGACTTTGTTCTTGCTCGAGGATTTTCTTTTGTAATCCTTTTGTTTTTCGCTTTCACATTCTTTTGCTTTTTGATCCCTAATTTTTGCCTGGACTGATTCTTTTGAATCTTTAATTTCAGAGTCCAGCGGGATGCCCTAACTTTTGCCTAAGTCGCTTGTTTTCAAGTTTCAACTTAGCGGGCTTTTTTCATTTTTTCATTTTTTTTATTCTTTTTCCTTTTTTCTTGAACAAATCGTGTGACACTGGCTTGTCTTGACTTGATTGGAAAGGTCGTGACTGCCTCACTCTTTGATTGTTGATGGATAACCATTGTGGTTTCACATCTCTTGCCCTCTTGACGGTGGAATAGAAGGTAATGGATCCTCAGATGCACACTCCTTTTGAAATTTGAATGCTTGGTCAAATTAACTGACGCCTACCCTGCCCCTGGGTTAAATGTGAGGGTTTTTCGTACGAAAGAAACTCCTACTTCAAGGCTCAAAGGGGTTAACGAGGGTCTATCTCCCTTATATCTTCAGTGTTTGGGGAGTTGAAACAATGCCTGTACATCCTCAACAGGGTTTTTATTCAAAAGCACACAATTAGAGATTTTTGCGTTTTCAGATCGTCATTCTCCCTCATAGAGTTTGAGCAAGAAAAATGGTATTGCAGTATACATTAGCATTAAATGAGTAAACACAAATGAAATTCTTCAAGAAAACATATTCATTGCATTAAAATCCTCATACCAAATACAAACAAATTTTAACATGCGAACAATGTCTGAACGAACAAATAAAGACTACATATGAAAATGCAGCAAGGAAAATAAAGATTGTAGTTGTTGAGGAGGCTTGGCTCCGTCTAGACTGACCACTTCTGGTGATGTTCTTGTAACTTTGAGCACTCACCATGGTACAGAAGCTTCACCTTGTGGGGTACCGTCTGGGGTGATAACCTTTGAGTCAATCAAATCCTGCACCTTGTGCTAGAACACATTACAGTTATCAAGTGTGTGCCCAAACGTTCCTGAATGGAACTCACAGCTAACACTCATGTCATAGTCCGGAGGAATGGGGTATGGCACGGGCATGGCCCTTCTCAGCTGGATTTGCGAACTTTTGAGCAAACGAGCCAACAACTGACTGTACGGAATAGGAATAGGATCAAATGTCCTCTTGGGCTTCCTTGGTCTGAGTAGCCTCCGCTGCTGATAATCTTGCTGCTGCTGGTTCGGGCGCCCAACCTGGCCCTGCACTTTCCTTTTTGCATTCGGCTGAGGCACAAATAAGGGTTGCTGACATAGGTCTTCTGCAACACAGGGTTGTGGAAGAGATCCCTGACGCGAGGTAGACCCTTTGGAAAAGGAGAGAGTCCTCAGTTCCCTTGCAACAATGGGAGTGACATCACTTGGTTTACCAGCACCAACTGATGCAAACT
Source organism: Lathyrus tuberosus (assembly GCA_022829125.1). NCBI lineage: Eukaryota > Viridiplantae > Streptophyta > Magnoliopsida > Fabales > Fabaceae > Lathyrus > Lathyrus tuberosus. The sequence continues at coordinate 154,295 of JALAZF010000357.1, forward strand.
TGATTGCCCCTGAATCAATTAGCTCCTGGACTTTATGCTTGAACCTGGTACAATTCTCAACATTGTGACCAGGTGCCCCAGAATGGAACTCACATCTAGCCTTAGCATTAGGTCCCAGAGGAATCTTCGTGGGCAACGGTCCCAAACTAACACACTCAACCAGCTTGAGCTCGAGCAAGTAAGAAAGCAATTGCGCGTACGAAATCGGAATGGGATCGAACTTCCTCTTAGGCCCCTCTGACTTAGGATCCTCTTGAAAATTAGGAAGTGACTGCTGATGAGAGAGCTCTGAACCTTTAGCTTTCAGAGGAGATTCACGAAGCAATCCATGATCTAGAGCATATCCCAAAGAGATGGGAGGAGTAGAGACCTCTGTTGTGGAAGCGGGCACATGATCATTTTCCTTTTTTAACACCTTATTCAAGATTTCCATGACCAGGCCCATTTGAATCTTCATCTGGTTGACTTCCTCCCTCAGTAGTTCCTGACCTCGGGACAGCGCCTGAATGTCCCCCATAAAATGCCCCAATTGGGCCCTCACCTCAGCCAAATCCTTCTGCATTTGATCCATGATTCTTACTTGATTCCTTCGCGTCGAATATCGGTGAATATGATTCTCCGCTATAATGCCTGAAGTCAAACAAAGGTTAGAGACCCTGCAACGAATACCTGAAAAGCAAGTAACAAAAAATGCAAAATGATATGCAATGCCATGCAATGCCATGTTTGTCATTTCCGAGGTGCTTTATACCCTGATTCCAATCCCACCACAGAAATCTGAAGACCAGAAATTGTGATATAAAGAGACGTGTCGTGGTCATGTGCTTGTGTGCAGCTATCTGATAAGGAATAATTCTGAATAAAACTGCTCATACTCATTCAACAAAGTATTCCAGTACATTTAAGAAAGGCTCATCCGCAAATGCAATACAAGGAAAAATGGATCCATCAACAAGCCTGATGGTAACCATTAATAACAAAATATAAGGAAAAGAACATCAGTCTGACAATTCCACACCCTTCAGCTTATCACTTGAGTATTTGATCTCCTCAAAAAGTATACGGGTACGCTGGTGATTCGGCTTTTCAATCATTTCTTTGATCAAGACATCCCTTTTCTCAAGAGCTTCAGTTAAAGAACCCATGTGCAGCATCAGAGCCTCGTCATCACACACTCCTTTGTGTCTCTTTATGCCGGCTTGCGTCTTGAGTATCTCCCTTTCTATCATGACTTCTTCAAGCTCTTTCTTGGTATTCCTCAGCTCACCTCTAGCTTCTTCTAGCTGTTCCTGACTCTTACCGAGGCTTTCCCGATACTTTCTCCTCTGCTCATGCGCCTTTTCAAGTTCTTCGTCCTTAATCTGCAAATGTTCCTGTAATTCAGCATTCTCTATCCTAACTTCGTCCCAAGCGTGCTGAAACTTTGTTAACTTTCCTTTGGTCTGTGCTAACGCCTGTTTGGTTTGCTTGTGGGCTTGAGTAGCATCATCAGCACCTTTACTAATCTTCCGGAAATGTTGGGCTCTTCCAGCAAAGTCTTTTTCTTTTGCAGTTAGGATTTGTTCAGCATCTTGGGCTTTCCGCTCCAGCTCTTTGTTGGCATGTAGAGCATTCTGAAGACGGCTACTCAACTCGGAATTCTCTCCTTGGAGCTTTTTCACCAAGGCTTGCAACTTGTCAACTTCTTCCACAGTAGCAGTGCTTCTTGCTTTCTCATTCTCCGGATACAAAAGGGGTGCCTTACCAAAAGGCAAGAGAAAATCTTCAACTCTTTTCTTCACCCATTCTTCATATGCTGGATAAACCCGGTTGTTAGGCTTTCCTAGAGTAACTTTCCCCTTTTTCAGTATGCTACCCCAGCTTTCAGAAGCTTTCTGTGCTGCTTCCCATCCTTCTGATGTATGAAAATAGAGGGACTCCTCCACATCTCTCTTAATAGGCGGACCTGTCAGGGCATACCCAAATTGTCGAATGGCCAAAGAAGGATTGTAGTTAATCCCACCCAGTCTTCCTATCAGTGGAACGTTAGGGAACTTACCACAGCTGTGGATAATATTCTTACCAATCAGCCCATGATCTACCCATACGATGTCCTTGGCCACCAATCCCATTAAACGCTGTTTCCACTCTAGAGAATATTTGGAATCCACAAAAGCCCCTGATTGTGGTAAACGGCCCGCAAACCACTTATAGAACAAGGGTGCACAACAACGAATTATCCCTCCTCTTTTCTTTTCGTTTCGGTTGTACAATGAGTAGTGAAGATCTCCCAGTAGCGTTGGCACCGGGTTCTTCATCATGAATATTCGTATAGCGTCCGTATCAATAAAATCCGGCTCGTTGGGAAACAACACTATGCCGTATATACATAGGGCTAACAGAGCATTAAAAACAAGCCAATTCTCGCCTTTAGCTGCTTCCTAGGCCTTCTTAATCAGATATTCCAGCTTGTAACCACGAATCTTTCCTTTGTTGGAGACATTGTCACTTAACTCTGATTTGCTCAAATAAAGAGCACCAGCCAACTTCCCAAAGTCAAGATCCCCCACTGATCCAAAGAAAGGGGGCTCCTCCTTGATAGCAATCCCCAACATGTTGGAATACTCCTCCAGGGTAGGAACCAACACATAGTCTGGAAATACAAAACATCTCAGAGGCGGATCATAGAACTGCATCAACGTATGGAGACCTCTGGCTTCATAATCACTGACATTACGGACCATAGATAAAATCCACCCATATTTCTCTTCAAAAGCTTCTCGTGCTGCCGGGCTCGCCATTCCCTTCAGCACAACAATAGGGCCCAAAGTAGGCGTAAGGAACTTGTAGCTGATGATATTCTTCCTCTCTTTAGTGTTCATCTTTGCAGCGACCTGATGACTGGAATCAAGGGTAATATGCACCTGGAAATGAATAAACATGTATGTTAGGATATGATAATGCAATGCAAAGGGCAATGTGATCAGGTAATCAGGTGTCTGTGCTGAACTGTGAACGGTGTCAGTGTAGCTCTGAGACTAATATAGAACCATAGATAAGAACCATCTGAATACAATAGGATGAAACTTCCTTTTTGTGCAATGATGATAGAAAACCGGGTATGTAAGAGGTCATGGTTACCTGCAAACCTGTAAACAACCCGCCCTTCTCACATGTGGGTACTAGGATGTTCAGTATCCCGGGCTCTCAGGTCGAGAAATGATGATACGTTCACCATTTCTGGTTTGGCATCATCATCAATCGAGGAGGCCTCAACTGATTCTCCAAAACAAAAAGGTCCTCAGCTTCCGGCACTGAGGTCGAGAAGCAATAGTACATTCATCCCTCAGGGTACAGTACTATCGCCAATCGAGGAGTGCCTCCGCTGATTCTCTTTCAAAAAGGGATGTCCTATAGCAAGTTCCCAGCATTGGGTCCTCGGATCGAGAATGTGCAATGGGTTTGCCACGGAATGTGGTCTGCCACCGTCACAACTCGGGAGGAGTGCCGCAACTGAGTCCTCGGGAATGGTCACCAGAGTCGACAGTTCCTCAAGAGAATAACCACTGGCCTGCATAACATGCAGTAGCAGAAAGCTCCTGATAGAACCTCGTCTGGTTGTGGGTCTCATGAACAACAATACGTGGTCACCACCACGCAAGCGTCATGACTATCCACTCTAATACCTATGTATGTACTCAAGCCTTGGTAGTGGGCTTATCTCTCAGAACACCCATCCCGCCAAACAGACAAAACAGTGCAACACAATATAATATATGATATGTAATGCTAAAATGCGGTAAATACAGTAAAATAAATAAACAACAACATATAGCACAACAGTAAACACCCAATGAAAGAAAAGCAGACAAGCACTAGGATTGACTCGCTAAGGAAACCAGAGATTCTGGGTTCGTTCCCCAGCAGAGTCGCCAGCTGTCGCTCCCGGGATTTTCATCCTAGTACAAACGCGAAAGTGGCACCGAAACAGAGTCGCCAGCAATGTGTATTTATCCCATGAGAGGGAAAGGAAACACCGCGTAAACCTGAAGAGAAAGGAAAAGCATGGTCTTGCGACCAAGAGAAATGGGTTCGGGAGTCGGTTACGCGCGGGGAAGGTATTAGCACCCCCACGCGTCCATCGTACCCGATGGGATCCACGCTTGCTTGTCTCGATCAAAGGGTGTAAAGAAGAGATACTGGAAAGGGAGCTGAAAGAAAGAAAGGAGAAAGAAAAGAAAAGGAACGGGAAACAAATGTAGGGAAAATAAAAGAAGTGCTCGCATGGGCCCTACCCCACTGCCTACGTATCTCATCGGGAGCATGAGAATCAGAGCGACGTAGTTCCCCTCACTAGGGATGAATTGTTTGTGTTTTTTAGAGAACGGCTGACGTTCTAGCTCAGGTGTTGCAGGCTCGCTGGTCCGAGTGCGTTACCATCTTGCAAGAGAACGAGTAGAAGCGCGTTCGTACGCTAAGAGTGAATGAGGTGAGAAAAGAATTCCCGAAGGAAAGACGTTATTGTTTGTTTTTGTCTTTTAAGAGTTTTTTCATTTGTTTGCATATGATAGTGTATCTGAATCTTAGTCATTGGAATGTGCACATTCTCACATTCCAAGATGGAATGGGTAAGAAAGCACACTAAGGGTGAAGAAGACCCTCACACTTAATTCCAATTATCAAGGTTCAAACACACTAGCATACTTGTGTTTATTAAGTGTTTTATTGATTATGAAGTGAAGAAGTGTTTTTTATTATTTGCACCTTCAACAAGTATTGCATTTAAGTCCCTCATACAAGATCAAATGTTTAACACATTGACCCAAGATGGGCTATATGCTACACATTCTAAGATTACAAGAGAAGACCCCTTATAATCTTTTCTTTATATGAAAGGCCTAAATGCAATAAATGCCTACGTTTATTATATGTTTTGAATTTTCTTTGAGATGAGAAGATGAAAGACTCAAGAGAGGAGAAAAGGTAAAACCTATATGGACTAAGACTCAATCCTAATTGAAGATTAAAGGGAGTGATCCTAAAGGTTTGTGAGGTTTCAACCTAAAATCTAAAGAAAGAAAGAATTAAACAATTCACTTCCAAAGTAGAAGATGAATTGTAATTCAAAAGGGAAAGTAATGAGTTATTAAAAGAAAGCACATAAGTGCTTAACAAAACACAAAATGGAATTGTAAAAGAGAAAGGAAAGAAATTTGCATGTGGATTCCTTGTCCACACTCAATTGAAACTTACCGAAGCCCCTACATGGTTAGCACAATTACTTACAAGTAAAGTAAGAAAATATAATGAACAAATCAAACTCAAACAAGTTGACAAACAAAGTAAAATGAGAGTGAATGCTATACATGCTTCCAAGTCAGAATGTAACTCATATTTACACAACCTAAGGTTATCCTAAATGAGCATACCAAATCAAACAAACAAAATCTCAATCCAACAAGAAGCAAAGAAGAAAAGGTGAAGTGATGTGAATGTGGTTCATACTTGTGAAACAAGTGACTTAAGGTGCAAGATAAACATCAAACATGCAAAGATGAAACCCAAATGTCACAATCAGAAGTCAATTAACATGCTATACATCCTCAAACAAAACCACAACTCATGGCACAAGTGCCTTCATGATCAAGCAAACCAAACATGAGGCATGCATTCACAAAATGAACAAGTTAAACTTCATGCTTCAAACAAATAGCAAACATGCTTCAAAAATTATGACTTTCACCAATCAAACACCTTAAACACATGCCATTAACATATCAAGTCCACAAGCAATGAATCAGAACCAAAGTCACTCAACAATTAGGTCAAAGTCTCATGGAAGTTTCATGCATTCATGCTCAAAGCAACACATCAAAAGTCATCCAAAAAAGACTTAAAAATCATCTCATAAATCTCAAACATACCTCAACATATTGTGACCACAATGCAAAAAGAAAGGCATCAAAATCATTTTTTATGATCAAGAACAAAAATGCACAAAATCATATGTCACATTAAGTATGCATACAAATGGAAATTCAAAAGAAATAATGGAACAGGGGCAAAATGGTCATAAAATCAGAAAATAAAATCCTAGAAAATTTCCTAAATGTTTTAAGAATACACATGAATTTTTGTAGAATTTTCCAATATGTTTTGGTATTTTTAAAAATTAGAAATCAAACGTGTAGGAAGAAATAAAAATGAAAATTAAATGCAAAATGCAGGGGGGTATGAACATAGCAATTGGACAGTTCAAAATCATTGGGCTTCAATACATGGGGGTGCGAACAGCATTCTGGCTAAGTCCACTAAGCGCGCAGAACACTCTAACAACCATGCACTTCAGTCAACAATAGTCAATCAATCATCACCATTGATTCAAGTCAGGTCTACACAAAAGTCAAAGTAATTAAATCCAAGGCACACACGTGAAGGACCACACTCCATACCATGCACTACACCACACGCATGTCACTCTGATAAAAAATAAAACACGTGCAAGGCATGCTCATTTTAATGCGCTGGCACCACTGTGGCCACACGATGATGAAAAATCAACGGACACGATTAAAACACACCAAAACCCTAGCAGTTAAAGTCACCGGCCGGAGATGACCTCCGGTCATCTTCTCCGGCCAGCAGCCACCACCTGCAACTCACATTTTCTCCAGAAATTCACAAGCCATATACCAAACGAAAGCTAAGCTCATGAGGAACACAAATCCAACAAGAAAATTCAAAGATCAAGCATGGATACAGAGAATCGAAGAAGAGAAATTTGCCCTAAGTTTCAGTTCTAAACTCCTAAGGAGCTCTATCAACTAACCGGTTTCATATAGCTTCTAATAAGCTCAAATAACACATCAACCAGTTAAAATAACATCAAATCGTGCAAGCAAAGTTTGAGAACTTTTGGAACCTGAAACTTGAAGATCTTTGGATTTTTTGAGAAAACCAGAGGTGAGAACTTGTTCTTGAACTTCTAGAACTTCAATTTGAGCAAAATAAATGCTATTTGATCTTGAGAATAAGAGGAAATCTGAATCTGAAATTGGAGACAACTGTGCTATTCCATGCTTCAGTGATGTCTTCTTGCTTGATTGTGAAGGTTGAAGAAGAACTTGAGGAATTCGTGCAGGTAGAGAGAAAATTCAGAGAGAAAGTTGAGAGTGCTTTTGGAGTGAGAGTGAAAACAATGAGAATCCTCCTCTGAAATTGTGAGAGTTTCAGCTTATATATCCAAGGTTAACTCCCAACCAGTTCAGTTAACAGTTAGAACTCTAGTTAAACTGAGTTAGTTAACTGAGTTTGAGTTAACTAACTGAGTTAGGTGGTTAATGGCACGAGTTGGGGAAGTTCTGTTAGAGTGAGGGTGAGGTTCATGGAGTTATGGTGGTGTGTAGGAGAAGGAAAGTGATGTTATGTTGTTCTGATGTAGCAGCAGGAATCTTGTGGTGCAAGTTTCTCACTTCCTCTTTCATGCAAGGCTCAAGCTCGTATGCATAATGTGAAATGTGTTTGGCCAAATGAAGCAAAGAATAGAGCAGCACACATAGGACTTATGTCATGTACTTGATGTGTGTTTGAACCAAAATTATGCAGCAAATCTTCATTGTGACAGCAAGTGTTTGAGGAGGAATTTCTCACTTGTCAATGAATGAAACAATCCAATGTTGGTGGCATTAGAAAGATGATACATTAGGGAACAATATTGGTGTTGAAAGTTGGTTGAATTGGAGTTTGGAACATGACCAAATGTGGCTTGTAACAGAAGAAACACCAACTGGTGCATGGGCGAGATAATGAGGTTGGTTGGCAAGGCATGCTTGGCATGGATTTTCAGTTGCATTGACCAATCTTTGAGCCATCATAACTCCTTATCCTTTGATCAAATGAAAAATCCATGAACATCAATCTTGAAGATCTCACATAGGGGAACAACTTTGATGTTGCAAGATTTTTCATTTGAAACCTTTAACCATGAGTAATTGATCTACACATCTTGCTCACCAACTGTTTGAGAAAATGACTGCGCGCAGACCTGGCCAAGCTTGGTCAAGACATGGTTTTTGGCCTACTTTCCTCCAACTTTGATTAATCATATCTCCCTCAATTTTTATCCAATGGAGATGTTCTACCCATGGATTTGAAGCTCAAAGCAAGGCCTTTCATTGAGGCAGAGTGAAATTTTCATTTGGTGCTTCAACTTTGAATGGCCTTGGTTCCAATTCTGATGCAAAATGGCCAAAACTTGCTATTTTTAGTAACCCTACTTCATCCAAAAATGGCAACTTTCCAAATCTTGATTTTTTTTATGATTCCTTTGGAGTTTCTTGATCAAACTTTGTACATTGGTCACATATAACATGAATTTCATGAATTTGGCCTCAAAAAGTCAAGAGTTGACTTTTTCCCCTGATTATTTGACTTGGCCCCAAATCCCCTGATTTTTGATCTTTCTTCCAATTGAATCACTTCTAAAACCAATTGAGATGCAATCTTCCACATCCCTATACCTAGGGACATATAGGGAACCATGACATCAAGTCTTGCCCAAAAAATCAAGGATTCCCTGATTTAATGGGAAACCCTAGTTTTGGTGCCCACCTCCTAGGAGAAAAATGTGCAGTCTCCAATTTCAAATTCCTCAGAGTATGTTGTGTATCCTCTTAAAGGATGATGAGAAATGCCACTTTAGGATGATTTTGGATCAATGAGCTATCTCTTTTGAGGGTTTTCCTTCAATTTTTGAACCTCTTGCATAGTGAAAGATGTAATGCTTCAATCTCCCATTGTATCTCTTATCCTTGAGGTTGTGGAAGATCAATTGAGATGGGATGAGACATGAAAGACCTCTTGGCTTGCCTTGAGGCAACTTGACTGACCTTTTTGTGCTTTGAATGATCTCTTGATTGTCCACCTTCCACCTGATCACATACCCTGATGGTAAGAAGGATGCCATGCTTCATTTTTCTATGTTAAATGCAATGTAATGTTAATGAGGTGGATATGATATGATAAATGATAATGCCATGCTATGATGACAAAGAAGGAGAGCAAATTTTGGGGTATTACAATATGTAATGACTTTCTGCTCAATGCATCGGCCACTACATTTGCTTTGCCCGGATGATAACTCAAATCAAAATCGAAATCCTTCAACAGTTCTAACAACCTTCTCTGGCTCATATACAATTCCTTCTGATTAAATAAGTACTTCAGACTCTTATGATCACTGAACACTTAAAATTTAGAGCCAAACAGATAATGTCTCCAAATTTTCAACACAAACACCACCGCGGCCAATTTCAAGTCATGTGTAGGATAATTTCTCTCATGAACTTGCAATTGTCTCGAAGCATAGGCAACGAATTGTCCATTCTGCATCAACACTCCACCAAGACCCATCTTCGATGCATCACAATACACCACAAAAGATTCACTTGGATTAGGCAAAATCAGCACTGGAGCAGTAGTCAACCTCTTCTTCAACTCCACAAAACTCTCTTCATAAGCTACATCCCACACAAAAGTTTGACCCTTTCGAGTCAACTAAGTCAGAGGTAATGTTATCTTAGAAAAGCCTTCAATAAACTTGCGGTAGTACGCCACTAATCCCAGAAAACTTCGTATCTCAGTAGCAGACTTCGGAGTCTCCCACTGTAATACCGCGTCAATCTTAGAAGGATCAACAGTAACACCACCACTTGAAATTACATGGCCAAGGAAACTCACTTCCTTCAACCAGAACTCACACTTCGACAGCTTTGCATACAACTTCTTCTCTTTCAACACTTGCAACACAGTCCTCAAATGCTCGGCATTTTCTTCTTCAGATCTAGAATATATCAAGATATCATCGATAAACACCACCACAAACTTATCCAAATACTCATGGAAGATTCGATTCATATACTCCATGAACACACTAGGCGTATTAGATACACTAAACGGCATCACAGTGTATTCATAGTGTCCATATCTCGTTCTGAAAGCCGTCTTCGGAATATCATCAGGCTTCACTCGAATCTGATGATAACCAAACCTCAAATCAATCTTGCTAAACACACAAGCACCTACTAGCTGATCCATCAAATCATCGATTCTCGAAAGTTGATACTTATTCTTGATCATCACTTTATTTAACTGCCGATAATCAACGCACAACCTCATACTTCCATCTTTCTTCTTCACTAACAATACAGGAGCACCCCACGGAGAAACACTTGGTCGAACAAACCTCTTCTCAAGCAATTCTTCCAATTGTTTCTTCAATTCACTTAACTCAGAAGCTGACATCCGATAAGGAGCCATCGACACTGGACTCGTACCTGGTATTAAGTCCACTGCAAACTCTATTTCACGCTCTGGAGGCAAATCACTGATGTCATCTGGAAACACATATGGAAATTCACAGACAACCGGAAACTCCACACTCGCAGCTTCATGATCAATTTACAACGATGCAAAAATTGCAAACACCAAAGCTTCGTCTTCCACAAGTTCGTCTACTTGCTTTACAGACAAGAACATCAACTCCCCACTATCATCAATCTCAGGAAACTCTACAGTCTTGTTATAACAATTAATATGAACACAGTTGAACTCCAACCAGTTCATTCCAATGATCACGTCAATTTGGTGCAAGGGTAGGTACACCAAATCCATCACAAAGCTCTTCTGAAAAATCGTCACAGGACATCTTAAACACACAAGGGTAGTAGTAACATAACCATTAGCTGGAGTTTCTATTACCATATTACCATTCATATCAGATAACTTCAAACCCAATCTATTAGCACATTCAAGCGAGATAAAAGAATGAGTAGCACCAGTATTAATAATAGCAACCAATTCGATATCATTAATAAAACAAGTACCTCGAATCAGGTTGTCCTTCTCTGGCACTTCTGCACCACTCAAAGCAAACACTCTGCCACTGGTCTGAGCGGCAGTTGCAGTCTTCTTCGGCTTCTGTCATTGAGTACTGATATGACCTTTCTTACCACAATTGAAGTAGGTCGGACCCTCATCTTTGCAGTCAGTAGGTCTATGCCCCTTCTTACCACATCGATAGCACCTCACCACATTATTGGTACACGCATCAGCACGGTGACCTTGCTCGCCACACTTATGACACTTTCCAGAAGCGGAAACTGCTTCCCCACTTGCCTTTTTCCCATCTGAAGCCTTCTACTTCCCTTTTTCAGTTGAAGTTGTATAAGTCTTACCCTTATACAGCCCTTTCTTCTCACTCATCTGCTTGTAGTGAGCAGATCGAGCTCGGCTGTCCTCATCGTAGATTCTGCTCTTGTCCACCAACTCAGCATACCTGCAGATCTGCTAATACCCAATACCCTGCTTAACCTCTGGTCTCAGCCCATTCTCGAACTTGAGACATTTAGACATCTCAGCATCAGCACGATTGTAGTGCGGACAGAACTTCACTAGCTTCTCAAACTTTACAGCATACTCTGCCACAGTCATGTCTCCTTGCTTCAGCTCAAGGAATTCCACTTCTCTCTTGCCACGAGCATCCTCTGGGAAATACTTGCCTAGAAACTCCTACTTAAATACAGCCCAAGTTAGCACACTGCCAACATCCGTAAGTCTCTGACGGGTGTTATCCCACCAGTCCTCAGCTTCCTCTTCCAGCATATGCATTCTGAACTGAACCTATTGCTCATCAGAATACCCCATCACTCGAAAAATCTTCTCGATCACCTTCAGCCACTTGTGTGCACTTGCGGGATCATGCGTACCCACAAAAGTCGGTGGATTGTTCCTCTAGAACTTACCCAAAGCTCGAAACTCATCAGGAGCTCCACCATTTGGATTCAGCTGCGCCACCACATTAGCAACTGATTCCAACGCATCAACAATCGCATGATCGTTTCTTCCAGTTATCATGCACACCACCAACAAGGTTAGATGAACTAAAACATCGACAGTGAACACACACTCGTCGACTGACAAGGGACTGACATCAAGTAAAAACCTGGACGGACCGACCGACCTGCTCTGATACCACTAAGGTAACACCCTTTTCTACACCCACAAATGTTGCAGTAGAAACAACTCAAATATCAGAGTAAAACATAAAAGTTCTCTCAAAGGGTGAACATTTCTCATTTAAATCAAAGTAATACACTTGCCCTGTAAACAAGGGGTTTCCTCAAAATAACTCAAAAACCTTCACATGGCAGCGGAACTCAAAATTCTCAATTAAAAGGTTTTCAACAAACATTGTAATAATCCAAAAAGGTTTTCAACATATAAAACCATATCATCAAATGACAACAAAATAAGGAAAAACATAGTTCGACTCAAAGGACCCCAGCCCGATGTTACACTATCAGAGCAAGATCCTCTAAATCGACAAAAAGCAAATAAACTTCAAGGTTCTCGAAGCATCCACAGCTAAACCTGATCACCTGCACGTTACCCACGTGGAGGAAACATTCATACAGGCAGGGTGAGTAATCACAATTCATAATAATCATTATAAAACAAGATATACATAAAATGGCTTTAACTTCGTAAAAGACATCATCAAAGTCATCATCAAGGAAAACATCTGGAAACACCATATCACAAATTCATCAATGCCACATGAAATACAATGCATAACAAGACTCATGCATGTGGTACCAATCGTCATAATAGATGGACACTAGGCCATCAACCCTCCAAAGATCCTCGTCAATAGGATCGATCCCGCAATCAGAACCGGAGCACGTCATAATTACCTCATATCCGCACAATGGGAATGAAGCGTTGTCACAGAGTATGCATATGAATGTATGATACACAACATCATTAATCATCATCGTAAAAATTATCATTATATGCATCATCATTCCCCAAAACGTCATGTTAATCACGTCATCATATATTCATCAAAACATCACAAATCATCATCACCAATAACATCATAGTAAATCATCAAAATATCGCAGCACCAAAACCTCAAAACATCACAGCATCATAAACAAATTTCACAAAACAATAGCAGTTCACTGCTGAGTTCGCTGTGCAAACACATTCGCTGGGACATTCGCCTTGCGAAGCTCTAGCGAATCCCATAATCCCAACAAAGCCCCCATTCTACCTCTCTTCGCTACTTTATTCGCTTTGCGAAGCCCTTCGCTGGGACATTCGCTATGCGAACCCACGACACCACTTCTCATAAATCAACCCAGAATCATCACATTTATCGTGCATTCGCTGCGCTACTCGCTTTGCGAGTCTAGGCGAACATTCGCCTTGCAAGTGTTTCGTTCGCTTTGCGAACTAGCGATTGCAGGGAATTGCTGCTATGCATCAGTAGCATACCAGACCCCCATTACATTACGAATTCAACCTCAGTTCGTCCAAAAACATCCCTACAACATTCCTAAGGCATTACAACCATTAAGGACACAAAACCTATAACTATTAGGTCGATTAATTTCACTATTCCAACTAGAAATCACCTAAACCTTCACAAACTCTCAAACTTCATTTAAACTCCATAGATCCTTCCCACAAGGTTAAAACTACAACAACGACGGGGAAATCAGCCCTAAGTTCTACTTTAGCGGTTCAATTCCACGTTATTGATCGATTCACAAAAATGCCCTTAAAATCTTCAATTTACCTCAAAACCCATAAACCCTCAAAAACCCCAAAATCCACTTTAATCAATCGAATCCTATAATGAAAACAAAAAGGAAATTACTCCCCATACCTTAGATTGTTGATCCGATGTGTTCTCTCTTGAGCCTTTGGAAACCGTCACAAAAATCCTCGCCTTCTCCCTTTTTCCTCAGAGCTCTGCACTTTCTCCTTATTTTCACGATCTCCACAAATGAATCCTAATTCTCCTCAATTCCTCCTTTTTGGTTAATTTAACTCTTGGGCCTCAAATATGGGCTTTCTCCATAATGCCCTCACTAATTCTCTTGAATTGTCCACTTTGCCCTTAATTCCTCTAATATTATTTTAAATTAATAATAATACTAATATATTCATATTATATACTATTATTTAATTAAAATAACCAAAACTCCACAAAACACCGACATCGACACGGACCACCAAAATTCACGGAAAATTCACAAATATTATATTTAAGTAAATTAAATCAATATTTCTCATAAATTTGGGGTGTTACATGCACCACTCCAATTTTCTACTGCAATTCAAGAATTCTGCTATCCACGTCAAAGTTCCACAACAACGAATAAGGAAGAAGCGAACAAGGATGTGAAAGATTAATACCTGGATTTCTGCTCGTCGTCATCATCAAGGTACGAGTATCTTCGTCACCTTCTCGATATAGCTGCGGCCTTGGATTTAGAATCCATTGTGTTTTAATGTTTGTGCTATGAGTTCTAACTATTTCGTAATGTTTGATTTCTGTTTGAATTCGATCCCGTCATTTGGTTGAGTGTTAAAAGAAAATAACTCTGGATTAGGAATGAGGGCGAAATTTTAGAGGGAGTTGTTATTCGTTGTTTCTTGATTGGAGGTGGTTGGCCGGAGGAGGACGGCGGCGGCCACCGCGCGTCACAGCCTTCTCCGGCAGGTATTAGGGTTCCGGCGTTAAAAAATAGCAGAGGGGGAATAGGGTAGAGTGAGGTCTGAGCGAAAAAGAAGAGTTTAGATTGATTTGTTTCTCTCCTCTTCCCCTTTATCTGAGAGATGGAGATAAGGATAAGGTTGCCATCAACAGCTCTGGCGGTGACATGTGTCACCACGGTGGACACTTGTCGCCGTCCGGTTCCCCCTCTCATTGATACGGTGGGTGTATCCCCATACTTACCACCGTGCACCCTTTCGTTGTAGCTCTTTGATGATCTCAGAGGATTGATCAAACGGGCCTGATTGACTCCCATGCCATGAAGATCCATCATGCGCCTTTAGGCCCTAATCTCTTTGGGCATATATTAGTTGCTATACGCACACCCTCAGTACTAGCCCAATGCATTTTAACTGGAAAATTGCTATGTTTGTACCCCCAGTTTGTGTTCCTCATTTTTGTTCTTTTCCTTTAATACATGCTAGAAATTCTATTTTTAAAAATAGTTTCTATTTGAGGAAAATTATTAGTAAACTCAGGTGTGCACCTGAAGATGTTAATTAATTTTCCTCAATTTTAAATTCCATTTTTGGTATGAGTTGTTATTTCTTCTTGAATTTACCTTGAAATATGTTTCTATGATCATACCCTTGATTACATGCTTCCTAATTGATTTTTCTTAGTTAGTTGTGAATTGAATTTTTGTACCTAATTTGATACATGGTTTGTGAACATATTGAAGGACCTTGTACATTTGTTTGAGACTTTTTAGGGCCTTTTTAAGTTTACTTTTGGTAATCTCTTGTGGATGTATAGTCATTGATCATAGGTGAATTGCTTGCACTAATTTGAACATGATAAAAGCCAAATTTTGAGCCCATCTTCTTGACATGTTTAGGCTCTGACCTCATTCAACTATGCTTTAAATCACATATTTTTCCAATGCTCATAACCATTTTTCCATGCATTTTCATTATGATTAACACACTTGTGCCCGTGTTGTATTCGTGAGATGTTTGATGAGAAGGCATTTATGCCATGACTTGGAAACTTATATTGATCTTATATGCTTAGAATGTGACACAATTTAGAGGACCTATAATTTATTCCAAGTCATTTTTTGTATGTTCATAGTGTGCATGGAAGCTTGTATGTTTTAAGCATCATTTCGCATAAACTTTGTGGCATTCTACTTGTGCTTTTGAGACTTCTTGTTGTCAATCCCTTTTGATACATGTAAACATGATGCTATGAAGCATAGGTACTGACCTAAAATATTTGTTTTCATTTAAATTGGACCTATCATTCTTATTTGCATGATCAAGTTTGCTTTGGCTCCTAAGAGGGAATTGACACTTGCTTGCCTAGTTTGCTTAATCCTTTGAATTCCACTTGTGTGCATTGATTGTGAACTTTGAACATAACTTGTGGGTGCCTTCTCCACTGACCTAAACTTGTCTCATGTTTATTTACATCTTCATGACTTCATTTCTTACTTGTATTGCAAGTCACTAGTTTAGGAATTGATTGAAGTTAACTTGTGGTAGTTTTGCTTGAGTGATTGAGACATGTGATAACTTGAAGCCTCTTGATAATTATAGGATGTTTTAGGTGTTCATAACTTGATTTCATTTCTGACTTTGAGCTTTATTAATTGCCTACATCCATACTCATTTGTTCTTTGCAAAAACGCATTTGAAATGTTCCATCTTAGTGGGCTCAAGTGTGCATAACTTGTTTTCTCATCATGAATGCATCCATATGATATCTCTATGTTAGTTCAATGATATTCTCATGCATCAATGAAGGGTGAAAATTCTGACCTTGGTCCATTTTCATGTTTTAATTCAATTCATCTAACTTATAGTGGCTTTCTTTTGTAGTTTACAATTGACTTTGAAGTAGACTTTAGCTTTTGCTATAGTTTGTAATTGTTTGATTTCTTTTGGTCAATTAAGATGGATAGGGTTTAACCAAAAGTCTTTACCAACTTAGGCCTTGTTCCTTTGGTTGTTTCATTGTTGCTTTTTCCTTGTGATTTCTAACTCATTTGTTGATTTGTGCAAGGTGCTTCAATGAAATCTCCAAGAATGGCATAGTTTGTCTACTTTGTAAATGCTCATTTCTAACTTGTTTGTTCATTAACATCAACAGGTGCTTACGTTGTTTTTTCTTGCGCTGCTTTGCTACGGATTTATATCTGTTTGGTAGGACATCTCATCTCTTTATATCCCTCGAACTTTACCGCTTACAAAATGCCATGAGAAGTAGGAATAGAGATGCATGACTTGGAGTCCCTACTTTAGGTGGGTAAGGCTGTTTATTTGTTTTAAATTCCTCCAAAGAGGCTCTGATTGTGTTTGTTTACTTTTGTGCCAAAGACCTCAAAGAGGCGTCTCATTCCCCATTTCCCCGAAAAGTCCTCAAAGAAGGCATTGGGTGGAATGAGAGTCCGCAATCGACTCCCGCCATTTCTAGTCCCAAGTCGTTCATAGCTCGCATTTTATGTTGATGCTTTGAACATGGCTTACTCTTGTTATCGAGCCCGTCAAGTGGAAAAGGGTTTCGTAATCAAACCCCCACACGTTGTCTATAGCTCGCATTAACCAATGTTGATACTTATGTGATCTTATTCACATCTTCCCCTTCCTTACTCTGCTCTCCATGGTTCTCGATACCATTGGATGAGTACCCCTATTTGTCACAGCCAGCTTGTTTGCCTCGGTTGATATGACCCCTTGGCTAAAGCTTCCCCTTTTCTTACTTTGATTGTGTGACATTATTGTTGACTGACACTGTTTACTCTTTCTTTGCTTTTAGTTCATTTTGTGATTGATTTATCCTGTGCTTACTTGTCTGATGACATGATCCCGTAGGATTCCTCGTTCCCCTTATTTTTTGATTAAGTCGAAGGTAGGAGAGACATTAGGATAACAATCCATGCATGACAACATTAGTGTCATACCCCACATTTTGACCACTAAGATTTCCTATCATTGTGCAAATCATCATCACCATATGGCTGAACCATTAGTCTCCCCAAAGATGGGTGAGCATCCACTACAATCAGGCTTAGGGTTTCAAGCTCTCTCAGAGCTCTTAGACAAAGGATCAATCAAGAAATGACATGATCTTCAACTTGTCTAGCCTCTCAAACATCCACAAAGGATCAAGAGGACTCCCACTTCAAGGATTAAGCACAAGGCTTCTCCCTTCTAGGTGGATCAAGCCTTAAGATTGCCAGTATCACCAAATTAGGGTTTGGTGACCAGGGCCTCCAGATGAAAATTTTCCTCTGGACATGAGCCAATGCTTCAAAGCACAACCTATGATGCCCCAAGGGACATCATGAACCCAATCATCAAGTCAATTTTACCTCAGGGGATGCATTCACTAAAAAATCAGGAATTAGGGTTTCTTGACCTAATTCACCCCTAAGTTGACTTTTGGGACAAATCATGAGCCAAGACCTCAAGAGAGTATTTGAGGGTCTCTAATACACCACATTGATCCATTTGCAACAATGGATTGATCCAATAAGCTTGAGCAACAAGTTTCAATTTCATCTGAACCACAGTTAGGGTTTCGCGGGAAAAGTCAACTGTAGCTTTGACTTTTGACCAGGACATGCTCCCAAACCCTAGGACATGATTAAATACACCCTATAACACCTATGAAATCAATCCATTAAGTTTGATTTAGGTCAAGGACTCGATTTCATAGAGGATCGCACAGTTTAGAATTCATCTGACAAAAACTCAACAGTGCACAAAAGTCAAACTTTGACTTTTTGAAATTTTTCACAATTATGGTTCTTTGACCCCAAAATGATGTTAATGTATGATTGGAATCATCATTCATCAAGAAAAATCAAGAAAAGTGGGATAACTTGTAAAAGGGGTAACCATAAAAAACTTAGAAAATTTTCTAAGTTATGGAACAAAGTGGCTAGGGTACCAACTTTGGAGGATCATAACTCCTAAACCACAAGGCCATTTTTTTCCCATCCAAAGTTGGATTTGTAGCTCTCATTACCCTCTACAAAAGCTTCAACTACCACTCATTCCAATTCCCCACGGATTTCAAGTTATAGAATGATTAAAATCAAGAAAAGTGAAAATGTCACTTTTTTCCAACACTTAGTGAAATTTTCAGTAAGTCAGAATCTGCCTTCACTTTTTTCCAAATGTAGGGGCATTTTTCACTTGGATCCAAAAAGTATCAAAACCAATTATGATCAAACAGTTATTGTATCATATGACGGCTTTCCAAAATGGCCAAGAACTCCATCAAATTCCACTTGAGCCATGAGATATGACAATGGCAATATGCCTTGCTGAAAACTGCCAAGGCTAGGCAGAATTTTGCACTCTTGCATGATTTGGAAAAATCAGATAATTCCAAGCCTTTTCATCACTTTGGACACATCTTAGGATCAAATCTAAAGGGAACAAACAGTGATCTGAGCCTCCAAAGTCTTTGTAACAAGAAGTAGCATGCCAAACCTAGAAATGCCTAAAAGAGGGACAAGACTCCAATTTTGGATTGGAGCATTTAATGGATGCAACAAGGTGGCATGGACTGACACATTTACAACTAAATTCAGTCAAGAATGATCCAACAACTTGGGAACCATAGCTATGTGCCCTAACCTCTAGTCAATGGCAAGAGGAGACTAGGATTCCCATTACTCAACATTGGCCAAACCTCTGCTGTAGTTGCCATTCACTATTGATCCCAAAACAAACTTGCTCTACTATAAATAGAGCTCGTTTGTGCTCAGTTTGAGTACACCAAAGCCATCAAACAGATGCTTTCCTCAAAATCACCTTCTCACTTCCAAATTTGCCTTCCAAAGAAAGTCACTATCGGGTTTTGAGTTTGAGAGCAATTCCAACCAAACCAATCACACACACACACACCTCATAAACATCATATAAAAATGATCCAAACACTCACATAACATCTGGAACACCAAAATCACAAAATCACTAGCCAATTGCTCAAGCCTTTGACAGATTTGCCGTTGGGGTACCATCTCAAGTTCCAGATCATTTTAATCCATTCCAAGCATCCAGACACACTCCATGGCACCTAGGGAAGCTATCCAGATCATTGGAACCTAGCTGTAACACCTCTAACACAAAACACGATCACCAGCTGCAAGAGGTGAGCATGAACTCTTCTAACTCTATGATCCATACATTTTTTGCTACACAATAATTTGGCCATATGTTCATAATCATGCATAGAGTGTTACCCTCAATCAATTGCTTTGTATGAATCGTGTATGGAATTTCTGAACCTTCATGCAGAATTTAGGGTTTTTGAGGTTTCTCTTTGATTTCTTATTCCATGCTTAAAATAAATGAAATTAAATACCATAGACATGATCGTGAGGTTGAGACGAGTAGATTGATATGTAGATTGCATGATATAATCAAGTATTCAGTGAGATTGGATAGAAAACACAAATCTGCAGAAACAGAGGAAGGGCGCGTGTTCTTGCCATGTTCTTGGTGCCCTTTTTCAAATATTTGAATATTTGAATTTTGTGATTTTATTTAATTGATTCAAAAATTAATTTCTCTATGAGTTTTAATGATTTTGAGTTGATTCTTTTTTTAATAATTCACAAAAATGTTAAAATATTTTATTTTACCAAAAAATCCCAAAAATATTATTTATTTCATATAATAGATATTTTTTGCCAAGAATCAATATTTTAATTGTTTTTTACATTTAAAATATTTTTTCCTTCTTGATTTTGCAAAATTTAATGATTTCTCATCATTTTGTAGGTCAAAACATGATTTTTGAAACATTAATCCAAGATCACAATTTGTTTTTCACATGTTAAACAATTATGATCAATTTTATTCAATTTTTTATTCAATTAAAATACATTTTGGAAACAAATTAGGGTTTTGATTAATTCAACCCTCATCAAACCTTTTTCAAACTTTTGGGCCTCTAATAGAGTGTAAGACCCAATCCTTTGTAAATATAAACCTATTTTGAGCCTCAAATGTTGTATAAGTCCCGTTGTATTTCAAAAGTTCAGCGCGATTATCGCCCGTTTAAAACAAACCATCTGGGCCTCTCCTCGAGCTATAAGACCCATTCAAAACCATTTTGGGCCACTAATAGAGTGTAAGATCCAATCCCTTTTTGAAACCAAAAACTTTTGGGCCTCAGTCATTGTATAAGACCCACAGTGTTTTCAAAACCTCGGCGCGATCGTCGCCCTTTTCAAAATTAACGATTGGGATTTTCCTTGAGCTATAAGACCCATCTTTGTTCACTTTCAATCATTTTGGGCCTCTTGATAGAGTGTAAGACCCATCCCCTTGTACAGAAAACCTTTCTTGGGCCTCAGTCACTTGTATAAATCCCTGTTCAAAATGACAGTGCGATCACAGATAAAACCCTGGGCCTCTCCTTGAGCTGTAAGCCCCAACAATCTTTTCAAAGCACTTTCTCCTTTGATTTTTAATATAATATTGTTATCTAAGTTTTCTTTGTTGAACAACTAACAAAACATCATGGAAGCTCTAAAACTGAGTAAGTGTTTACCCGCTTTCATTTACCGCTTTCATATGTATATAACTGTATTATGGGGCTGTTTCATTGTAAGTCTTCTTTCATAAACTCATATCGACTGTGTAGTACTAGTATAGATATTTATAGTTTCCCAGGCAACTACGTCTAGAACTAGACAAAACCTCGTCTCCTTACATCCGACGTTCTCCCGGATATTTTAACATAACCTAAACCAAGAGAATTTTCTTTTACAACAATTTTAGATAACTAGATCTAAGAAATCTCCCCCTTGAACAGTTCATATACAGAAGGCCAATGTTCCAAGTGAAACCCCTTCTGGAACTGTTCATCAGCCGCCTCTTGGGCTTAGTGTAAGGACCCACAGGCTTCCTAAAAGCATCCCCGCCTCCTCTTGGGCGTTGTACAAGGACCCGTCGGCTTCTTAGAAGTTTTCACAGCCTCCTCTTAGGCTTCGTATAATGATTCTTCCTCCAGGAAGATAGCCTCCTCTTGGGCTTCGTACAAATTGTCCCTTCGGCTTCTTAAAATTTTTTCTCGCCTCCTCTTGGGCTTCGTACAAATTGTCCCGACGACCTCTTAAAGGTATAGGAACAGAAATTAGTCTAGATCTTTCTACCGTGAACGTACTGTCCCTTAATCTCTCTTAAGCATAGTACAAAAGATAAAACTCTAGACTTGGACAGTCTAATCTCCTTGAGTCTCGAAGACATTCTCAAGTTCCTTTCAAAAATAGGAAAAAACACCCGTAGACTTGGGCAGTCTCAATACCATTCGGATTCCCCGTTTCCTTAAAGAACAGGAAATAATCCCGGTCCTCAGATCAAATCCATGAGTACAACATTACCCATATAAGAACTGATTTTCTCTTTTAACCAATATACTAGACCTGTCACTCAGCTGAAACAGTAACCCTAGCCCCCTCTTGGGCTTTGTACAATGATTCTCCCCAGCAGAGTTAACCTTTGCAGCCTCCATCTCGGGCTTTGTATGAGATACAAAACACTCTTTTGTTGAGTATAAAGGACTCTCTTGTTGAGTCAAACCTTTGCAGCCTTCATCTCGGGCTTCGTACGAGGTACAAAATCACTCTCTTGTTGAGTATAAAAGACTCACTTGTTGAGTCAAACATTTTTAGCCTTCATCTCGGGCTTTGTACGAGATATAAAACACTCTCTTGTTGAGTATAAAAAGACTCTCTTGTTCAGTCGATCACCTTTAGCCTCCATCTCGGGCTTCGTACGAGATACAAATCACTCTCTTGGTGAGTATAAAAGACTCTCTTGTTGAGTCAAACCCTTTTTTACCTCCGTCTTGGGGTTCGTACAAGACACATATAAAAACACTCTCTTGTTGAGTCAACCCTTTTAGCCTCTATCTCGGGCTTCGTACGAGACACAAAAGCATCCTCTTGTTGGGTCAATACCCTCCTCTTAGGCTTTGTATAAAGAAATCCCCGTTTGATTAATTCAACCTTTTAGCATCAAATCATGCTTTGGTCATAGCATACAAACATCAATAACTCCTTTTCCCTCGTCTAACTGTTATAAGCGGCGAGCCTCTAGATTATTTACATCTACGCCACTGTCCCTCTTTTAGCATGAGAAATTCCTAAGGAAAGATGGCATTGCTCTAAACTGAGTTAAAGTCTTCTCCTTCAAGTTGAAAATCCCCTATAAAGGAAATTATGGCATTGCTGGATTCGCATATCCCAATTAAAGTAATTCTCGTTTATAATCAGTCACCCAACAATTGTGACAAACAGACCCCTTTAGAGATGACAAATTCTCTCTAAAGTCAACACCCTTTTAGCTTCACATCTTGGGCTTCGAACTAGATACAAATAGACCCTTCAGCTTCACATCTTGGGCTTGGAACAAGATATAAACCATCTTTAGCTTCATGTCTTGGGCTTTTAACAAGACACCAAAACACCATTTCCTCCTATAGAATAGGAGGAACTACGATCGCTCTGATTTCCCTATCCCGGGAATACGTAGACATAAGATTGAAAAAGAATCTTAGCGAGCACACTAATCAAAGAAAAAACCCAAAGTCCCCTACCTCCATCCAATCTGGCGCAGGATCCCAACAAATTCCCCATGAACAATCCCGGTATTTCGTTCTGAACAAAATAAGCAGAGAGAGGCCCACGAACTAAAGCCGCATCTGTAAACCAACAGTTTTGACTGTTTAACCTCAGTTTGCAAGCAGGGTTAGTTGGAGACATCTATTTCCCTTCCTTGTTCAGCTTCAATAGGATAAAAAATGAATCGAACTGTAGTACCAAAGCGATAGTAATTCGAAACGACAAAAACCGCGCTACAGAAAATGGCGACCACAGTGGGAGCTGACTTGTTCTTCTCCCGTCTCTTAGGAGGAAACCTTAAGTTTAGACAATTTCACAGGAAAAATGGCGCCCACCGTGGGGCCAAACAAGGGAATCTTGTCTCTCTTATCTCTCTGGTTGAAACCTTCTCTTAGGACGAGTCCTTGGGTTCACAAGGTATCACCGAATGACGGTTCCATCGGGGAATGTCATTATTGCTAGGATCGGCCCTCACTAGGATCTTAGGTTAAAAACCTTTAAGATGGGAAGGTACCACAGAATGGCGACTCCGCCGGGGAGCTATTTTCTGTTAGGATCATAGGATTCATAGCTCTTAAAAAGTCTAGGACATTAGGACAAATATATATACTGCTTTCCTAATTGATATCTGTGTTTATTTTTCTACTAATGGGAATGCGTATGATGCTGCATGTGGAAAGACCTCTTTCAGTAGTGCAGAAGCTATCGAAAATAGTTGTCACGCGATACTACCCTCTTCTGAGATTCTTCAAAATACATCACCTAGCACGGTTCCCGACCTGCTGATGTTATCTCGACAAGAATCAATGATTTTGAGAGACAGGTACAAAAATCACTAGTATAAACCTTTGGGATGGGTAGAGCCTTGACTTCATGACACCGACCCTTTGACCCCATGTTTTTTCTATGTTTTTGTGTGCTACATTCATGCATTCATTTAAAAAAAACATTAAGCAAAGAAAATCTTCTCTTCTAGTCTCTCTTTTTCAAATTAAACTAAGACAATGATTGCAAATATCAGAGAAAGGAGATTGCGCTAATGGATTTCGGTAGAAGGAAAAATCACAAGTATACCTTCAAGGTTCCAAAACTAGAGGATTTGAGAGGATTAGCAAGGATGATCACTAACCCTGACACTTTCAGAGCCAAGTACGGAGGTCTGCTACCTCTGTTAAGGGTCCATGTAATTGAGGGAATCCTGGAGGCACTCATTCAGTTTTACGATCCGGTCTATCACTGTTTCACATTCCCGGATTACCAGCTCGCACCAACGCTGGAGGAGTATTCTCATCTGATTGATCTACCCATTACTGATCAAGCTCCCTTTTTTGGACTGGAAGATATTCCAAAGGATCAGACCATTGCAAAAGCAATTTATTTGGACGAATCAGAAATCAAGACTCACCTGACCACCAAAGGAGGAATCCCAGGTTTACCAGCCAAGTTTCTGGTAAAGAAAGCTTTATACTTTGCTAGTATAGGGAACATGGCCGCTTTCGAGAGCATCTTTGTTTTGCTCGCCTAGGGGTTATTTTTGTTTCCCTACATTGATAACTTCGTCGATATCAACGCTCTTAAGGTTTTTCTCATTTGAAACGCCGTACCAACCTTGCTCGCAGATGTGTATCTTTCTGTACACTTAAGGAATTTATACAGCGGAGGAATAATCACGTGCTGTGTACCCCTGCTATATAAATGGTTTATCTCCCATTTGCCTAAGTCGGCCGCTTTTTGGGATCATAAGAGTGCCTTACGTTGGTCGCAGAAAATCATGTCTCTTACCAACTCTGACATCGATTGGTACAATTGAATCTATGACGGGATCAGGATCATTGACCGTTGTGGAAATTTCCCCAACGTACCCCTCATAGGAACTAAGGGAGGAATCAATTACCATCTAGTTTTAGTTCGTCGTCAATTTGGATACCCGATGAGGCATGTCCCGCGTAATGCTCATCTGGAAGGTCTTGTCTTCAAGGAAGGAGAAAATAACAGGGCACTAAAGATGGAAATAGTGCACGCTTGGAAACATGTTCATAAGAAAATACGAGAGTCTCTAGGAAAACCGGACTGTGTCTCGATCGAACCTTATCTCCACTAGGTACAAACTAGAGCTCTCAAGCTAAAGATGCCTTATCCTCGTCACGAAGTTCTTCTGCCAAGGGAATCTGTCATGTACTCCATGACTGAAACGGAAAAACTTTAGGTTACTCTCAACAAAGTTTAACAGGAGAGGAGGTCTTGGAAGAACAAGTACCGCATTCTCAATATGGAGTGTACCAAAATACAACAACTGCTGAAAGATAAGGATGCTCCAATTGAGATTTTGGAGTAACATGCTGTAGAAAATCAGGATGACCAAAGGAATTTGCTCGCTCCTTTCACTTGGCAAAGGAATGACAACCCGACAACGGCCCAAGAGCCCCGGTCCAAGAAAAGGAAAGTACCAGAATCAGCACCCGAGTTCTCCTCAGAGAGGACTCGGGACCCATTAGCTTAGGTTTCTGTTTCCGCACCTTGTAATTTAGTGTATTTCCATTTCCGCAATCCTTTGAATTCAATAAAATGGGGGTGTCCCCACTGTTTGATATTTGCAATCTAATTGTCGAAGTTTATTTTGATTAAACCAAAAAAAAAACAATTAATATAATCATTGCATTCATCATTCTCACGTCACGTATTCTTCTTACCTACGAATCTCACGTTTGTGTCTCGGTTCTAGAGTCAAACTGTCTCATTCGTACAATACTCGGGCCAATCGTCAGAAAAAGATGGATGATCTCGAGGAAGAGAACAGAGAGTTGAAAGAAGAGATTGACGCTCTAAGAGAGGATGTGAGAAAGCTTCGTAATGACATGCAAGTCATGGCAGAAGCTCAGCTACAAAGAACTGTGATCTCAGAGATCACCTCAACGCCCATAGTAGAGAAGTATGATCCTTGGTATCAAATGCCGAAAGATCGTCCCTAGGGCATGCCTGTTAACTATATCCCGGAAGGATATGTTCCGCCAATCACTGAAGACCACGGAATCATAGCAGAAACCACTGGGCCTGAAGGTTACAAACTTCGGGAAAGCGAGGATGCCAGAGTCATAATGAGGACTCCTGAAGGTTACAAACTTCGGGAAGCGCCAAGATTCACTGCCGTAGTAACGGTACCACCCCCTGTGGTGCACACTGTCCCAGAAGGACAGATCCCACAAATACCTTCTGGTAGAAAGGACAACATGTTTGACAGAATGAATTAGTTCCAGGAATAATTCCTGGAGATGCAAAAAGAACTGCAGGCCCTTCGCGGTCAGGATCTATTTGGAAAGGATGCCGTAGACCTTTGTTTGGACCCCAATGTGAAAGTCCCGCACAAATTCCAAGTACCTGATTTTGAAAAATACAAGGGTAACTCTTGCCCTCAAAGCCATTTGGTGATGTACGCTCGGCGAATGTCAGCTCAGACAGAGAACCAGGATCTACTGATTCACTACTTTCAGGATAGTTTAACCAGTGCCGCATTAAAATGGTACATGGGTTTAAACCGCGCTATGATTAGCACTTTCAGAGATCTTGGCACTGCCTTCGTCCAACAATATAAATACAATTTGGACGTGGCACCAGACAGAGATCAACTCAGATCAATGTCGCAAAAATACAAGGAAACCTTTAAGGAATATGCTCAGAGATGGCGTGAAATTGTCGCTCAAATTTGTCCACCTCTTGAGGAAAAATAGATGACAAAGATTTTCTTAAAGACCTTGAGCTTATTTTACTACGACAGAATGGTTGCCAGTTCGCCCAGCGACTTCACCGAAATGGTCGGTATGGGAGTGCGTCTCGACACTGGGTCAACAAGCGGTACTAAAAAATACGGTAGTGCTCTCCCTAAGAAAAAAGGAGCAAGATATTAGGAATATCTCTCTCAGAAAGCAAAGGCGACAGTACCAACCAGTAGCAGCTGTAATTCCTGCTATCAACCCTGCGCCTGTTTCTACGTATCAACCTCAGGTTGCTCAAAGCCAACCGCATTCGCAGCAATTTCAGCAAATATGCATTGTAGACAGAGTGGATATGGCCATGTGCCACCTCATAATTATCACTAGTGTGATATCTACTCTAAAAGCAATCAAGGATGTCCTGTGGTGCAATCAGCTCTACAGGAACAGTTGGATCTCGGATGGATCCAAGATCACCGAGTTCATGGAGTTAACATGGTTTATACAAATTCCAACATTATTCAAAACCACGATATCCATGCGATGAATGTCAACTTGGTGGTAATGCACTCAAGGCAAAGCCAGTATCATAATCTGCCGCGTCACGATTATAATTCCTTCCTGACTTGCTCGGTAAACAAACAGGGATGCTCTTTAGTACAGGAGGCCCTCCAGCGTCAGATGGATCTTGGATGGATTCAATACTACCATGATAGGAATCATTATCAAATCAAC
This sequence comes from Lathyrus tuberosus, assembly GCA_022829125.1. NCBI lineage: Eukaryota > Viridiplantae > Streptophyta > Magnoliopsida > Fabales > Fabaceae > Lathyrus > Lathyrus tuberosus. The sequence continues at coordinate 181,932 of JALAZF010000357.1, forward strand.
ATTATTCAAATCTTCGATATTCGCTTGATGAATAGCAGCCTGGTGGAGTTACATGCTAAAATCACATGATTATTAGGGCTGTAAAGCGAGTTGCGAAGAGGATCAGGGTTGTGCCCTTGTCCAGGAAACACTTCAGCACTTGTTGAACCACTGGTGGCTTCCAATCTATATGGATGAAGACACCCAGCAAATTAGTATCATTAACGGGAATCCTACTAGATATCAAAGTCAGGATGTTCGGTCGATGGAAATAGATCTAGTAAGGTTAAACTGTATTCAAAGCGGACGTGGCCAGGTGCCACTACACAACTATGAGCGGTGAGGAGTTTGCTCAGTGGATAATCAAGGATGCTACCTCGTGCGAGCAGCCCTTCAAAGTCAGTTGGATTGCAAAGAAATTCAACCATGGTCAATTTCTGGATCAGTCAACTACTTCGTTGATCAAATCGAGGATGTTGTCGTAATCTCTGATCATCAGAGGGCTAGGGATGTTTGTACCATTATCCCTCTACTTGACGAATAGAGAGGTCCCAATCGGGAACAGATCGAAATTACTTACGATCGTCAGAAAAATTAGAAGGCTCCCATAATCATCTATCTACCGGGACCACTACCTTATGAATCAACTAAGGTTATCCCTTATAAATACGGTGCAACAACAATTGAGAATGGAAATGAAATTCTGTTACCCTCCATCGTGAATATTGCAGACATCAGTCGAGTAACACAGAGTGGTAGAATCTTCAACAAAGGAGTTGGAGAACCCAGCAAAGAAAATGAACCTCAGACAGAAGTTTCCAATCCACCAGTCGGTCAATCCAGTAATCCCGACCTTTCGAAAAACAATGATGAGATGCTGAAGCTCGTCCAAAGGAGTGAATACAACATTGTTGATCAGCTGTTACAAACTCCTTCAAAGATCTCGGTATTATCACTGTTACTTAGTTCAGAAGAACACAGGGAGGCTCTACAGAAAGTCTTGGAGCAAGCCTTTATGGAACAGGATGTAACAATCAGACAGTTCGATAACATTGTCTCTAACATCACTTCCTATAATAACTTGGGATTTAGTGATGAGGAATTACCTGAAGAAGGTTGCCGTCATAACATGGCGCTCAACATTACAGTCAACTGCCAGGACGATGCTTTAGCCAGCGTATTGGTAGACACTGGGTCAGCCCTAAATGTTATGCCAAAGTCCACTTTGATGCAATTATCATTCAAAGGACCTCCGATGAAAACCAGCGAGGTCGTCGTCAAAGCATTTGACAGATCCAGAAAAACGGTTATCGGCGGAGTTGACCTTCCTATAACTATCGGTCCTCACACTTTCCAGGTCATGGACATCCGACCAACATACAGTTGTTTATTAGGAAGACCTTGGATACATCAGGCTGGGGCGGTCACTTCGACCCTCCACCAAAAGCTAAAGTTAGTCCAGAACGGCCAACTTGTCACGGTTTATGGAGAACAAGCCTTGCTTGTGAGCAACTTGTCGTTATCTACTTGTGTAGAACCCGAGGAGGTTGTTGGAACTCAGTTCCAAGCACTTTCGATGAGCAATGAGAATCAATCAGAGAAAGGAACCTCGATTTCCTCATACAGAGATGCTCTCGAAGTGATCGAAAATAACAATGCAAAAGGATGGGGACAACTTATCATGCTCACTGATAACAAAACAAAGAAGGGTCTTGGTTTTTCTGCAACCTGCACCCAGACAGCTGCTAACGATGAAAGTCTTCATCCCATTCAGAACTTCTTCCACAGTGGAGGCGTCCTTCAACTAGTGACTCAAGAAGTGCATACCATCAATAAATATGATTCTTCCGATACAGAGGAAGAATGGAAGTCTTATCTCAACGAGGACGGTTATACGTCTCAGGGCGAAACGCAGACTCCCATTTGCTATCCCGCACAGAGTTCGAGATTTATACCAAGGTCAGATGTCGAAATGATATACGGAGATTGTGATCCTGAAGGATGTCGTGCTCCCCCAAACTCATTAGAGGAGGACACTCTGATAAAAGACAGCTTTGACCCCGATTACTATGGCCTGCCAATGTGGTGACCTTCCCCAAGAAACTTGGGGCAAGAAAGTCAGCCGAACAATGAAAATCAGCTGAGCATCATTGAAAAGAATACATGCGTCCCCACCATGTCGTGGGATCAACACCCAGGTTATCCTGAAAATACCCAGCACGACGATGAATTCACAACGTTTGCAGGACTAGAATTCATTAACTATGCTTTTCCCGAGGTCAACGTCATCGAGAGGGATGACTCCTCCAGTTCCAAAGAAGTGTGGGATACCTTGGGACAACCGAGTGGAAAATACGACTTCAAGGTCAAATACACCGCTCCTGAAAGCTCTTGTATCAGGCACGAAGACATCTAGCCAACTGAATGGGGAGATACAGCTGAGAGTACAAATACTACGCAAAATTCAACTGAGGAATCCTCCTACGACAACTCTGCCTGGGAGACAGATTCCAATGATCTAGCTCCACCAGAAATCAGCGTTATTTCTGAAGACAAAATAAGGAAGGTACCAGACTTTGTGATTCACCGAGGAGTTCGCCGCCAATGGGTTGCTGTCGATGTTCCGAAAATTGTTCATAAGTCAAAGTAATTGTCGTCTTTAACCTTTCACCCTGCCCAGGTGAAACGGATGTTTTGATAGGGCTCGTTTTCTGTAAATTTCCCTTTTCGCTTTGCCCAAAGCGACAGAGTTTTGTTTTGTAGGGCTGTAGTTTCAAGAATAGACTTGTTCATAAATAAAATAACATCGTTCTGTAATTTCTGCATTAATTGTTGTTTTCTCTTTTCGCTTTTTCAGAAAATGGTAATCTTAAAAAACAAATCAATAATAAAAACAAGCAATTTTCCAAGAAAAATACACTGCACACACTCTTGCATTCTCTCTATCTCTTCTAAACACAAATCATACCGTCATGCAGATTACTTGTTTCAAACCCCGTTGAAACATACGATCCAATGCCTTCTCCCAACTTTGAGTTCCCGGTATTTGAGGCTGAAGAAGAAAATGACGGCGAAATTCCAGAGGAGATCTCCCGACTACTTAGACAAGAGGAAAGGTCCATTGAACCTCACAAAGAGCCGTTGGAAACGGTAAACTTGGGTTCAGAAAAAGAGAGAAAAGAAGTCAAGATTGGGGCACTGCTCAGTCCAACTGTCAAAGAGAGTTTGACAAAGCTTCTCAGAGAATTTCCCGATGTGTTTGCTTGGTCCTATCAGGACATGCCAGGGTTAGATACCAGCATCGTGGAACATCATCTACCGTTAAGATCAGAATGTTCGCAGGTAAAACAAAGGTTGAGACGGACTCATCCAGACATGGCTGTCAAAATCAAAGAGGAGGTACATAAACAAATTGACGCGGGTTTCCTCGCTATGTCAGAATATCCTCAATGGTTAGCCAACATAGTACCAGTTCCGAAAATGGACGAAAAAGTCAGAATGTGTGTCGACTACCGAGATCTGAACAAGGCAAGTCCAAAGGACGACTTTCCCTTACCACACATTGACATGTTGGTAGACAGTACAACAAAGTTCAAAGTTTTCTCCTTCATGGATGGATTCTCGGGCTATAATCAAATCAAAATGGCGCCGAAAGACATGGAGAAAACTTCGTTCATTACCCCATGGGGTACTTTTTGTTACAAGGTAATGACGTTCGGTTTGAAGAACGCCGGGGCAACCTATCAGTGGGCCATGACTACTCTGTTTCTTGACATGATACATAAAGAAATCGAAGTGTATGTCGATGATATGATTGCAAAATCTAAAACAAAGGAGGAGCATGTGACACACCTATCAAAACTATTCGAGCGGTTGAGAAAGTACAAACTCCGCTTGAATCCCAACAAGTGCACCTTCGGTGTCCGTTCAGGGAAACTCTTAGGGTTCATCGTCATCCATAAATGAATTGAGGTTGATCCCGATAAGGTCAAGGCCATTCAAGAAATGCCTTCTCTGAAAACTGAAAAACAAGTCAGAGGATTCCTGGGATGTTTGAACTACATCTCCAGATTCATATTCCTCATGACCGCGACATGTGCGCCGATTTTTAAATTACTCAAAAAGAACCAGGACTGCGTTTGGACAGAAGACTGTCAAACCTCTTTCAACAGTATTAAGGAATATCTGTTGAACCCACGGATTCTATCACCTCCAGTGGAAGGAAGACCACTGATCCTCTACCTCACACTCCTAGAGTACTCCATGGGTTGTGTACTTGGCCAACAAGACGAAACCAAAAGGAAAGAGTCTGACATCTACTATTTGAGCAAGAAATTCACCGACTGCGAGACTCGGTGCACTATGCTTGAGAAAACTTGCTGCGCTTTGGCTTGGGCAGCCAAACGTCTTCGCCAGTACATGATTCGTGACACTACTTGGTTGGTCTCTGAAATGGATCCAATCAAGTATGTATTTGAAAAACCTGCTCTCACGGGAAGGATTGCCCGTTGGCAGATGTTGCTGTCAGAATAGGACATCGAATACCACGCTCAAAAAGCCGTTAAAGGAAGTATTTTAGTCGATCATTTGGCTCATCAACCGATTGACGACCAGGAATCAATTGGGTTTGACTTCCCGGACGAAGATGTCATGTATTTGAAAATGAAAGATTGTGATGAACCGCTACCCAGTGAAGGGCCAGAACCAGGTTCCCAATGGGGACTAATTTTCGATGGAGCTGTCAATCATTACAGAAACGGAATTGGGACAATCATCATAACACCTCAGGGTACCCACATTCCTTTCACCGCTAGACTTACATTCAAGTGCACAAACAATGAGGCCGAATATGAAGCCTGTATCATGGGTATCGAGGAAGCGATTGATTTGAGGATCAAGAACTTGGATGTATATGGCGACTCAGCTTTGGTCATCAATCAGATCAAAGGAGATTGGAACACATACCAATCAGGATTGATTCCCTACAAAGAATACGCAAGAAGGTTGTTGCCCTTCTTCAACAAAATCGAGTTTCATCACATCCCTCGTGATGAGAATCACATGGCTGATGCATTAGCCACCCTCTCTTCCATGATTAGTGTAGGTCAATGGAATGACCTACCTAAGATCAACATAATGCGCCTTGAACGGCCCGCTTACATCTTCACGATTGAAGCAGTCATAGTCGGCAAACCTTGGTATCACGATATCAAATGCTTCCTTCAGAAACAAGAGTACCCACCTGGGGCACTAAGGAAAGACAGAAAAACCCTCAGAAGGCTAGCAGGCAGCTTCTTCCTGAGCGGTGATACACTCTATAAGAGAAATTTGGACATGGTCTTGCTCCGATGCGTAGACAGACCAGAAGTAAACATGTTGATAAAAGAAATTCACGAAGGATCCTTTGGCACTCATGCCAACGGACACACAATGGCCAGAAAAATTCTTAGGGCCGGGTACTATTGGTTGACCATGGAATCTGACTGCTACAAGTACATGAGGAGGTGTCACAAGTGTCAGATATACTCCGACAAAATCCATGTACCGCCAACTCATCTCAAAGTTCTTTCTTCCCCATGGCATTTTTCCATATGGGGAATCGACATGATTGGCGTGATTGAGCCCAAAGCTTCAAACGGACATCGGTTCATCCTGGTAGCCATTGATTACTTCACCAAGTGGGTCGAAGCAGCGTCATAAGCTAATGTAACCCGACAAGTGGTAGTCCAATTTATCAAAAACAATATCATCTGCCGTTATGGTGTTCCGAGCCAGATCATTACTGATAATGGATCTAACTTGAACAATAAGATGATGAAAGAGTTGTTCACAGAGTTCAAGATCGAACACCATAACTCATCTCCCTATCGACCCAAGATGAACGGAGCGGTAGAGGCAGCTAACAAGAATATCAAAAAGATTGTTCAAAAGATGGTTGTAACCTACAAAGATTGGCACGAGATGCTACCCTTTGCTCTTCATGGTTATTGCACATCTGCCCGCACTTCAACAGGGGCAACCCCTTTCTCTCTAGTATATGGCATGGAAGTAGTGCTCCCCATAAAAGTAGAGATCCTATCAATCCGAGTATTGATGGAAGCTAAGCTTACAGAAGCTGAATGGTGTCAAAGTTGACACGACGAACCAAATCTGATCGAAGAAAAGAGAATAACGGCACTATGCCACGGTCAGTTGTATCAACAGAGAATGAAGAAGGCGTTCGAAAAAAAGGTCTGACCTCGTGTCTTCAGAAAAGGAGACCTTGTGCTCAAGAAGATACAATCATTTCTCACTGATTCCCGGGGCAAGTGGACTCCAAATTATGACGGCCCCTATGTGGTCAAGAAAGCTTTCTCAGGCGGCGCCTTGAGACTTACAACCATGGACGGAGAGGAATTTGCCTACCCCACAAATGTTGACGTAGTCAATAAATACTTCACCTAAATAAAAATAATAATAATAATAAAAAAACGTCTCGGTGGATTGAAAACCCGAAAGGGCGGTCCAGGCAAAAATTAGAGACATGATAAAAAATCATCCCGGTGGATTGGAAACCTCAAAGTACAATCCAGGCAAAAATTAGGGATAATGGAAAGTAACTATGTTCAACAAAGGGCCAAATCCCTCAGCAGCAGTAATGCCATCGGTCAGGAAAACGCCAGTCAAGGTCATCTTCGACAGAAGCTCAGGATGCCCGGAATTCCAAGTTGGTAGAAGGATAGTGGTCATTATGTTTCAATGTAGCCCTTTTCCCTTAAATTACCATTTTCTAACTTTGTAAATACTCTATGGAATCACGCGGTTGGTTGATTTCCGTCCTATCAATAAAATTTGAGCCCTTGTGCTTTTGTTTGCAGTTCTCACTTGTTTTAGCTTTACGGAACGACATTTTAGCATGAATAAAGATTCTTGAAACGAAACAAAAATGAATTTACTTGTAAAAATTTTCTGCTTTTAATAAAGATGGCAATTTCTTTTGACTGTTGAACATCGAAAGAACATTGATCGCTTCGCCAAAAGTAATCGAGCTTCAAAGTGCAGAATCAAATTACTCCTTCTAAGCCAGTGTGCCTAAATGAAGGATCAGCTGTATCAGATGCGACTTTCCCATCTGATTCCCCCGGAAGAGTTCTTATCTCCTAAGCCCGACCAACATAGCTCCCGACAGGGACTATCTCTCCTAAGCAAGGCAGAATTGCTATCGTGAACCAGTGATACTTTTCATCCCCCACTATGGCAGAGTATCCAGTTTTGTTTATCTACTAGTCTGTATGTCACGTCAGTTTTGTCAGCATATACATACATATATCATGCATTATTGATTTACATTCATATTCATATTGCATCACTATCACTCTAGTCGGTCTTGTTCCCTAGTGATAAGAGTCCTCTCAATCGAGTCGTCAGTTCTTTCCTCGTCAGGAAATGAATCATCTAAGCGATCTCTCCTCCAGTTTATTTTTGGATTGAAGGTGGTTCTTTGACCACTTTGATAACTTGAACCTCTGAAAAACCATAAAACCCTCAGCCAACATCACTCTTTGCCATGGAAGATGATATCTTCGCATTCCCGAATTAAGGAAAATCCCTAGAGAAAGCCTCTCAACTAAAGACTTTCAGCAACACATTGATCCTTCTCTCCAGAATGTCAATGTCAACAAAGTCATCGGCACCTCAAAATTGGGGTACATCGTATGGCATTTCTCTGAGAAGATCTCGAGAAAAGTATGATGTAATATCCCCCAAGCGAAAGCAGTCTCTCAAGAGACTCGTTTCCCCCACCACTTTTTCCATCAAATGGTATCTCCCCAGGAAAATTTGGAGAGAAGTTTGAGGAAAACCGCTACACATAGCGTCCCTTGTCAACAAAGTTTATTGACAAAAGAAACTTAGACCAGATCCTTGGTAGGAAACCAGGATCGAGGGGAGGTTTACATCAGAAATTGAGACCAGATCCTTGGCAAGAAACCAGGATCGAAGGGTGGTTTATATCGGAAATTGAGACCAAATCCTTGGTAGGAAACCAGGATCGAGGGGAGGTTTATTCCAGAAATTGAGACCAGTTCCTTGGTGAGAAACCAGGATCGAGGGGAAGTTTAAATCAGAAACTGAGACCAGTTCCTTGGTAGGAAACCAGGATCGAGGGGAAGTTTACCTTTTCTAAGCATCATTGCTTAGCAAAAGAGGAAGGATGCGCGAACTGCCATTCATAATCACCATCAAAATTTCAGGTATTCCGATATTTAATCCTCTTGCACCCCGAATGCCCGAATACCTTCGCCATTCAAACCTTCGGGTCCAAGAAGATTAAATAGGGGCATCTATCATACCCCAAATTTTGACCACTAAGATTTTCCATCATTTTGCAAATCATCATCACCATATGGATGAACCATTAGTCTCCCCAAAGATGGGTGAGCATCCACTACAATCAGGCTTAGGGTTTCAAGCCCTCTCAGAGCTCTTAGACAAATGATCAATCAAGAAATGACATGATCTTTAACTTGTCTTGCCTCTCAAACATCCACAAAGGATCCAGAGGACTCCCGCTTCAAGGATTAAGCACAAGGCTTCTCCTTTCTAGGTGGATCAAGCCTTAAGATCGCCAGTGTCACCAAATTAGGGTTTGGTCGACCAGGGCCTCCAGATGAAAATTTTCCTCTGGACATGAGCCAATGCTTCAAAGCATAACCTATGATGTCCCAAGGGACATCATGAACCCAATCATCAAGTCAATTTTACCTCAGGGGATGCATTCACTAAAAAGTCAGGAATTAGGGTTTCTTGACCTAATTCACCCCTAAGTTGACTTTTGGGACAAATCATGAGCCAAGACCTCAAGAGAGGATTTGAGGGTCTCTAATACACCACATTGATCCATTTGCAACAATGGATTGATCCAATAAGCTTGAGCAACAAGTTTCAATTTCATCTGAACCACAGTTAGGGTTTCGCGAGAAAAATCAACTGTAGTTTTGACTTTTGACCAGGACATGCTCCCAAACCCTAGGACATGATTCAATACACCCTATAACACCTATGAAATCAATCCATCAAGTTTGATTTAGGTCAAGGACTCGATTTCATAGAGGATCGCACAGTTTGGAATTCATCTAACAAAAAGTCAACTGTGCACAAAAGTCAAACTTTGACTTTTTGAGATTTTTCACAATTATGGTTCTTTGACCCCAAAATGATGTTAATGTATGATTGGAATCATCATTCATCGAGAAAAATCAAGAAAAGTGGGATAACTTGTAAAAGGGGTAACCATAAAAAACTTAGAAAATTTTCTAAGTTATGGAACAAAGTGGCTAGGGTACCAACATTGGAGGATCATAACTACTAAACCACGAGGCCATTTTTTCCCACCCAAAGTTGGATTTGTAGCTCTCATTACCCTCTACAAAAGCTTCAACTACCACTCATTCCAATTCCCCATGGATTTCAAGTTATGGAATGATCAAAATCAAGAAAAGTGAAAATGTCACTTTTTTCAAACACTTAGTGAAATTTTCACTAAGTCAGAATCTGCCTTCATTTTTTCCAAATATAGGGGCATTTTTCACTTGGATCCAAAAAGTATCAAAACCAATTATGATCAAACAGTTATTGTATCATATGAGGGCTTTCCAAAATGGCCAAGAACTCCATCAAATTCCACTTGAGCCATGAGATATGACAATGGCAATATGCCTTGCTGAAAACTGCCATGGCTAGGGAGAATTTTGCACTTTTGCTCAATTTGGAAAAATCAGATAATTCCAAGCCTTGTCATCACTTTGGACACATCTGAGGATCAAATCTAAAGGGAACAAACACTGATCCAAGCCTCTAAAATCTTTGGAACAAGAAGTAGCATGCCAAACCTAGAAATGCCTAAAAGAGGGACAAGACTCCAATTTTGGATTGGAGCATTTAATGGATGCACCAAGGTGGCATGGACTGACACATTTGCAACTGAATTCAGTCAAGAATGATCCAACGACTAGGGAACCACAACTATGTGCCCTAACCTCTAGTCAATGGCTAGAGGAGACTTGGATTCCCATTGATCCACATTGGCCAAACCTCTGCTGCAGTTTCCATTCACTATTGATCCCAAAACAAACTTGCTCTACTATAAATAAAGCTCATTTGTGCTCAATTTGAGTACACCAAAGCCATCAAACAGATGCTTTCCTCAAAATCACCTTCTCACTTCCAAATTTGCCTTCCAAAGCAAGTCACTATCGGGTTTTGAGTTTGAGAGCAATTCCAACCAAACCAATCACACACACACACCTTATAAACACCATATAGAAGTGATCCAAACACTCACATAACATCTGGAACACCAAAATCACAAAATCACTAGCCAATTGCTCCAGCCTTTGACAGATTTGCCGTTGGGGTACCATTTCAAGTTCCAGATCATTTCAATCCATTCCAAGCATCCAGACACACTCCATGGCACCTAGGGAAGCTATCCAGATCATTGGAACCTAGCTGTAACACCTCTAACCCAAAACACGATCACCAGCTGTAAGAGGTGAGCATGAGCTCTTCTAACTCTATGATTCATGCATTTTTTGCTGCACAATAATTTGGCCATATGTTCATTATCATGCATAGAGTGTTTACCCTCAATCAATTGCTTTGTATGAATCGTGTATGGAATTTCTGAACCTTCATGCAGAATTTAGGGTTCTTGAGGTTTCTATTTGATTTCTTATTCCATGCTTAAAATAAATGAAATTAAAGACCATAGACATGATCGTAAGGTTGAGACGAGTAGATTGATATGTAGATTGCATGATATAATCAAGTATTCAGTGAGATTGCATAGAAAATGCAAATCTGCAGAAACAGAGGAAGGGCACGTGTTCTTGCCATGTTCTTGGCGCCCTTTTTCAAATATTTGAATATTTGAATTTTGTGATTTTATTTAATTGATTCAAAAATTATTTTCTCTCTGAGTTTTAATGATTTTGAGTTGATTCTTTTTTTTATAATTCACAAAAATGTTAAAATATTTTATTTTACCAAAAAATCTCAAAAATATTATTTATTTCATATAATTGATATTTTTTCCAAGAATTAATATTTTAATTATTTTTGACATTTAAAATATTTTTTCCTTCTTGATTTTGCAAATTTTAATGATTTCTAATCATTTTGTAGGTCAAAACATGATTTTTGAAACATTAATCCAAGATCACAATTTGTTTTCCACATGTTAAACAATTTTGATCATTTTTATTGAATTTTTTATTCAATTAAAATACATTTTGGAAACAAATTAGGGTTTTGATTAATTCAACCCTCATCAAACCTTTTTCAAACTTTTGGGCCTCTAATAGAGCGTAAGACCCAATCCTTTGTAAATACAAACCTATTTTGGGCCTCAAATGTTGTATAAGTCCCGTTGTATTTCAAAAGTTCAGCGCGATCATCGCCCGTTTAAAACAAACCATCTGGGCCTCTCCTCGAGCTATAAGACCCATTCAAAACCATTTTGGGCCTCTAATAGAGTGTAAGACCCAATCCCCTTTTGAAACCATAAACTTTTGGGCCTCAGTCATTGTATAAGACCCACAGTGTTTTCAAAACCTTGGCGCGATCGTCGCCCTTTTCAAAATTAACCATTGGGCTTCTCCTTGAGCTATAACACCCATCTTTGTTCACTTTCAATCATTTTGGGCCTCTTGAGAGAGTGTATGACCCATCCCCTTGTACAGAAAACATTTCTTGGGCCTCAGTCACTTGTATAAGTCCCTGTACAAAACGACAGTGCGATCATTGATAAAACCCTAGGCCTCTCCTTGAGCTGTAAGCCCCAATAATCTTTTCAAAGCACTTTCTCCTTTGATTTTGAATATAATATTGTTATCAAAGTTTTCTTTGTTGAACAACTAACAAAACAGCATGGAAGCTCTACAACCGAGTAAGTGTTTACCCGCTTTCATTTACCGCTTTCATATGTATATAACTGTATTGTGGGGCTGTTTCACTGTAAGTCGTCTTTCATAAACTCATATCGACTGCGTAGTACTAGTATGGATATTTAGAGTTTCCCCGGCAACTATGTCTAGAACTAGACAAAACCTCGTCTCCTTACATCCGACGTTCTCCCGGATATTTCAACATAACCTAAACCATGAGAATTTTCTTTTACAACAATTTTAGATAACTAGATCTAAGAAATCTCCCCCTTGAACAGTTCATATACAAAAGGCCAATGTTCCAAGTGAAACCCCTTCTGGAACTGTTCATCAGCCTCCTCTTGGGCTTAGTGCAAGGACCCACAGGCTTCCTAAAAGAATCCCCGCCTTCTCTTGGGCGTTGTACAAGGACCTGTCGGCTTCTTAGAAGTTTACACAACCTCCTCTTAGGCTTCGTATAATGATTCTTCCTCCGGGAAGATAGCCTCCTCTTGGGCTTTGTACAAATTGTCCCTTCGGCTTCTTAAAAGTTTTTCTCACCTCCTCTTGGGCTTCGTACAAATTGTCCCGACGACCTCTTAAAGGTAAAGGAACAGAAATTAGTCATCTTAATCGAACAGTCTTTCAAAGAGTCTAGATCTTTTTACTGCGAACGTATTATCTCTTAATCTCTCTTAAGCATAGTACAAAAGATAAAACTCTAGACTTGGACAGTCTAATCTCCTTGAGTCTCGAAGACATTCTCAAGTTCCTTTCAAAAATAGGAAAAAACACCCGTAGACTTGGGCAGTCTCAATACCTTTCGGCTTCCCCGTTTCCTTAAAGAACAGGGAATAATCCCGGTCATCTGATCAAATCCATGAGTACATCATTACCCATATAAGAACTGATTTTCTCTTTTAACCAACATACTGGACCTGTCACTCAACTGAAACAGTAACCCTAGCCTCCTCTTGGGCTTTGTACAATGATTCTCCCCAACAGAGTTAACTTATGCAGCCTCCATCTCGGGCTTTGTACAAGATACAAAACACTCTCTTGTTGAGTATAAAAGACTCTCTTGTTGAGTCAAACCTTTGCAGCCTCTATCTCGGGCTTCGTACGAGATACAAAATCACTCTCTTGTTGAGTATAAAAGACTCTCTTGTTGAGTCAAACATTTTTAGCCTTCATCTCGGGCTTTGTATGAGATACAAAACACTCTCTTGTTGAGTATAAAAACACTCTCTTGTTGAGTCGGTCACCTTTAGCCTCCATCTCGGGCTTTGTACGAGATACAAATCACTCTCTTGGTGGGTATAAAAGACTCTCTTGTTGAGTCAAACCCTTTTATCCTCCGTCTTAGGCTTCGTATAAGACACATATAAAAACACTCTCTTGTTGAGTCAACCCTTTTAGCCTCTATCTCGGGCTTCGTACGAGACACAAAAGCATCCTCTTGTTGGGTCAATAGCCTCCTCTTAGGCTTTGTATAAAGAAATCCCTGTTTGATTCAATCAACCTTTTAGCATCAAATCATGCTATGGTCACAGCATACAAACATCAATAACTCCTTTTCCCTCGTCTAATTGTTGTAAGCGGCGAGCCTCTGGATTATTTACATCCACGCCACTGTCCCTCTTTTAGCATGAGAAATTCCTAAGGAAAGATGGCATTTCTCTAAACTGAGTTAAAGTCTTCTCCTTCAGGTTGAAAATCCCCTATAAAGGAAATTATGGTATTGCTGGATTCGCATATCCCAGTTAAAGTAATTCTCCTTTATAATCAATCACCCAACAATTGTGACAAACAGACCCCTTTAGAGATGACAAATTCTCTCTAAAGTCAACACCCTTTTAGCTTCACATCTTGGGCTTCGAACAAGATACAAATAGACCCTTCAGCTTCACATCTTGGGCTTGGAACAAGATATAAACCACCTTTAGCTTCATGTCTTGGGCTTTGAACAAGACACCAAAACACCATTTCCTCCCATAGAATAGGAGGAACTACGATTGCTCTGATTTCCCTATCCCGGGAATACGTAGGCATAAGATTGAAAAAGAATCTTAGCGAGCACACTAATCAAATAAAAAACCCAAAGTCCCCTACCTCCATCCAATCTGGCGCAGGATCCCAACAAATTCCCCATGAACAACCCGGTATTTCGTTCTGAACAAAATAAGCAGAGAGAGGCCATGAACTAAAGCCGCATCTGTAAACCAACTGTTTTGACTGTTTAACCTCAGTTTGCAAGCAGGGTTAGTTGGAGACATCTATTTCCCTTCCTTCATCAGCTTCAATAGGATAAAAAATGAATCGAGCTGTTGCACGCTGACTTGTAGGTTCAGTTTCCCCCTTTAGATTATTTGTGTGACCTTCGTGAGTTTTACCTTTTCTCTCGCACCCATGCGATCGAGATCCTGTTTCCCGTTCACCCGTAGTAGCGTGAACTACGGATGCTCTGATTCCTCTCTCTGGTTAGATTGAGGATACATAGGCACGAGATGCGATATCTCGGCGAGCACACTAACAACTAACTTCCCTTTTCTCTCGCATCCGTGCGATCGAGATGAATCACCTAGCACACTAACAATTGACTTCCATTTTCTCTTACACCTTCGAGTCATCTCTTGTCATCTTCCTTAATCCACTTGTAAAGGATGCGTCATTTCTGTTCTACCGCAAACAGGTAAACGTGTAAGACTCCCACCCCGAGCGACAACACCTAAACTGCTGGAACGCGAACGTTGGCGTATTCCACTTAAAAGACAAAAACAAAGCAAAGCCATCCCTAGTGAGGGGAACTACGCCGCTCTGATTCTTCATTGGTTAATCGAGATACGTAGGCAGGAGATCGTGCGAGATCTCTGCCAGCACAACCTTATTAACAAACAAAACAACCGACCCGTAGGTCAAACTACGACTGCTCTGATTTCCTCTCTCTGGTTAGATTGAGGATACGTAGGCACTAGACGCGATGTCTTGGAGAGCAACCTTCCCCCACAATCCCATAGTCCTCCGAACTACGTTGACTCTGACTTTCCCGCGCCCGAGGGAATACGTAGGCCTAGGACGGCGATGTCCTATCGAGTTATTTTTCACTTTTTTTTCCTTTCCCTTCCCTTTTCCTGTTCCTTTCCCGTTTAGCAGTTGAGCTTCAGATACCCTACACCCTTTGATCGATAACAACAAGCGTGGATCCCATCGAGTACGATGGACGCGAGGGGGTGCCAATACCTTCCTCTCGCGTAACCGACTCCCTAACCCAGGCTATGGTTGCGATGACCATTCCTTTCCCTTTGTTGAGGTTTTCTTCGATCGTTTCCTTTCCCTGTGTCGGGATAAATAACGTTCGATGGCGACTCTTCTGTTCTTTTCTGCCGGTTGATTTTCGCAGATGCGACACAATGCCATTTTTCCCTTTATGAGTCTTTCATGCTAAGAGAGGGACATTGACTTGGATGTATAGAATCTAGAGGCTTGCCACTTACAGCAGTCAAATGAAAGATAAATTTTAGCCAGGATAAGGGAAGGACTCCTGCTTGGATTTTGAATCAACAAGTGTGCCACTTACAATAATTATCTGGACAAAGGTTTTGATTGTTTGTTTTGATATGTGATGTATAGAAGATGTATCTTCTAATAGAGTGGACTCATGGTCTCATCTGGGGGGATGTTGATTTTTGTGTGCCTTGATCACAGCACAAGGTTGAAGCTAAAGGAAACTGACACCACTGGGGAGGGTTTTATCTGTCTTGTACAAAGCCCAAGATTGAGGCTAAAAAGTTTGAGTGTAGTTTCAAACAAGACTGACTCAACTGGGAGTATGATATTTGTTTTGTACAAAGCTCAAGATTGAGGCTGATTGGGAAAATCATTATATGAAGCCTAAGAGGAGGCTGACTCTTGATGAGGATTATTGAAATCTAGGAGAAGGTCTAAATTGCATTAGGGAACCCAAAAGGAATTTACTCTTGCTGGGAATTAGAGAAAAATTGAAATACCAGATGCCATGAGGCTCTGATTTTATTGGGGATTTGTTGATGGTAAATTGACCCTGGCTAGGATGTTTAAGGTGAAGGTTTAAACCTTGTTGAGGTCAAGGGAGTTTTAAGGGTGAGTTTAAAAACCTTAGAAGTTTTTAAACTCTCCTGGAAACTGGTGTATTGGTAAAATGATCAGGATTTATCCTGTGTCTTTAGGAAACCTGTGGGTTTTTGTGTTTAGTCAAAAAGGAGACTATGAGACTTCCTAAGTCTACTTGAATGAAGCCCAAGAGGAGCCTGAGACTATCCAAGTCTCATTAAAAAGAGATAGACTCTGGTTGGAAAAAGATCTTTGTATGATGCCCAAGAGGAGGTTGTTGGTTGATGATCAGCTTTTGAATGGTAGGGTGTTCTAGGCTTTTGACTCTCCTGGGGATTAAACTAGTAGAGATGACTAATTTATATCCTATGCTTTTATGAAGCCTTTTGGTCCTTGTACTAAGCCCAAGAGGAGGCTAGGGAACTTCTAAGAAGCCTGTTGGTCCTTGTACTAAGCCCAAGAGGAGGCTGGGGATACTTCTAGGAAGCCTGTGGGTCCAAGCCTAAGGAAAGTTCAAGAAAGGTTTCACCGGGAATAATGCTTTCTTTGTTGAACAATTCTAAGGTTTGAAGAAATTCAAAAGAGGTTTCATCGGGAATTAATACTCTCTAGGGAAATGAATTTCTTGTATATGTTTCTAAGTTTTGACAGTCTTGAGAAAAGTTTCACTAGGAATAATTCCTTTCTCTATTCTATATTGAATAAGCCCGGGAGGAGGCAGACTGTATTAGGGGGAATTTCCTATGAGGGAACTAGTTTTGACTAAGTTAGAAGTAACCTCTGGTTTGACCTAAGTATAGACCTAACTGCCGGGGGGAAACTCTAGACACAATATGTACAAGTATATACAAATAAGTGAATTGACAGGTATACAAACAAATTTGCATTGAATTTTAAAGATGTTGGGTCTTACACTCTGAGAAGAGGCCCAAGTGTATTGTGATTGATTGTATTGATTTTAACTGTATGATTAAGGTTTTAAGAAATTGAAGAAAGTTTTGAGAAAAAAATTTGAATTTGAATTTGAAAGAAATTTTATTGAATTGAATTGAAAAGAATGTTTGGGGCATATAACTCAAAGAGAGGCCCAAGTGGTCTAAGAGCAGTTTCACCGAGAATAATGCTCCTCTTAGTACTAGTTTAAAATAGACAGGTGATTTTGAAAATAGAGGTATGGGGCTCACAACTCAAGTAGAGGCCCATGGAGGTTTTTTTTGTTTAAAACAAATTTTTTATGCAAAAGATTGGGGCTTAGACTCAAGGAGAGGCCCAGATGACTTATTTTGAAATAGGGATTGCACTGCGATACCGAAAGACGTTGTGGGACTTATACTATAGCAGAGGCCCAAAATTTGTTTATGTAGAAAGAGGTTGAGTCTTACACTCTATTAAAGGCCCAAAAGTGTTTGTAAAGAAGAAGGAATGGGGCTTACAACTCGGAGAGAGGTCCAACTTTTTTTATTTGAAAGGCGACGATTGCGTCGCGGTTTTTAAAACCATAGTGGGACTTATACAATGACTGAGGTCCAAATTATTTATGTACAAAAAAGGGTGGGTATTGCACTCTACAAAGAGGCCCAAGATGTATCAAAAATGAAATTTGAAAAATTAAAATCAAAAGGAAAACCCTAATTTTAACATAAAACTTATATTTTTTAAATAAAAATCAAATAAAATGATGAAAATTATCAAATATATTCAATAAACATGTTATGAACTTTGATAAATTTTTGAAAATTGATGTTTTATACATATGAATGCTTGAAATTCATTTGGTTTTGGAAAATCAAGAGAATGAAATCTTTTAAAATGTTTCAAAATAATTAAAAAGAAATTCTTTACAAAAATTTGAAATATATTAAATAAATAACATTTTTTTTATTCTTTGGTGGAATAAAATATTTTAACATATTTGTGAATTTTGAGAAAAAAAGAATCAATCCAAAATGATTAAAAATAAGAGAGAAATTAATTTTTGAAACCAATAAAAAAAATAAAGAAAATTCAAAAATTGAAATATTTGAAAAAGGCGCCAAGAACAAGTCATCTTCTTCGCGCGAGCTCTGGTTTTCCAGATTTGCAAAACCCTCCATAACTCCCTCAATTCGTAATGAAATGGGACGATTCAAACATCAATCTTGCTCGTTTTTAAACAAGAATTAAGATGGTACCATTTAATTTCATTTATTTTAAGTGTGGAGATAGTTATCATGTATGAACACAGAAACCCCTAGAATTTGTAAAAACTATCATGAAATCCTAAACATGAATGAAACATAGCAACTGATTGAGGGTTATCACTCTATGAACTACCAGAAGCATGTTGGTAACTTGAAAATAAATTTATGATGCATGTAGTATAGAGTTTGAGAGCTTCAGGCTTACTTGTGCAAGAGGAATTCGAATTTGATGTAGAGGTGTTACAGATGTTGGGTGATGATCTGGACAGCTTCAATGGACCTTATGTAAGGTGTATAGAAGCTTAGAATTGATTAGAAACACCTTGAACTCTTTGTGGTACCTCAACTGCAACTTGGCTCAAGTGCGATTTGGAGGTTTGTGATTCTGATGTTACAGATGATGGAGAAGCGTTTAGATAGCTTCTATATGATATATATATATATATATATATATATATATATATATATATATATATATATATATATATATATATATATATGAGGTGTCTACACCATTAGTTTTGATAGAATTGCTTCCTATTGGAAAATTCGAAAGTTACTTGAAAAGGAAGCAAATTCTGGTTTTGGAGAGTGAAGTGAAGGAAAACATGGATTGATATGTTTTGGTGTGTTCAAATCAGTCACAAATGACCTCTATTTATAGTAGAGGAAGTTTGTTTTTGAAGGAATAGTGAATGGAGGCTGGATCACCCTATTATCCAATGGTTTTTGTCATGTAGCCAAAGTCTCCTCTAGCCATTGACTTGGGCCAAACTTTGCAGGTTTTGGTCTTTTGATCTTGGGAAAAATCGTGACTCATTTGGACTGGCTTATAACTGATCCACGCCACCTCTATGTATTACATAAATGCTTGATGCCAAATTTGAATTTCAAGGTTCATGTCATGATGATTTTGCACATGCTTAGTTGAATTCTTGACTCCTTGATCAAGTAATAAGTAAGTCATCAAAAGTTTCGCGTTTTTGGAAGATGACAAAGTTGGAAAAGTGGCAAAACTTGAAGGAAGAAATCGTGCGGCATAAGTCATGTATCCATGTTGTTGTGTAGGCAGGGTAAAAAATTCCATTTTGGGAAGCTCATAACTTCTTGCTCAAGTTGAATCATGGGAGGCTCTTGTACTTTTTAGAAAGCCCGAATATCATGCTTCAACTTTAATGTTTAAATTTTCTCTTGAATCATCTTGGATCATGATGGAAAATGCCTCCAAAGTTGGACAAATCATGAGATAGATTCTATCTCAAATTTTTCTAAGTGTTTGAAAAATGTCCATTTCTCATTTTTTTTTTTTTTGTGTTTTTGATCAATCCATAACTCAAAATCCATGAAGATTTGGGATATGATGTAGTTGACAATCTTGTAGTATGTAATGAAAGCTTTCATTTGAGCTTTGGATGGAAGAAAAAGGGTACTTGGATCACAAGTTATGGTCTTGCAAAGTTGGGTAAAAATCACTTTTTTCATGACTTAGTGAAAATTCAAGTTTCTTAAGGTTGCCCCTTTTGCAAGTAACCCAACTTTTCTTGATTTTTCTTGATGGATGATGATAAAAACCATAAGTTAACATTGTTTTTTATTTGAAGATGCCATGTTTGTCAAGAAATCTCAAAAGTCAAACTTGGGTTTTGGGCACAATTGACTTTTTATCCGATGAATTTCAAACTTTGTGATTCTTAATGAAATCAAGTTCTTGACCTAATTCAAACCTAATGGAGGGATTCCATAGGTGTTTTAGAGTGTCTTGAATCATGTCCCAAGGTTTGAGATTATGTCTTGGTCAAAAGTCAATGGTAGCGTTGACTTTTTCTCAAAAACCCTAGTTTGTGGTCCAGATGAATTTGCATCTTTATATTGCTTATGAACCAAGTTATTTATATCAATTTTAACTTGTAAGAGGATCAATATAAGATATTTGAGGTTTTGAAAACATTCCTTGAGGTTTTGGCTCGTGATCTTGAGGATTTATCCACTTGAAATGTTGCACTCTTGTGCCTGATTCTTGATATGGGAGACCTCTTGATCCTTCATGGATGATTGAGAGGCTTGACAAGTTGAAGATCATGTCAATTCTAGATTGATCCTTTACCTGAGTGTTCTAAGAGGGCTTAAAACCCTAACTCTTGATTGAGGTGTATCCTCAACAATCTTTGAGAGGATTGATGAGGTATGAAGGTACATCCATATTGTGGTGATGATTTGCACAATGATGGGAAATCTTGTGGTCAAAATTTAGGGTATAACAGATGCCCCTGTTTAATCTTCATGGACCTGAAGCTGTGAATGGCGAAGACGTTCGGGCATTCAAGGTAAAAGAGGATTAAATATCAGAATACCCGAAATTTTGACCGTGGTTGTGAATGGTAGCTGATTTGCTCGTCCATCTTCTTTTGCTAAGTAATGCTACTTAGAAAAGGGTAAAACTTCCCCTCGATCCTGGCCTTTTAGCCACAGAACTGGTCTTAGTTTTGTTTGAAATAAACCTCCCCTCGATCCTGGTCTTTAGCCATGGAACTGGTCTCAGTTTTCTTTCGAAATAAACTTCCTCTCAATCCTGGTCTTCATCCACGGAACTGGTCTCAGTTTCGTCTTGCCAAGTTTGTCTTTTGTCAAGGAATGCTATCTGTGATGGTTTTTTTTACAAAACTTCCATTTGATGGAAAAATGTGTTTCAACTTTCTTCTCTTCGAAATTTCTTTGGAGGGATGCAATAGGATGAGTAAAGTTTTGATGTTAGACTTGTTGGGTAGGGACTATTCAACTGAATTGCAGAGGTGTGCAAACTTCTCTTGTGGGAAATGCTATTTGCTGGAGAAATTACCCCATATTTCCTCTTTTCGGAGAGACGCCATGTGATGTAATTCAATTTTGAGGTGCTGATGACTCCATTGAAAGAAAAAAAATTCGAAGAGAAACTACCTTATTACCAAGAGTCTTTTGTAGAGAGGCTTTCTCTGGGGATTTTTCCTAAATCTGGGAAAGCAAAATATCACCTTCATTGGAGAAGAGGGAAGCTTCAAAGGTGTACAACCAAATGGCTTCTCGTCTTGCAGAGGTCCAAGTTATCAAAATGGTCGAAGACCGATTTCAATCTAGGAGTACACTGGAGAGAGATTATTTAGACAGTACATTTATCTGACGAGGAAAGAACTTAAACCGAGATTTTGTCCCATTGGACGCAGTAAGAAAGACTGACAACACTCTATCGGAGAGAGAACGCTTATCACTTGGGGATAAATATGACCAGAGTGATATTAATGCAACTTTAGTATGAATATAAATCAATTATGTATGATGTATGGGATGTTGATGCTGACAAAACAGACACGACATACGGACTTATGATAAGTTTAAATAGATACTCGGCCACTCTGGGAGATAGGTGTACCTTTGGAGATTTTGAAGGTAGTACTTTTGTTTGGGAAGGGGGATTCATGTGTTTGTTCTGGTTCCCAGAGATACAAACCTGCTAGGGATAGAAATCTGTTCTTGTTTTTCAGGGGTAGATCCCACTGGTGAGAAAAACCAATCATTGGTTCTCAGATGTAAGAACTCTTCCGGGGATGATAGACGGGATATTCCGTCTGAAGCAGTTGATCCTTTATTCAAGGTGTGTTGATTAAAAGGAGTATTTTGATTATGAATCTTGGAGTTTGATCACTTCCGAAGAAGCCATCGATATTCCTTTTTGCGCTCATTAATCAAAAAAAGAAATTTCCGTCTTTATTTTAAAAGCGGAAGTAAATTTGACAAGTAAAAATTCTTTTTTTTTGTTTCAAGAATGTTAATCAAGTAAACATGTCATTTTGCACAACAGAATGAATGAGAATTGCCAACAAAAGGCACAAAGGTTTAAATTTTATCGATAGAATGGTAATCAGCCAAGCGCGTGATTCCATGGAGCATTACAACGTTTAGAAAATGGTAATTTAAAGGGAAAAGGGCTACATTGAAACATAACGACCGCTATCCTTCCACCAACTTTGAATTCTGGATATTCTAAGCTTCTGTCGAAGATGACGTTGATTGAGAATTTCCTTACGGATGACGTTATCGCTGAGAAGTTAATCTTGTTGGATATAGTTACTTGCCATGAATCCCTAATTTTTACCTGGATTGCCTTTTCAGGTTTTCAATCCATTGGGATGGTCATTGTCTATGTCTCTAATTTTTGCCTGGACCGCCCTTTCGGGTTTTCAATCAATCGAGACTTTTTTTTTCATTTAGGCGAAGTATTTCTTGACTACATCAACATTTGTGGGGTAGGTAAACTCCTCTCCATCCATAGTTGTGAGTCTCAAGGCACCACCTGAGAAGGCTTTCTTAACAACATAAGGGTCATCGTAATTCAGAGTCCATTTGCCCCAGGAATCAGTGAGAACTGATTGTATCTTCTTGAGCACAAGGTCTCCTTCCCTGAAGGCACGGGGTCAGACCTTTTTATCAAACACCTTCTTCATGCTTTGCTGATATAACTGACCATGGCATAAAGTCGTCATTCTTTTTTCTTCGATTAGGTTCATTTCATCGTGTCTACTTTGACACCATTCAGCTTCTGTTAGCTTGGCTTCCATCAAAACTCTTATTGATGGGATCTCTACTTCTGTGGGGAGCACCGCCTCCATGCCATATACTAGAGAAAAAGGGGTTGCCTCTGTTGACGTGCTGACAGATGTGCGATAACCGTGAAGAGCAAAGGGTAGCATCTCATGCCAATCTTTGTAGGTTACAACCATCTTCTGAGTGATTTTCTTAATGTTCTTATTAGCCGTTTCTACCACTCCGTTCATTTTAGGTCGGTAGGGAGATGAGTTATGGTGTTCAATTTTGAACTCAGCACATAACTCTTTCATTATCTTGTTGTTTAGGTTGGATCTGTTATCAGTAATGATCTGGCTTGGATCGCCATAACGACAGATGAGATTGTTCTTGATAAATCGGACCACCGCTTGTCGGGTCACATTTGTGTACGATACTGCTTCGACCCACTTGGCGAAGTAGTCAATAGCTACAAGGATGAACTGATGTTCGTTTGAAGTTTTGGGTTCAATCATGCCAATCATGTCGATTACCCAAATAGAAAAATGCCATGGAGAAGAAATGACTTTGAGGTGCATTGGTGGTACATGGATTTTGTCGACGTATATCTGACACTTGTGACACCTCCTCATGTACTTATAGCAATCAGATTCCATTGTCAGCCAATAATATCCTGCTCTCAGCATTTTCCTTGCCATTGTGTGTCCATTGGCATGAGTGCCAAAGGAACCTTCATGAATTTCTTTCATTGGCATGTTTGCTTCTTGTTTGTCTACGCATCTGAGCAAAATCATGTCAAAGTTTCTCTTGTAGAGTATATCATTGTTCAGGATGAAGTTTCCAGCCAGCCTTCTGAGAGTCTTCTTATCTTTTCTTGATGCCCCAGGCGGGTATTCCTGTTTTTGAAGGAAACACTAGATATCATGATACCATGGTTTGTCATCTATGATTTCTTCAATCGCGAAGTTGTAAGCGGGCTTTTCAAGGCGCATTATGTCAATGCTGGGTACGTCGTTCCATCGACTCACACAAATCATGGGGGATAAGGTAGCTAGTGGATCAGCCATGTGGTTTTCGTCATGAGGAATGTGATGAAACTCAATCTTGTTTATGAAGGGTAGAAACTTCCTTGCGTAATCTTTGTAAGGAATCAATCCTGATTGATATGTGTTCCACTATCCTTTAATCTGATTTATAACTAGGGATAAGTTGCCATACACATCCAAGTTCTTTATCCTTAAGTCGATAGCTTCTTCGAGACCTATGATACAAGCTTCGTATTCGGCCTCATTATTTGTGCATTTGAATGTTAATCTGGCAGTGAAAGGAATATGGGTACCCTGAGGTGTTACTATGATTGCCCCAATTCCGTTTCCATAAGCATTGACAACTCCGTCGAATATTAGTCCCTATTGGGAACCTGGTTCAGGCCCTTCTCTTGATAGCGGTTCATCGCAATCTTTCATTTTTAGGTACATGACATCTTCCTCCGGGAAGTCAAATTTGACTGGTTCCTGATTTTCAATCGGTAGATGAGCCAAATGATCGGCCAAAATACTTCCTTTGATGGCTTTCTAAGCATGGTACTCGATGTCAAATTTTGCTAACAACATTTGCCAACGGGTAATCCTTCCCATGAGAGCAAGCTTTTCAAAGACGTGCTTGATTGGATCCATTTCGGAGATTAACCAAGTAGTGTGACAAATCATGTACGGGCGCAGACGTTTGGCTGCCCAAGCCAGAGCACAGCAAGTTTTCTCGAGCATGGTGTATCGAGTTTCACAGTCCCGTAACTTCTTACTTAAGTAATAAATGGTAGACTCTTTTCTTTTTGTCTCGTCTTGTTGGCCAAGTACACAGCCCATAGAGTCTTCCAAGACTATTAAGTAGATGATCAATGGTCTTCCTTCTACTGGAGGAGACAGAATCGATGGATTCAGCAGATATTCTTTGATGTTATCGAAAGCCTTTTGGCAGTCTTCTCTCCATACACAGCTTTGGTTCTTTCTGAGTAGTTTGAAAATTGGAGCGCATGTCGCGGTCATGAGGGATATGAATCTTGAGATGTAATTGAGACGTCCCAAAAATCCTCTTACTTGTTTTTCAGTCTTTGGAGCAGGCATTTCTTGAATGGCCTTAACTTTGTCGGGATCAACCTCAATTCCTTTGTGGCTGACGATGAATCCTAAGAGTTTTCCTGAGCGAACACCAAATGTACATTTGTTGGGATTCAGGTTGAGTTTTTATTTTCACAGACACTCGAATAACTTTGATAGGTGTCCATATGCTCTTCTTCTATTTTGGATTTGGCAATCATGTCATCGACGTACACTTTAATCTCGTTGTGCATCTGCCATACCCTAAATTTTGACAACCAAGATTTCCCATCATTGTGCAAATCATCACCATAATATGGATGTACCTTCATGCCTCGTCCATCTCTTCAAGGATTGTTGAGCATTCACCACCATCAAGAATTAGGGTTTTGAGCCCTCTAAGAGCACTTATACAAAAGATCAATCAAGAATTAACATGATCTTCAACTTGTCTAACCTCTCAAGCACCCATGAAGGATCAAGAGGTTTCCCATATCAATAATCAAGCACAAGGTTGCAACATTCCAAGTGGATCAAGCCTCAAGATCGCCAGTGTCACCAAATTAGGGTTTTGGTCGACCAAGGCCTCCAGATGGAAATTTTCATCTAGGCATGGTTTAATACTTCAAAACGTGACCCGAAATGCTCAAAGGAACCTTATGAGTCCCATCATCAATTCAAAATGGCCTTAGAGGAAACATTCATAAAAAATCAGGAATTCGGGTTCCTTGACCTAATTCACCCCTAAGTTGACTTTTGAGGGAAGACATGAGTCAAAACCTCAAGACATGATTTTAGGGCCTCAAATACACCACATTGATCCATTTACAACAATGGACTGATCAAAGAAGCTTGATTCACAAGTTTCAAATTTATCTAGGCCACAATTAGGGTTTTGAAGAAAAAGTCAACTGTACCTTTGACTTTGGACCAAGACATGTTCCTAAACCTTGGGACATGATTCAAGACACCCTAAAACACCTATGGAATTCATCCATTAGGTTTGATTTAGGTCAAGAACTTGATTGCATAGAAGATCACACAGTTTGAAATTCATCTGACAAAAAGTCAACTGTGCCTAAAAACCAAGTTTGACTTTTTGAATTTCTTGACAATCATGGCTTCCCTAAGTCAAAAACAATGTTAATTCATGGTTTGGATCATCATACATCAAGAAAAATCAAGAAAAATAGGGTTACTTGCAAAAGAGGCAACCTTAAGAAACTTAAATTTTTCTAAGTTATGGAACAAAATGGATTTGGTACCAACTTTGCAAGGTCATAACTCCCAAACCCCAAGGCCTTTTTCTTCCATATAAAGCTCAAATGAAAGTTCACATGACATACTTCAAAATTGTCAACTACATCACATTCCAAATCCTTATGGATTTTGAGTTATGAATTGATCAAAATCATAAAAACATGAAAATAACCACTTTTTCCAACACTTAGAAACAATTTTAGACAGAATCTGTCTAGGTTTTTCACCAACTTTTGGACCATTTTTCTTTATGATCCAAACTAAACCAAGACCAATGTTGGACATCAAAGTTAAAGTATGTCATGAGGGCTTTCCAAAATGTACAAGAACTCATCCTAATTCAACTTGAGTAGGGAGTTACAAGCATGGAAACATGACACCTCCAAAACTATTTTTAAAAGACAGTCTTGAACTTGCCACACGATTTTGTCATTTCCATGACTTGGCAAGCCTTGTCACCATACAAGATAAGTTTCTAAAGTGCAATGAACATGATCTCTACAGAGCTACAACACCATAGAGACTTGCATGCCAAAAACCTCATCATTTGGCAAATAGCATTCAAAGTTCAAAATCCAAAACTTTCAAATTTGTCATGAAGCATTTAAAGGAAGCATAGAGCTGGCATGTATCAGACCATGATCAACCAAATGAGTCAAGATAAACTCAAGCATCAGAGGACCATAGGCCTGCAAGATTGACCCAAGTCAATTGCTAGAGAAGACTTGAGATTCCTTTATGCAAACATTGGATAATGGACTGTACCAGCCACCATTCACTGTTGTTGCCAAAACAAACTTAACACACTATAAATAGAGGTCATTTGTGGTCAGTTTGAGTACACCAAAGCTTGACAACACTTGCTTTCCTCAAAATCTCTCTCAAAAAACCAAAAATGCCTTATTTTGCAAGTCACTGTCGAATTTTGAGTTAGAGAGCAATTCCATCACAGATTATGATCTAAACACATCCAAAATATCATATATAAGTTGTTCAAACACTCATCCTTCATCTGGAACACTAGAATCATAGAACTCAAAATCCACTTGAGGCCTGTTTGCAGTTGAGTTACTAGAAGGTGATCCAAGCATCTCCAATGAAGGTCAAGCATCTCAACACAATCCATAGGGTATAGTGAAGCTGTCCAAGTCCTTATAACACATCAGTAACATCTCCATCATCAAACTCAATCACCAGCTAAAAGAGGTAAGCCTGAAGCCTTCAAACTCCATAATACATGCATCATAAATGTGTTTTTGAGTTACCGTCTTGTTTATGCATGTATATAGAGTGATAACCCTCAATCAATTGCTATGAATGAATCGTGTATGGGATTTCATGATGTTCTTGCAGAAATTAGGGTTCTTGAGTTCATCACTTCATTTCTCACTCCACACTTAATATAAATGCAATTAATTTATATGATTGTAATCCTTGATAAAAAACGAGCAAGTTTCATGTTTATAAAAGTCATTTTCATTGAGTAATCAGAGAGATATGACAGGTTTTGCAAATCTGCAAAAACAAGGAACGCGCGAGGTTGAAGATGACCGTTGGCGCCCTTTTTTCAAAATTTTGAATTTTTGAATATTTTGATAGTTTTATTAATTGATTCAAAAATTAATTTCTCTCTCATTTTTTATCGTTTTTTATTGGTTTTTTTTTTCAAAAAGTCACAAAAATGTTAAGTTATTTTATTCTACAAAAAATCAAATTTGTATTATTTATTTAATATAGTTAGAATTTTTGTAAATAATTTCATTTTATTTGTTTTTAATCATTTTTAAATGAAATCCTCACCTTGATTTTTCAACTTCAAATGAATTTCAAGCTTTCATGTGATTAAACATGATTTTTCAAAGTTTACAATTTGTTTTTGAATATAGTTGATATTTTATATCATTTATTATTTAATTTTCTTTGAAAAATTATATTTTTATTAAAAATTAGGGTTTTTCTCTTGATTTTAAATTTTCAAACTTCATTTGAAACACTTTTGGGCCTCTAATAGAGTGTAAGACCCATCCCTTTGTCACACACAAACTTTTTGGGCCTCAGTCATTGTATAAGTCCCGATACAATTTAAAAAATCTCGGCGCGATCGCCGTTTTCAAACAATTTTCATTTAGGCCTCCCCATGTGTTGTAAGCCCCATATTTCTTCTTTTCAAACACTTTTTGGCCTCTAATAGAGTGTAAGACCAACCCCTTTTGTACATAAACGTTTTGGGCCTCAATCATTGTTTAAGTCCCGACGCGATTTTCAAAATAACGGTGCGATCACTGTTTTTCATCTGGGCCTCTCCTTTAGCTATAAGTCCCATCTCTTGTATAAAAATAAACTTTTGGGCCTCTTATATAGTGTAAGACCCATCCATTTTGTAAATACAATAATTTGGGCCTTAGTCGTTGTATAAGTCCCTCCTTGGTTTTCAAAACTACGACGCGATCGTCGCCTTTTCAAAAGAATTCTTCTGGGCCTCTCTTTGAGTATAAGCTCCAAATTTCCTTTTAAAACAACTTAATTTTTTTATTCAAGTTCAAATTCAAAGTTTTTATCAAAACTTTCTTCAATTTCTTGAAAATCTAACCATACAACTATAGTCAATTACACTATGCTTGGGCTTGCACAACTGTAAGTTCCATTATCTCTTCAATACACTTGTTTATATATTTCACATGTATTTAGATATATATATGCTTGTGTATACTTGCTTAGAGTTTTCCCCAGCAATTAGGTCTAGGTTTAGATCAAACCAGTGGTTACTCTTTCAACACAGTCAAAACTAGTTCCCCATAGGAAATTCCAGATACAGTCTTGCCTCCTCTTGGGCTTATACAATATGGAACAGAGAAAGGCATTATTCCTGATGAAACTTTTCTCAAGACTGTCACAACTTAGAAATATATGTGTACAAGAAAGTCATTTTCCCAAAGAGGATGAATTCCTGGTGAAACCTCTCTTGAATTTCTTCAAACCCTAGAATTGTTCTGCAAAGAAAGGACTTATTCCCGGTGAAACCTTTCTTGAACTTTTCTTAGGTTTGGACCCACAAGCTTCCTAAAAGCATCCCCAGCCTCCTCTTAGGCTTAGTACAAGGACCCTCAGGCTTCTTAGAAGTTCTCAGCCTCCTCTTAAGCTTAATACAAGTACCCAAAGGCCTCCTTCAGGTTTAGAACAGAACTTAGTCATCTCTACTAGTTCAATCCTTAGGAGAGTTAGAGTTCCAAAACATCAGACCATTCTAGGGTTGATTCTCATCCCTTAAACCATCAGCCTCCTCTTGGGCATCATACAAAGATCATTCTTCAGCCAAGAGTCGTCCTCTTCATGCCACTAGACTTGGAAAGTCTCATCTCCTCTTGGATCTCACAAAAACCCTAAAGTTTCCTAAAAAACCCACAGGAAAAAACCATGATCATTTCATCAACACACTAATCTCCAGCAGAGTTAAAACCTCTATAGGTTTTCAAACTCAAGGTTTAAACCTTGACCTTAAAAACCCCCAGCCAAGGTCAATTTGCCATCAACAAATCCTCAGTAGAATCAGAGCCTCATGGTCTCTGATATTTCAACTCTTCTTCAAATCCCCAGAAAGAGAAAAACCTCTGGATTCCCCACCACATACAATTTGGACTTGCTCTTGGATTTCAATAATCCTCAGCACAAGCTAGCCTCCTCTTAGGCTTCATATAAGAATTTCCTCAATTAGACTCCTCTTAGCTTTGTATAATGATTTTCCTCAGTAGAGTTAGCCTCAATCTTGGGCTTTGTACAAGACAGATAAAACCTCCCCATTCGAGTCAATCTCTTTTTGGCCTCAATCTTGGGCTTTGTACAAGACAGATAAAACCTCCCCAGTGGAGTCAATCTCTTTTCATCCTTAATCTTGGGCTTTGTACAAGACAGATATAAAACTCCCCTAAACAAAGTCAACCTTTTAGCTTCAACCTTGGGCTTTAATCAAGGCACACAAAAATCAACATCCCCTCAAAAGAAATCAAGAGTTCTCTCTGTAGGAAGACATTTCTCTGTACATCACATATCAAAACAGACAATCAAAAAACCCTAATTCCAGATAACTGTTGTAAGTCGCACACTTGTTGATTCAAAAATCCAAGTTGTGGTCCCTCTCTTATCCTGGAAAACTTCCTCTTTCACCTAACTGCTGTAAGTGGCAAGCCTCTGGATTATTTACATTCAAGCCAATGTCCCTCTCTTAGCATGAAAGATTCATAAGGAAAAATGGCATTGCTCTACACTGAGTTAAAGTTTCTTCCTTCAGGACAATTCCCATATAAAGGAAATTATGGTATTATTGGATTCCATACATTCCAGTTAAAGTAATTCCCCTTTATGATCAATTTCTCAACATTTGTGATGAACAGGTGAGATATCATCCTTTAGAGATGACAAATTCTCTCTCAGTCAAACCTTTAGCTTCAATCTTGGGCTTTGAACAAGACACAAATACTCAGTTAGCTTCAATCTTGGGCTTTGAACAAGACACCAAACATCTTTCCTCCCATAGAATAGGAGGAACTATGATTGCTCTGATTTCCCAGTTTTCTTTAACGGGAATACGTAGGCATAAGATTGTGAAATTTTAGCGAACACACAAATCAAAAACTTTAGGTCCAGTACCTTACCAAAAACATCGAAAAACCTGAAAACAACAAAAACACTCTCTCAACACTCCCAAAGGAGAAACTTTCCCAACCCATAACAGATAAACACCAGAAAGTATTAGAAAGATATGCCATAAAAGGTCTATGGATAACCATATATACACCGGGTGATAGACAACTTCCCTTTGTATAACCTGACTCCGGACCCCCCAATCTCTTAGCATTTGTTAAAGAAAACATTTGCATTCAAGGTTAGTTTTAGATAGCTTCCCTTTACTTTCCAGCTTCATAGGATAAATAAGAAATCAGAAAGTAGCACCCAATTCCAACCATTGCGGTAAGGTGGTCGCGTCACCGACAAAAATCGCATGCTATAGAGAAATGGTGACTCTGCTGGGGAGATTTTATCTAGGATTAGAGTTCCTAAGACGTATAGGATTTGTTTCGCATTTTCTATACTTTCTACTATATATATATATATATATATATATATATATATATATATATATATATATATATATATATATATATCATTTATTGTTATACTACTTGATACCCGTGTTTAAATTTTTGTTAACTGGGAATACGATTAATACGCATGTGGAAAGTTTGAGAGAACATTAAGATAAGTGGTGGCATATCCGGGAAACGCTTATAGGGAGTGAATCCCGACCAAGCTAACATGGCAGTCTACCGAATCAGGCGAGGTACCCATGTGGAAATATTGATGTTGAATGACCGATTGTCGTGAAAGCATCGTTTATCCCAGTGCGGTGCCCATGACCCTGAGGATTTAGTAGACATTTAACCATATGGACATTTGGTAGTGAGGTGACTATTGGGAATAGTTGATACGCGATACTACACTCAAAAGAGATTCATCCTAGGATATTACAGCTCGCTCGAGTGAATCAGCTTGCTGCTGATATCCCTAAGAGGGGTCAATGACTTTGAGAACTTTTTAGAACCCGTTCTACAGGTACAAAAATTGACCAAATAGTACAACCTTTGGGGATGTGTAGAGCCATGACTCCATGCTCGTGACGTTGAACCCCTAAACCCATGTTTTCAAATGTTTTTACTTATTGCATTCATGTATTCATTAAAAAACTCTTTTCAAACAGAAAAAATCCCTTTTTTCAAAAGAACTAAAACAGTAAATGCAAATATCAGAGAAGTTGCGTTATGGATTTCGGTAGAAGAAAAACGCACAAGTACACCTTCAAGACTCCGAAACTAGAAGACTTAAGGAAATTGGGAAGGATGATTACCAATCCCGAGGCTTTCAGAGCTAAGCACGGAGGACTGTTATCTCTTATAAGGGTTAACATAGTTGAAGGA
Source organism: Lathyrus tuberosus (assembly GCA_022829125.1). Lineage (NCBI taxonomy): Eukaryota > Viridiplantae > Streptophyta > Magnoliopsida > Fabales > Fabaceae > Lathyrus > Lathyrus tuberosus. The sequence continues at coordinate 213,962 of JALAZF010000357.1, forward strand.
ATCCTGTCTACGCTGGTACAGTTCTACGATCCGGTTTACCACTGCTTCACTTTCCCTGATTACCAGCTTGCACCAACACTGGAAGAGTACTCCCACCTGATTGATTTACCTATCTCTGATCAAGCTCCACGTTATGGACTGGAAGAAATTCCAAAGGAACAAACCATTGCAAGAGCAATCTCTTTGGATGAGTCAGAAGTTAGGAGTCACATGACCACTAAAGGAGGAATCCAGGGTTTACCGGCTAAATTCCTGGTGGAGAAAGCTCTATACTTTGCTAGTGTAGGAAAGATAACTGCTTTCGAAGACATCTTTGTTCTGCTCATATATGGGTTTTCCTTTTTCCCAACATCTACAGCTTCGTCGACACCAACGCTGTTAAGATATTTCTAATTGGGAACCTCGTACCAACCTTGCTTACAGATGCTTATCATTCGGTACATTTAAGGAATTTGTACAGCGGAGGAATGATCACATGATGTGTATCCTTACTCTACAAATGGTTCATTTCCCATTTGCCTAAGTCTGCTACTTTTTAGAATCACAAGAGTACTCTACGTTGGTCACAGAGGATTATGTCCCTTACCAACTCTGACATAGATTGGTACAATAGGATTTACGAAGGTATAGAGATCATCGACAGATGTGGAAATTTCCCCAACGTACCCCTCATTGGAACTAAAGGAGGAATCAACTATCATCCAATTTTAACTCGCCGTCAACTCGGATACCCGATGAAGAATATCCCATATAACGTTCATCTGGAAGGTCTTTTCTTCAAGGAAGGAGAAAATGACATAGCACTAAAGAAAGAAATAGTGCATGCCGGGAAACACATTCACAGGAAAGGGAGAGAGTCTTTGGGAAGACTAAATTGTACCTCCATGGAACCTTATCTCCACTGGGTACAAACTAGAGCCCTCAAGCTGAGGATGCCTTACCCTCGTCAAGAAGTTCTTCCGTTAAAGGAATTTGTCCTTTATTTCATGTCTGATGCGGAAAAACTCCAGGTAGCTCTCAACAAAGTTCAACATGAGAAGAGCTCTTGGAAGAACAAATACCAGATCCTTAATTTGGAATGTACCAAGATTCAGGAACTGTTAAAGGAGAAGGATTCTTTGATTGAGATATTAGAGAAGCATGCTATAGAAAGGCAGGAAGACCGAAGAAATTTGCTCGCTCATTTCACTTGGCAAAGAATCATTGACCCAACAACGGCTGAAGAGCCTCGATCAAAGAAAAGGAAAATACAGGAACCGGCATCTAAGCTCTCTTCAGAGAGGACTCAGGATCCATGAGCTTAAACATTTTCCTTACAGCACTTTGTAAAATACTGTACTTTTCTTTGTAAAATACTGCATCCTTTCGAATTCAATAAAAGGGGTCTTCCCCCACTGTGTGATACTTGCAATCTATTTGGTAAAGTTTCTTTTGAAAACAAAAACTAAAAAAATATGTCATTGCATATCATTCATCATTCTCACATAACGCATTTTTGTTATCCTTGAATCTCATGTATGTGTCACAATCCTAGAGTCAAACTGTCTCACTCATACAATACTCGGGCCAATCGACAAAAGAAAATGGACGATCTCGTGGAAGAGAACAGAGAGCTGAGAGAAGAAATTGACGCTCTAAAGGAAAGTTTTGAAAAACTTCACAACAACCTGCAAACCCTGGCCGCAGCTCAAGAGCAACAACATCAAAGGATTGTGATCTCAAAGATTACATCTACACCCATATTTGAGACACATGATAATCATCCTCGGTACAACATGCCTAAGGGTCGCCCCTAGGGAATGCCTTTCAGCTTTATACCTGAAGGATATATCCCATCGGTCACTGAAGACACAGAAACCGTAGCATGAATAGTTGGACCTGAAGGTTACAAACTTTGGGAAATTAAAGATGCAAGGGTTACGACAGCAACTCCTGAAGGTTACAAACTTCAGGGCACTGAAGTGCCAAGGGTCTTCGCTATAATGTCTATACCGCAACCAGTGGTATACACTGTCCCGGAAGGACAGATTCCGCAAGCAATTTCTATTGGAAACGAAGACATGTACAAAAGGATGAATGAGTTCCAGGAACAATTCTTGGAAATGCAGAAGGAACTCCATGCCATTCGCGGTCAAGACTTATTCGGAAAGGACGCGGCCGACCTCTGTTTGGTCCCTAATGTAAAGATACCGCACAAATTCAAGGTGCCTGACTTTGAAAAATACAAAGGCAACTCTTGTCCTCAAAGTCATTTGGTGATGTACGCTCGAAAAATGTCTACTCAGACAGAAAATCAACAGCTACTGATCCATTACTTCCAAGACATTTTAACCGGTGCCCCACTCAAATGGTACATGGGTTTAAACCACATCAAGATCAGTACTTTCAGAGATCTCGGGGCAGCCTTCGTTCAGCAGTATAAATACAATTTGGACATGGCACCAGATAGGGACCAGCTCAGGGCAATGTCACAAAAGGACAAAGAAACCTTCAAAGAATATGCTCAGAGATGGCCTGAAATTGCCGCTCAGATCTGTCCCCCTCTTGAGGAAAAGGAAATGACAAAGATCTTCCTGAAAACATTGAGCTCGTTTTATTACGACCGAATGGTTTCCAGTGCTCCCAGTGACTTCACTGAAATCGTGAACATGGGAGTATGCCTTAAAGAAACAGTCTGGGAAGGACGATTGGTCAAAGATGCAGATCCATCTAGCAGTACCAAGAGATACGATAGTGTTTTCCAAAAGAAGAAAGAGCAAGATATCAGTAATATCTCTCTAGGAAAGCAAAGGCGAAGGTATCAACTGATAGCAGCAATAACTTCCGCTATCAACCTAGTGCCAGCTCTGACTTATCAACCTCAGGTTGCTCAGAGCCAACCAAATCAACAACAGTATCAGCAAAGGCCACAACAGCCTTTTCATCAAGCTTGCCCGCAGTACAATAACAACAATCGTACTACACAACCATCAGGGTTTGACCCTATACCGATGTTGTACGCAGAGTTATTTCCACTTCTACTGGCCAAGGGGCATGTTCAAACCAGGACTTCTCTCGCAGTACCAAAAAATAGACCTTTTTGGATCAAAGCAGATCAAACTTGTCCTTACCACTAAGGAGGAAAAGGACATAACATTGAGAATTGTCTTAGCTTCAAGACTGATGTACAGAAGCTTGTCAGAAGCGGGGTTTTATCTTTCAAGGATACAAATCCAAATGTTTAGACGAACCCATTACCGCAACATGAAAAGACTGCAGTGAATTTGATAGAAGGAGAACTTGTCAAGAGTTATGAAATTCACAATGTATGCTTACTAGGAACAAACCTGGTAAAGATGCATTGCAAACAGAGCGGGTACGGCCATGTGCCATCTCACAACTATCATCAGTGTGATATCTGCTCCAAGGATAGTCAAGGGTATACCATAGTACAATTAGCTCTACAAGAACAAATGGATCTGGGTTGGATTCAGGATAACAGAATTCGGGAAGTAAACATGTCCCATGCACATCCTAATATTGTTCAGAACCATGGCATCCGTGCAATGAACGTAAATCTAGTGGCATTGCATTCAAGACAAAGTCAGTATTACAATTTTCCACTACACAATTATAGTGCTTGTCCAATCTGCTCCACAGATAATCAGGGATTCTCTTTTGTACAATAGGCACTCCAACGTCAAATGGATCTCGGATGGATCCAAGACTACCATGAAAAAAGTGACCATCAAGTCAATATTGTTCAGATCTTTGACATACGCTTGATGAATACCAGTCTAGTGGAATTACATGCTAAGCAGGTCAGGCTTGGTTTTCTAGCTTCACATGATTATCTAGACTGTAAAGAATGCTGCAAAAACGACCAAGGGTGTGCGCTTGTGCAAAGGACTCTTCAACATCTGTTGGACCACTAGTGGCTTCCGATCTACCTGGATGAAGTCACACAATAGATTAGCATGACTGATGGGAATCCTGATCGACATCAAAGTCGTGATATCCGCTCAATAGAAACAGATCTAGTAAAAATGCATTGCATACAAAGCAGATACGATCAGGTACCACCTCACAATTATGAGCGTTGTAGAGTATACTCGGAAAATAACTAAGTATATTATCTCGTATGAGGGGCCCTCCAAAATCAGTTGGACCGGAAAGAGATTCGACCATGTTCAAGTTCTGGGTCGATCAACATGATACAAGAGTACCTCCCTGGTCAGAACAAAAACACTATCATAATCTCCAATCATGGAATAACCAAGGACGTTTGCACCATAATCCCTCTACTCAGTAAATCAAAGATCCCTCTTAATGGAATAAAAGTTCCCAACCAGGAACTGATTGAGGTTGCCTATGACGATCAGAAAAACCAAAAAGCTCATGTGGTTATCTACTTGCTAGGTCCATTATCGTACAAATCAGAAAAAGCTATCCCTTACAAGTATGGTGCAACGACCATAGAAAATGGAAAAGAAACTCCATTACCCTCAGTTGTGAACATTGCCGACATCAGACGAGTTACCCGGAGCGGTCGGGTCTTCAACATAGGAGTGGGAGAGTCTACCAAAGAAAAGGAACCTCAAACGGAAGTTCCCAATCAACAAGTGGGTCTATCCAGCAATACAGAACCTGTAAAGAACAACGATGAGATGCTGAAGCTCATCCAGAAAAGCGAGTACAACATTGTGGATCAATTATTGCAAACTCCGTCTCGGATTTCTGTATTATCTCTCCTGCTTAGTTCAGAAGATCACAGGGAAGCTCAACATAAGGTCTTGGAACAGGCCTTTGTAGAACAAGATGTGACGGTAGGACAATTTGACAGCATCATCTCCAACATCATTTCCTACAACAACTTGGGATTCAGTGATGAAGAACTACCGGAAGAAGGCAAGAACCATAATATGGCACTCAATATCACAGTTAACTGCCAAGATGATGCTTTAGCTAGCGTACTGGTGGACACGGGTTCATATTTGAATTTCATGCCAAGATCAACTTTGGTTCGACAATCTTATCAAGGAACTCCGATGAGAGGCAGTGAGATCATCGTCAAAGCCTTTGATGGATCCAGAAAAATGCTTATCGACGAAGTCGACCTTCCCATAAATATCGGTCCTCACATTTTCCAGGTCACTTTCCAGGTCATAGACATCCGGGTAGCATACATTTGTTTATTAGGAAGACCTTGGATACATGAAGTAAGGGCAGTCACTTCGACACTTCACCAGAAGCTGAAGTTCGTCAAGAATGACAAATTAGTCACAATGTGTGGAGAGAAAGCCTTAATCATGAGTAACTTATCATCATTCTCCTATGTAGAACCAGAGAAGGTTGTTGGAACCCAGTTCCAAGCGCTCACGGTGAGCAATGAGAATCACCAAGAAAGAGGGACGTCGTTCTCCTCATACAAGGACGCTCTCAAAGTAATCGGGAGTAATGACATAAAAGGATGGGGGCAGATTATAACTCCTACGGATAACAAGACAAGAAAAGCTCTTGGTTTCTGTCCAACCTGTACCCAGACTACCAAGAAGGATGAAAGTTTTTGTCTGATTTAGGATTTCTTCCACAACGGAGGTTTCCTCCACCCAGTGTCTCAAGAAGTACACACCATCGATGGGAACGACTCCTCCGATGTGGATGAAGAGTGGAAATCTTACCTTAACCATGACGGTTATATGTCTCAGGAAGAAGCACGGATGTCATTCTGTTTTCCAAAGTAGATCCCGGTATATATACCAAGATCAGGCGCCCGGATGATCTATGGAGATTATGATCCTAAAGGATGTCGTGCTCCACCTAATTCATTAGAGGAAAACAATCTAATGAAAGTAAACCTTGACCATGATTATTATCATCCCCTGGATGACTTGCCTATCTAGAAGTCGTACACGAAAGACTTGGGGCAAAAGAGTCAGCTTGATAATGCCTATCAACTGAATAATCTTGAAAAGAATACCCATGTCCCCACAGAGTCATGGAATCATTACTTAGGACATTCCGAAAATGTCTGACACCATGGTGATGAATTTGCAAAGATTGCAGGATAATAGTTTATTAACTATGCATTTCCTAAGGTCAACGTCATTAAGGAAGATGACTCGTCTATTCCCACAGAAACATGGAACACCTTGGGACAGCCAAGCGACAAATATGACTTCTTAGTAAAAAAACACTGCTCCCAAAAGCTCTCGTATCAGGCTTGAGGACATCCAGCCAACTGGATGAGGAGATCCTCTTGAGAGTGAAAACACTATGGAAGATGCGAGAGAAGAGTTCCCCTATGACAACTCTGCATGGGAAGAAGACTCCAATGATCCTACTCCACCAGAAATCAGCGTCATTTCTGAAGACAAACCAGGAAGGGATGTACCAGACTTTGTGATTCACAGAGGAGTCCATCGCCATTGGGTTGCAGTCGATGTCCCGAAAGTCGTCCATAAATCGAAGTAATTACCATTTTTGTTTTGACCTTTCACCTTGCTCGAGTGAAATGGATGTTTTATAGGACTCACTTTTCTGTAAATGTCCCTCTTCGCTTCGCCCAAAGCGACAAAGTTTTGTTTTATAGGGCTGTGTTTCAAGAATCGACAAATCATGAATAAATAATGTCATTCTGCCATTCCCATATTTATTGTTGTTTTCACTTTTCATTTTTTCAGAAAATGGTAATCCTAAAAATAACCCAAAATAAAAACAAGCATTTTTCATAAAAGAATCATCACATCATGCAGATTGCTTGTTTTAAACCCCATTGAAACATACGATCCAATGCCTTCTCCCAACTTTGAATTCCCGGTATTTGAAGCTGAAGATGAAGAGGACGAAGAAATTCCAGAAGAGATCTCCCAACTAATCAGGAAAGAGGAAAGGTCCATTGAGCCTCACAAAGAGCCGTTGGAGACGGCCATCTTGGGTTCAGAAGAAGAAAAGAAAGAAGTTAAGATTGGAGCACTGCTCAGTCCAACTGTCAGAGAAGGCTTGATAAACTTCTAAAAGAGTTTCCAGATGTATTTGCTTGGTCCTATCAGGATATGCCAGGGTTGGATACCCGCATCGTGGAACACCACTTACCACTGAAAAGCAGAATGTTCGCCAGTAAAACAAAGACTGAGAAGGACTCATCCAGATATGGTCGTCAAAATTAAGGAGGAAGTGCAGAAACAGATCGACGCGGGTTTCCTTGCCACCTCAAAATACCCTCAATGGTTGGCCAACATAGTGCCAATTCCGAAAAAGGACAGAAAGGTCAGAATGTGTGTAGACTACAGGGATCTGAACAAAGCAAGTCCAAAGGATGACTTCCCCTTACCACACATTGACATGCTGGTAGATAGCACAACAAAGTTCAAAGTCTTCTCCTTCATGGATGGATTCTCGGGCTATAATCAAATCAAAATGGCGCCGGAAGATATGGAGAAAACTTCATTCATCACCCCATGGGGCACCTTTTGTTACAAGGTAATGTCGTTCGGTCTGAAGAACGTGGGGGTAACCTATCAAAGGGCCATGACAACTCTGTTTCACGACATGATGCACAAAGAAATCGAAATGTATGTCAATGACATGATTGCTAAATCTGAAATAGAAGAAGAACATGTGGAACACTTGTCAAAGTTATTCGAGCGTCTGAGAAAGTACAAACTCCGTTTGAATCCCAATAAGTGCATGTTCGGTGTTCGCTAAGGAAAACTCTTAGGATTCATCGTCACCCAAAAAGGAATTGAGTTTGATCCTGACAAGGTCAAGGCCATTCAAGAAATGCCTTCACCAAAGACTGAAAAACAGGTCAGAGGATTTTTGGGATGTCTAAATTACATCTCAAGATTCATATCCCTCATGACCGCGAACTGTGCGCCGATCTTCAAACTACTCAGAGAGAATCAAAGCTGTATATGGACAGAAGACTGCCAAAAAGCTTTCAACAGCATCAAAGAATATCTGTTGAATCCACCGATTATATCTCCTCCAGTGGGAGGAAGACCACTGATCATCTACCTCATATTCTTGGAAGACTCCATGGGTTGTGTACATGGCCAACAAGATGAGACGAAAAGAAAAGAGTATGCGATTTACTACTTAAGCAAGAAGTTCACGGACTATGAAACTCGGTACACTATGCTCGAGAAAACATGTTGTGCTCTGGCTTGGGCAGCCAAACGTCTTCGCCAGTACATGATTTGTCACATTACTTGGTTAATATCCAAAATGGATCCGATCAAGTACGTCTATGAAAAGCCTGCTCTCACGGGAAGGATTGCCCGTTGGCAGATATTGCTATCAGAATACGACATCGAATACCATGCTCAGAAAGTCGTCAAATGGAGTATTTAGTCGATCATTTGGCTCATTAATCGATTGACGATCAGGAATCGGTCAAATTTGACTTCCCAGACGAAGATGTCATGAACTTGAAAATGAAAGATTGCGATAAACCACTACCCAATGAAGGGCCAGAACCAATTTTCCAATGGGGATTAATATTCAACGGAGCTGTCATCACTTATGGAAACAGAATTGGGGCAATCATTTTAACACCTCAGGGTAACCATATTCCTTTCACTGCCAGATTAATGTTCAAATGCACAAACAACGAGGCCGAATACGAAGCTTGTATCATGGGTCTCGAAGAAGCTATTGACTTAAGGATTAAGAACTTGGATGTGTATGGAGACTCAGCCCTGGTTATCAATCAGATCAAAGGAGAGTGGCATACATACCAATCAGGATTAATTCCTTACAAAGACTACGCGAGAAGGTTGTTACTATTCTTTAACAAAATTGAGTTTCATCACATTCCTCGTGAATAAAATCACATGGCTGATGCACTAGCCACTCTCTCTTCCATGGTTGCTGTAAATCATTAAAATGACGTACCTAAGATCGACATAATGCGCCTCAAAAGGCCCGCTTACATCTTCACGATTGAAGCAATCATCGACAACAAACCCTGGTATCATGATATCAAGTGCTTCCTTTAAAGACAAGAATAACCGCCTGGGGCATCAAGAAAAGATAGGAAGACTCTCAGAAGACTGGCTGGCAACTTCTTCCTAAATAATGATACCCTCTATAAGAGAAACTTCGACATGGTTTTGCTCAGATACGTAGATAGACAAGAAGCAAACATGTTGATGAAAAAAATTCACGAAGGATCCTTTGGAACTCATGCCAACGTACACACAATGGCGAGAAAAATTCTGAGAGCAGGATATTATTGGCTGACAATGGAATCCGATTGCTACAAGTACATGAAGATGTGTCACAAGTGTCAGATATACACTGACAAAATCCATGTACCGCCAATGCATCTCAAAGTTCTTTCTTCTCCATGGCCTTTTTCTATATGGGGAATCGACATGATTGGCATGATTGAACCCAAGGGTTCAAACAGACATCAGTTCATCCTGGTAGCCATTGACTACTTTACCAAGTGGGTCGAAGTAGTGTCGTACACCAATGTGACCAGACAAGTGGTGGTCCAATTTATCAAGAACAATCTCATCTGACGTTATGGTGTTCCAAGCTAGATCACTATAGACAATGGATCCAACTTGAACAACAAGATGATGAAAGAGTTATGCGCTGAGTTCAAGATCGAACACCATAACTCATATCCCTACCGGCCTAAGATGAACGGAGCGGTAGAAGCGGCAAACAAGAACATCAAGAATATTGTTCAAAAGATGGTTGTAACCTACAAAAACTGGCACGAGATGCTACCCTTTGCTCTTCACGATTATCGAACATCTGTTCGCACTTCAACAAGGGCAACCCCTTTTTCTCTAGTATATGGCATGGAAGTAGTGCTCCCCATAGAAGTAAAGATCCCATCAATCGAGATATTGATGGAAGCCAAGCTAACAGAAGCTGAATGGTGTCAAAGCCTACACGATGAATTAAATCTGATTGAAGAAAAGAGAATGATGGCTTTATGCCATGGTCGGTTATATCAGCAAAGATGAAGAAAGCGTTCAACAAAAAGGTCCGACCCCGTGTCTTCAGAAAATGAGACCTCGTTCTCAAGAAGATACAATCATTTCTCACTGATTACATGGGCAAATGGACTCCGAATTATGATGGTCCTTACGTTGTTAACAATGCCTTCTCAGGCGGTGCCTTGAGACTCGCAACCATGGATGGAGAGGAGTTTACCTACCCCACGAATGTTGACGTACTCAAGAAATACTTCGCCTAAGTAAAAAAAAGAAGAGAAAAGAAAAAAAAAAATGTCTCGGTGGATTGAAAACCTGAAAGGGCGGTCCAGGCAAAAATTAGAGACATAAGCAAAAGTCATCTCGATGGATTGAAAACCTTAGAAGGCGATCCAGGAAAAAGTTAGGGATTTGTGGCAAGTAACTACGTCTGACAAAGTTCAGATCCCCAGCAGTGACGTCATCCGTCAAAAAAAACTTCAGTCAAGGTCACCTTCGACAGAAGCTCAGAATGTCCAGAATTCAAAGTTGGTAGAAGGATAGCGGTCGTTATGTTTCAATGTATCCATTTTTTCGTTAAATTACCATTTTCTAAACTTTGTAATGCTCTATGGGATCACGCGCTTGGATGATTACTATTCTATCAATAAAATTTGAGTCGTAGTGCTTTTGTTTGCAATTCTCATTTATTTAGCTTTATAAATTGACATTTTAATATGGTCAACGATTCTTGAAGAAAAAAAACAAATTTAATTTTCAAATTTTCTTCTACTTTTAAAATAAAGATGACAATTCTTTTTGACTACTGAACATAAAAAGGAACAACGATGGCTTCTCCGGAAGTGATCAAACCTCAAAATGCAGAATCAAAGTACTTTTTCTAAACCGGTACACCTGAATGAAGAATCAACTGTTTCAGATGTGATGTCCCATCTGATATCCCCAGCCGATTTCTTATCTCTGAAGACCAATTGATGGTTCTTTCTCCCCCAGTAGGATCTACCCCTCCTAAGCAAGAAAAGATTACTATCTTGAATCGATGATACTTCGTATCCACCGTAGTGGCCGAGTATCCAGTCGTATCCATTCACTAGTCTGTATGTCGCATCTGTTTTGTCAGTATAAACATACATACATCATGCATAATTGATTCATATTCATATTCATGTTGAATTAATATCACTCTGGTCAGTCTCATCCCCAAGTGATAAAGTCCTCTCACCAGTAAAGTTGTCAGTTCTTTCCTCATCCGAAAATGTATCATCTGAACAATCTCTCCCTAGTTTATTTCTGGATTGGAGCATGTCCTCAACCACTTTGATAAATTGAACCTCTGAAAGGCGAGAAGACGTTCGACGGACTGTCATACCCCAAATTTTGACCACTAAGATTTCCCATCATTGTGCAAATCATCATCACAATATGGAGGAACCTTCATGCCTCATCAGTCTCCCCAAAGATGGGTGAGCATCCACTACAATCAAATTTAGGGTTTCAGGCCCTCTAAGAGTTCTTAGACAAAGGATCAATCAAGGAATGACATAATCTTCAACTTGTCTAACCTCTCAAACATCCACAAAGGATCAAGAGGACTCCCAATTCAAGGATTAAGCACAAAACTGCAACATTCCAAGTGGATTAAGCCTCAAGATCGCCAGTGTCACCAAATTAGGGTTTTGGTCGACCAGGGCCTCCAGATGGAAATTTTCCTCTGGGCATGAGCCAATGCTTCAAAGCATATCCGAAAATACTCCATGGAACATCATGAACCCAATTATCAAGTCAATTTTGCTACAGGGGATACACCCATAAAAAAATCAGGAATTAGGGTTTCTTGACCTAATTTACCCCTAAGTTGACTTTTGGGACAAATCATGAGCCAAGACCTCAAGAGAGGATTTGAGGGTCTCTAATAAACCACATTGACCCATTTGCAACAATGGATTTATCCAAGAAGCTTGAGCAACAAGTTTCAATTTCATCTGAACCACAATTAGGGTTTCACGAGAAAAACTAACTGTACCTTTGACTTTTGACCAAGACATGCTCCCAAACCCTAGGACATGATTCAATACACCCTATAACACCTATCAAATCAATCCATCAAGTTTGATTTAGGTCAAGGACTTGATTTCATAGAGGATCACACAGTTTGGAATTCATTTGACAAAAAGTCAATTGTGCACAAAAGTCAACTTTGACTTTTTGATATTTTTCACATTTATGGTTCTTTGACCCTAAAATTATGTTAATGTGTGATTGGAATCATCATTCATCAAGAAAAATCAAGAAAAGTTGGATAACTTGTAAAAGGGGTAACCATAAAAAACTTAGAAATTTTCTAAGTTATGGAATAAAGTGGCAAGGGTACCAACTTTGGAGGATCATAACTCCTAAACCACAAGGCCGTTTTCCCCATTCAAAGCTGGATTTGTAGCCCTTATGGCCCTCTACAAAAGCTTCAACTACACCTCATTCCAATTCATCATGGATTTTGAGTTATGGAATGATCAAAATCACAAAAAGTGAAAATGTCACTTTTTTCCAACACTTAGTGAAATTTTCACTAAGTCAGAATCTGCCTTACTTTTTTCCAAATGTAGGGGCATTTTTCACTTGGATCCAAAAAGTATTAAAATCAATTATGATCAAACAGTTGTTGTATCATATGAGGGCTTTCCAAAATGGCCAAGAACTCCATCAAAATCCACTTGAGCCATGAGATATGACAATGTCAATATGCCTTGCTGCAAACTGTCATGGCAAGGCAAATTTTGGAGTTTTGCTTAATTTGCTCAAATTTTGCAAAGGGCAAGCAACTCTATCCATCTGAACACCTCAAGGGGGGCCAAGGAGGAACCAACTCTGATCCCAAGCCTCCCAAGTCTTTGGAACCAAAAATAGCATGTCAAACCTAGAAATCCCTAAAGAGGGGACAAGACTCTAATTTTGGATTAGAGCATTCAATGAAAACACCAAGGTGGCATGGACTGAGCCATTTCCAACTGAATTCAGTTAAGACTTATCCAAGACCAAGGGAACCAGCAGCCTGTGCCCTAACCTCTAGTCAATGGCTAGAGGAGACTTGGATTCTCATTGCTCAACATTGGCCAAACCTATCCAGCAGTTGTTATTCACTATTCCTTGCAAAACTAACTTGGTCTACTATAAATAGAGCTCATTTGTGATCAGTTTGAGTACACCAAAGCCATCAAACAGATGCTTTCCTCAAAATCTCCTTCTTCACTCCAAAATTACTTTCCAAAGCAAGTCACTATCGGGTTTTGAGTTTGAGAGCTATTCCAACCAAACCAATCACACACACACCTCATAAACATCATATAGAAGTGATCCAAACACTCACATAACATCTGGAACATCAAAATCACAAAATCACCAGCCAACTGCTCAAGCCTTTGATAGATTTGTAGTTGAGGTGCCAAATCAAGTTCCAGCTCAATTCAATCCACTCCAAGCACCCAGACACACTCCATAGCACCTAGGGAAGCTGTCCATATCCTTGGAACCAAGCTGTAATACCTCTAACACAAAACACGATCACCAGCTGCAAGAGGTAAGCATGAGTTCATCTAACTCTATGATCCATGCATTTTTTGCTGCACAATAATTTGGCCATATGTTCATAATCAAGCATGGAGTGTTTTCCCTCAATCAATTGCATTGTGTGAATCGTGTATGGAATTTCTGAACCTTCATGCAAATTTTAGGGTTCTTGAGGTTTCTCTTTTATTTCTTATTCCATGTTTAAAATAAATGAAATTAAAGACCATAGACATGATTGTGAGGTTGAAACGAGTAGATTGATATGTAGATTGCATGATATAATCAAGTATTCAGTGAGATTGGATAGAAAATGAAAATATGCAGAAACAGAGGGTGGCGCATATTCGTGCCCTTGTTCTTGGCGCCTTTTTTTGAAAATTTGAATATTTGAATTTTCTGATTTTATTTAATTGATTCAAAAATTAATTTCTCTCTGAGTTTTAATGATTTTGAGTTGATTCTTTTTTTAATAATTCACAAAAATGTTAAAATATTTTATTTTCCCAAAAAATCCCAATTATATTATTTATTTCATATACTTGATATTTTTGTAAAGAATTAATATTTTAATTGTTTTTGACATTTAAAATATTTTCTCCCTCTTGATTTTTCAAATTTTAGTGATTTCCAAATATTTTGTGGATCAAAACCTGATTTTTGAAACATTAACCCAAGATCACAATTTGTTTTCCACATGTTTAACAATTTTGATCATTTTAATTGAATTTTTATTCAATTAAAATTCATTTTGGAAACAAATTAGGGTTTTTGATTAATTCAACCCTTATCAAACTTTTTCAAACACTTTGGGCCTCTTGGTAGAGTGTAAGACCCAACCCTTTGTAGAAACCAAAATAATTTGGGCCTCCGTGTATTGTACAAGTCCCGATACCATCAAAACGTTCGGCGCGATCGTCGCCAGTTTAAAATAAAACCTTCTTGGGCCTCTCCTTGAGCTGTAAGCCCCACCACCACTTGTACAAAAATAAATGATTTGGGCCTCTAATAGAGTGTAAGACCCAATCCCTTTTTAACCAAAACCTTTTGGGGCCTCAGATATTGTATAAGTCCCTCTGCGTAAAAAAAAAATCTCGGCGCGATCGCCAGTTCAAAAACAAATCATCTGGGCCTACTCTCATGTTATAAGCCCCATTCTTTTTCCTTAAACACTTTTGGGCCTCTTGAGAGAGTGTAAGACCCATCCCTTTGTACAAAAAACCTTTTGGGCCTCAGTCACTTGTATAAGTCCCTGTACAAATTCAAAACAACAGTGCAATCACTGATAAAACCTTGGGTCTCTCCTCGAGCTGTAAGCCACAACAACTCTTTCAAAGCACTTTCTCCTTTGATTTTGAATATAATATAGTTACCAAAGCTTTCTTTGTTGAACAACTAACTAAACAGCATGGAAGCTCTACAACCGAGTAAGTGTTTACCCGCTTTCTTTATCCGCTTTCATACATATATAACTGTATTGTGGGGCTGCTCACTGTAAGTCTTCTTTCACAAACCTTTATATACTTGCCAAATACCAACTATGTAATACTAGTATAGTTATTTAGAGTTTTCCCTAGCAACTACGTCTAGCACTAGGTAAACCCTGTTGGTCACTCTTAAATACAAACAAAACTAGATCCCCATAGGATTACCAGACACAGTCTTCCCTCCTCTTGGGGTTAAACAATATGGAGACGTGAAAGGCAGCATTCTCGGTGAACCCTTTCTCAGACTGTCACCCTTAGACATTGTCAAAGAAACTCTAACTCCCCAGAGATGATCTTTTCTCCGTGAATGGCATCTCTTGAGTTTCTTCCAAATTCCCGGACTTTCCTGGCTTGATCTATTCTCGGTGAATGCCATGTCTTGAACTTCTCAGGGTTTGGAGACCCACAGGCTTCTTAAAAGCATCCCCGCCTCCTCTTGGGCGTTGTACAAGGACCCTTCGGCTTCTTAAAAGCTCTCATGCCTTCTCTTGGGCTTAGTACAAGGACCTAGAGACCTCTACAGGTATAGGAACATAACCTAGTCATCAAATTGCTAGAGTTGTCTTTCTGAGTCGAGTGTGAGACCTGTTAATGGTTTGATCTTTATCCCTTAACAAACCAGCCTTCTCTTGGGCATCATACAAAGATCATTCACTATCCGAGAATCGACTTCTCAAAACACCCGTAGACTTGGACAGTCTCAATACCCTTTGGATTTCCCATTTCCTTAAAGAACAGGAAATAACCCTGATCCTCTGATCAATCCCTAAGCACAACATTACCCATATAAGAACTGATTTTCTCTTTATCCAATATACTAGACCTGTCACTAAACTGAAACAAATACAATAGCCTCCTCTTGGGCTTTGTACAATGATTCTCCCAAACGGAGTTTACCTTTTCAGACTCTCTTGTTGGATCAAACCTATTTAGCCTCCATCTCGCGCGTCGTACGAGATACCAAATCACTCTCTTGTTGAGTATAAAAGGGTCTCTTGTTGAGTCAACCCCCTTTTAGCCTCCAGCTCGGGCTTCGTACGAGATACAAAAACACTCTCTTGTTGAGTATGACAGACTCTCTTGTTGAGTCAAACCATTTCAGGCTCCATCTTGGGCTTTATACAAGATACATTCTCCCCAACGGAGTCAAAATCCCTTTTAGCCTCAATCTTCGGCGTTGTACAAGACATAAAGAACATTTTCCCCGAAAAAGTCAAACTTCCCGCCTCCTCTTAGGCTTTGTATAAGGAGACCCCTAGTTGAGTCAAACAACCTTTTAGCATCAAATATGTGCCTTGCTCACGGTATACAAACATCAACAACTCCTTTTCCCCCCATCTAATTGTTGTAAGCGGCAAGCCTCTGGATTATTTACATCCACGCCACTGTCCCTCTTTTAGCATGAGAAATTCCTAAGGAAAGATAACATTGCTCTACACTGAGTTAAAGTCTTCTCCTTCTGGTTAAAAATCCCCAATAAAGGAAATTATGGCATTGTTGTATTCACATATCCCAGTTAAAGTAATTCTCCTTTATAAACAGTCACCCAACAATGGTGGCAAACAGATCCTCTTTAGAGATGACAAATTCTCTCTAAAGTCAAAACCCCTTTAGCTTCACATCTTGGGCTTCGAACAAGATACAAATAGACCCTTCAGCTTCATATCTTGGGCTTTGAACAAGATACAAACCACCTTTAGCTTCACGTCTTGGGCTTGGAACAAGACACCAAAACAACCTTTTTCCTCCCATAGAATAGGAGGAACTACGATCGCTCTGATTTCCCTGTTTCGTTAAACGGGAATACGTAGGAATAAGATTGAAAAATCTTAACGAGCATAATAATCAAAAACCCAAAATCCACTATCTCCACCAAATCAATCAAAAGCACCAAATCCTAACATCTTACCAAAAACCTCGCAAATAGTTCAAACACTGTGTTCTTAACAAAATAACCTAAGAGAGACCCACAATCTTTGTAGTGTCTATAAACCAACAGTCATCTGTTTAAACTCAGTATGCAAGCAGGGTTAATTGGAGACATCTATTTCCCTTCCTTCATCAGCTTCAATATGATAAAAACTGAATCGAGCTGTAGTACCCCAAAGCGATAGTGCTTCGCAACCACACATAAAACTCGCGCTACACGGACACCTTTGGAACATCACACTTCACCATTGAAGATGATATTTTCGCTTTCCCGGATTAAGGAAAATCCCCAGAGAAAGCCTCTCAACAGAAGACTCTTGACAATACGGCCATTTCTCCTAGAAAAAATTGTTTTCAATGAAGTCATCAGCACCTCAAAATTGGATTACATCACATGGCATTCCTCCTAAAAGGTCTCGGAGGAAAGCATGATGTAACCTCATCAAGTGAAAAGTTGTCTCTCAAGAGACTCGTTTTCCCCAGTAGAATCATAAGACTAGAGGTCTAGGATGATTAAGACAAATATATATAGTGCTTTTCCTAATTGATATCTGTGTTTATTTTTCTACTAATGGGAATGCGTGTGATGCCGCATGTGAAAAGATTGAGTATACACCTAAGATAGGTGATGGCAATGCGGGTAATCTTACTGGGAGTGAATTCCAGTTAAGAGGCCCCGATCGACCATCAAACTCAGTGGAGACTCCCTTTGAAGATACATTGGCTATACGACTTCGGTTTTGAAAGTAGTGTGAACGACGGGTTATCTGAGAAGCTGAGGTTTTTAGCAGACTTAAGCCATTTTGTAGTGCGGAAGCTATCGAAAATAGTTGTCACACGATACTACCCTCATCTGAGATCACTCTAGGATACAGCAGCTCACTGGCGATCCGCTTGCTGTTGTTATCCCAGAGGGGTCAATGATTTTGCGGACAGGTACAAAAAATCACCAGTATAAACCTTTGGGGGGGTAGAGGCTTGACTTCATGACACCGACCTATTGACCCCATGTTTTTTCTATGTTTTTGTGTGCTGCATTCATGCATTCATTTAAAAAACATTAAAACAAAGAAAATCTTATCTTCTAGTCTCTCTTTTTCAAATTAAACTGAGACAATGATTGCAAATGTCAGAGAAAGGAGATTGCGCTAATGGATTTCGGTAGAAGAAAAACTCATAAGTACACCTTCAAGATTCCAAAGTGGGAGGACTTGAGAGGTTTGGCGAGAATGATCACCAACCACGAGGCTTTCAGAGCCAAGTATGGAGGACTACTGTCCTTGTTAAGGGTTCATGTAATCGAAGGAAACATGTCCATGTTAATCCAGTTCTACGATCCAGACTATCACTATTTCACATTCCTGAATTATCAGCTTGCACCAACGCTGGAGGAGTATTCTCACCTGACTGATCTGCATATCACTGATCAAGCTCCCTTTTCTGGACTGGAAGAAATTCCAAAGGATCAGATCATTGTTAGGGCAATTTCTTTGGACGAGTCAGAATTCAGGACTCACACGACCACTAAGGGTGGCATACAGGGTTTTCCAGCCCAGTTCTTGACAAAGAAAGCCCTGTACTTTTCCAGTATAGGGAACGTGGCCGCTTTCGAGAGCAACTTTGTTTTGCTCACCTACAGGTTATTTTTGTTTCCTAACATTGATAACTTCGTAGATATCAACGCCATTAAGATTTTTCTGATTGGAAACCCCGTACCGACCTTACTCGCAGATGCTATATAAATGATCGCAGAGAATTTATAAAGCAGGGGAATGATCACGTGTTGTGTACCCCTGCTATATAAATGGTTCACTTCCCATTTTCCCAAGTCTGCTGCATTTTGTGATCAAAAGAACACTTTACGTTGGTCGCAGAGAATCATGTCTCTTACCAACTCTAACATCGATTAGTACAATCGAATCTACGACGGGATCAGAATCATTGACCGTTGTGGAAATTTCCCAAATGTACCCCTTATAGGAACTAAGAGAGGAATCAACTATCATCCGATGTTAGTTCGTCGTCAATTTGGATACCCGATGAGGCATGTCCCCCGCAGTGCTCATCTGGAAGGTCTTTTCTTCAAGGAAGGAGAAAATGACAGGACACTGAAGACAGAAATAGTGCACGCTTGGAAACACGTTCATAGGAAAGGACGAGAGTCTCTAGGAAAACCAGACTGTGTCTCGGTGGAGCCTTATCTCCACTGGGTACAAACTAGAGCTTTCAAGCTGAGGATGCCTTATCCTCGTCAGGAAGTTCTTCCATTAAGGGACTCTTCCCTTTATTTCATGTGTGAGACTGAAAAACTTCAGGTTACTCTCAGCAAAGTTCAGCAGCAGAAGAGGTCTTGGAGGAATAAGTACCGTATTCTCAATGTGGAGTGTAAGAAAATACAGCAACTGTTAAGACAAAAAGATGCCCTGATTGAGATTTTTGAGCAACATGTTGTAGAGAATCAGGATGACCAAAGGAATTTGCTCGCTCCTTTCACTTGGCAAAGAAATGACAACCCGACAACGGCCCAAGAGCCCCGGTCAAAGAAAAGGAAAGCACCAGAACCAGCACCTGAGCTCTCCCCAGAGAGGACTCAGGATCCATTAGTTTAGGTTTCCTTTTTCAGCACTTTGTAATCTACTGTATTTCCATTTCCGCAATCCTTTGAATTCAATAAAACGGGGTTTCCCCACCGTTTGATATTTGCAATCTAATTGTCGAAGTTTACTTTGAATAAACAAAAATAAGTAATAACCATTGCATATCATTCATCATTCTCATAACGCATTCTTCTTACCTGCGAATCTCACGTTTGTGTCTCGGTTCTAGAGTCAAATTGTCTCATTCGTACAATACTCGGGCCAATCGTCAGAAAAAGATGGATGATCTCGAGGAAGAGAATAGAGAGTTGAGAGAAGAGATCGACACTCTAGAAGAGAATCTGAGAAAGCTTCATAAAGACATGCAAGCTCTAGCAGAAGCTCAAATGCAACAACAAAGAACAGTGATCTCAGAGATCACATCGACCCCCATAGTGGAAAAGTCCGATCCTAGGTACAAAATGCTGAAAGATCGTCCCTGGGGCATGCCTATCAATTATATCCCACAATGATATGTTCCGCCGATCAATGAGGATCAGGGAACCGCAACAGGAGCCGCTGGGCCTGAAGGTTACAAACTTCGAGAAAGCGAAGATGCCAGGGGCATGACAACAACTCCTGAAGGTTACAAACTTCTGGAGGCACCAAGAGTCTCTGCCATGATGACTATACCACAACCCATGGTACACACTGTCCCGAAAGGACAGATTCCGCAAATACCATCTGGTGGAAACGACAGCATGTTTGACATAATAAATGAGTTCCAGGAACAGTTCCTGGAGATGCAGAAAGAACTGCAAGCCCTTCGCGGTCAGGATCTATTTGGAAAGGACGCCGCGGACCTCTGCTTGGTCCCCAATGTGAAAGTTCCACACAAGTTCCAGGTGCCCGACTTTGAAAAGTACAAGGGTAACTCTTGCCCTCAGAGCCATCTGGTGATGTACGCTCGGCGAATGTCAGCTCAGACAAAGAACCAGGAGCTTCTCATTCACTACTTTCGGGATAGTTTAACCGGTGCGCATTAAAATTGTACATGGGTTTAAACCGCGCCACGATCGGCACATTTAGGGATCTTGGCGCTGCCTTCGTTTAACAATATAAATACAATTTGGACATGGCACCGGACAGAGATCAACTCAGATCGATGTCACAAAAGGACAACGAAACCTTTAAGGAGTACGCTCAGAGATGGCGTGAAATTGCCGCCCAGATTTTTCCACCTTTTGAGGAAAAAGAGATGACAAAGATCTTCTTAAAGACCTTGGGCTCATTTTACTACGACAGAATGGTCGCCAGTGCGCCCAGTGACTTCACCGAGATGGTGGGCATAGGAGTTCGTCTTGAGGAAGCAGTCCGAGAAGGACGTTTAGTAAAAGACGCTGGATCATCAGGTAGTACAAAACGATACGGTAGTGCTCTCCCTAAGAAAAAAGAGCAGGATATTAGGAATATCTCTCTCGAAAAGCAAAGGCGACGTTACCAACCAGTAGCAGTTGTAACTCCTGCTATCAACCCTGCGCCTATTCCTACGTATCAACCTCGGGTTGCGCAGAGCCAACCTAACCAACAGCAATATCAGCAAAGGATACAACAGTCTCTTTAGAAGACTCGTCCTCCATACAACAACAACCGTACGACACGACCTCCAGGGTTCGACCCTATACCCATGTTGTACGCAGAACTGCTTCCATTATTACTGGTTAAGGGGCATGTCCAAACTAAGTCTCCTCTTACAGTACCGAAAAATCTGCCTTTTTGGTTCAAAACGGATCAGACTTGTCCTTACCATCAAGCAGGACCAGGACATAACATAGAACACTGTCTCAGTTTCAAATCTGACGTACAAAAGCTAGTTAGGAGCGGGGTCTTATCTTTCAAAGATACGAATCCGAATGTTCTCATGAACCTGCTGCCTCAACATGAGAAAGCTGCAGTCAATTTGATAGAGGGAGAGTCTAATAACACCTATCAAATTCACAATGTACTCTTATTAAGGGACAATTTGGTCAAGATACATTGTAGACAGAGCGGATATGGCCATGTGCCACCTCATAATTATCACCAGTGTGATATCTGCTCTAAAAACAATCAGGGATGTTCTGTGGTGCAATCAGCTCTACATGAACAATTGGATCTTGGATGGATCCAAGAGCATCGAGTTCGTGGAGTCAACATGACCTATACAAATTCCAACATCATTCAGAACCTCGAAATCCGTACAACGAATGTCAACTTGGTGGCGATGCACTCAAGGCAAAGCCAGTATCATAATCTGCCACGGCACGATTGTAATTCCTGTCTGACTTGCTCGGTAAACAAACAGGGATGCTTTTTTGTACAAGAGGCCCTCCAACGTCATATGGATCTTGGATGGATCCAGGACTACCATGATAGAAATCCTTATCAGATAAACATGATTCAAATCTTTGATATTCGTCTAATGAATACCAGCTTGGTGGAGTTACATGCCAGGCAGGTCTAGCTCGGTTTTCTCACTTCGCATAATTATCAGAACTGTAAAGGATGTTGTGAGAGTAACCAAGGGTGCGCTCTCGTTCAGAGAAATTTACAACACTTGTTAAACCACAGGTGGCTTCCGATCTATCAGGATGAAGACACGCATCAAATAAGTGTGCTTAATGGAAACCATACTCAGCGTCAAAGTTAGGATGTCCGATCTATGGAAACAAACATGGTAAGGTTACACTGCATTCAAAGCGGGCGTGGCTAGGTGCCACCACACAACTATGAATGTTGTAGAGTGTGTTCGAAAAATAACTAAGGAAGCTACCTCATGCGAGCAGCTCTCCAAGGTCAGTTGGATCGCAAAGAGATTCACCCAAACCTAGCTTCAGGGTCCGTTGACTGGACGCCGGACTACTTCGATGATCAGATCAGAGACGTGGTTGTAATCTCTGACCCTGAGAGGAATAAGGATGTTTGTGCCATCATCCCTCTACTGGACGAATCAAAAGTTCTTAGCCAGAAACTGATTGAAGTTACTTACGATAGTCAGAAAAATTAGATGGCTCCTGTAGTTATCTATCTACTGGGACCATTACCGTATGAATCAGCTAAGGCGATTCCTCACAAATACGGTGCAACGATAATTGAAAATGGAAAGGAAATTCCATTACCCTCCGTCGTGAATATTGCAAACATCAGTCGAGTAACACGGAGCGGTCGAATCTTCAACCGAGGAGTTGGAGAACCTAACAAAGAAAAGGAACCTCAAACGGAAGTTCCCAATCCACCATTCGGTCAATCCAGTAATCCCGACCTTTCAAAGAACGAGGATGAGATGCTAAAGCTCATCCAAATGAGTGAATACCACATTGTTGATCAACTGTTACAAACTCCTTCAAAGATCTCAGTGCTATCACTTTTACTCAGTTCCAAAGCCCACAGAGAGGCTCTACAGAAAGTCTTAGAGCAGGCCTTTGTGGAACAGGATGTGTCAATATGACAGTTCGATAGCATCATCTCTAACATCACTTCCTGCAACAACTTAGGATTCAGTAATGAGGACTTGCCAGAGGGGGGCAAAAGTCACAACATGGTGCTCAATATCACGGTTAACTGCCAAAATGATGCTTTGGCCAGCGTACTGGTAGACACAGGATCGGCCATCAACGTTATGCCAAAGTCCACTCTAATGCGACTATCATTCAAAGGATTCCTGATGAGGGGCAGTGAGGTCATCGTCAAAGCCTTTGACGGATCTCGAAAAGCAGTTATCGCCGAAGTCGACCTTCCCATAACTATTGGTCCTCACACTTTCCTAATCACTTTCCAGGTCATGGACGTCCGGGCAGTATACAGCTGTTTATTAGAAAGAGCTTGGATACATCAGGCTGGGGCAGTCGCTTCGACACTGCACCAGAAACTGAAGTTTGTCAAGAACGATCAACTTATCATAGTCTGTGGGGAGGAAGCCTTTCTCATGAGTAACTTTTCATCGTCTACTTGTGTAGAACCCGAGGAGGTTGTTGGAACTCAGTTCCAAGCACTTTCGGTGAGTAGCGAGAATCAACCAGAAAGAGGAACCTCGATTTCCTCATACAAAGATGCTCTCAAAGTGGTCAAAAATAACAATACAAAAGGATGGGTACAGCTTGTCATTCCTACTGATAATAAAACAAAGAAGGGTCTTGGTTTTTCTGCAACCTGTACCCAGACAGCTGCTAACGATGAAAGTTTTCATCCCATTCGGAACTTCTTCCATAGTGGAGGTTTCCTTCACCCAGTGCCTCAAACAGTCCATACTATCAACGAGGAGGATCCCTCTGATACGGATGAGGAATGGAAGTCCTATCTTAACAAGGATGGTTATATGTCTCAGGAAGAGGTGCCTATGCCATTTTGCTATCCCGCACAGAGTCCAAGATTTATACCCAGGTCAGACGTCGAAATGATATATGGAGATTGTGATCCGGAAGGATGTCGTGCTCCACCAAACTCATTAGAGGAAGACACTCTGATGAGAGACAACTTTGACCATGACTATTATGGCCCGATGGATGGCCTGCCTATCTGGCAGTCGTACCCAGGAAACTTGGGGCAAGAGAGTCAGCCGAACAATGAAAATCAGCTGAGCATCATTGAACAAAATACCTGTGCCCCCACCATGTCATGGGATCAACACTCGGGTCATTCAGAAAATATCCCGTACGACGATGAATTGGCAAAGCTTGCTGGACTAGAATTCATCAACTATGCTTTCCCTGAGGTCAACGTCATCGAGAGAGATGACTCCTCCAGTTCCAAAGAAGTGTGGGACACCTTGGGACAACCAAGTGGAAAATTTGACTTCATGGTTAAGTACACCGCTCCCGAAAGCTCTCGTATCAGGCTCGAAGACATCCAGCCAAATGGATGGGTAGATTTGCCTGAGAGCATAAATACTATGCAAAATACAACAGAGGAGTCCTCCTACGACAACTCCGCCTGGGAGACAGATTCCAATGATCCCGCTCCGCCAGAAATCAGTGTTATTTCTGAAGACAAATCAAGGAAGGTACCAGACTTTGTGATTCACTGAGGAGTTTGCCGCCAATGGGTTGCTGTAGATGTTCCGAAGATTGTTCATAAGTCAAAGTAATTGTCGTCTTTAACCTTTCACCCTGGCCAGGTGAAACAGATGTTTTGATAGGGCTTGCTTTCTGTAAGTTTTCCTCTTCGCTTTGCCCGAAGCGACAGAGTTTTGTTTTATAGGGTTGTAGTTTTAAGAATCGACTTGTTCATAAATAAAATAACGTCGTTCTATAATTTCCTCATTAATTGTTGTTTTCTCATTTCTCTTTTCAGAAAATGGTAATCCTAAAAAACAATTCAATAATAAAAACAAGCAGTTTTCCAAAAAAATACACTGCACACTCTTGCATTTTCTCTCTATCTCTTCTAAACCCAAATCATCACGTCATGCAGATTGCTTGTTTTAAACCCCGTTGAAACATACGATCCAATGCCTTCTCCCAACTTTGAGTTCCCGGTATTTGGGGCTGAAGAAGAAGTTGACGACGAAATTCCAGAAGATATTTCCCGATTACTCAGACAAGAGGAAAGGTTCATTGAACCTCACAAAGAGCCGTTGGAAATAATCAACGTGGGTTCAGAAAAAGAGAGAAAAGAAATCAGGATTGGGGCACTGCTCAGTCCAACTGCCAAAGAGAGTTTAACAAAGATTCTTAGAGAATTTCCCGATGTGTTTGCTTGGTCTTACCAGGACATGCCAGGGTTGGATACCAGCATCTTGGAACATCACTTACCGTTGAAACCGGAATGTAGGCCAGTAAAACAAAGGTTGAGACGAACTCACCCAGACATGGCCATCAAAATCAAAGAGGAGGTACAAAAGCAGATTGACGCAGGTTTCCTCACCACGTCAGAATATCCTCAATGGTTAGCCAACATCGTACCCGTTCCGAAAAAGGACGGAAAGGTCAGAATGTGTGTCGATTACAGAGATCTAAACAAGGCAAGTCTAAAGGACGACTTTACTTTACCACACATTGACATGCTAGTAGACAGTACAACAAAATTCAAAGTTTTCTCCTTCATGGATGGATTCTCGGGCTATAATCAAATCAAAATGGCGCCGAAAGACATGGAGAAAACTTCGTTCATTACCCCATGGGGTACCTTTTGTTACAAGGTAATGCCGTTCGGTTTGAAGAACACCGGGGAAACCTATCAAAGGGTCATGACTACTCTGTTTCATGACATAATACACAAGGAAATCGAGGTATATGTCGATGATATGATTCTCAAATCTAAAACAGAGGAGAAGCATGTGACCCACCTGTCAAAACTATTCGAGCGGTTGAGAAAGTACAAACTCCGCTTGAATCCTAATAAGTGCACATTCGGTGTCTATTCAGGGAAGCTCTTAGGGTTCATCGTCAGCCAGAAAGGAATTGAGGTTGATCCTGACAAGGTCAAGGCCATTCAAGAAATGCCTTCTCCAAAAACTGAAAAATAAGTCAGAGGATTCCTGGGACGTTTGAACTACATCTCCAGATTCATATTCCTCATGACCGCGACATGCGCGCCGATCTTCAAATTACTTAAAAAGAACCAGGATTACGTTTGGACAGAAGATTGCCAGACCGCCTTCAACAGTATTAAGGAATACCTGTTGAACCCACCAATTCTATCACCTCCAGTGGAAGGAAGACCACTGATCATATACTTAACAGTCTTGGAAGACTCTATGGGTTGTGTACTTGGCCAACAAGACGAAACAAAAAGGAAAGAGTCTGCCATCTACTATCTGAGCAAGAAGTTCACCGACTGTGAGACTCGGTACACTATGCTTGAGAAAACTTGTTGTGCTCTGGCTTAGGCAGCCAAACGTCTTCGTCAGTACATGATTTATCACACTACTTGGTTGGTCTCCGAAATGGATCCAATCAAGTATGTATTTGAAAAGCCTGCTCTCACGAGAAGGATTGCCCGTTGGCAGATGTTGTTATCAGAATATGACATCGAGTACCATGCTCAAAAAGCCGTTAAGGAGAGTATTTTAGCCGATTATTTGGCTCATCAACCGATTGACTATCAGGAATCAATCAGATTTGACTTCCCAGACGAAGATGTCATGTATTTAAAGATGAAAGATTGAGATGAACTGCTACCCAGTGAAGGGCCGGAACCAGGTTCCTAATGGGGACTAATATTTGATGGAGCTGTCAATCATTATGGAAATGGAATTGGGGCAATCATTGTTACCCCTCAAAGTACCCACATTCCTTTCACTTCCAGACTTGCGTTCAAGTGTACAAATAACGAGGCCGAATACGAAGCCTGTATTATGGGTCTCGAGGAAGCGATTGATTTGAGGATCAAAAACTTGGACGTATATGGCGACTCAGCCCTGGTTATCAATCAGATCAAAGGAGATTGGAACACATACCAATCAGGACTGATTCCTTATAAAGATTGCGCAAGAAAGTTGTTACCTTTCTTTGACAGAATCGAGTTTCATCACATCCCTCGTGATGAGAATCACATGGCTGATGCATTAGCCACTCTCTCTTCCATGATTAGTGTAGGTTAATGGACCGACTTACCTAAGATCGACATAATGCACCTTGAAAGGACCGCTTATATCTTCGCGATTGAAGCAGTCATAGACGACAAACCTTGGTATCATGATATCAAATGTTTCCTTCAGAAACGAGAGTACCCACCTGGGACACTAAGGAAGGACAGAAAAACCCTCAGAAGACTGGCTGGCACCTTCTTCCTGAGCGATGATACACTTTATAAGAGAAACTTTGACATGGTCTTGCTCCGATACGTAGAAAGACCAGAAGCAGACATGCTGATAAAAGAAATTCACGAAGGATCCTTTGGCACTCATGCCAATGGACACACAATGGCGAGAAAAATTCTGAGAGCAGGGTACTACTGGTTGACCATAGAATCCGACTGCTACAAGTACATGAGGAAATGTCATAAGTGTCAGATATACTCCGACAAAATCCATGTACCGCCAACACATCTCAAAGTTCTTTCTTCCCCATGGCCTTTTTCCATATGGGGAATCGACATGATTGTCATGATTGAGCCCAAAGCTTCAAACGGACATTGATTCATCCTGGTAGCCATTGATTACTTCACCAATTGGGTCGAAGCAGCGTCATACGCCAATGTAACCTGACAAGTGGTGGTCCGCTTTATCAAAAACAATATCATCTGTCGTTATGGTGTTCCGAGCCAGATCATTACGGATAATGGATCTAACTTGAACAATAAGATGATGCAAGAGTTGTGCACTGAGTTCAAGATTGAACACCATAATTGATCTCCCTACCGACCCAAGATTAATGGAGCGGTAGAAGCGGTTAACAAGAACATCAAAAATATCGTTAAGAAGATGGTTGTAACCTATAAAGACTGGCACGAGATGCTACCCTTTGCTCTTCACGGTTATCGCACATCTGTCCGCACTTCAACAGGGGCAACCCCTTTCTCTCTAGTATATGGCATGGAAGCAGTGCTCCCCATCGAAGTAGAGATCCCATCAATATGGGTATTGATGGAAACTAAGATTACGGAAGCTGAGTGGTGTCAAAGTCGACAGGACGAACTAAATCTGATCGAGGAAAACGAATAACGGCACTATGCCATGGTCAGTTGTATCAGCAAATAATGAAGAGGGTGTTTGACAAAAAGGTCCGACCTCGCGTCTTCAGGAAAGGAGACCTTGTGCTCAAAAAGTTACAATCATTTCTCACTGATTCCCGGGGCAAATGGACTCCGAATTATGATGGCCCCTATGTGGTCAAGAAAACTTTCTCAGGTGGCGCCTTGAGACTCGCAACCATGGACAGAGAGGAATTTTCCTACCCACAAATGTTGATGTAGTCAAGAAATACTTCGCCTAAAAAAACGTCTCGGTGGATTGAAAACCCGAAAGGGCGATCTAGGCAAAAGTTAGGGACACAATCAAAAATCATCCCGGTGGATTGGAAATCTCAAAGTACAATCCATACAAAAGTTAGGGATAATGGAAAATAACTACGTCTGATCAGTTCAACTCCTCAGCAGTAATGCCATCCATCAGAAGAAAACTCCAGTCAATGTCATCTTCGACGGAAGCTCAAGATGTCCAGAATTCAAAGTTGGTAGAAGGATAGTGGTCGTTATGTTTCAATGTAGCCCTTTTCCCTGAAATTACCATTTTCAAACTTTGTAAATACTCTATGGAATCACGCGCTTGGCTGATTTCCATCCTATCAATAAAATTTGAGCCCTTGTGCTTTTGTTTGCAATTCTTATTTGTTTTAGCTTTACAGAACGACGTTTTTAACATGATTAACGATTCTTGAAATAAAACAAAAATGAATTTAATTGTCACACTTTTTCTGCTTTTAAAATAAAGATGACAATTTCTTTTGACTATTGAACATCGAAAGAACGTCGATCTCTTCTCCGAAGGCGGTTAAGCTTCAAAGTGCAGAATCAAAGTACTCCTTCTAAACCAGTGCGCCTGAATGAAGGATCAGCTATGTCAGATGCGAATACTCCATCTGACATCCTCGATAGAGTTCTTACCTCCTAAGCCCGACCAACGGTGTTCCCCGCATGGACTATTTCTCCTAAGCAAGGCAGAATTGCTATCTTGAACCAGCGGTACTTCTTCGTCCCCAGCAGTGGTCGAGTATCCAGTCGTGTTCACCCATTAATTTGTATGTCGTGTCAGTTATGTCAGCATAAACATATATACATCATGCATTATTGATTTACATTCATATTCATATTGCATCACTATCACTCTAGTCGGTCTTATCCCCTAGTGATAACAGTCCTCTCAATCGAGTTGTCAGTTCTTTCTTCGTCAGGAAATGTTGCGTCTGAACAATCTCTCTCCTCCAATTTATTTCTGGATTGGAGTGGGTCCTTGACCACTTTGATAACTTGAACCTCTGAAAGATCAGAGAATCTTCGACGAACATCACTCTTTGCCATTGAATATGATATTTTCGCTTTCCCGGATTAAGGAAAATCCCCAAAGGAAGCCTCTTAAGCAGAGATTCGGCAATGCAGCAGTTTTTCTCCAAAAAATCCGCTGACAAAAAGGTCATCAGCACCTCAAAATTGGATCACATCATATGGCATTTCTCCGTGAAGATCCCGAGAAAAGTATGATGTAATACACAAGCGAAAGCAGTCTCTCAAGAGACTCGTTTTCCCCAATAGAATCAACAACTCAGACAACTGGATTCCCCAGCAATTATGACATCAAAGTTTTTCTATCAAATGGCATCTCCCCAGGAAAATTCGGCGAGAAGTTTGAGGAAAATCACTACGTGTAGCGTCCCTTGTCAATAAAGTTTATTGACAAAAGAAACTGAGACCAGTTCCTTGGTAGGAAACCAGGATCGAGGGGAAGTTTATATCAGAAACTGAGACCAGTTCCTTGGTAGGAAACCAAGATCGAGGGGAAGTTTATATCAAAAACTGAGACCAGTTCCTTGGTAGGAAACCAGGATCGAGGGGAAGTTTACATCAGCAACTGAGACTAGTTCCTTGGTAGGAAACCAGGATCGAGGGGAAGTTTACCTTTTCTAGGCATCATTTCTTAGCAAAAGAAGATGAATGCGCAATCCACCATTCATAACCACCATCAAAATTTCGGGTATTCCGATATTTAATCCTCTTGCACCCCCGAATGTCCGAATACCTTCGCCATTCACACCATCGGGTCCAAGAAGATTAAATAGGGGAATCTGTCATACCCCAAACTTTGACCACTAATATTTCCCATCATTGTGCAAATCATCATCACAATATGGAGGAACCTTCATGCCTCATCAGTCTCCCCAAAGATGGGCGAGCATCCACTACAATTAAATTTTGGGTTTCAGGCCCTCTCAAAGTTCTTAGACAAAGGATCAATCACGGAATGACAAGATCTTCAACTTATCTAACCTCTCAAACATCCACAAAGGATCAAGAGGACTCCCACTTTAAGGATTAAGCACAAAGCTGTAACATTCCAAGTGGATTAAGCCTCAAGATCGCCAGTGTCACCAAATTAGGGTTTTGGTCGACCAGGGCCTCCAGATGGAAATTTTCCTCTGGGCATGAGCCAATGCTTCAAAGCAAATCCTAAAATACTCCATGAAACATCATGAACCCAATTATCAAGTCAATTTTGCTTTAGGGGATGCACTCATAAAAAAATCAGGAATTAGGGTTTCTTGACCTAATTTACCCCTAAGTTGACTTTTGGGACAAATCATGAGCCAAGACCTAAAGAGAGGATTTGAGGGTCTCTAATAAACCACATTGATCCATTTGCAACAATGGATTAATCCGAGAAGCTTGAGCAACAAGTTTCAATTTCATCTGAACCACAATTAGGGTTTCGCGAGAAAAGTCAACTGTACCTTTGACTTTTGACCAAGACATGCTCCCAAACCCTAGGACATGATTCAATACACCCTATAACACTTATAAAATCAATCCATCAAGTTTGATTTAGGTCAAGGACTTGATTTCATAGAGGATCGCACAGTTTGGAATTCATCCGACAAAAAGTCAACTGTGCACAAAAGTCAACTTTAACTTTTTGAGATTTTTCACAATTATGGTTCTTTGACCCTAAAATGATGTTAATGTGTGATTGGAATCATCATTCATAAAGAAAAATCAAGAAAATTTGGATAACTTGTAAAATGGGTAACCATAAAAAATTAGAAATTTTCTAAGTTATGGAATAAAGTGGCAAGGGTACCAACTTTGGAGGATCATAACTCCTAAACCACAAGGCCGATTTTCCCCATTCAAATCTGGATTTGTAGCCCTCATGGCCCTCTACAAAAGCTTCAACTACACCTCATTCCAATTCATCATGGATTTTGAGTTATGGAATGATTAAAATCACAAAAAGTGAAAATGTCACTTTTTTCCAACACTTAGTGAAATTTTCACTAAGTCAGAATCTGCCTTACTTTTTCCAAATGTAGGGGCATTTTTCACTTGGATCCAAAAAGTATTAAAACCAATTATGATCAAACAGTTGTTGTATCATATGAGGGCTTTCCAAAATGGCCAAGAACTCCATCAAAATCCACTTGAGCCATGAGATATGACAATGTCAATATGCCTTGCTACAAACTGTCATGGCAAGGCAGATTTTGGATTTTTCCTCGATTTGCTCAAATTTTGCAAAGGGCAAGCAACTCTATCCATCTGAACACCTCAAGGGGGGCTAAGGAGGAACCAACTCTGATCCCAAGCCTCCCAAGTCTTTGGAACCAAAAATAGCATGCCAAACCTAGAAATCCCTAAAGAGGGGACAAGACTCCAATTTTGGATTGGAGCATTCAATGCATACACCAAGGTGGCATTGACTGAGCCATTTCCAACTGAATTCAGTCAAGACTTACCCAAGACCAAGGGAACCAGCAGTCTGTGCCCTAACCTCTAGTCAATGGCTAGAGGAGACTTGGATTCTCATTGCTCAACATTGGCCAAACCTATGCAGCAGTTGCCATTCACTATTCCTTGCAAAACAAACTTGATATACTATAAATAGAGCTCATTAATGATCAGTTTGAGTACACCAAAGCCATCAAACAGATGATTTCCTCAAAATCTCCTTCTTCACTCCAAAATTGCTTTCCAAAGCAAGTCACTATCGGATTTTGAGTTTGAGAGCTATTCCAACCAAACCAATCACACACACACCTCATAAACATCATATAGAAGTGATCCAAACACTCACATAACATCTGGAACATCAAAATCACAAAATCACCAGCCAACTGCTCAAGCCTTTGACAGATTTGCTGTTGAGGTGCCAAATCAAGTTCCAGGTCAATTCAATCCACTCCAAGCACCCAGACACACTCCATAGCACCAAGGGAAGTTGTCCATATCCTTGGAACCAAGCTGTAACACCTCTAACAGAAAACACGATCACCAGCTGCAAGAGGTAAGCATGAGCTCTTCTAACTCTTTGATTCATGCATTTTTTGCTGCACAATAATTTGGTCATATGTTCATAATCATGCATGGAGTGTTTTCCCTCAATCAATTGCATTTTTTGAATCGTGTATGGAATTTCTGAACCTTCATGCAAATTTTAGGGTTCTTGAGGTTTCTCTTTGATTTCTTATTCCATGTTTAAAATAAATTAAATTAAAGACCATAGACATGATCGTGAGGTTGAAACGAGTAGATTGATATGTAGATTCCATGATATAATTAAGTATTCAGTGAGATTGGATAGAAAATGCAAATCTGCAGAAACAGAGGGTGGCGCGTGTTCTTGCCCTTGTTCTTGGCGCCTTTTTTTGAAAATTTGAATATTTGAATTTTGTGATTTTATTTAATTGATTCAAAAATTAATTTCTCTCTGAGGTTTAATGATTTTGAGTTGATTTTTCTTTTAATAATTCACAAAAATATTAAAATATTTTATTTTCCCAAAAAATCCCAAAAATATTATTTATTTCATATACTTGATATTTTTGTAAAGAATTAATATTTTAATTGTTTTTGACATTTAAAATATTTTCTCCCTCTTGATTTTTCAAATTTTAGTGATTTCTAAACATTTTGTGGATCAAAACCTTATTTTTGAAACATTAACCCAAGATCACAATTTGTTTTCCACATGTTTAACAATTTTGATCATTTTAATTGAATTTTTATTCAATTAAAATACATTTTGGAAACAAATTAGGGTTTTTGATTAATTCAACCCTCATCAAACTTTTTCAAACACTTTGGGCCTCTTGGTATAGTGTAAGACCCAACCCTTTGTAGAAACCAAAATAATTTGGGCCTCAGTGTATTGTATAAGTCCCGATACCATCAAAAAGTTCGGCGCGATCGTCGCCAGTTATAAATAAAACCTTCTTGGGCCTCTCCTTGAGCTGTAAGCCCCACCACCACTTGTACAAAAATAAATAATTTGGGCCTCTAATAGAGTGTAAGACCCAATTCCTTTTTAACCAAAACCTTTTTGGGCCTCAGATATTGAATAAGTCCCTCTGCGTAAAAAGAAAATCTCGGCGCGATCGCCAGTTCAAAAATAAATCATCTGGGTCTACCCTCGTGTTATAAGCCCCATTCTTTTTCCTTAAACACCTTTGGGCCTCTTGAGAGAGTGTAAGACCCATCAATTCTTTCAAAACAACAGTGCAATCACTGATAAAACCTTGGGCCTCTCCTCGAGCTGTAAGCCCCAACAATTCTTTCAAAGCACTTTCTCCTTTGATTTTGAATATAATATTGTTATCAAAGCTTTCTTTGTTGAACAACTAACGAAATAGCATGGAAGCTCTACAACCGAGTAAGTGTTTACCCGCTTTCTTTATCCGCTTTCATACATATATAACAGTATTGTGGGGCAGCTCACTGTAAGTCCTCTTTCACAAACTTTTATATACTTGTCAAATATCAACTGTGTAATACTAGTATAGTTATTTAGAGTTTTCCCCGACAACTACATCTAGCATTAGGTAAAGCCCTATTGGTCACTCTTAAATACAAACAAAACTAGATCCCCATAGGATTACCAGACACAGTCTTCCCTCCTCTTGGGGTTAAACAATATGGAGACGTGAAAGGCAACATTCTCGGTGAATCCTTTCTCAGACTGTCACCCTTAGACTTTGTCAAAGAAACTCTAACTCCCCAGAGATGATCTTTTCTCCGTGAATGGCATCTCTTGACTTTCTTCCAAATTCTCGGACTTTCCTGGCTTGATCTATTCTCGGTGAATGGCATGTCTTGAACTTCTCAGGGTTTGGGGACCCACAGGCTTCTTAAAAGCATCCCCGCCTCCTCTTGGGCGTTGTACAAGGACCCTTCGGCTTCTTAAAAGCTCTCATGCCTTCTCTTGGGCTTAGTACAAGGACCTAGAGACCTCTACAGGTCTAGGAACAGAACCTAGTCATTAAATTTCTAGGGCTGTCTTTCTGAGTCGAGTGTCAGACCTGTTAATGGGTTGATCTTCATCCCTTAATAAACCAGCCTTCTCTTGGGCATCATACAAAGATCATTCACTATCCGAGAATCGACTTCTCAAAACACCCGTAGACTTGGACAGTCTCAATACCCTTTGGATTTTCCATTTCCTTAAAGAACAGGAAATAACCCTGATCCTCTGATCAATCCCTAAGCACAACATTATCCATATAAGAACTGATTTTCTCTTTATCCAATATACTGGACCTGTTACTAAACTGAAACAGTTACAATAGCCTCCTCTTGGGCTTTGTACAATGATTCTCCCAAGCGTAGTTAACCTTTTCAGACTCTCTTGTTGGGGAAAACCTGTTTAGCCTCCATCTTGGGCTTCGTACGAGATACCAAATCACTCTCATGTTGAGTATAAAAGGATCTCTTGTTGAGTCAACCCCCTTTTAGCCTTCATCTCGGGCTTCGTACGAGATACAAAAACACTCTCTTGTTGAGTATGAAAGACTCTGTTGTTGATTCAAACCATTTCAGCCTCCATCTTGGGCTTTATACAAGATACATTCTCCCCAACGGAGTCAAAATCCCTTTTAGCCTCAATCTTGGGCGTTGTACAAGACATAAAGAACATTTTCCCCGAAAAAGTCAAACTTCCCGCCTCCTCTTAGGCTTTGTATAAGGAGACCCCTAGTTGAGTCAACCAACCTTTTAGCATCAAATCTGTGCCTTGCTCACGGTATACAAACATCAATAACTCCTTTTCCCCCCATCTAATTGTTGTAAGCGGCAAGCCTCTGGATTATTTACATCCACGCCACTGTCCCTCTTTTAGCATGAGAAATTCCTAAGGAAAGATAGAATTGCTCTACACTGAGTTAAAGTCTTCTCCTTCAGGTTAAAAATCCCCTATAAAGGAAATTATGGATTTGCTGGATTCACATATCCCAGTTAAAGTAATTCTCATTTATAAACAGTCACCTAACAGTGGTGGCAAACAGATCCTCTTTAGAGATGACAAATTCTCTCTAAAGTCAAAACCCCTTTAGCTTCACATCTTGGGCTTCGAACAAGATACAAATAGACCCTTCAGCTTCATATCTTGGGATTTGAACAAGATACAAACCACCTTTAGCTTCACGTCTTGGGCTTTGAACAAGACACGAAAACAACCTTTTTCCTCCCATAGAATAGGAGGAACTACGATCGCTCTGATTTCCCTGTTTCGTTAAACGGGAATACGCAGGCATAAGATTGAAAAATCTTAGCGAGCATACTAATCAAAAACCTAAAATCCAGTATCTCCACCAAATCAATCAAAAGCACCAAATCCTAACATCTTACCAAAAACCTCGCAAATAGTCCAAACATTGTGTTCTTAACAAAATAACCTAAGAGAGACCCACAATCTTTGTAGCATATGTAAACCAACAGTCATCTATTTAAACTCAATATGCAAGCAGGGTTAATTGGAGACATCTATTTCCCTTCCTTCATCAGCTTCAATAGGATAAAAAATGAATCGAGATGTAGTACCCCAAAGCGATAGTGCTTCGCAACCACACATAAAACTCACGATACACGGACACCTTGGGAACATCACACTTCACCATTGAAGATGATATTTTCGCTTTCCCGAATTAAGAAAATCCCCAGAGAAAGCCTCTCAACAGAAGACTCTTGACAATACGGCGGTTTCTCCCAGAAAAAAATGTTTTCAATGAAGTCATCAGCATCTCAAAATTGGATTACATCACATGGAATTCCTCCTAAAAGGTCTCGGAGGAAAGTATGATTTAACCTCATCAAGTGAAAAGCAGTCTCTCAAGAGACTCGTTTTCCCCAGTAGAATCAGAAAATGGCATCTCCAACAGAGAAGTTTGCACACCTTTACAGTTCGGAAAAATTGGTTTCCCCAGCAAGTCTGACATCAAATCTTTTTCCATCAAATGGTGTCTCCCCAGTAAAACTCGGTGAGAAGTTTGATGTAGACTGCTACAAATAGCATTCCTTGTCGAGGAAGGAACTCGACAAGAAGAAACTAAGACCAGTTCCATGGCTGAAGACTATGATCGAGGGGAAGTTTATTTAAGAAGAAACTGAGACCAGTTCCATGGCTGAAGACCAGGATCGAGGGGAAGTTTATTTAAGAAGAAAACTGAGACCAGTTCTATGGCTAAAGACTAGGATCGAGGGGAAGTTTATTTCTTCAAGAAACTAAGACCAGTTTTGTAGCTGAAGACCATGATCGAGGGGAAGTTTCACCCTTTTCTAACTATCATTACTTAGTAAAAGAAGATGGATGAGCAAATAACTATAATTCATAACCGCATTCAAAATTTCGGGTATTCTGATATTTAATCCTCTTTTACCTTGAATGTTCGAACGTCTTTGCAATTCACACCTTCAGGTCCAAGAAGATTAAATAAGGGCATCTGTCATACCCCAAATTTTGACCACCAAGATTTCCCATCATTGTGCAAATCATCACCACAATATGGATGTACCTTCATGCCTCTTCAATCTCCTCAAGGATTGTTGAACATTCACCACCATCAAGAATTAGGGTTTTGAGCCCTCTCAGAGCACTTAGACAAAAGATCAATCAAGAATTAACATGATCTTCAACTTGTCTAACCTCTCAAGCACCCATGAAGGATCAAGAGGTCTCCCATATCAAAAATCAAACACAAGGTTGCAACATTCCAAGTGGATCAAGCCTCAAGATCGCCAGTGTCACCAAATTAGGGTTTTGGTCGACCAAGGCCTCTAGGTGGAAATTTTCATCTGGGCATGGGCCAATACTTCAAAACATGATCCAAAATGCTCAAAGGAACCTTATGAGTCCCATCATCAATTCGAAATGGCCTCAGAGGAAGCATTCATCAAAAATCAGGAATTAGGGTTCCTTGACCTAATTCACCCCTTAGTTGACTTTTGAGACAAGACATGAGCCAAAACCTCAAGGCATGATTTGAGGGCCTCAAATACACCAAATTGATCCATTTACAACAATGGATTGATCCAAGAAGCTTGATTCACGAGTTTCAAATTCATCTGGACCACAATTAGGGTTTTGAAGAAAAAGTCAACTGTACGTTTGACTTTGGACTAAGACATGTTCCCAAACCTTGGGACATGATTAAAGACACCCTAAAATGCCTATGGAATTCATCCATTAGGTTTGATTTAGGTCAAGAACTTGATTGCATAGAAGATCACACAGTTTGAAATTCATCTAACAAAAAGTCAACTGTGCCTAAAAACCAAGTTTGATTTTTTAAATTTCTTGACAATCATGGCTTCCCTAAGTCCAAAACAATGTTAATTCATGGTTTGGATCATCATTCATCAAGAAAAATCAAGAAAAGTAGGGTTACTTGCAAAAGGGGCAACCTTAAGAAACTTAAATTTTTCTAAGTTATGGAACAAAATGGATTTGGTACCAACTTTGCAAGGTCTTAACTCCCAAACCCCAATGTCTTTTTCTTCCATCCAAAGCTCAAATGAAAGTTCACATGACATACTTCAAAATTGTCAACTATATCAAATTCCAAATCCTCGTGGATTTTGAGTTATGGATTGATCAAAATTATAAAAACATGAAAATAACCACTTTTTCCAACACTTAGAAAAAAATTTAAACAGAATCTGTCTAGGTTTTTCACCAACTTTTGGACCTTTTTTCATTATGATCCAAGCTAAACCAAGACCAATGTTGGACATCAAAGTTAAAGTATGTCATGAGGGTTTTCCAAAATGTACAAGAACTCATCCTAATTCAACTTGAGTAGGGAGTTATAAGCATGGAAACATGACACCTCCAAAACTATTTTTACAAGACAGTCTTGAACTTGCCACATGATTTTTTCATTTCCATGACTTGGCAAGCCTTGTCACCATACAAGACAAGTTTCTAAAGTGCAATGAACATGATCTCTGCAGAGCTATAACACCATAGAGCCTTGCAAGTCAAAAACCTCATCATTTGGCAAATAGCATTCAAAGTTCAAAATCCAAAACTTTCAAATTTATCATGAAGCATTTAAAGGATGCATAGAGCTGACATGTATCAGTCCATGATCAACCAAATGAGTCAAGATAAACTCAAGCATCAGAGGACCATAGGCCTGCAAGATTGACCCAAGTCAATGGCTAGAGGAGATTTGAGATTCCTTTATGCAACCATTGGATAATGGACTATACCATCCACTATTCACTATTGCTGCCGAAACAAACTTGACACACTATAAATAGAGGTCTTTTGTGGTCAGTTTGAGTACACCAAAGCTTGACAACACTTTCTTTCCTCTAAATCTCTCTCAAAAAACCAGAAATTCCTTATTTTACAAGTCACTATCGAATTTTGAGTTAGAGATCAATTCCACCATAGCTTATGATATAAACACATCCAATATATCATATATAAGTTGTTCAAACACTCATCCTTCATCTGGAACACCAGAATCATAGACCTCAAAATCCACTTGAGGTCTATTTGCAGTTGAGGTACCACAAGGTGATCCAAGCATCTCTAATCAAGGCCATGCATCTCAACACACTCCATAGGGTATAGTGAAGTTTCCCATGTCCTTACAACACATCTGTAACATTTCCATCATCAAACTCGATCACCGCCAACAAGAGGTAAGCTTGAAGCCTTAAAACTCCATACTACATGCATCATAAATGTGTTTTTGAGTTACCATCTTGTTTCTACATGTATATAGAGTGATAACCCTCAATCAATTGCTATGAATGAATCGTGTATGGGATTTCATGATGTTCTTGCAGAAATTAGGGTTCTTCAGTTCATCACTTGATTTCTCACTCCACACTTAATATAAATGCAATTAATTTGTATGGTTGTAATCCTTGATCAAAACCTAGCAAGTTTCATGTTTATAAAAGTCATTTTTATTGAGTAATCAGAGAGATATGAAAGGTTTTGCAAATCTGCAAAAATAGGGCACGCGCGAGGTTGAAGATGACCGTTGGCGCCCTTTTTTCAAAATTTTGAATTTTTGAATATTTTGATATTTTTATTAATTAATTCAAAAATTAATTTCTCTCATTTTTTATCATTTTTTATTGGTTCTTTTTTCAAAAAGTAACAAAAATGTTATATTGATTTATTCTACAAAAAAATCAAATGTGTATTATTTATTTAATATAGTTATAATTTTTGTAAATAATTTCATTTTATTTGTTTTTAAACATTTTTAAATGAAATCCTCACCTTGATTTTTAAACTTCAAATGAATTTCAAGCTTTCATGTGATTGAACATGATTTTTCAAAACATTTTTCAAAGTTTACAATTTGTTTTTGAATATATTTGATATTTTATATCATTTATTATTTAATTTTCTTTGAAAATTTATATTTTTATTTAAAATTAGGGTTTTTCTCTTGATTTTAAATTTTCAAACTTCATTTGAAACACTTTTGGGTCTCTAATAGAGTGTAAGACCCATCCCTTTGTCACACAAATTTTTTGGGCATCAGTCATTGTATAAGTCCTGATACGATTTTAAAAATCTCGGCGCGATCGCTGTTTTCAAACAATTTTCATTTGGTCCTCCCCTTGTGTTGTAAGCCCCGCCTTTCATCTTTTCAAACACTTTTGGGCCTCTAATAAAGTGTAAGACTCAACCCCCTTTGTACATAAACTTTTGAGGCCTCAGTCATTGTTTAAGTCCCGACGTGATTTTCAAAATAACGGTGCGATCATTGTTTTTCATCTGGGCCTCTCCTTGAGCTATAAGTCCCATATCTTGTATAAAAATAAACTTTTGGGCCTCTAATAGAGTGTAAGACCCATCCTTTTTGTAAATACAATAATTTGGGCCTCAGTCATTATATAAGTCCCTCAGTGGTTTTCAAAACTACGATGCGATCGTCGCGTTTTCAAAAGAATTCATCTGGGCCTCTCTGTGAGTATAAGCCCCAAATTTCCTTTTAAAACAACTTTCTTTTTTATTCAAGTTCAAATTTTTTAGTTCAGTATTGGCAGCAATTTTGCTAAAACAAGGTGTTACATCAAGATGCTATGCTTGATGTCTTGACATGTGTTTCTAACGTTCTACAGGTGGTCTCTCTTATTGATGCAGGGCTCTGTTCATGATGTCGAGTCGGATGTCCTAACATCTATTTACAGAATATCCTGTTCAGAATGTTATGATTTATTTGCTGCGCTTTATTTGCAATCTTTTGTGTGTTTATGTTCAGTGATTGCGTGCGAAAATCATTGCGTGACATTATTTGAAGCAAGCGCATTCTGCTACTTTCTTGAAGAATAGTTTGTTGCTATTTTCGTGCAAAAAGATTTGGAGCATAATTAGTTTTAATTGTGAATTAAATCTGAGATTTGCAAATGCCCAAGCCAAAGAAGGTTGTCTCTATTTAAAAGCGTGCTAACCCTATTTGCAGTGCAGACAGAAGATATTGAAAGCTGCGTTTTCAAGTATTAGGGTTTAAGTCTTTTGTTGGTTGTCTTCTTGTGAGCCATTCATTCATCATTTAGATGCTTGAATTGGACTGAGTCTTTGAGTTGTAAGTTGTTTACTCTAAGCTTTTAAGTACGAGTGCGTTGTTCTTGATGGAAGCTTTTAAGCAAGATCAAGTGTTGTCATTGAAGTGTGTCCTTCTCTCGTTTGTATTTTTCTGTAGTTATCACTGCATGTGATTGAGGGGGAGTGAGAGATGTCTCTTATCTAAGGGTGTCTTAGATAGAAATCACACAGGTAGAGATTAGGTGAGAAGATTGTAAACTGGAGAGTGTTTACTGAGAGTCTTCAAACTAATTCTGTTTAGTGGATTTCCTTCCTGGCTTGGTAGCCCCCAGACGTAGGTGTGATTGCACCAAACTAGGTTAACAATTGCTTGTGTCTCTTTACAATTGTTTACTACTTTTATCTTGTTCATAAATTATTCATTGTTCTGATATTAGTGTCGTGACATCTCTTTCGACATCTCATATTTGATACCAAAATTTCAATTGGTATCTGAGTGAGATCTAGGGACGATACTTTCTGGTACTATGGACAAGGAATGAGGATTTGTGAGCAGACCACTTATTCTGGATGGATCTAATTATGATTATTGGAAACCACGCATGGTGGCCTTCTTGAAATTGTTGGATAGTAAGGCCTGGAAAGCTGTCATAAAAGGATGGGAACACCCTGTCACTGTGGGGAAAGATGGCAAAGCAACATCTGACCTGAAACCTGAGGAGGAATGGACTAAGGAGGAGGATGAATTGGTTCTTGGAAACTCTAAAGCATTGAATGCTTTGTTCAATGGAATTGATAGAAACATATTCAGATTGGTGAACAATTGTGAGGTAGCTAAAGATGCTTGGGACATACTCAAAACTACTCATGAAGGTACCTCTAAAGTGAAGATGTCAAGACTTCAATTACTCACTACCAAGTTTGAAAATTTAAAGATGAAGGAAGATGAAAGCATACATGACTTCCATATGAATATCCTTGAAATAGCCAATGCTTCAAGTGCCCTAGGTGAAAAGATGTCTGATGAAAAGCTGGTAAGAAAAATTCTCAGGTCTCTTCCCAAGAGATTTGATATGAAAGTGACTGTCATAGAAGAAGCTCAAGATATAAGCAAGATGAGGGTGGATGAACTTGTTGGATCCCTCCAAACATTTGAACTTGGGATAAGTGACAGATCGGAAAAGAAAGCCAAAAGCATAGCCTTTGTGTCCAATGCTGAAGATGGAGAGGAGGAATGTGCTCTGGATACTGATGAAAGCTTATCAAATGCTATAGTACTGCTAGGAAGACAGTTCAACAAGGTGATGAAGAGGATGGACATAAAGTCAAGACCTAATGTCAAGAACAACTCATCTGACATCAACAGGTCTAATGATGTTGGTAGATGATCAAGGTCTAAAGAAAAATCCACTCAAGGGAAAGGGATTCAGTGCCATGGATTTGAGGGATTTGGTCACATTAGAGCTGAATGCCCTACTTACCTCAACAAACAAAAGAAGAGTCAAATTGTATCTTGGTCTGATGAGGATTCCGAAAGTGAACTTGAAGAAGAATCTGCTAAACATGTGACTGCTTTGACTGGAAGATGTGTCTCTGATGAAGATTCTAGTGATGATGAATTGACCTTTGAAGAACTAGCAGCTTCCTACAAAGAGTTGTGTCTCAGAAGTGAAGAAGTCTGTCACGAAGGGGAGAAGCAGAAGAAACTTATAATTCAACTGAAGGCTGAAAAGGCAGAACATCTTGGAACCATCTCTAAGCTGGAGAATGAAGTCATGTTGCTGAACTCCAAGCTTGATCAAATGACCAAATCTGTCAGAATGCTGAACAGTGGATCTGACACATTGGATGAAATTCTTCAGGTTGGAAAAATGGCAGGAGATATGACCGGGCTAGGATTTGATGGAGAAAAGAAACCCACTTCAGATGCTAGTTCTTCTGGACCTAAACGTAATATGTCACATCAGGTGTCTCAACATCATAGGAGAGGACATTCTTCTGGACCTAAACATAATATGACACATCAGGTGCCTCAACATCATGGGAGAGGACATCCCAACCACTTAAGAGAAAGATTCCAAAGATAGAGATGCCATTATTGCGGGCGTTTTGGTCACATAAAACCTTTCTGCTTCAGACTGTATGGATATCCTAAGCCTGCTCCTCAACCTAGATCCAATCAAAACATTCCTACTAATGGAAGACAATGGGTTCCCAAGACTGCTACTACCAGTTTGATAGCTCACATGTCTCTCAGAGTCTCAGCTAAGGAGGATTGGTACTTTGACAGTGGTTGTTCTAGACACATGACAGGAATCAAAAATCTGTG
This sequence comes from Lathyrus tuberosus, assembly GCA_022829125.1. Classification (NCBI taxonomy): domain Eukaryota; kingdom Viridiplantae; phylum Streptophyta; class Magnoliopsida; order Fabales; family Fabaceae; genus Lathyrus; species Lathyrus tuberosus. The sequence continues at coordinate 257,254 of JALAZF010000357.1, forward strand.
AGTTAACATCAAATCTCATTCCACCAGCTATGTGACCTTTGGTGATGGAGCCAAGGGTGAAATCAAGGGGTTGGAAAGCTGAACTGCTCAGGAGTTCCAAATCTTGATAATGTGTTGCTGGTTAAAGGGTTGACTGCCAACTTGATATGCATCAGTCAAATGTGTGATAAAGGATTCAATGTCAACTTCAACAAATCTGAATACTTGGTTACAAATGAAAGGAGTGAAGTGATTATGAATGGAGTCAGATCTAAGGACAACTGCTACTTATGGGTTCCTCAAGATTCTAGTTACTCCTCCACTTGTGCTCTAGCCAAAGAAGATGAAGTGAAACTGTGGCACCAAAAACTTGGTCATTTACATCTAAAAGGGATGAAGAGGATCATCTCTATGGAAGCTGTCAGAGGAATTCCTAAGCTAAAGATTGAAGAACGAAGGGTATGTGGTGAATGCCAAATTGGAAAGCAAACTAAGATGTCACACCAGAAGATTAAACATCTGACTACTTCAAAAGTGTTGGAACTTCTTCACATGGACACTATGGAACCTATGCAGGTAAAAAGTCTTGGTGGAAAGAAGTATGCTTATGTGGTGGTGGATGATTTCTCCAGATATACTTGGTTGAATTTTATAAGAGAAAAATCTGAAGTGTTTGATGTGTTCAAAGATCTTTGCCAAAGACTTCAAAGAGAAAAGGAGAGCAATGTTGTTAGAATTAGAAGTGACCATGGGAAGGAATTTGAGAATCACAAATTTGCTGAATTTTGCTCATCTGAAGGGATTGGCCACGAATTCTCATTTCCCATTACTCCACAGCAAAATGGAGTTGTAGAACGAAAAAATAGAACTATCCAGGAATCAGCTAGAGCTATGATCCATGCTAAGAAACTGCCTTACCATTTCTGGGCTAAAGCTATGAACACTGCTTGCTATGTTCATAATAGAGTGACTTTAAGAACAGGAACCACTACTACGTTGTATGAGATATGGAAGGGAAGAAAACCTACTGTCAAGTACTTCCATGTGTTTGGAAACAAATGCTATATCTTGGCAGATCGTGACCAATGAAGAAAGATGGATCCAAAAAGTGATGAAGGAATATTTTTGGGTTATTCTACTAACAGCAGAGCCTATAGAGTCTTCAACTCCAGAACTAAATTTATGATGGAGTCCATAAATGTTGTTGTTGAAGATTTGCATAAGGAGGTTGATGTTCTAGAAGATGTTGAAACATTCTTTGATAATTCTGCTGAAACTTCAGACAAAAACACTGATCCTAATCCTACTAATGCAGAACCAGAATCTGAGCTAGTAAACAAGGGACCCTCCATCAGAATCCAGAAAGACCATCCTATAGATCTTATCATTGGTGATCTAAATGATGGAGTCTCTACTAGATCAAGAGAAGTCATAACAAGTTCTTGTTTTGTGTCAAAAATTAAACCAAAAAATGTCAAGGAAGCCTTAACTAATGAATTCTGGATTAATGCCATGCAAGAAGAGCTAGGGCAATTCAAGAGAATGAAGTATGGGAGTTGGTTCCAAGACCTGAAGGAACAAATGCGATTGGAACAAAATGGATATACAAGAACAAGTCAGATGAAAAAGGGGTGGTCACAAGAAATGAATCTAGATTGGTTGCTCCGGGATATACTCAGATTAAAGGGGTTAACTTTGATGAAACATTTGATCCTGTAGCTCATCTTGAATCCATCAGATTGCAATTAGGAGTTCCCTGCATCCTGATATTCAAGCTGTTTCAGATGGGTGTAAAGAGTGCCTTCTTAAATGGGTACCTAGGTGAGGAGGTCTATGTGGAACAACCTAAGGGATTTATTCATCCAACCTTTCCAAATCATGTTTATAAGTTGAAGAAAGCTCTGTATGGATTGAAGCAAACTCCAAGAGCTTGGTATGAGAGACTGACTGAATTTCTAGTTGAGAATGGATACATAAAAGGTGGCATAGATAAGACTCTTTTTGTCAAAGATGAAGGAGGGAAACTCATGGTTGCTCAAATCTATGTTGATGATATTGTGTTTAGTGGGATGTCTGATGAGATGGTTCAACATTTTGTTCAGCAAATGCAGTCAGAATTTGAGATGAGCCTTGTTGGTGAGTTAACTTATTTTCTTGGCTTGCAAGTCAAACAGATGGAAGATTCTATATTCCTATCTCAGAGTAAATATGCCAAGAACATAGTTAAGAAGTTTGGGATGGAGAATGCCAGTCACAAAAGGACACCTGCTCCTACTCATCTGAAGTTGTCTAAAGATGAAACGGGTGTTAATGTGGACCAAAGTCTTTATAGAAGTATGATAGGGAGCCTGTTATATCTTACAGCTAGTAGGCCTGACATTGCTTTTGATGTAGGTGTGTGTGCTAGATATCAAGCTGAACCCAAAGTTAGTCATATCAATCATGTAAAGAGGATTCTAAAGTATGTCAATGGAACAAGTGATTATGGCATGTTATACACACATGGATCTGGCTATGTTTTATCTGGATATTGTGATGCTGATTGGGCTGGAAGTGCTGATGATAGGAAAAGCACATCAGGAGGATGCTTCTTTTTGGGGAACAATCTTATATCATGGTTCAGCAAGAAGTAAAATTGTGTCTCTCTGTCTACAGCTGAAGCTGAGTACATAGCAGCTGGAAGCAGCTGTTCTCAACTGGTGTGAATGAAACAAATGCTGACTGAATATAATGTCACAGAAGATGTCATGACATTGTATTGTGATAATTTACGTGCTATAAACATCTCTAAAAATCCTATTCAACACAGCAGGACCAAACACATTGATATTCGTCATCACTTTATAAGGGAACTTGTAGAAGACAAGACTACTGCCTTAGAACTTGTTGCCACAGAGAAGCAATTAGATGAAATCTTCACTAAGGCATTGGATGCAAGTCAGTTTGAATTTTTAAGAGGAAAATTAGGGATTTGTATTTATGAGGATTTGTAGCAATTAATGTTAAGTGAAAATATCATTAAAGTGGCTTTGTATTTTCCAAAAATAAAGTGGCTCCATCAAGTGCAATCATTTCAAAATACCAAGAGTGATATTTTCACACGCAACCCTAACACTACTTCTCATTCCTACTGCTACTTCATCTTCCATACCTCCACATTCTCTCTGCCTGAACATCCTTGCTTCATTCACAGAAATCTCAAGATGTCTCAACAACATGGTTTATCTTCTTCCAAAGCTGCTAGGTCAGAATCAAAACCCTCGGCTCCCCCTGTGAGCGTCTCTCTTAATGATGTAATGGATGTTGCTCCACTTTCCATGGTCCCATGTGCTGATGCTAAGTTGAAACATCCCACAACATCGCATGCAAGAGGTTCCAAACAAGCTCCTGTAGGTAACACTTCTAAAACCCCTCTTGAGTCATCTTCTGAAAATAGGGCCACCAAAGGTAGTAAGTATGTTGATAGAGCTATTAGAAGTATTGTTACTAGGCTTTTGTATGGAGATCATTGGGTTCCTGGGATATCAATCCCACTTTCTCAAATTGATGTTGTTCCCACTCTTGATGCAAATCAAAGTGAGGAAAGAGAGGTTGATTCTTCATATTCTGAGAAGGATACTGATACTGCGAATCTGCACAAGTTGGCTAACTCTGTGCTAAAGGAAGGAAGGATTGAAGGTGTTGTTGATGTTTCTGGTATGGAGAACAAGACTGCTGGTCCTAATCAGAGTGACAGAAGGGCAAATGACTCTGATGATGTTGTGAATCTTGATGACTTACCATCTGACAATGATTTAATTGCTAATGTGAATCCTGGCATAGCCAAGCGCTTGAAGGCAAGAAGAGGGAAATCTATTATTGACAACACTCCTAAAGGGGATTATGCTGTTGGCAAGAAAAAGGCTACTGTTAGACCTTCCAAAGCATGGAGCAAAGTTGCTACTCCATCTAAGAAAAGGAAGATTAGATCAGATTCTGAGTCTGATTATGATGTTGAGGATGATGTCCAGGACATCACTCCTGTGAAGAAGTCTGTTGTTAAGAAACCATCTGACATAGTGCCAGATGCTCCATTGGATAATATTTCATTCCATTCTATTGATAGTGTGCAAAAGTGGAAGTTTGTTTATCAAAGAAGGGTTGCTCTGGAGAGAGATATAGGTAACGATGCTTTTGCGATCAAGGAGGTCATGGAGCAGATTAATAATGTTGGATTAATGAAGACTATGTCTAGATTCTCCAAATGCTATGATGTGTTGGTCAAGGAGTTCATTGTGAACATCCCTGCGGATATTGCTGACAGAAGAAGTATGGAGTTTAGGAAGGTGTATGTGAGGGGGAGATGTATTGATTTTTCACTTGTTGTTATCAATAAATACTTAGGAAGAAGTGACTAAGAAGAGAGTGAGCTGGAAGTAACTGACAATCAGGTTTGCAAGGTAATCACTGCAAATCAGGTGACTGCTTGTCCCTTGAAAAGAAAAATGTCTGCTGGACAACGGAGTGTCAAATATGCAATCCTACACAGGATTGGGGCAGCTAATGGGGTTCCTACAAATCACACTTCCACCATTGCTATAGGGTTAGGAAGATTCATTTTTTATGTTGGTACAAAGGTTAAGTTTGACTATGGTAGTTACATTTTTTATCAGATTGTGAAGCATGCTACAGCCAATGCTGTCAAAATGCCCATTGCTTTTCCTTCTCTGATATGTGGTATTATCCTCACCCAGTACCCTGGCATTCTTTGCAGTACTGATGTGGCTTGCAAGAGAGATTCTGTTTTGTCTGTGCATTATAAACTGTTTGTAGGAAGACATGTCCCAGACCTTGTCTTGACATCTGCTGAGAAGAAACCTACCACAAAGACTGGGCTTATTTCAGAATTGAAGGAGACCTGCAGAGAGTTGGGAGATGTCATTCGTGTTACTACTGCAAGGAAGCTGAAATTGGAAGCCTTGATCAAGAATCTGGAGCAGGCTGAATGTGCAAGTATTGAGGTTGCTGGTGCAAGTGAAGAGGAAGATGGTGAAGACCACACCTCTAGTGAGAGGACTGATGATGATAAAGGTCGTGATTCTGGTTCTACAACTGGTGCTGAAGATGAAAGTTCTGGTGAAGAGAGTTTATGGTGTTTATGACTACTGATGGTGTTCTTTGGAATTTCTTTTTGGTTCTTCTTTTAATTGGATGATTCAGAGTTGTTTTTAAACTTTTTGTGCTTGGCCTATATTAATGTACTCTCTACTCTATGGATTTGCTTCTGGTTTTGAATGGTTCTTTTTGAAACTTTAGTGGTTCTTGCTTTTGTTCTGGTTTTATGACAAGTTCTTAGTGGAGTTTGTCTAATTATGGCTAAAAAGGGGGAGAGTAGTGGCTAGTAGTGGCTAGTAATGTTCTGGCTAGTAATATTCTATTTTGAATTTTCTGGAAGAGCTGGTTTCTTGGCTTGAGGGGGAGTTTCATTGTTTGGAATGTTAGCTGTGTTTTTTTCTGCTGCAGGGTTCTCTGATGTGTGCCGGTGCCTTTGTGCTCAAATATTGTTTTAGCCAAAATTTGCCAAAGGGGGAGTTTGTTAGTTCTGTATTGGCAGCAATTTTGCTAAAATAAGGTGTTACATCAAGATGGTATACTTGATGTCTTGACATGTGATTCTAGCGTTCTGCAGGTGGTCTCTCTTATTGATGCAGGGCTCTGTTCATGATTTCGAGCCGGATGTCCTAACATCTGTTTACAGAACATCCTATTCATAATGTTATGATTTATTTGTTGCGCTTTATTTGAAATCTTTTGTGTGTTTATGTTCACTGATTGCGTGCGAAAATCATGGCGTGACGTTATTTGTAGCAAGCGCATTCTGCTACTTTCTTGAAGAATAGTTTGTTGTTATTTTCGTGCAAAAATATTTGGAGCATAATTAGTTTTAATTGTGAATTAAATCTGAGATTTTCAAATGCCCAAGCCCTAGAAGGTTGTCTCTATTTAAAAGCGTGCTAACCCTATTTGCAGTGCAGACAGAAGATATTGAAAGCTGCGTTTTCAAGTATTAGGGTATAAGTCTTTTGTTGGTTGTCTTCTTGTGAGCCATTCATTCATCATTTAGATGCTTGAATTGGACTGAGCCTTTGAGTTGTAAGTTGTTCACTCTAAGCTTTTAAGTACGAGTGCTTTGTTCTTGATTGAAGCTTTTAACCAAGATCAAGTGTTGTCATTGAAGTGTGTCCTTCTCTCATTTGAATTTTTCTGTAGTTATCACTGCATTTGATTAAGGGGGAGTGAGAGGTGTCTCTTATCTAAGGGTGTCTTAGATAGAAATCACACAGGTAGAGATTAGGTGAGAAGATTGTAAACTGGAGAGTGTTTACTGAGAGTCTTCAAACTAATTCTATTTAGTGGATTTCCTTCCTGGCTTGGTAGCCCCCAGAAGTAGGTGCCGAACTGGGTTAACAATTGCTTGTGTCTCTTTACAATTGTTTACTACTTTTATCTTGTTCATAAATTGTTCATTGTTCAGATATTAGTGTCGTAACATCTCTTTCGACATCTCATATCTGATACCAGAATTTCAATTGGTATCAGAGCAGGCATCCTGCTCTGTTTCTGGGTGCGATCTTGGGACGATACTTTCTGGTACTATGGACAAGGAAGGGGGATTTGTGAACAGACCACCTATTATGGATGGATCTAATTATGATTATTGGAAACCACGCATGGTGGCCTTCTTGAAATCGTTGGATAGTAAGGCCTGGAAAGCAGTCATAAAAGGATGGGAACACCCTGTCACTGTGGGGAAAGATGTAAAAACAACATCTGACCTGAAACTTGAGGACGAATGGACTAAGGAGGAGGATGAATTGGTTCTTGGAAACTCTAAAGCATTGAATGCTTTGTTCAATGGAATTGATAGAAACATATTCAGATTGGTTAACAATTGTGAGGTAGCTAAAGATGCTTGGGACATACTCAAAACTACTCATGAAGGTACCTCTAAAGTGAAGATGTCAAGACTTCAATTGCTCACTACTAAGTTTGAAAATTTAAAGATGAATGAAGATGAAAGCATACATGACTTCCATATGAATATCCTTGAAATAGTCAATGCTTCAAGTGCCCTAGGTGAAAAGATGTCTGATGAAAAGCTGGTAAGAAAAATTCTCAGGTCTCTTCCCAAGAGATTTGATATGAAAGTGACTGCCATAGAAGAAGCTCAAGATATTAGCAAGATGAAGGTGGATGAACTTGTTGGATCCCTCCAAACATTTGAACTTGGAATAAGTGATAGATCTGAAAACAAAGCCAAAAGCATAGCCTTTGTGTACAATGCTGAAGATGGAGAGGAGGAATGTGCTCTGGATACTGATGAAAGCTTATGAAATGATATAGTACTGCTAGGAAGACAGTTCAACAAGGTGATGAAGAGGATGGACATAAAGTCAAGACCTAATGTCAAGAACAACTCATCTGACATCAACAGGTCTAATGATGTTGGTAGAAGATCAAGGTCTGAAGAAAAATCCACTCAAGGGAAAGGGATTCAGTGCCAAGGATGTGAGGGATTTGTTCACATTAGAGTTGAATGCCCTACTTACCTCAAGAAACAAAAGAAGAGTGTAACTGTATCTTAGTCTGATGAGGATTCTGAAAGTGAACTTGAAGAAGAATCTGCTAAACATGTGACTGCTTTAACTAGAAGATGTGTCTCTGATGAAGATTCTAGTGATGATGAATTGACCTTTGAAGAACTAGCAGCTTCCTACAAAGAGTTGTGTCTTAGAAGTGAAGAAGTCTATCACGAAGGGGAGAAGCAGAAGAAACTTTTAATTCAAATGAACACTGAAAAGGTAGAACATCTTGGAACCATCTCTAAGCTGGAGAATGAAGTCATGTTGCTGAACTCCAAGCTTGATCAAATGACTAAATCTGTCAGAATGCTGAACAGTGGATCTGACACATTGAATGAAATTCTTCAGGTTGGAAAAATGGCAGGAGATATGACCGGGCTAGGATTTGATGGAGAAAAGAAACCCACTTCAGATGCTAGTTCTTCTGGACCTAAACGTAATATGTCACATCAAGTGTCTCAACATCATCGGAGAGGACATTCTTCTGGACCTAAACATAATATGACACATCAGGTGCCTCAACGTCATGGGAGAGGACATCCCAACCACTTAAGAGGAAGATTCCAAAGATGGAGATGCCATTACTTTGGGCGTTTTGGTCACATAAAACCTTTCAGCTTCAGACTATATGGATATCCTAAGCCTTCTCCCCAACCAAGATCCAATCAAAACATTCCTACTAATGGAAGACAATGGGTACCCAAGACTGCTGCTACCAGTTTGATAGCTCACATGTCTCTCAGAGTCTCAGCTAAGGAGGATTGGTACTTTGACAGTGGTTTCTCGACACATGACAGGAATCAAAAATCTGTTAGTTGACATCAAATCTCATTCCACCAGCTATGTGACCTAAGGTGATGGAGCCAAGGGTGAAATCAAGGGGGTTGGAAAGCTGAACTGCTCAGGAGTTCCAAATCTTGATAATGTGTTGTTGGTTAAAGGGTTGACTGCCAACTTGATAAGCATCAGTCAACTGTGTGATCAAGGATTCAATGTCAACTTCACCAAATCTGAATGCTTGGTTACAAATGCAAAGAGTGAAGTGATTATGAAGGGAGTCAGATCTAAGGATAACTGCTACTTATGGGTTCCTCAAGATTCTAGTTACTCCTCCACTTGTGCTCTAGCCAAAGAAGTCGAAGTGAAACTTTGGCACCAAAAACTTGGTTATTTACATCTAAAAGTGATGAAGAGGGTCATCTCTATGGAAGCTGTCAGAGGAATTCCTAAGCTAAAGATTAAAGAAGGAAGGGTATGTGGTGAATGCCAAATTGGAAAGCAAACTAAGATATCACACCAGAAGATTAAACATCTCACTACTTCAAAAGTGTTGGAACTTCTTCACATGGACTTGATGGGACCTATGTAGGTGGAAAGTCTTGGTGGAAAGAAGTATGCTTATGTGGTGGTGGATGATTTCTCCAGATATACTTGGGTGAATTTTATAAGAGAAAAATCTGAAATGTTTGATGTGTTCAAAGATCTTTGCCAAAGACTTCAAAGAGAAAAGGAGAGCAATGTTGTTAGAATTAGAAGTGACCATGGGAAGGAATTTGAGAATCACAAATTTGCTTAATTTTGCTCATCTGAAGGGATTGGCCACGAATTCTCATTTCCCATTACTCCACAGCAAAATGGAGTTGTAGAACGAAAAAATAGAACTATCCAGGAATCAGCTAGAGCTATGATCCATGCTAAGAAACTGCCTTACCATTTCTGGACTGAAGCTATGAACACTGCTTGCTATGTTCATAATAGAGTGACTTTAAGAACAGGAACCACTACTACCTTGTATGAGATATGGAAGGGAAGAAAACCTACTGTCAAGTACTTCCATGTGTTTGGAAGCAAATGCTATATCTTGGCAGATCGTGACCAAAGAAGAAAGATGGATCCAAAAAGTGATGAAGGAATATTTGTGGGTTATTCTACTAACAGCAGAGCCTATAGAGTCTTCAACTCCAGAACTAAAGTTATGATGGAGTCCATAAATGTTGTTGTTGATGATTTGCATAAGGAGGCTGATGTTCTAGAAGATGTTGAAACATTCTTTGATAATTCTGCTGAAACTTCAGACAAAAACACTGATCCTAATCCTACTAATGCAGAACCTAAATCTGAGCTAGTAAACAAGGGACCCTCCATCAGAATCCAGAAAGACCATCCTATAGATCTTATCATTGGTGATCTAAATGAGGGAGTCACTACTAGATCAAGAGAAGTCATAACAAGTTCTTGTTTTGTGTCAAAAATTGAACCAAAAAATGTCAAGGAAGCCTTAACTAATGAATTTTGGATTAATGCCATGCAAGAAGAGCTAGGGAAATTCAAGAGAATGAAGTATGGGAGTTGGTTCCAAGACCTAAAGGAACAAATGTGATTGGAACAAAATGGATATACAAGAACAAGTCAGATGAAAAAGGGGTGGTCATAAGAAATAAAGCTAGATTGGTTGCTCAGGGATATACTCATATTGAAGGGGTTGAGTTTGATGAAACATTTGCTCCTGTAGCTCATCTTGAATCCATCAGATTGCTATTAGGAGTTGCTTATATCCTGAGATTCAAGCTGTTTCAGATGGATGAAAAGAGTGCCTTCTTAAATGGGTACCTAAGTGAGGAGGTCTATGTGGAACAACCTAAGGGATTTATTGATCCAACCTTTCCAAATCATGTTTATAAGTTGAAGAAAGCTCTGTATAGATTGAAGCAAACTCCAAGAGCTTGGTATGAGAGACTAACTGAATTTCTAGTTGAGAATGGATACAGAAAAGGTGGCATAGATAAGACTCTTTTTGTCAAAGATGAAGGAGGGAAACTCATGGTTGCTCAAATGTATGTTGATGATATTGTGTTTGGTGGGATGTCTGATGAGATGGTTCAACATTTTCTTCAGTAAATGCAGTCAGAATTTGAGATGAGCCTGGTTGGTGAGTTAACTTATTTTCTTGGGTTGCAAGTCAAACAGATGGAAGATTCTATATTCCTATCTCAGAGTAAATATGCCAAGAACATAATTAAGAAGTTTGGGATGGAGAATGCCACTCACAAAAGGACACGTGCTCCTACTCATCTGAAGTTGTCTAAAGATGAAAAGGGTGTTAATGTTGACCAAAGTCTCTATAGAAGTATGATAGGGAGCCTGTTATATCTTACAGTTAGCAGGCCTGACATTGCTTTTAATGTAGGTGTGTGTGCTAGATATCAAGCTGAACCCAAAGTTAGTCATATCAATCAAGTAAAGAGGATTCTGAAGTATGTCAATGGAACAAGTGATTATGGCATGTTATACACACATGGATCTGGCTATGTTTTATCTGGATATTGTGATGCTGATTGGGCTGGAAGTGCTGATGATAGGAAAAGCACATCAGGAGGATGCTTCTTTTTGGGGAACAATCTTATATCATGGTTCAGCAAGAAGCAAAATTGTGTCTCTCTGTCTACAGCTGAAGGTGAGTATATAGCAGCTGGAAGCAGCTGTTCTCAACTGGTGTGGATGAAATAAATGCTGACTGAATATTATGTCACAGGAGATGTCATGACGTTGTATTGTGATAATTTGAGTGCTATAAACATCTCTAAAAATACTATTCAACACAGCAGGACCAAACACATTGATATTCGTCATCACTTTATAAGGGAACTTGTAGAAGACAAGATTGCTGCCTTAGAACATGTTACCACAGAAAAGCAATTAGATGACATCTTCACTAAGGCATTGGATGCAAGTCAGTTTGAATTTTTAAGAGGAAAATTAGGGATTTGTATTTATGAGGATTTGTAGCAATTAATGTTAAGTGAAAATATCATTAAAGTGGCTTTGTATTTTCCAAAAATAAAGTGGCTCCATCAAGTGCAATCATTTCAAAGTACCAAGAGTGATATTTTCACACGCAACCCTAACACTACTTCTCATTCCAACTGCTACTTCATCTTCCATACCTCCACATTCTCTCTGCCTGAACATCCTTGCTTCATTCACAAAAATCTCAAGATGTCTCAACAACATGACTCATCTTCTTCCAAAGCTGCTAGGTCAGAATAAAAACCCTCGGCTCCCTCTGTGAGCGTCTCTCTTGATGATGTAATGGATGTTGCTCCACTTTCCATGGTCCCCTGTGCTGATGCTAAGTTGAAATATCCCACAACCTCGCATGCAAGAGGTTCCAAACATGCTTCTGTAGGTAACACTTCTAAAACCCCTCTTAAGTCATCTTCTGAAAATAGGGCCACCGAAGGTAGTAAGTATGTTGATAGAGCTATTAGAAGTATTGTTACTGGGCTTTTGTATGGAGATCATCGGGTTCCTGGGATTTCAATCCCACTTTCTCAAATTGATGTTGTTCCCACTCTTGATGCAAATCAAAGTGAGGAAAGAGAAGTTGATTCTTCATATTCTGAGAAGGATACTGATACTGCGAATCTGCATAAGTTGGCTAACTCTGTGCTGAAGGAAGAAGGATTGAAGATGTTGCTGATGTTTTTGGTATGGAGAACAAGACTGCTGGTCCTTATCAGAGTGACAGAAGGACAAATGACTCTGATGATGTTGTGAATCTTGATGACTTACCATCTGACAATGATTTAATTGCTAATGTGAATCCTGGCATAGCCAAGCGCTTGAAGGCAAGAAGAGGGAAATCTATTGTTAACAACACTCCTAAAGGGGATTATGCTATTGGCAAGAAAAAGGTTGTTGTTAGACCTTCTAAAGCATGGAGCAGAGTTGCTACTTCGTCTAAGAAAAGGAAGATTAGGTCAAATTCTGAGTCTGATTATGATGTTGAGGATGATGTCCAGGACATCACTCCTGTGAAGAAGTCTGTTGTTAAGAAACCATCTGACATAGTGCCCGATGCTCCATTGGATAATATTGCATTCCATTTTGTTGATAGTGTGCAAAAGTGGAAGTTTGTTTATCAAAGAAGGGTTGCTCTAAAGAGAGAGCTAGGTAACGATGATTTTACGATCAAGGAGGTCATGGAGCTGATTAATAATGTTGGATTAATGAAGATTGTGTCTAGATTCTCCAAATGCTATGATGTGCTGGTCAAGGAGTTCATTGTGAACATCCCTGTGGATATTGCTGACAGAAGAAGTATGGAGTTTAGGAAGGTGTATGTGAGGGGGAGATGTATTGATTTTTCACCTGTTGTTATCAATAAATACTTGGGAAGAAGTGACCAAGAAGAGAGTGAGCTGGAAGTAACTGACAATCAAGTTTGCAAGGTAATCACTGCAAATTAGGTGACTGCTTGGCCCTTGAAAGGAAAACTGTCTGCTGGACAACTGAGTGTCAAATATGCAATCCTGCACAGGATTGAGGCAGCTAATTGGGTTCCTACAGATCACACTTCCACCATTGTTGTAGGGTTGGGAAGATTCATTTTTTATGTTGGTACAAAGGTTAAGTTTGACTATGGTAGTTACATTTTTTATCAGATTGTGAAGCATGCTACAACCGATGCTGTTAAAATTCCCATTGCTTTTCCTTCTCTAATATGTGGTATTATCCTCATCCAGTACCCTGGCATTCTTTGCAGTATTGATGTGGCCTGCAAGAGAGATTCTTTTTGTCTGTGCATTATAAACTGTTTGTAGGAAGACATGTCACAGACCTTGTCTTGACATCTGCTGAGAAGAAACCTACCACAAAGACTGGGCTTATTTCAGAATAAAAGGAGACCTGCAGAGAGTTGGGAGATGTCATTCGTGTTACTACTGCAAGGAAGCTGAAATTGGAAGCCTTGATCAAGAATCTGGAACAGGCTGAAGGTACAAGTATTGAGGTTGCTGGTGCAAGTGAAGAGGAAACTGGTGAAGACCACACCTCTAGTGAGAGGACTGATGATGATGAAGGTCATGATTCTGGTTCTACAACTGGTGCTGAAGATGAAAGTTCTGGTGAAGAGAGTTGATGGTGTTTCTGACTACTGATGGTGTTCTTTGGAATTTCTTTTTGGTTCTTATTTTGGTTGGATGATTCAGAGTTGTTTTTAAACTTTTTGTGCTTGGCCTGTATTAATGTACTCTCTACTCTATGGATTTGCTTCCAGTTTTGAATGGTTCTTTTTGAAACTTTAGTGGTTCTTGCTTTTGTTCTGGTTTTATGACAAGTTCTTAGTGGAGTTTGTCTAATTATGGCTAAAAAGGGGGAGAGTAGTGGCTAGTAATGTTCTATTTTGAATTTTCTGGAAGAGCTGGGTTCTTGGCTTGAGAGGGAGTTTCATTGTTTGGAATGTTAGTTGTGTTTCTTTCTGCTGCAGGATTCTCTGATGTGTGTCGGTGCCTTTGTGCTCAAATATTGTTTTAGCCAAAATTTGCCAAATGGGGAGTTTGTTAGTTTTGTATTGGCAGCAATTTTGCTAAAACAAGGTGTTACATCAAGATTTTATGCTTGATGTCTTGACATGTGATTCTAGCGTTCTGCGGGTGGTCTCTCTTATTGATGCAGGGCTCTGTTCATGATGTCGAGCCGGATGTCCTAACATCTGTTTACAGAACATCCTGTTCATAATGTTATGATTTATTTGTTGCGCTTTATTTGCAATCTTTTGTGTGTTTATGTTCAGTGATTGCGTACGAAAATCATGGCGTGACATTATTTGAAGCAAGCGCATTCTGCTACTTTCTTGAAGAATAGTTTGTTGTTATTTTCGTGCAAAAAGATTTGGAGCATAATTCGTTTTAATTGTGAATTAAATCTGAGATTTTCAAATGCCCAAGCCCAAGAAGGTTGTCTCTATTTAAAAGCGTGCTAACCCTATTTGCAGTGCAGACAGAAGATATTGAAAGCTGCGTTTTCAAGTATTAGGGTATAAGTCTTTTGTTGGTTGTCTTCTTGTGAGCCATTCATTCATCATTTAGATGCTTGAATTGGACTGAGTCTTTGAGTTGTAAGTTGTTCACTCTAAGCTTTTAAGTACGAGTGCTTTGTTCTTGATTGAAGCTTTTAACCAAGATCAAGTGTTGTCATTGAAGTGTGTCCTTCTCTCATTTGTATTTTTCTGTAGTTATCACTGCATGTGATTGAGGGGGAGTGAGAGGTGTCTCTGATCTAAGGGTGTCTTAGATAGAAATCACACAGGTAGAGATTAGGTGAGAAGATTGTAAACTGGAGAGTGTTTACTGAGAGTCTTCAAACTAATTCTGTTTAGTGGATTTCCTTCCTGGCTTGGTAACCCCCAGATGTAGGTGTGATTGCACTGAACTGGGTTAATAATTTCTTGTGTCTCTTTACAGTTGTTTACTACTTTTATCTTGTTCATAAATTGTTCATTGTTCAGATATTAGTGTCGTGACATCTCTTTCGACATCTCATATCTGATACCAGAATTTCAAAATTCAAAGTTTTTATCAAAACTTTCTTCAATTTCTTGAAAATCTAACCATACAGTTGTAGTCAATTACACTATGCTTGGGCTTGCACAACTGTAAGTTCCACTATCTCTTCAATACACTTGTTTATGTATTTCACCTGTATGTATATATATATGCTTGTGTATACTTGCTTAGAGTTTTCCCCAGCAATTAGGTCTAGGTTTAGATTAAACCAGTGGTTATTCTTTCAACACAGTCAAAACTAGTTCCCCATAGTAAATTCTAGATACAACCTTGCCTCCTCTTGGGCTTATACAATATGGAACAGAGAAAGGCATTATTCCCAGTGAAACTTTTCTCAAGACTGTCACAACTTAGAAATATATGTGTACAAGAAATTCATTTTCCCAAAGAGGATGAATTCCCGGTGAAACATTTCTTTAATTTCTTTAAACCCTAGAACTGTTCTGCAAAGAAAGGACTTATTCCCGGTGAAACCTTTCTTGAACTTTTCTTAGGTTTGGACCCACAGGCTTCCTAAAAGCATCCCCAACCTCCTCTTGGGCTTAGTACAAGGACCCTCGGGCTTCTTAGAAGTTCTCAGCCTCCTCTTGGGCTTAGTACAAGGACCTAAAGACCTCCTACAGGTATAGGACAAAACTTAGTCATCTCTACTAGTTCAAATATTCCAGAGAATTCCAAACATCAGACCAGTTTAGAGTTGATTCTCATCCCTTAAAACATCAGCCTCCTCTTGGGCATCATACAAAGATCATCCTCTAGTTAAGAGTAAACATCTTCATACCAGTAGACTTGGAAAGTCTCATCACCTCTTGGATCTCACAAAAACCCTCAAGTTTCCTAAAAAACCCACAGGAAAAAACCCTGATCATTTCAACAACACACTAAACTCCAGCAGATTTAAAACCTCCATAGGTTTTCAAACTCAAGGTTTAAACCTTCACCTAAAAAAACCCCAGCCAGGGTCAATTTTCCATCAACAAATCCTCAGTAGAATCAGAGCCTCAGGATCTCTGATATTTCAACTCTTCTTCAAATCTCCAAAAAGAGAAAAACATTTGGATTCCCCACCACATACAATTTGGACTTGCTCTTGGATTTCAATAATCCTCAGCACAAGCTAGCCTCCTCTTAGGCTTCATATAACAATTTCCTTAATCAGCCTCCTCATAGGCTTTGTATAATGATTTTCCTCAGTAGAGTTAGCCTCAATCTTGGGCTTTGTACAAGACAGGTAAGACCTCCATGTCGCTCCCGGGATTTTCATCCAAGTACAAACGCGAAAGTGGCACCGAAACAGAGTCGCCAGCAATGTGTATTTATCCCAAGAGAGGAAAAGGAAACACTGCATAAACCTAAAGGAAAAGATAGAGCATGGCCTTGCGACCAAGAGAAAGGGTAAGGGAGTCGGTTACGCGAGAGGAAGGTATTAGCACCCCCTCACGTCCATCGTACCCGATGGGATCCACGCTTGCTTGTTTCGATCAAAGGGTGATAGAAAAGGATATTGGAAAAGGAACTGAAAGAAAGAAAGGAGAAAGAATGGAAAAGGAACGAGGAACAAATGTAGGGAAAATAAAAGAAATGCTCGAATGGGCCCTACCCCACTGCCTACGTATCTCATCGGGAACATGAGAATCAGAGCAACGTAGTTCCCCTCACTAGGGATGGATTATTTGTGTTTTTTAAGGAACGACTAACGTTCTAGCTCAGGTGTTGCAGGCTCGCTGGTCCGAGTCCGTTACCATCTTGCAAGAGAACGAGTAGGCGCACGTTCGTACGTTGAGAATGAGTGAGATGAGAGAAGAATTCCTGAAGGAAAGACGTCATTGTTTGTTTTTGTCTTTTAAGAGTTTTTTCATTTGTTTGCATATGATAGTGTATCTAAATCTTAGTCATTGGAATGTGTACATTCTCACATTCCAAGATGGAATGAGTAAGAAAATACACTAAGTGTGAAGAAGACCCTCACACTTAGTTCCAATTATTAAGGTTCAAACACACTAGCATACTTGTATTTATTAAATGTTTTTGTTGATTATGAAATGAAGAAGTGTTTTTTCTTTATTTGTACCTTCAACAAGTATTGCATTTAGGTCCCTCATACAAGATCAAATGTTTAACACATTGACCCAAGATGGGCCATATGCTACACATTCTAAGATTATAAGAGAAGACCCCTTATAATCTTTCTTTATATGAAAGGCCTAAATGCAATAAATGCCTACCTTTATTAGATATTTTGAATTTTCTTTGAGATGAGAAGATGAAAGACTCAAGAGCGAATCAAAGGTAAAAATCTATGTGAACTAAGACTCAATCCTAATTGATTAGTTAAGGGAGTGATCCTAAAGGTTTGTGAGGTTGCAAAACCTAAAGTCTAAAGAAGGAATGAGTTAAACAATTTACTTCTAAATTAGAAGATGAATTGTAACTCAAAAAGGGAAAGTAATGAGTTAATCAAAGAAAGCACATAAGTACTTAACAAAACACAAGATTGAATTGTAAGAGATGAAAGGAAATAAATTTGAATGTCGATTCCTTATCCACACTCAATTTCAACTTACCAAAGCCCCTACATAACAATGTTAGTTTAAAACAATCTACAAGTAATGCCATAAGGAAAAGAACTTGGTCAAACAAACAAATGAAAAGAACCAATGAAAACAGCAGCTATTACAGCCCACATGCAACAGAACAGTAGTAAATTCAGCATCATATACCAAACAGCAAACAACAGCTCATGTTCAGCATACAAAAATGGGTGTAACAATCATTTGACAGCACATACTATAGCATGTATGTGTATAGGCAGCAGTGAAAAATCAGAGGCAGCATGCATTAACACACAATTTCAATCATGAACAACCATTATCATGCATCAAGCCTTGCACATTCATTAAACAAACACGATCACAATCATATTACAAATCATGACGAACAATCTTTGAAATCAAACATGTTATAATGCGCATTACAAAAGAATACACATTGTCAAGAATACGAGCAAGTCAAAAAATATATATATCTCTTGAAATGGAAAGCAAATGAACATGCGCATAGTGATTCCGGCAACATAACATCCATTAGCAGTTAATGAGCTCAAAGTGAGTGCATTATGTGTTCATCCCATCAATTGATCTACCATGCCAACATTGTGCTCAATAATGAAAAACCAATGCACGCATGTCGTAAAATCAAGTTCATAATGTGGTGTGAGTTAAGATAGCTCAAAAATAATCCACCAATCATCAATGCATTGATCCATGAAGTTTAAACATGTTAAGGACCTCAAACAAGCAAGAAAATGCACAAAAATACACATTCTGTCCCAGAGTAACCGGTTAACAAACGGTGAGTAACCGGTTACTTAGTTGAAAATCAGACAATTTACACAAAAATACACATGTTAACAAACGGTGAGTAACCGGTTACTCTGGGTCAGTGGCCAAAAAAACTAGTTTCAAAAGCACTTTTCAGCAGCAAATCACTTCTCTAAACTTCCAAATGATCATGCAATCAATTAGGCACAAAATTACATTGAATTACAGTCAACAAACATCAATTAAATCCAATAATCAACAACATCAAGAATCACATTCAAGCACATGAATCCAAATCGAAAATCCACAAAAATCTACATCGAATAAGTTGCGAATAAGCTAAAACAGTGTAGATTTAGGGAAAACCAACCTACAAAGCGGAGACTTGCTTTGGTAATTGTTGCAAAGTGATCTTGGTGCAGAAAATGAAAGAAAACAAGAGATTCTTCAATCAATAGCCGAAATGCGTCGAAACCGAACGAAATCGCGAGAATCCACCAAAATCCAACTTGCACCAAAATAAATGGTGAGAAACCTGTGGATTGAAGAAGAACAAGCTGAAATTCCAAAAAAATCCACTCAATGCAAACCAAGGGATGAAGTTTAGCCCAAGAATTAATCACTTTTCAATGTAAAAAAGTGATTATTCTTCATGAAATAAGAGCTTTTGTGTGTGGTTTTGGAAGTGAGAAGTAGAAGTTGTAGCAAAGTGAAGAGAGAAAGTGAGAGAAAATTGAGAGTGAAATGTGAGAAATTTGAAAAAAAATGGTTGACTCCTTTGAAAATGAGTGAAGCATCCCTTAAATAGATTTTAGGTTTGGAGTATAAGTGGTTTGGAATGAGGTTTGGAATGAGGTTTGGGTTTGGAGCTAGGGTTGGAGTTAGTTAGACTCAACTCACCGAGTCAAGTTAGTTAACTCGGTTAGTTAGGATCAACTCAGTTGCTTGGAAAACAAGGAACCACAATTGGTGTGTAGATGTGACTTGGGCTGCAAGCAAGGCATTGTGACTTGTGAACTTTCAACATGAAACCCCCATGTTCGAGCCCTCATATGACCTTCATAACTTGTTCAAATGAAAAAAAATGTCCAACATCAAAGTTGAAGAGGGCATGGAGATGAACAACTTTGATGTTCAACAATTTTTCATTTGAAGCTTTCTTGATGGAGAAAATTGGCTTGACATTTGGCACGCCAACTGTTCGATGAAATTATGGCCTATGGGCCTGCACTTGCCTTGCCATGACTTGGTTTTTGCCTTGATTTTACCAAACTTTGATTGATCATAACTCCCTCAATTTTGATCCGATGGAAGAGTTCTTTATATGGATTTGAAGCTTGAAACAAGATCTTTTGTTGTGGCCTGGTGGATTTTTTATTTGATGTCTCAATTTTGAATGGCCTTGGTTCAAAGTTTGGTGCAAAATGGCCAAAACTTTCCTTATTTAGAAACCCTACTTCTTCCAAAAATGGCAACTTTTCAAATCTTGATTTTTCATGATCCTTTTGGAGTTTCTTGATCAAATTTTGTGCATTGGTCACATATAACATGAATCTCATGAATTTGGCCTCAAAAAGTCAAAAGTTGACTTTTTCCTCTAATTATTTGACTTAGCCCCAATTTTCCTGATTTTTTATCATTCTTCCAATTGAACCACTTCTAAAACCAATTAAGAGGCAATTTTTCACACACATACACTTAAGGACATGTAGAATACCATGAGATCAAGTTTTGTCCAAAAAATCAGAGATGACCTGATTTTAGGTCAAACCCTAATTTTGGCCCCTTCTGGTTAGGAGGAAATTGCACATCTTCCAAATCCAAATTCCTCTGAGTATGTTATGTATCCTCTTAAAGGATGATGAGGTATGCCACTTGAGGGTGATTTTGAACCAATAAACTATCTCTTTTGAGGGTTTTCCTTTAGTTTTTTGGACCTCTTGCATAGTGAAGGATGTAGTGCTTCAATCTCCCATTGAATCTCACCTTCTTGAGGTTTTGGATGATCAATTGAGATAGTATGAGACATGAAAGACCTCTTGGCTTGCATTGAGGCAACTTGTTTGACCTTTTGTGCTTTAAATGATTCCTTGATTGTCCACCTTTCACTTGATCACATGCCTTGATGGTAAGAGGGATGCTATGCTTCATTTTTCTATGTTAAAGATGCAATGCTAGGCTAATGAGATGGATATGATATGTGATATGATAATGCTATGCTATGATGACAAAAGAGAGAGCAAATTTTGGGGTATTACAGCTGCCCCTATTCAAACGCTGTAGACCTGAATGCCTGAAAGCGATTGCTTTCAGAATTTTAAGGTATATAGTGATTGAATACCAAATATAACCAAAAATTTGCTCTGGATGATGAAGAACAAAAGGGATATAAACCCAACGAGACTGTTGAATTTAATCTTCAATGAATCGTTGTCGGAGAGATCTGTCTTTTGAACGACGCCAGACGACTACTGGCTTGCCATACTACTGGTGGACTTTCAACAACGTCTTTTTGAACGACGCCAGACGACTACTGGCTTGCCACTCTATGGGTGGACTTTCAACAATGTCTTTTTGAACGACGCCAGATGACTACTGGCTTGCCACTCAACTGGTGGACTTTAGCTGCTCTTCCATTCTAGACAATGGACTTTTACCAATTCGTGTTGGATTTCTGCCAATCTGTCGTTGGACTTCAATGATTACCAAACCGGCTTTGGAATCTCGAATTTGCCATCCTCAGATGGACTTTTGCAGGTTTGCCAAACTAACATTGGACTTCGATGCTTACCAAACCGGCTTTGGAAGCTTTGCCAAACCAACGTTGGACTTTGCCGAGAGTATAGTTGTTTATCACCATCCCACCTGCTGGAACAATATAAACTACTGTTTGTATGATCATTCCACCTGCTGGAAAAACCATCTGCAATACTATCCCACCTGCTGGAATAATACGAACGATTGTATATAATGATCACTCCACCTATTGGAACAACCATCTGCCATACTATCCCACCTGCTAGAATAATATGAACGATTTTATATAATGATCACCCCACCTGCTGGAGCAACCATCTGCAATACTATCCCACCTGCTGGAATAATATGAACGATCATCTGTATGATCATCCCACCTGCTGGAACAATCATTTGCAATACTATCCCACCTGCTGGAATAATATGAACAATTATATATAATGATCACCCCACCTGCTGGAACAATCATCTGCCATACTATCCCACCTGCTGGAATAATATGAACGATTGTATATAATAATCACCCCACCTGCTGGAACAATCATCTGCAATACTATCCCACCTGCTGGAATAATATGAACAATCCGTCTGTACGCCAAAAATAAATTGGACGTTGAGTTGTAAATGAGCAATGCTGAGAATTACACCACCGGCTGGGTAATATCATATGCTGACACTTTGTTGAAGAAGAGATTCCCTTGATCTATTTAGACCCTGCTGGGGAAATTACTGTCAAAATGTTAAATTCTGTGGGGGGAGAAAACAATTCAGCTGTTGAAGTATTCTTTGACAAATTTCACATGCTAAAACCTGCGGGAAATATGACACTACCACTTGCTGGTAAATCCTGCCGAGAATAAACTCCACGGGGGATGTTACTGCGAGAAGCTTTGTCTCTTAAGAGGATTTTATAGAAAACCAAGCGTTTTCAAATTCTTAGACGAACACCCTGTCTTCAACTTCCGAACATTCGCTCTTGAACTACCCTTCACATCGTCTGCGAGGTACCGGAGGATCTGCACTCGTTATAGACATGGAGTGTTCACTGCATTAATAACCGTTATCAACACAGAAGAATTCAATCTTCGACAACCGTTGTCATCACAAAACCCGGTGGGAAATCTTGAATGACAGAATCGACTTAATAAGATACAACAGTATCAAGTCATAGCAAATATCTGTTGATTATGCTGAGAGGTAACTTTCGTGCCGCTTGGATCGATCGTACTCATTACCTGCAACAGAAAAAATATATGCACATGCCCCAGGATATTGTGTGGTTTTTTTATTCCACCATCCAAGGTTGTCCAACAAGCAAAGTAATTTTAATTGTCTTTTTTTGTGCATGTTTTTGCAAGGCCATGATATTTTCAAAGCAATGTTTTATTATCAAAAATCGGACGTTTTTGCAAACAAAACAGTAAAATGAAAATAAAGCTTGTGACTGAATATTCAATTTTATTGATGAAGTGCCACAATCGGCGAATTTACAATCAGAAGCAAACCCCTGAAAGAGTTGATTGCCATAAAATTGAGAAAAGAAATCTATCCTAATGATAATGTGGAAATTGGATTCCAACTGATTTCTGATTCTGTTATAGCCCGTATGTATTCCAACTCTCTTGATTATCTTCGCCTTCGGAAGCTCATGGTCGGAACAATTCCTCCTTCGGAAGCTTTGCTAGTTTCCTGAAGAGTAGAGAACGTACAGATTAATTCAGACTGCAGTCATTCGCTTAAATCCCTCTTTTGCGTGGATCGCCTTTTCAGGTTTTCAATCCACCGGGATACCCATTTTTGCCTAAGTTGCCCTTTCGGGTTTTCAACTTACCAGGTGTACAATTTTTTCAATTATATCCCTAATTTTTGCCCGAACCTTTATTCTGTTTTTGGTTCGCCAGGATGCCCTTTTTTGCCTGGATTTTTTTTTATACAGCGGGTCTATTTATATGAAGTATTTTTTAACTGCATCTGAATTAACAGGGGATGAAAAGTCTTCACCATCCATGGTTGTCAGCAATAAGGCTCCACCTGAGAAAACCTTTTTAACCACGAATGGACCTTCATAATTAGGAGTCCATTTGCCCCTGTGATCTGTACTCGGAGGAAGTATTCTCTTGATTACCACATCTCTGACCTTGTAAACTTGAGGACGAACCTTTTGATCGAATGCCCTCTTCATTCTGGGTTGGTATAGCTGGCCATGACATATTACTGCTAATCGCTTTTCCTCAATAAGGCTCAACTGATCAAATCTGGCTCGTACCCATTCAGCTTCACCTAGTTTAACGTCCATCAATACTCGGAGAGAGGGAATCTCAACTTCGATCAGTATAACTGCCTCCATACCGTATACAAGTGAGTATGGTGTTGCCCCAGTGGACGTGCGGACTGATGTCCGATACCCATGCAAAGCAAATGGTAACATCTCATGCCAATCTTTGTATGTGACAACCATCTTTTGCACAATCTTCTTGATATTTTTGTTGGCCGCTTCGACCACGCCATTCATCTTTGGGCGGTACGGAGAAGAATTGTGATGTTCAATTTTGAAGTCCCGGCATAGCTCAACCATCATCTTATTATTCAAATTAGAACCATTATCAGTAATGATTCTCTCGGGAACTCCATAGCGACAAATGATATCTCGTTTCAAGAAACGAGCTACTACTTGCTTAGTGACATTGGCATAAGATGCTGCTTCAACCCATTTAGTAAAGTAATCAATGGCGACCAAGATGAAACGATGGTCGTTTGAAGCAGTAGGCTCAATTTTCCCGATCATATCAATGCCCCACATTGCAAAGGGCCACGGAGAGGACATGATACTCAACGGATTTGGAGGAACGTGTACTTTGTCTGCATAGATCTGGCATTTGTGACACTTGCGGGCATATTTGCAGCAATCCGACTCCATTGTCAACCAATAATACCCCGATCTCAACAATTTCTTAGCCATCACATGTCCTCCGGCATGGGTACCGAAAGAGCCTTCGTGCACTTCAGTCATCAACAGATCTGCCTCGTGTCTATCCACGCATCTGAGCAGAACCATGTCAAAATTTCTTTTATACAGCACGCCATCTTTGTTCAAGAAGAAACTACCGGCTAGCCTTCTTAATGTCTTCTTGTCTTTGGAAGATGCCCCAGGCGGGTATTCTTGATTTTTCAAGAAGCATTTAATGTCATGGTACCAAGGATTGTCGTCAGACACTGCATCAACATCAAACACAAAAGCAGGTTTATCAAGACGAGATACATCAATCCTGGGTACAAAGTTCCAACCATGCACTTTGATCATCGAAGATATAGTGGCCAAGGCGTCTGCAAACTTATTTTCATCTCTGGGAACATGGTACAACTTGACAGTTGTAAAGAATGTCAGCAATCTCCTCGTATAATCTCTATACGAAATCAAATTCTGCTGATGTGTGTGCCAAGTTCCCTTTACTTGATTGATTACCAGTGCTGAATCACCAAAGATATCGAGGGTCTTGATTCGTAAATCAATAGCCTCCTCAATCCCTAGTATGCAAGTTTCGTATTCTGCTTCATTGTTGGTACACCCGAAAGTTACTCGGGCAGTGAAGGGCATGTGAACGCCTTCTGGCGTAATGAGAACTGCACCAACTCCGCACCCATTCATATTAACTGCCCCATCAAACATCAAACTCCATTTGGATTCAGGGTCAGACCCCTCCTCCAGAAGTGGTTCCTCGCAGTCTTTCGCTTTGAGAAACATGATGTCCTCATCAGGGAAATCAAACTTCATGGGCTGGTATTCATCAAGAGGTTGTTGCGCAAGATAATCTGACAGTATACTTCCTTTGATTGCTTTTTGCAAAGTAAATTGAATATCGTACTCTGTCAGTACCATCTGCCACCTTGTAACTCTGCCTGTAACTGCCGGTTTCTCAAAAATATACTTGACCGGATCCATTTTTGAGATCAACAGGGTTGTATGTGTGAGCATATATTGTCTCAATCACTTTGCAGCCCATGCGAGTGCGCAGCATGTCTTCTCAAGCATTGAATAACGCGATTCACAATCTGTAAACTTCTTGCTCAGGTAGTAGATAGCATGTTCTTTCCTACCTGTCTCGTCGTGTTGACCGAGAACACAACCCATGGATCCTTCGACCACTGTCAAGTACATAATCAGTGATCTCCCTTAAACTGGAGGTATTAGAATCGGAGGTTCCTGCAAATATCTTTTTATTTTATCGAATGCATTTTGACAATCATCATTCCACCTGACCGTTTGATCTTTTCTTAGCATTTTGAATATCGGTTCGCAGGTGGCAGTTAGGTGAGATATGAACCTTGAAATGTAGTTTAATCTCCCTAGAAAGCCGCGAACTTCTTTCTCAGTTCTCGGTACAGGCATATCTTGTATAGCTTTCAGTTTAGCGGGATCAACCTCTATTCCTTTTTCACTGACAATGAAACCCAGCAATTTTCCGAACCGCACGCCGAAAGTACACTTGTTGGGATTCAGTCTCAACCTGAATTTCCTCAACCTCTTAAACAACTTCTTCAAGTTGATCAGATGTTCCTCTTCTGTCTTTGATTTAGCAATCATGTCATCCACATAGCACTCGATCTCTTTGTGAATTAGATCAAGGAATAACGTCACCATTGCTCTTTGATAAGTTGCCCCTGCGTTTTTCAACCCAAAAGGCATTACTTTGTAACAGAAGGTACCCCACGGGGTAATGAATGTCGTCTTCTCCATGTCTTCAGGCGCCATCTTTATTTGATTGTACCCGGAGAATCCATCCATAAATGAGAACACTGAAAACTGAGCAGTATTGTCAACTAGCACATCAATATGAGGAAGTGGAAAGTCATCTTTAGGGCTCGCCCTGTTGAGATCTCTGTAATCCACACACATTCTGACCTTGCCATCTTTCTTCGGCACCGGTACTATATTGGCCACCCAGGGAGGATAATTGGTTACTGCCAGAAAACCTGCATCCAACTGTTTCTGTACCTCTTCCTTGATCTTCAAAGCCATTTCTGGTTTCATTCTGCGCAGCTTCTGCTTGACCGGTGGACAAGCCTCTTTCAATGGTAGTCTATGCACAACTATGTCTGTATCTAAACCTGGCATATCTTGATATGACCAAGCAAAGATGTCAACGTATTCACGTAGCATGACTATCAGCTCTTGCTTTACATCAGCCCGCAGACTTGTACCGATCTTGATCTCTTTCTTGCTTTCTTCTGAACCAATATTGATAACCTCAAGAGCTTCCTGATGAGGGTGAATGGTCTTTTCTTCCTGTTTCAACAATCTATCCAACTCTTCCGGGAGTTCATAGTCTTCATCACTTTCCTCCTCAGCTTAATAGATCGGACTGTCGAAATCATACGTGGGCATAACAGAATCATTTTCAGAGGAATTCGCAATATCAAGTCTGCATGATTGGATTGATGCTTTATTTTAGATTATTTTTGCTTGAAAACAAAAGAAAATAAAGTGCATTATCATTTTTAATTTTCTTTGTGCAAAAATAAAAATAAAGAAGGAATAAAGGAACACAAATTTGTAAGCAAAAACGTCCTTTTTATTGATGTTTGAACATTACATGAGAAAATATGGTGGCCCTACAAATGGATCCTCACACCTTGGGCAGAGTGTGGGATTTTATGCATTATGAAAGACAAGAATTATTACTCTGAATGGTGTACAACATGAATGATTTCTTCACTAGACCAGTTTTGCAATGCCTCGCCTGGAGCCAGTGAATACACCCATCTGTCCAGATAATCTGAGCTTTCATCGTCATCTTCTATTGCTGAGCAGGACTGATTAGGGTTGATAATTCCTCCACTGTTGAAATTGATTGGCCCGCGGAATCGGGGAACTGGCGTTTGGCCCGGTTGGTATCCAATGCCGAACTTATCTTCTTTCACAAACACGTCGATAGCTTTACCCCAACCTTGGGCATTTCCGCTTTCAACCACTTCTCTGGCCTGCTTGTAGGACGCAATTGATGCACTCGGCCCAACTGGCACATTTGACCCCACTGATTCTGAAGTAGATTCTGGGAATTTGTTGATGTTCAGGGCTTCAAAAGACTGGCACAGAGTTTCATGAATCTCTCCATCCATTTCCACATATTTGAAAGTGGATAGATGACTCACAAATATATCTTCCTCACCGCCAACGGTAACCACTTGACCCTCGAACACGTATTTGAGCTTCTGATGTAGTGTGGAGGTAACTGCGCCTGCTGCGTGAATCCACGGTCGGCCCAACAAACAGCTGTAAGCAGGCTGAATGTCCATAACGTGAAAGATTGTCTTCAATATCTGTGGACCAATCTGTATTGGTAATTCTACCTCTCCAAACACCGATCTTTGGGATCCATCGAAAGCTCTCACAATCAGATCGCTGGGTCTAAGAATCAATCCATCTACTTCGATTTTCATCAGGGCCTTTTTTGGTAATGCATTCAAGGAAGAACCTGTGTCGACCAGCACATGCGACAAAATAGCTCCTTTACATTCAAGTGTGATGTGCAACGCTTTGTTGTGATTACGTCCATCTGGAGTCAAATCCCTATTCGTAAACCCCAACCCGTGGCTCACATTGACATTAGAAATTACTCCTTCCAACTGATTCACAGTGATCTCATGGGGAACATAAGCCATATTCAAAACCTTCAACAAAGCAGCCCGGTGTGCATCTGAACTCATTAACAGGGATAATATTGAGATTTTAGAAGGTGTCTGATTGAGCTGATCAATGATCTTATAATCGCTCTTTTTGATAATCCTCATAAATTCCTCAACATCACTGTCAAAATTGACTTTAGGGTCCTCTTCCTGAATAGGTACCTTGTCATCAACAACCTGTTTTCCTTTTATTTTTGCAGCAGCTTCAGCTTCTTTATCACTCCTTAGAGTTTAGGGAGTAAACAGTCGACCACTTCTGGTGAAACCACTTGGTCCGCTGACATTCTCAACACTGGTACCAACAGCAGCCTCTACTTTCTGTTGACTTCCTCCTTGATGAGTATTAGTTCCATATTGCCATGGAACTGTCCGATTAGACACATAAGAAGCAGATTCAGGGACTATAATCGTAACTGGTCTCGGCCTCTCGGGCACGATGATAGCAACAGGATCTTCGACAGGCACCTGTATTTCAACTGGATTATAATAAATGGTAACGGCTGAAATATCTTTTTCCTTCTCTACCTTATCAAACTGAAGGCTTCCTTCGTCCATAAGATCCTGCAGTCCAACTTTCAACTTACTGCAGCCATTAATCTGTCTTGAACAATCCTCGCAATCAGAGCCACATCCAGGAAATACCTTTCCTTTTAACAAACGCTCTTTTACAATCAACAGCGGAGTCTTTACCAAATTAACATCGGTAATCAGATTCAATTTCTCGCCGTCAAAAATAGCATTCATGCCTGAACCTCCATGATGGGGCATTGGATTATCACGAACATTCGGCGGCTTAAAGAAATTAATAGCTTTTGCGTCAATCAGATCCTGAACCTTATGTTGAAAGGCCCAGCACTTTTCTATCGAGTGACCCGGCGCACCAGAATGAAATTCACATCGAACATTAGCATCATAATTTTGAGGCAATTTTCCAGTATCTGCCAGCCTCATAGTCCGAAGTTCAACCAACTTCTCTTTGAGAAATTGTGGTAACAAAGCAGCATATGTCATAGGCAAGGGATCAAACTTACGGTCCCTTTGTCTATTAGTCTGGAATCGGGGTCTAGCTTGCTGATCTGGAGCTTGTTGTCCTGCTGGAACCAGAATGGTTACAGCGTCCACCTGATAATAGGATTGAGTCCTGTCTCTGCCCTTTCCTCTATGCACAGCATTGGACTCCCCTTCTCTTTTCCTTGGTCCATTAGCAAAGGGTTTCCTCAAACTCGAAGCACCAGTCCCATTGACGTCTTGAATCTTACCCAGCTTCAGCAGACTCTCTATTCGTTCCCCAGCAATAATAATATCGGCAAACCCTGTTGAAGGACACGCAGCCAATCTATCCAAATACGGCCCTTGGAGTGTGCTCATGAACATATCAGCCATCTCACAATCAGCTAAAGGTGATTGAACTCGAGCAGCCAATTCTCTCCATCTCTGCACGTATTGCTTAAAGCCCTCCTTATGATCCTGAGTCATACTCTGTAGCTGAGTACGATTGGGCACCATGTCCAAATTATATTGATACTGCTTCAGAAACGCAGTGCACAAATCTTTCCAGCTCTTTATATGAACCCTGTCCAGCTTAATGTACCATTCCAGGGAGGCGCCTGACAGGCTGTCCTGGAAGAAATACATCCAGAGCTTTTGGTCTTCAGTATAAGCGGCAATCTTGCGATTGTAAGCTTGCAAATGTGTTTTGGGAGGGATTCTCACACCTTGCACGAGACCCATGTCCTCTACGTCAATCCCCAGAGGATTTTGGCTCTCAATAGCCTTGAGTATTTCATCTAACCCTTCGTACTTCCGGTCTTCATTGTAGAAACCCATGTCGTTGTTGAATGCGGTAAACTGGTCATCTTGACCATCCTCTAAACCATTATTATCAAATCCCAGATGTACCCCACCAGTGGGGATGTTGACGACAGGAGGAGTGCGCACATTGCGATTTGGGATTTCAGTCTCCAGCCTCTGAATAGTGACTCTCATGGCATCTTGACCAACCCTCATGGTTTCCTGACCGGCCCTCAGCTCCTGCTGACCTTGAGCAATCCCCTGCATAAGGTTCATGAACTGCTCCATTCTCCCCCTCAAATCAGCTAATTCAGTCTAAACTTGTTCCATGGCTCTGGCTTGATTGCGTCGGGTAGAATATCGGTGAACTGGGGTATCAGCTATCGTGCCTGAAAACCAAATAAAGGTTAGCAGGCGCCTGCAAAAAGAACCTGCAATGCAAAAATGATATGCTATGCAAATGCAAATGCATAGTTATGTTTATCATTTCAAGATACTTTTCATATCCTGATTCCAAACGTAACCATGAATTCCTGACGACCAGAAATCATGATTATTGAGTTTTGCCTTAAAGAGATATTCATATACGCCAATCACAAATATCTGATGACCAGAAATAGTGATTTTGTAGTGTGCTAGTGTGCAGATATCTTATTACATCACATATATCTGAAGACCAGAAATTGTGAACAGAAATAGCTCATTTCATACAAATTCCCAAAAGTTTTCAAGCACATTTGTCATAGTTTCAGCAACAGAATAAGAAACAAGCAATCAAATGGATCCATCAACAATTCTGATGGTAACTATTGCAAATTACAAAGAAATGACAAAAATCATTAATCTGATAGTTCCACGTCTTTCAACTTCTGACTGGAATACTTAATCTCTTCGAATAGGATACGGGTACGCTGATGATGTGGCTTCTCAATCAGCTCTTTGATTACGACGTCCCTTTTTTCCAAGGCATCAGATAATGAGCCCATGTGCATCAGCAAGGCTTCATCTTCATCGGCTCCTTTGCGCCTCTTAATTCCAGCTTGAATTTTAACCAGCTTCAGATCTGCCGTGACATCTTCAAGCTCTTTGTTGGCAATTTTCAGCTTATCTTCAGCATTCCTTACCTGTTCTTGACTTCTGCCAAGGTCCTCTCAATACCTTCTTCTTTCTACATGTTCTTTCTTCAGCTCTTCATCTTTATCTTTTAACTGGGTCAGCAATTCAGAGTTTTCAATTCTGACCTCATCCCAAGCTTGACGAAGTTTAGCTAATGAATCCCTGCTTCGGGCTAAAGCCTGCTTTGTAGTCTTGTGAGCCTGACTAGTATCATCTGCTCCCAAAGTAAGTTTCCGGAAGTACCGAGCTCTATCATCAAAATCTTCTTCCTTGTCTGCCAAGATTTTCTCTGCTTTCAATGCTCTCTTCTCCAAATCTTTGTTGTCAGCCAAAGCTTTCTGAAGACATCTGCTCATTCCAGAGTTCTCTATCTGCAACTCTCTAACCATTTTCTTCCATTTCTCGCACTCTTCAGCCGGTACCATGGAGTGTTGATTTGGACATAAGAGAATCTCTCTTGAAAAGGGTAGTAACAGCTCTTTGACCTTCATCTCAATCCAAGCATCGTAGTCAGGGTATGATCTACAGTCTCCTTTGCCAAAAATTAACTTTCCCTCTCTTTGCCTAAATTTCCAGGCATTTATTACTTCTGGCACTCTTTCATTCTTGGTTCCCCCGAAAAACATAGAAGCACTAATCTCTTCATCAGTAGGAGGATTTTTCGAAGCATAACCAAATTGTCTAACAGCCAACACCGGGTTGTAATTAATCCCACCTCTTCTTCCAAGTAGAGGCACATTCGGAAAACTTCCACATTTAACAGTAAGCTCTATTGTCAGTAATTTGGTATCAAACCAAATGATGTTATTGGCGGTCAAACCTATCAATCTCTTGGACCATTTCATTGTCTCAGTAGTTTCTACGAAAGCACCAGTTCGAGGTAAATGTTTGAAGAGCCAATGACATAACAATTGGGTACAGCAACCAACCAGACTTCCTCTTCCCTTCTCATTTTTGTAGTGTACTGAGTAATAAAAATCCCCTAGCAGGGTAGGAATCGGATTCTTCGAAACGAACACTTTCATCGCCTGCATATCAACAAAGTCAGGTTGACCGGGGAAAAGCACCAAACCATAGATACAAAGAGCTAACACAGCATTGTAAGTAGTCCAGTTTTTAGCCTTGGCAACCTCCTGAGCTTGTTAGAAAAGAAACTCCACATGAAAACCTTCATCTTCTTTAAGTTTACTCAGGCCACTTTTCACAACAGACTGGTCCAGATGTAGAACAGCAGCAATTACTTTGGGAGTAAGAGCATCTTCAGAAAAATACGGTATAGAAGACGTGACTGGAATTCCCAAAATAAATGAGAATTCCTCCAAAGTGGGCATCAAAATGTAGTCAGGGAACAGGAAACATCTCATTGATGGTTCATAGAACTGCAAGAAAGTGTGCAACCCATCCTTCTCATACTTTGTGAATGCACATACCATTTTAATCAGCTCTCCATATTCCTTCTGAAAAGTGCTGAGAACACCAGAACCAGCCATGCCTATCATCTTGTTCAATGAATCCAGCTTAGGATCAGGGAATTTATATGACACATTATTCTTCCTTTTAACCTCAATTTCTTGGAAACTCATGATTGGAATCAGACAATATGGTAGCTACCTGAAAATGACAAACATGACCTGTTATGATATGAGTATGCAAATGCAAAAGGCATGTGATCAAGTATTCAGATGTCTGTGTCTGTGTTGAACTATGTGCACTGTGTCTCTGTACTGAATCTGGCAATATATCTGAGATGAATACTCAAACCACTGTCATAGGATACACTGTCTGTAACAATCATAGAATCACAAGTAAGGTATGTAGGAGGCTGAGTTACCTGCAAACCTGTAAACATCCCACCCATACTCACGTGTGGTTCCTAGGAAACAAGGCTTGTCAGCTTCGGAGGTTTGAGAAGCAATAGCACATTCAGCCCGTAGGATACAATGCTATGCCAATCAAAGAGGTCGTCCACTGACTCACCTTAGAAAATAAAGGTCATCCTATGCAAGTTCCAAAGTGGGCCCTCGAGTGCGAGTGGGTTTGCCACAGAATGTGGTCTGCCACTGTCACCACTAAAGAGAGATGTTTCCACTAAGGTCCTCATGATCGGTCACTAGAGTCGACAGCTCTCTAGATCGACATCCTGGAATACGCAAGATGCGTACGCCATGATGGGTCCCAAGATAGCCTCGTCTAGCTGTGAATTTCGTGATTACCCAACGTACACAGATGGTACGTAGGTCCCACTACTCTCCACTCTAAATCTAAGTATGCACTCGAGCCTTGGTAATGGGCTCATCTCTCAGAAATCCCATCCCGCCAAACAGACAGAAAAGTGCAACACAGTATAATATATGAAATGTAAATGCTAACATGCTATAAATATGGTACAAGTAATAAAATACAGTAAACAGCAAATACAATATAACGGTAAATACCCAATGAAAGAAAAGCAAACAAGCGCTAGGACTGACTCGCTTAGGATGGACCAGCAATAGGTCAACCTATCCCCAGCAGAGTCGCCAGCTGTCGCTCCCGGGATTTTCATCCTAGTACAAACGCGAAAGTGGCACCGAAACAGAGTCGCCAACAATGTGTATTTATCCCAAGAGAGGGAAAGGAAACACTGCATAAACCTGAAGGGAAAGATAGAGCATGGCCTTGCGACCAAGAGAAAGGGTAAGGGAGTCGGTTACGCGAGAGGAAGGTATTAGCACCCCCTCACGTCCATCGTACCCGATGGGATCCACGCTTGCTTGTTTCGACCAAAGGGTGATAGAAAAGGATATTGGAAAAGGAACTGAAAGAAAGAAAGGAGAAAGAATGGAAAAGGAACGAGGAACAAATGTAGGGAAAATAAAAGAAATGCTCGAATGGGCCCTACCCCACTGCCTACGTATCTCATCGGGAACATGAGAATCAGAGCGACGTAGTTCCCCTCACTAGGGATGGATTGTTTGTGTTTTTTAAGGAACGGCTAACGTTCTAGCTCAGGTGTTGCAGGCTCACTGGTCCGAGTGCGTTACCATTTTGCAAGAGAACGAGTAGGCGCACGTTCGTACGTTGAGAATGAGTGAGATGAGAGAAGAATTCCTGAAGGAAAGACGTCATTGTTTGTTTTTGTCTTTTAAGAGTTTTTTCATTTGTTTGCATATGATAGTGTATCTAAATCATAGTCATTGGAATGTGTACATTCTCACATTCCAAGATGGAATGAGTAAGAAAATACACTAAGTGTGAAGAAGACTCTCACACTTAGTTCCAATTATTAAGGTTCAAACACACTAGCATACTTGTATTTATTAAATGTTTTTGTTGATTATGAAATGAAGAAGTGTTTTTTCTTTATTTGTACCTTCAACAAGTATTGCATTTAGGTCCCTCATACAAGATCAAATGTTTAACACATTGACCCAAGATGGGCCATATGCTACACATTCTAAGATTATAAGAGAAGACCCCTTATAACCTTTCTTTATATGAAAGGCCTAAATGCAATAAATGCCTACCTTTATTAGATATTTTGAATTTTCTTTGAGATGAGAAGATGAAAGACTCAAGAGCGAATCAAAGGTAAAAATCTATGTGAACTAAGACTCAATCCTAATTGATTAGTTAAGGGAGTGATCCTAAAGGTTTGTGAGGTTGCAAAACCTAAAGTCTAAAGAAGGAATGAGTTAAACAATTTACTTCTAAAGTAGAAGATGAATTGTAACTCAAAAAGGGAAAGTAATGAGTTAATCAAAGAAAGCACATAAGTACTTAACAAAACACAAGATTGAATTGTAAAAGATGAAAGGAAAGAAATTTGAATGTGGATTCCTTATCCACACTCAATTTCAACTTACCAAAGCCCCTACATGACAATGTTAGTTTAAAACAATTTACAAGTAATGCCATAAGGAAAAGAACTTGGTCAAACAAACAAATGAAAAGAACCAATGAAAACAGCAGCTATTACAGCCCACATGCAACAGAACAGTAGTAAATTCAGCATCATATACCAAACAGCAAACAACAGCTCATGTTCAGCATACAAAAATGGGTGTAACAATCATTTGACAGCACATACTACAACATATATGTGTATAGGCGGCAGTGAAAAATCAGAGGCAGCATGCATTAACACACAATTTCAATCATGAACAACCATTATCATGCATCAAGCCTTGCACATTCATCAAACAAACACGATCACAATCATATTACAAATCATGACGAACAATCTTTGAAATCAAACATGTTATAATGCGCATTACAAAAGAATACACATTGTCAAGAATACGAGCAAGTCAAAAAAAATATATATCTCTTGAAATGGAAAGCAAATGAACATGCGCATAGTGATTCCGGCAACATAACATCCATTAGCAGTTAATGAGCTCAAAGTGAGTGCATTATGTGTTCATCCCATCAATTGATCTACCATGCCAACATTGTGCTCAATAATGAAAAACCAATGCACGCATGTCGTAAAATCAAGTTCATAATGTGGTGTGAGTTAAGATAGCTAAAAAATAATCCACCAATCATCAATGCATTGATCCATGAAGTTTAAACATGTTAAGGACCTCAAACAAGCAAGAAAATGCACAAAAATACACATTCTGTCCCAGAGTAACCGGTTAACAAACGGTGAGTAACCGGTTACTTAGTTGAAAATCAGACAATTTACGCAAAAATACACATGTTAACCGGTTAACAAACGGTGAGTAACCGGTTACTCTGGGTCAGTGGCCAAAAAAACTAGTTTCAAAAGCACTTTTCAGCAGCAAATCACTTCTCTAAACTTCCAAATGATCATGCAATCAATTAGGCACAAAATTACATTGAATTACAGTCAACAAACATCAATTAAATCCAATAATCAACAACATCAAGAATCACATTCAAGCACATGAATCCAAATCGAAAATCCACAAAAATCTACATCGAATAAGTTGCGAATAAGCTAAAACAGTGTAGATTTAGGGAAAACCAACCTACAAAGCGGAGACTTGCTTTGGTAATTGTTGCAAAGTGATCTTGGTGCAGAAAATGAAAGAAAATAAGAGATTCTTCAATCAATAGCCGAAATGCGTCAAAACCGAACGAAATCGCGAGAATCCACCAAAATCCAACTTGCACCAAAATAAATGGTGAGAAACCTGTGGATTGAAGAAGAACAAGCTGAAATTTCAAAAAAATCCACTCAATGCAAACCAAGGGATGAAGTTTAGCTCATGAATTAATCACTTTTGAATGTAAAAAAGTGATTATTCTTCAAGAAATAAGAGCTTTTGTGTGTGGTTTTGGAAGTGAGAAGTAGAAGTTGTAGCAAAGTGAAGAGAGAAAGTGAGAGAAAATTGAGAGTGAAATGTGAGAAATTTGAGAAAAAATGGTTGACTCCTTTGAAAATGAGTGAAGCATCCCTTAAATAGATTTTAGGTTTGGAGTATAAGTGGTTTGGAATGAGGTTTGGAATGAGGTTTGGGTTTGGAGCTAGGGTTGGAGTTAGTTAGACTCAACTCACCGAGTCAAGTTAGTTAACTCGGTTAGTTAGGATCAACTCAGTTGCTTGGAAAACAAGGAACCACAATTGGTGTGTAGATGTGACTTGGGCTGCAAGCAAGGCATTGTGACTTGTGAACTTTCAGCATGAAACCCCCATGTTCGAGCCCTCATATGACCTTCATAACTTGTTCAAATGAAAAAATATCCAACATCAAAGTTGAAGAGGGCATGGAGATGAACAACTTTGATGTTCAACAATTTTTCATTTGAAGCCTTCTTGATGGAGAAAATTGGCTTGACATTTGGCACGCCAACTGTTCGATGAAATTATGGCCTATGGGCCTGCACTTGCCTTGCCATGACTTGGTTTTTGCCTTGATTTTACCAAACTTTGATTGATCATAACTCCCTCAATTTTGATCCGATGGAAGAGTTCTTTATATGGATTTGAAGCTTGAAACAAGATCTTTTGTTGTGGCCTGGTGGATTTTTTATTTGATGTCTCAATTTTGAATGGCCTTGGTTCAAAGTTTGGTGCAAAATGGCCAAAACTTTCCTTATTTAGAAACCCTACTTCTTCCAAAAATGGCAACTTTTCAAATCTTGATTTTCATGATCCTTTTGGAGTTTCTTGATCAAATTTTGTGCATTGGTCACATATAACATGAATCTCATGAATTTGGCCTCAAAAAGTCAAAAGTTGACTTTTTCCTCTGATTATTTGACTTAGCCCCAATTTTTCTGATTTTTTATCATTCTTCCAATTGAACCACTTCTAAAACCAATTAAGAGGCAATTTTCCACACACATACACTTAAGGACATGTAGAATACCATGACATCAAGTTTTGTCCAAAAAATCAGAGATGACCTAATTTTAGGTCAAACCCTAATTTTGGCCCCTTCTGGTTAGGAGGAAATTGCACATCTTCCAAATCCAAATTCCTCGGAGTATGTTGTGTATCCTCTTAAAGGATGATGAGATATGCCACTTGAGGGTGATTTTGAACCAATAAACTATCTCTTTTGAGGGTTTTCCTTCAGTTTTTTGGACGTCTTGCATAGTGAAGGATGTAGTGCTTCAATCTCCCATTGAATCTCACCTTCTTGAGGTTTTGGATGATCAATTGAGATAGTATGAGACATGAAAGACCTCTTGGCTTGCATTGAGGCAACTTGTTTGACCTTTTGTGCTTTGAATGATTCCTTGATTGTCCACCTTTCACTTGATCACATGCCTTGATGGTAAGAGGGATGTTATGCTTCATTTTTCTATGTTAAAGATGCAATGCTAGGCTAATGAGATGGATATGATATATGATGTGATAATGCTATGCTTTGATGACAAAAGAGAGAGCAAATTTTGGGGTATTACACTCCATAGTGGAGTCAATCTCTTTTTAGCCTCAATCTTGGGCTTTGTACAAGACAGATAAAACCTCCCCAGTGGAGTCAATCTCTTTTCAGCCTCAATCTTGGGCTTTGTACAAGACAGATATAAAACTTCCCTAAACAAAGTCAACCTTTTAGCTTCAACCTTGGGCTTTAATCAAGGCACACAAAAATCAACATCCCCTCAGAAGAAATCAAGAGTTCCCTCTGTAGGAAGACATTTCTCTGTACATCACATATCAAAACAGACAATACAAAAAACCCTAATTCCAGATAATTGATGTATATATATATATATATATATATATATATATATATATATATATATATATATATATATGTAGAGAGAGAGAGAGAGAGAGAGAGAGACCAAGATTTGTTTAGGAAGTTCCTCAATCGGCCTCGCTATGGGTACGTCTGCCCTCAATTCAAAATTGAATTGAGATAGTGCTATTAACCTTTTCTTTGCAAAGTCGTTTATACAAGAGATGAAAAATACAAACCCCAAAAACCCTATTATTTTGTGTTGATTCTTCCACATCCAACCCTAGACCAAAAGCTTGATCAAGTGACCAATAATGCAGATACAATCCTCCGATTATCCCAAGCACACAACTTTTTGAAACCTAATATTCCCGAACACAATTCACCATCTCGCGTTACTCCCTTGCAAGGAAACCACCTTGGCTCAATGCCTTCACTCAGTCGAATCTATGTTGGCGTGATCTTGTCCAAAACCTTCAAATCAACCTGATCTTGAAGGAAAACCCCACCTTGGTTTTATTATTTGAAACACATAAAGTTCCCAACCCAATATTCTCGGTTACACCAAACCTAATTGGATGTTATCAACCCTAATCTAGATGGTCACCCAATCGAAATATGATTATGTGTAGTTCAATTGTGTGTATGCATAGAAGAAGGGATGAAGATGATGGGAAACTTTGTAATCTGGTTTCATTTAGGTTTTATTCACTAGGAAACTTTGCCTAGAAGAAGATCCATGTATGTGTATATATAGGAATATGAAGAAATGGGCAAAAGAAATGCAAAAAGTTGGAGTAAAACTGAAATTTTTGGATGGTAAAAACAAATAGGTCGGCCTATGAAAGCAATGGGTTAGCCTATACAGGTTATTCAGGTCGGCCTATGAAGGTCATAGGTCGGCCTGTGAAGGTCATAGGTCGGCCTGTGAGGCAGCCTGTGAGGCGAGTTGTGGGCTGAGCCTACAGGCTTTAATACTGCTCCATGGGAGCTGACCTGGAGGATCTATGTGCCGACCTATACTGAAGCTGAGACTCATATAGCTCGGCCTGTTCATGCATAGGTCGGCCTGAAATGACTTGAATGCTCAAAAACATGTTTTTTAATGCAAATAAGATGTTGACTCCTTTTCAAACTCATTTAAATGCTTCCTAGTGTCAAGATGCACATCTAGAATCAGAGGATACCGTCTAATATACATAACGCTATACTTTCCTAGTTTTGACATCACTCAAAATACAAAAGCACTCACAGTTAATGCATATTTTATTATGAGAAATTCTGTTGCGATGATACCCTAAGTGAGGTAAGCATGTGATGAAACCCTATTTAAAGGTGTTGATTGTTGTTTTTAATTGATAAAGTGTTACGGGGCATGTATGTTTTGAAAGAGAATGTCTGACATCTTATTTGCTTTAGTGAATTCTCAGATTTATTGTATATTTATGCGCTTGGAAAATAGGGTGTTACACGAGCCACCGTTCAAGATCATCAATTACACAATTGTCCTCATTTCTGATTCTTTCGTAGAGCTAGAACATCCATTTTTGGTTCCCGGACGGAGCAGTGGCGCAATTTGTGGTAATCGACATTTGATTCATACGTTTTCCCCAAAAAAATCATGTTCGTTTCACATCAAACAAGCTTATAAGTTTTAGATCTGGATTCTTACGGTTTAAATCCAATTTTTGATTCGCTAGTTTGTAACCTCCTTAGGTCACTGATTCAAGAGTGAATTAGCCTCTGATTTCTACGTTTTCCACGAATTCATGTTCGCTTTCCGTTTTCACCGTTCATGGCTTCCTCAAATCTCTGATAAAAAATACTTACGAGGGAATATGGACATCTATTAACCATAATTTCTACTCTAGTTCCTCAGGTTCCAAGTGTCTAACTTCCTCGAGAACTCCGTATAGGAAGGGTCCCAGATCCAGATCTAGAAATATGTCATGGCTGAAG
The DNA here is from genome assembly GCA_022829125.1 of Lathyrus tuberosus. Classification (NCBI taxonomy): domain Eukaryota; kingdom Viridiplantae; phylum Streptophyta; class Magnoliopsida; order Fabales; family Fabaceae; genus Lathyrus; species Lathyrus tuberosus. The sequence goes on from JALAZF010000357.1 coordinate 296,973, forward strand.
GCGATTTCCATGAAGGTCGGGCTAAAGACTCGCAATCCACCATCCGACTTGACTACGTCAATACTTCTCGTTGGGGTGCTTATAGGGGGATTCAGAAAATACCACAAGTTCATAGTTAATGACGCCCAGATGCCGCAAATTCATAGTTAACGTCGAGTGTCACTCTAATATTGGGGTGCATCATAGGGTACCACTTAATTTCAAATAAATGCAGTTGGGTCTCCCCAGGACAGATAGCAGTTAAAAGGCCCACCAAGTGTGCCCTATGCAAGATACCACAGATTCCAATTGTAAGGATCTCGGTTGGTAACAACATCCAACCACTGCTCTGCATCATCGTACTAAAGGAAATACTAGACAGATTGATTAAGGAACATTGTCCATGTCTAACCATTATCCCGACATCGAGAGAAGCTGGCAAGTCAACTAGATCTGCCGCACGAGGACCCCGTATCAACTTTAGGTAGGTACCCATACCAGAATATGAAGGAAGTCGGGGAATCTTGACCTCGGTGGTCAAAAGTTTCTTCACCAAAGCATTCCATGCCTTATGGCGTATTCGATACATACTTAATGAATTTTTCTGATTCTAATACAACTCAAATGCACACCTCACATCCGAGGCTCATTAAACAGACTTTTTCATAGCTAGCTCCCCCCCCCCCCGGAATCTATCAAATCTCAGGGCGTAGATGGTGGAGCCCAGAAACGTCCAAGCTACATTCCTAGAGTAGATGATCGTCCAAACATATACTAGCAGTTAAGTACAAGGAGGAACACCTCATCACCTCGTCAAACCAAGGAAGGTGTTTTCAAGCGTGAATTACACTAAACTCAGAGTCCCGACCAAAGATAGCAACCAGGACCCAGGATACTGTCCATCTACACCAAAGTCGCCAACGAAGGTTTTCTACCTCGTCGTCTCATTATTTATTTGTAACAAATTGAATTTATTATTAATATGAAAAAATGTGTGAGTGTGTGTGTGTGTGTGTGTGTGTGTGTGTGTGTGTGTGTGTATATATATATATATATATATATTATGCTTATTTGTGTCTCTTTTTGCTAAAGTGCTTGAAGCAGGAGAATAATGACAAAATGCTTAAGTGTGTATCTGATACGGACTTAACGTATTTTAGTGATTCTGATACGACTCAAGCACACTATACGGCTGATTGTGTATCTTATATAGACTTATTGCATCTATTTGACTATGATACGGCTTAAATGTACTGCTTGCATGAATGTGTATTCGATATAAACTTAACGCATTTTTGTGGTTATGATATGGCTTAAACACATTCCATTCCCTATTGCGTATTTAATACAGACTTAATGCATTTTTTTTATTTTGATATAACTGAAATGTACACCTCGCATCTGAGGCTCATTAAACACACTTCTGCATAGCTAGCACAACCCCCCCCCCCCCTTGGGCGATACTAAAAAATAAAATCTCAGGGCGTAGATGGTGGAGCCCAGATACGTCCACCTCAATCCGAGCCATGATTCAGAGGCATGCACGGGGATCCTACCCTTGGTCAGCGAACAGTTCTCTAGAACACGGAGCACAGTACAAAGTACTACCACATGACGTCGACTTCTCTAATTCTAGGCTTCGCCTCGGAGAACGCGAGCAATTTGCTTCAAGGCTTCGCCTCGGAGAACGCGAGCAATTTGCTAAGTGTGACATACACATCAATATTCTACTACAACAACGCTAAACATAGCAAGCAAGTTGAGTAACCAAAATAGTACTACCTCCGTTCCTTTTTAAGTGTCACTTTTTGATTTTTTACACATACCAAGAAAGTTAATCATTATTGTTACTTTTCATACAATAATTATCATTTTATCTATAATACCCCTACTTATTTATTACATTTATTATATTTTTTCTCTCTCTGCAATAAATACATAGGGGTAATTTTGATAAAAGTGCAATTAATACTTTCTTGAACTTTGCAGGTGACAATTAAAAAGAAACAAAAAATTATTCTAAAAGTGACACTTAAAAAGGAACGGAGGGAGTAGTTAACATTATACAATGCACCAAGTTGCAAAAAGTAGTAAAATTCCATAGGCACTTTCACCTTTCTACTACCATCAAATACATTATTTCCTTTGTAAATCAAGCAGTTAAGGCTTTCATGCCCAAAATAGACTATGCATCCTAGACATAGAACGCACATGATCCAACCTAAACTAAAGTGAACCAAGACTTTGCAAATTAAAAGAGTAAGCCTGGAATTATGACAAATCGTAAACAACGACAATGTTATAGCAAAGACCGACACAATGCTCGAAAATGAATAATGCTTGAAGTATCAAAGTAAAATATTTCATTAAATAGCAAAACTCAATACAAGTGAGGCACAAAAGTTTTGGAAGAGTTACAAAAAGTAAAATAATACAAGACAAAAGGAAATCAAGTTGAAGCATTTGAAATCGAGGTACTAGGACCACCTCTTGGAGCCACACTGGGGGCAGGTTTGAACGGATCCAATGCAAATCATAGCATCGGAGTAGAGCTTCATCTCCTGTTGCAAAATTCGCTCACAGATGCCAAACACGTCCCACATAGTCCGCTAAATAAAATCATATAGCGCCCACTTCAAGTTAGCCACCTCGTCCTGGAGGGTTTTCAAGGTGTTTGCGTTAGACTCGGTTTTCTGAAGAAGTGATTACCAATGCTCTTCCACCTAGCGGGTCTTCTCGTCAACAGAATCAGATGCAACCTTATACCGCTCCTCAGCGTCCTCGAGGGGAGCCTCCAGCTCAGTCACGTAAACGACCAAAGCAGAAGAAATACAATGTATGTTTGCAACCTCTTTCAAAGATATAACAGCTTTAACTTCCTCCTGCAATGTAACAAACTCCTTCTAGATATTAGTGCATCTTAGCTCCATAGCTTCAGCCTTCCCCTTCCAAGTCACCTTTTCCTAGGAAGGATTACCCAGGGACAAGATATCACCCCGTCTGGCATAGACAAGAGAGAAAATAGTACTATATTTGAACATGCAAATAGCAAGATGAGAAGCAAGTTCCATCTTATCTCCCTCGAGGAGATTCTGGACGAAAGCAAAATCCAACATCGAAACAATAGCAGCAACCTCCTAATGAGTGCGGGGAAGCAGAGAAGAGTAAATATCTGGTATATTTATGAAGGGAGTCACCTCCCTAAAAGCATGTTCTTACCGACCTGAGTCCGTTTTAGAGATCACGCAGTTGGAGGAGATTTTTGTTCCTTCTCACGGCCCTCTACATTGAAACTAGAGGCGAGGTTGGCTCCTCCACTATGAAAGTAGTTGCAGAGTCCATAAAAAGATCCACCTTACATACAGAGAAGAATTTTAATTTAAAACATATATAAATAAGAATTTAATTGAAATATACTCCAAGGTCAAATGTAATAAGTGTTGGACAATATTTAAGGCTAAAATATTAAGTAATTTAAAACATTAAGGCTAAAATACAGTTTTGATAATATTTAATTTAAAACATATATAAATAAGAATTTAATTGAAATATACTCAGTGTAAAAGAATTTTACGCCGTCAATTATAGACGTACAAATGAATGTTAGTGATGAATGGACAGTGTAAAATTTTTTATACTAATAATGCATAATTATTAATCTCTATAAATAATTGTATTAGTTATTAAATCCGGAGTAATACATTATTTTAGAACGTAGAATTTGTATTATGTGATCAATTATCACACAGGTAATTAGTGAGCATAGTTAGTGGCCAAGCATCTAATTATTTCCATGATAATGTCGTAGACTATTTAATCATAATTAGTGACTGCTTAATAAGAGTTTATTTTAATTATTCAGCTTGTTGAATGAATCTCAAAAGCTGATACTAGTACCACCTACTGCAAAGCAAAACTGATAACTTTGAGCAGCTGCATCATTGTAACTTTTCTAATCATACAGCATCTATTTAGTTGAGACTGTAATATAAATAATGAGTGTGCTAAAGAACAGTAAAATTAATCACAAGAAGGGAAATGAGAGAGTGAAATTAATCATGATAATAATAAGGGGAATAAAAATGATGGTGAACATGAACATGAAACGTGCGGTCATCATGAACCAATGAAACGTTCTCTCTTTATTTGTCAGACATATCTTACCCTATCATCACTTTTTCTAGTATTATTTTTATAAGATAAGATGGTGGGGTGGGGATGTCCCTCCCATGTACATGTATTGTTATGTTACATTGTTATGTTACTATCTTTCCCACTTTCATGTGTTTAACCTTCATTTTATTTCTATCTTATTCAATTTTTAACTTTTCTTTAATATTAAGATAGTTTATTTTATTTTCGGGTTAAATAATCTAATAATTGAAATTTCATCCATTAAAAATAAATATAAATAAATAAATAAAATATTGTGAATTAAATGTTTATACAGAGTTATCAACTGACTTAATTTAACAAATCCATTAAAAATAAATATAAATAAATCAATCAATTGTTGTGAATTAAATGTGTATACACAGTTATCAACTGCATTAATTTAACAAAACAATACAATTATAAAATTTATAAAAAATAATATTATAATAATATTATTATAATTTAAAAGTGTTATTCAAATGTGCAAAATATTTTTTATAAAAAATTTATAATATTTATTTATATGAAATTGATTAATTTAAAAATATATAAAATATTTGATTTTTAATTCATCAAAATCAAAACTAAATATATTATAAAGAATAAATATGAACAAATTTTCTCAATTTATAATTCTTCTAAGTACTTCTCAATAAATGGTATATATTTGACAATTTCACACATTAAAAAATATAATAAATAAAAAAGTGAATAATGATTTTATCATATTATCTTTATCACCTATTTGTGCATTTTAATAAAAATAGTAAATTAAGAGTATTAATTAAAATATACAATTAAAATATCAAAATTCAAATTGATTTAAAAACTAAAACCAGCTATTATTTTAAGATAAATAATTTTACAAATACAACATTTATTTTAGGAGGGAAGAATTTTCTAGTATCCGAGGGCATTGTCCAACATTAATTACATTTGACCTTGGAGTGCTCTACATTAATTATCCATCGCAATGTGGCATTATATTATAGGTATGTAGTACTAATATTTACAAGCTGGAAACCAACCGTTGGTTTACGTTTATTCAAAAGAGAGTATGAAACCCAAATAACATAAAATAATACATTACGTATGTCACTGTCATTCGAGATTATCCTATTAGAAATGCACCTAAGGCATCAATCATGTTATAATAGCTTAATACAAATTTAACGGTCCAATTAGTGTTTTTACTTTTGTTAGAAATTTTATAATGAAGTCTTTATGAACAGAACTCTACCTATTCTGTCTCATGACAAGCTAGTATACATAACTCACTCACTTTCACTTTCACTTTCTCGAGTATTAGGTGGTGGGTAGAAAATAAAGATTGAATGAAGCAAAAAGGTGTGGACACCATCCAATGTTATCGAATCTACCACGTGGCTCAACAGTCGAGGCTCTCCTACTATCTCTTTCCCCAAAAAACATTCAATGAAAAGCAAATGTCACCACACCTGAGGACAATTTACCACTGCACTTGCATTACCATTTCTTGCTGTAATGGAGTAAATAATAATGTGCTTTTCACCTACTCTCATTACAGTGATTAGCACTACTCAAACAATTCTAGTGGATGACATTTGCAGGTGAATTATTTAGACGCTTCTTGGTTTTGGATTTTTGCCCATTGTTTAATCTGAAGCTCCCATAAAATACGACAACCAGTTTAGGTTCCCTAGGATGCAAGATATTCGATTTTGGTAACAGGCCTGCTGCACCTATCTATTCTTGCTTGCTCACAAGAAAAAAAAAGTACTATAGAGGAAGCATTGATGCAGTACTATACTAGTACTACAGGTTTTCAAATGAAAATATTTCATTTTTAATAAAGTGAAAAGAAAACTCCCATTAATTGTTGAGAGTATCTTCCATAGCTCTCTGAATCGAACAAGCAGAAACCAAGGCAAAATTGTTACATAAGATGCATCAGCATTGCAAACACAAACAATGATCCACTAGAATATAGATTTTATTCCTTTGAAAAGGTCAATAATAACAATGAGCCCATCGATATCTTAATACTCCAACCAAAGTATTATGCATATAAATTATGCAGAAGTTCTTAAATTATCCTAAGATGAAAAATAATTTAACAATTTTAACAACTCAATCTTATGCCACATACAACAACAAAGTTTGGTTTTATTTGTGATCAGATTCCATATCTAGTAGCCCAGCCAAAAGAAAAAATTGAATGGCAATAGAGCTCAAGCTTTCTGTATACCCTCCCCTGCTGTACCTAGCTCAGAAACCAGCCATAAAAGCAGAGCATAGGACCCTCCCCTGCTGTACCTAGCTCAGAAACCAGCCATAAAAGCAGAGCATAGGACGATCATAAGTTTACATTCATTCCAGGGTGTGTTGAGCATGTACCTGCCATCACCACGTCACACATAAAATGTTCATTATTGAGTAGCACGATCATTCAGGTTATGCAGAATCACCTTTCATTCTCCATACATAACCAGGCATGTCCAATCTAGGCCCAGAAATTGTCCTGTATATGTAAAGCTTGTCAACCGGACTATTATCTGGCCATGAATCTGGAGGTCCTCTTTCTTCCATGACTTCAACATTGAGTCTCGGAAACTTCAGACCCAACAGTTTACATGCTCCATAACTCACATGGCAAGAGGACATCCAAAGGGATCGCATTGTCTCCAATTTTGCAGCATTGGCTAAAAGAGGTTTGTCACCAAAGGGGCAGTCCCTGATCTCCAACTTCCTAAGGTTGTCACACCCGGAGAGCACGTGATGGAGTCCCAAATCACTTTCTCCGGCAAAAGCTACAGAAAGCATCTCAAGCTTCTTCCCGTAAGTCCCAATATACTCAAAAACACGGTCGGTGAGAAGCCCTGACATGGAAAGGCGCCGAAGACTCTTACATTGCTCAACAATAGCTCCAAATCCAACATCCAGAGGTTGACGGGTAAGATAGTCAGGAGTGCGAGGCTCAATAATACATAATCTAAAACGAGTCAAATTAGGCCTGTTCTGAGCAATTGTAGTTAGGGCAGCATTGGTCATTTGACGACAAAAATATAGAACTGAATGGAGCTTGGGGCAACCTTCAGACACAGAAACAAGGCCCTGCTCTGTCAACGCTGTATTTGCGCGGACCCCAAATGGATTAGATGGAAACACCCTTAACTCCCTCAGATCCTTGCACGTTGCAGCAAGCATCTCAAGGCCGGCGTCTTCTATGTAATCCAACACCTAAATATTAGTAATAACATTATCAGCATGCATAGACATTACAATTTTTGTATAGTTAACCAACATTCAAACATAAAAAAGCATTAATGGAAAACTTTATGCAAATAAGACATACCCATAATCGCTGCAAACTCTCACATCCACCAACAAGCTTGATAAGATCCGGGCCTTGGATCGTAGCATAACTTAAGTTCAGTGATGTGAGTCTGGAGCATACAGTATAAACGGCAGGTAGGTAGGATGGAAGCACATCCCAAAATCCAGACAAGCCCTTCATTTGCATGCACCCAGAAAATGCTGCCGCCAGATTTGAAAAGACCTGGGGCCGCATCTCAGACGTGTAGGCACCAGTGCCTAACTCAGCAAGCTGTGGAGCCCCCCTAAGGAGGTTGGCAAGCTTATCAAGTGGCGCAGCACGATTGAGGCGGAGTGTCTGCAAGTTAGGACACCTACTAACCAGGCGCTCTAGTGCAGGAAAATTCACCTCGTTTGCCAAGCACGAGATGTTTAGCGAAACCAATGATGTGTATGAATCAGGAAAATGGCTTAGCCAATGACCACAAATGTCCTCCACTTCACTCTCCCGCAAGTCCAACTCCCTCAAATTCCTACAATTCCCAATAGCGCCGTTAGATATGTCAACGTTAGATATGTCAACGACGCATAAAAGCAGCAGACACCAGTTCATAAGCCATGAATTCTATATAGTACACTAAACATTCAAAATTAAACTCCACACCACTGTCATCACCATAACAAGAATCCAATCATTACATTCTCTTACTTAATTCAACACTTAATTGCACCCAACCCTAGCATTCATAATAGATATAATCAAACAAAAAATGAAACTAAAAGTTCTATCAGATTCACATTAACTTGTTTCTATAAAAGCTACTTAAAACCAAATTATTCAGTTTTTCAATAAAGCACTTAATCCAATCAACTTTTTAAGAATAATGAGTCCTTATAATTACTGAATACCCCTATGTGGGTCCTTATTAAAAACAAAAATAATAACATAATAAAAAAAATCTAGATTGTAATTTCACTCATCAAATCCCAAATTTGTATATCGTTTTCATTTCACGTAACATTGCTAGATAAAGAAAAACATATAAAAAGAGGCAAAAATGAAGAAAGAATGAGAATAACAAACAAACCTGCAATTGGCAGCAATGGTAGCAAGTCCATCCGTAGTGAAACCTTCACAAGAAGTAAGCACCAAAACCGTGAAATTCTTGAACGATTTAGCAATAAGGTCCAAAGAATCATCAGTGATAACCATTCTCTTTAGCCTAATCTCTTGCAAACACGGATACGCAGCAGCCATAGCTTTGATCCAAGGACAGACATAACCACCCCAACCTTCCGGTATCAAATTGAAGTCCGCAAAGTGCGGCTTCCCTTTCAGTTTGATAGATCTCACTTTCGGAAACCGTTTTATCACCATCGCTGGACTCACCGCGTAACAGTTTCCGACGAAGATCCGCCGTCTGCACCACCGCTCAATCTCGTACCACGATTTGCATACCAGCGAGATCGAGCCTCTGTCTGTGTCCGATTCAATGAACGAAAAAACGTGCTCGAGTACTTCCTCGGGGAACGAGTACGCTACTCTCTGCATAACGACGTCGTTTTTTCGTATAATGATTAATACTGAGAAATCTTGCAGTATTTTGTGGTACGAAGAAGAGTTCGATTAGATCTGAAACGCCATTGAAGAGTTAGAAGAGAGAGAGAGAGAGAGAGAGGGGGGGGATAAGGAGTTTGTGTTGTGATTGTACTTTCTTTGTATACTCAGTGGTGAGGTTAGAAAGTAACTACGGTTAAATAGGTGTTAGTCGTTTGGGGTGTGAAGAGGTTTCTGTGATTTGGGATTATTGTGGGGACGCGGGGTGATTAGTTAGTGAGAGCCGTTGGATTGTTATTTGTAGATTTGAGAGAAATGGACGGTAGGGATATGGTTGTGTTATCATAATGGTTGTGGAAGAGAATCTTATGATTTTCAATATACGGTTTGATCGTCGTAGATGAGTTTGAATTGGGGACCGCATTATTTTTGGTAGAAAGGTGTTTTTTTTTTTTAGAATTAGGTATTGGCATAGGATCATCGATCGGTTTTGGTCGGTTATTAGAACATTCAATATACTTTCTTCGTTTTATATTATAAATAAATTTTATATTTTAGATATATTAAATAATTAATATATCCCATCTATTTATCGAATATATTAATTATTTAGTGTATTAAAATTTATTTATAATATAAAATGGAGTAGTATTGATTTTATTGTTGGTTTACTTAATTAAAAAGATTAGGAGTGTTTGCGGGCCAGTTTGGTTTGGTTTTGAAAGAATCCGATGCCCAAATTAATCAAAAATATATGGATTGGTTTGGATTAAATTTACACAATTTTGTGATAAAGCCCAAACCGAACCAAACCAATAAACAACGGGCTGGTTTGGGTTGGATTGATCGGGTACATTAGAAACAAATATACAAAACTATTTTAAAAAAATATTAATGTATATCAACTAATTTTCTAAAATAATATAAAATTCTTAATTTTATTGTTTCTCCATATTGATTGTGCATATCACAAATGACGTTTCATTTTTTTCCTTCTTGAAGTTGAATATCCCGTTCTAGTTTCCATGATAAATATGATATATATTATACTAGTTAATTATGATTGGCTCAGGTAGACGGGCTCGCAGGTAGAATTTTGAAAATTCGTTGTCCGAACCAATTAAAATTGGGTTTCATTGATTTGGTTCGGTTTTTGTCCGAACCAAACACAATTGTTTGGTTTAGATTCCGGTTTGGTTCGGATTTGTCCGATTCAATGAACACCCCTAAAAAAGATAATCTCAATAAAAAATTAATGGTTATTGAAAGAATTAAGAATTTCTTATTATGTGAATGAAAATTATGAGTGGTCTCGAAAAGTTTTACTCATAAGTAAGTAAGTAAATGTAAATGAATGAATAGTAAATGAGGTTGAATGAAAATAATGAGAAGATAGGCGTCCAATCATATGTGACTGTTTTCATTCTAACCTCTGACAGTGAGATATTTTGTTTCCACAACTGTTATCAAACTCATTAACTCATGCAATCTGCCAATCTACCCAAAGTAATGAACTGAATTGACTATAGCGACTATATCTTCTAATCATCAATTCCATTATTTACGGTACGATTATGAATGAGCCAGCCAACATACTCATACTCATTTGCTAGTTTTGTCCAATTCTTTTCAAAAAGATTGTTAAAAGCAAAGTTTCATTAATTTAGATTTGGTGCATTAAGTATGTCACCTAGTTACTCCTAATATCACATGGAGTTAAGATCATTTTAATTAATATTGTTATTTTTCCGTCCTTGATTATATAAAAATTAATTAAAATAGTTTATTAAATAAAATAGATCAATTTTTTTATTTATTTTTCGTATAATTAAGTTGATGAATTTAAAATAATTGGATAGATACAAATTATAACATATTATTATATTAAAGAATAATCAATAATTGTAAGAACGGTGTACCTAATAGGATTTGAGAGACAGTCACCGGAAGAGTGAGTATGAGAGAATTATTATCCTCATTGTTATTTATGGTTTTCATTAGGGGTGTAAAAACGGGCCTCCCGCCCCGCCCGGCCAAAAGCCCGCCAAAAAAAAGAGCGGGGCTGGCATGTCCGCCATGTGAAATGGGCATGAAATTCAAGCCCGCCCCGCCAAGGTGGCGGGTTGGCGGGCGGCGGGCCGGCCCGCCTTCTTTTTTCTATAATGTTTTTCCCATTTTTTTAAATAAATTAAAATGCTTTGTTTTTTGACATTTCAAAGGTTAACACACCAACTCTCCGTACATGTTACCAAATTAGATTAATATAGCAAATTAGCAAATAATGATAAACTAGCAAATTAGATTAATATAGCAAATTAGAAATATAGCGGTAACTAACATTAATGTTCACCCTAACCACATAATTCAACACTAATTTCATTACCCTACTATGAGTATACATGCTACCTTTTCAAAAATGCAGTAGAATAATTGGACTTGTTTCAAAGGTAAACACACCAACTCTCCATACATGTTACCAAATTATATTAAAACAATTAAAACTAATATAATAATATCATGACAAGCTAAACTAAAACTAATATAATATAAAAATTTAAACTAAAACTAAAGACTTCCATAAATAATAATAGTTTAAAACAAATATTGGACCATATTTTTTTTTCTTTCCAAATGGGCCATGGACATTTTCTAATTTATGTAGTTTTTTTTTTTAACGTGCTGGTGGACCAACCCCGCCCCATTATGTATTTCGCCTGCGGGGTTTTTTGCTTTGGCGGGGCGGGCGAAATGGGTAGGCGGGCCCAAAATCCATGCCCAGCCCGCCATTTTTTGGCGGGTGGCGGGCCTCGGCCCGTTTTGCCACCCCTAGTTTGCATAGTATATTAATTTTCTAATAGAAGACACTTAAATAATTAAACAATTGAGGGCAGAGACTTAATTGAATAATTCAATCAATCACATTTCATTCAGTCACAAAACTCAATCAAACAATTCATCTAAAATATAAGAAAAGTTGTTGTTCTGGAAAACCCTATAATGCTCTACCCTCTTATTCTGCCACCTCTTCAAATTGAGGGTATTTTGTGTCCAAATATTACTTTTTCCAACCAATGATGTCATTTTGTTCAAATTCAACTAGATGTTTATACAATTAAGCTATGGTTTAGTCATTTGATGATGTCACATGCTTCAATTTAGTTCCAAAGTAACTTGATTAATTTAGTTTTTTCTCCTTTCTCTTCCCCTAATGACAGATGTTTCACTTTTTATTTTTCACTTTCCTCTCTCTCTCTCTCTCTCTCTTCGCTAATCCTCTTTTTATCTCGTCTTCATCTTCCTCTCTCTTCTCTCTCTTTTTCTTTTCGTTCACAGGTTTGGATTCCCAAATTCACATGTTGTTATATTCTTCATTTTCTTCTTCGTCTTCTTTGATAACAAGGCAGTGATGATTTTTTTAATAAATGATTCGAACATTGGGTGAAGAGTTGTTTCATGGCAAGGTGATTATATTTATGTGGAATAACATTTGTTGTACTTCACGCAGATTGTAACGCCCCAGTTTTTGTCAGTTTTAGTTAATCGAGTCTATTTGATTATTTTATTATTGACTTTTATTTGGCAATATATTATTTTTCATCGTTGTTGATGTTTTATCGCATTTTGAGAGCGTTTGAGAGATATTTGAGCTGAGGGGTATTTTGGTCTTTTGCTTGGGTAAGTTTTATGTTTTTATATAAATAGAAAGAAAAGAGAGAAAAATAGTAAGGAAGAGAAAAAGAGAAAGAAAGAAGGAAAAGAGAAAAGAAGAGGAAGAAGAGAGAAAAGAGGAGAAAAGGGAAAAAATCGCGGGAACTCCGTTTCAAGCGCGAATAATCGGGTAAGGGTGAGAAGTTTCAATTATATATTGCTTGTGTATGTATATGTGTATGTTTTCTTGATTGTTTTGGATAGTTTCATATAGTTTTTATTTTAGGTCGAAATGGTAAAAATGGTTAGAAATCGATGTTTTCACGGATGAATTTCGAAATAAATTGCGTAGATTAGTCGTATGAGGTTAGACCGAGATTATAGAAACTCGTTTGGTTGAAATCGGTTGATATTGTGAGTTTTGACATTTTTGGGTTTTGAGAATGTGAGATTTTGGTGAAAATCGAACGTCGTAGAATTATCGTTTTATGGTCCTAAAACGTTGATATATATTTGGTAAGGATTATTGTGTATTTGTTTCGTATCATAGAATTGAATCGGTCGGATTTTCGGGCAAAATAGCCGAAATCCGTAGCAGCCCGCAGGCGTACGGACGCGTGCTGTAGGTGGAAAATCCTGATTTTTCGGAAAACTTCGGAAATTCATATCTCTTGAACCGTAAGTCGGTTTTGATCCCCGTTCGAAGCGTTGGGAAGCTAACGAGATGTTCTTTCTAGGAAAAATAGTTTTGAGGTCTGAACCTAGTCCAATCGGTACAGTTTTTTCGAACCGTTTCGTAGTGTCGGGCGTCCGGTTTATGTTTTTGCGTTATTTTGAAATATTCATATCTTCTTCGTTGTTTATCGTATTTAAGTGTTCTTTATACCGAATCGAAGCTGTCGATGAGCACTTTTTGATGATGATAGAAAATATTATTTTTGGCCGACTTTTAGCCGACTTTTTCGAGAAACCGTAAAAATGGAATTTTGAGTTATTTTTCAATATTGTAAGACATATTATGATATGTTATGAGATGGCTTGTGTGATGATTCTTTGATGGGAATTTGATGTTGTGGAATGGTATATTGGTGTTTGTGGCCATTTTGGGCAATTGTGTGCATTACTTTATATGTACTTGAAATACATGATTATTGTTAATGCATGAGCATTTGATGTTGGCATGAGTCATTAATGTGTCAAGTATCATGATATGCATTCTTGCATTGGAAGATTCATAGATGAATCAGTTTTATCGTCTTACGCCCTGAAATAATGGTAGAAGCGATTAATCACAATCAGTTTTATCGTCTTACGCCCTGAAATAATGGTAGAAGCGATTAATCACAAATGATTGTGCGCCCTGAAATAGTGGTCGAAAGCAATCCATAAACGTCGTTCGCCCTGAAATAATGGTTTATAGCGACGGGGAACATCGTAGGCCCGACGGGGAGTTACTCTATGTAACAAGCGATGATTCCAAGAGTTCCTGGGGGACTAATGAATTACGAGGTTGAGTCGGTACCGCATTGCATTTGCATAGAGTCGTGAGTCGGTCTCTATGATTTGCATTTATCATCTTTATAATGATGTGTTGGTGAGTAAACGTAAATGTGTATGTTTATGTGGAATGATTAAGGATTGTGAAAGTATGCATGATGAATATGCTTGATTATATATATATATATATATATATATATTTATATATATATATACATTGTGATGTATATGAGTGAGTTGGGATGAATTGTGGTGAGAATTATAAATGGATTGATTATGTGTGAGCTTGTGATAGCCTTGGTGAATTAGTTTGCATAAGAGATGAATGCATTGGTTGTGAGTGATATGTTTTGTGTATAAACATATGCATTATGTGTGAATATGTGATTATGTCGGTATGATTAATATATGTTATATTTTGTGGTGATGTGGTGGTGTGGTTCCATATGTCATAATCGTGGTGGGATTATGTGTGATATGTTTTGTATTGGTGGCATGCTATATGTGTTAGTATGTGATGTAATTGGTGAGAAATATTATATATGTGAATTTATCTGTGTTGTGGCATATTATTATGCAATCTTGTTATAGTTGTTATTTCTCACCCTTCTGCTGGAATATGCTTTTTATGGCATAGTGCAGATTGTCAGCTTTAGAGGCGTGGAGGCAAGTGGAAGAGTTAGATCTTCGTCTTTGCTTAGGTCTTGGTGTCTGCTCTGATACGTAGCACGGGAGTCGGGGAAACGATTATTTTATTTATGTATATAATTGTTGAATATATTTGGTATTACCTTTATATGGAAAAGTTTCCCAATTGAGGGTAACATATTTTATGCTATGTATCAAATTTATGAGCAGGGAGTGTGTATTCTTATTTTAAAATGTGGCATCCTTGTTTCTGTCGGAAAAATAAATTTTTAGTTACTCTGATTTTATTAATTGTTATTTATTTATGATGGGGAATTGGGGTGTTACATTAGTGGTATCAGAGCAGGTCGGTCCGTCCGGCCAAGCTATTGAGTCAGTTGGTGTGACAGTTGAATACTGTCGTTGTTGTTTATCTCTTAGTACGTGATAGGTGTGTGGAACACTGTCAGTACTTTCTGGGTTTTCTAATCCTTTGTTTTCAGGATTGAGTTTGAGATAAGTGGGGGAGAAGTTGGTACTTCTCCATGTTGCTTCAGGTGTGGAGCGTTGGCTCAGTGTATTGTGAATTGCAAGATTGTAAGTGTTGTTCGGACAATGTTGTTCTCAGTTCCGAAGGGGATGCGGAGGTAAGGTTTATGTCAACTAAGGATTTGTGCCTTAGGTAGTTTTGTGTACAGGATGTAAGAAATGTTATTATAGTTTGGTAAAGACGGTTTATGCCCCATCGTGATTGTCGGCTGTCTATTGACAAATTGAGGAACTGATCACCCTTAATCTCTTGTTGATAGCAGACGGAAATTATGTTGGATGGAATAGGCGGGTCTTTCCGGCTTTGATAGTGTGTGAAATGAATTGTTTGGAATTTAAGGAGATGATTACAGATTGTTTTGATGAGTCGATGAAGATGCTAATATCGGAAGATGAAATGGATTAGAGGTTTTGGTGTGTTAGTCCAGTTGGGAAGTCATTGAGAGAGAATGATTGGGTTTTATTTAAGGACTGCTTCACAGAGAGTAGAGATTGAACTTAATTGGATGAAGGTGAATAGTTGAGGTTTATATCTGCTAAGTAAGTAGGAAACTCTTAGTAGATGGGAATAATATGTTTGTTTTGTCTGTGATGGTAGTGTTCTGGGAATTGGCAGGAAGTCGCAGTGATGGGCCGTCAGTTGGGCATAATTTTCAGATGTGTTTTTGGATGTAACATTGTGTTTGAGAATTCTTTTTGGTTGGTTGTTGATACATGTTGGAATTGCGGAATTGGACGGTCAGGAGAAGAAATTGGGTATGGATTACTAATAGTTGAATAGGGTAATGATTGAGAATAAGTGTCCACTTTCATGAACAGATGACTAGAATGGTTTGGTTGAGTTTGAGTGAATTACAATTGTTTGGAATGTTTGATAAGAGTGGTGAATTGTGTGAGTTGAGCCTTTGATCGATTTAATGTGACTGGTTAGGTTTGTTATCCTCGGAATAGGTTGTTATTTACTCGGTTAAGCTTGTATGTGAGTAACCAGTTACCCAGTGAAAAGTTTTGCAAAAGCTTTAAGGATTTATATCTTTTGGATTTTGGTTGGGAATTGCAACGTATAGTGATGGTATTTGGTGTTAGTAACGCGTCTCTAATGCTTATGGAGTAGAGGAATCGTATCTTCCATATTTAATTGGATAAGTTCGTAATGGCTTTGATGGAGGATATTCGGATCTGTTGTAAACTCAAAGGAAGAACAGGTAGAGTGTTTGGGATTTGAATTACAAGTGTCAAAAAGAGATGAAGTTTTATGCTAAGTTATTCAAGTGAGAATTTGGGTTGAAAAAGGTTAGTTTTCTTGGATATGTTATTTCAGAGGAGAGTATGGTAAGGGATTCATCGGAAGTAGATGTAGTTCTACATTGAGAGGCTCCGAAATTGGTTAAGGAGATTAGAAACTTTTGGACTCAGTTGGTTGTTATTACAGGTTATGGACGACTTTGTTAAGTTCGTACTTCTGGTATCTCAGTTGACTTACAAAGGGTGAGTCGTTTGTTTGGATGTTCGTTGTGAGTAAGTTTTGGTGAGCTGGAGTAGAAGTTGTCTACGGCTCCAGTTTTGATTCTGTGTGATCCTAATAAACCGTTTGTGAGGTATTGTGATGTGTCTCTGAAGAGTGTGGTCAGGTGTTAATGCAAGGGGGTAAAGTCGTGGCTTATGCTTTATGACAATTGAGGATTTATAAAAGGATCTATACTCTTTTGGGTTTGGATTTGGTCGCGGTTGTATTGTGTTGGAATATTTGGAGGTATTATCTTTATGGTTCCAGATTCGAAGTGTTTAGTAATCACAAGGATATGGATTACTGGTTTGGTCTGAAGGCATAGAGGGTGAGACAGCGAGGATGGTTAAAATTCGTGACGAGTTATGAATTTGGCTCAGATTATCCTATTGGTAAAGTTAATGTCGTGCGGGATAAGTTAAGTTGGAAGTTTTTATACATGGTAGTTTTGATGGTTGCGAGTAATCAGAGTGCGCAGCGGAAGCGTGAGGTGACACATTTTGTATTTACGTGTGAGACTTGTAAGAGTTCATAGGTTGAACATTGAGAACATGTAGGAATGGTGAGACTATTGGACGTTTCAGAATGGAAGTGTTAGGTGGAAGGTTTGAATATTATTCATGGGCTACTATGTAAATGGATGTTTTGATTGTATGTTCGATTGGTGAATCGTAGCATTGTTGTAGTATGGCTGTGTGACAAGGATGTTGGTGTTCTGGTTTTGTTGATGTTGTTGAGACCTTGTGGTGTCGTGTAACTTTATGTTCTTGTTTGTGTTGATTGCCTCGTTTCCATGGTGATGGTTCGAGTGTGTGTAGCTAATTCCTGTGTGGGGAATTAGGGGAGTGTTACCTAGGGTAGGGTAACGATCTTGTTGTGTTTCGGTTCTAGAGTGAACCTGTGTGTTGGTATCTTGGCTTTTCTTTGAGTTGTGAGTTTGTCGTCAAGTGCATTGTATGGGCTTTGCATCTTGTCGTTGTAGTTGTCGTCGTTGTCGTGTCGTTGTGGTAGTTAGCAAGGTGGTTTGTCAGTTGTGTTATTCGTGGTGTGACTTTTGTTGGCATGTTGGTTTGTTAGTCGGATGCGAGAGTCGTATCCGGAGTTGTTCGTATCGGTTAGATTTTCGAGGACGAAAATGTCTAAGTGGGGGAGAATTGTAACGCCCCAGTTTTTGTCAGTTTTAGTTAATCGAGTCTATTTGATTATTTTATTATTGACTTTTATTTGGCAATATATTATTTTTCATCGTTGTTGATGTTTTATCGCATTTTGAGAGCGTTTGAGAGATATTTGAGCTGAGGGGTATTTTGGTCTTTTGCTTGGGTAAGTTTTATGTTTTTATATAAATAGAAAGAAAAGAGAGAAAAATAGTAAGGAAGAGAAAAAGAGAAAGAAAGAAGGAAAAGAGAAAAGAAGAGGAAGAAGAGAGAAAAGAGGAGAAAAGGGAAAAAATCGCGGGAACTCCGTTTCAAGCGCGAATAATCGGGTAAGGGTGAGAAGTTTCAATTATATATTGCTTGTGTATGTATATGTGTATGTTTTCTTGATTGTTTTGGATAGTTTCATATAGTTTTTATTTTAGGTCGAAATGGTAAAAATGGTTAGAAATCGATGTTTTCACGGATGAATTTCGAAATAAATTGCGTAGATTAGTCGTATGAGGTTAGACCGAGATTATAGAAACTCGTTTGGTTGAAATCGGTTGATATTGTGAGTTTTGACATTTTTGGGTTTTGAGAATGTGAGATTTTGGTGAAAATCGAACGTCGTAGAATTATCGTTTTATGGTCCTAAAACGTTGATATATATTTGGTAAGGATTATTGTGTATTTGTTTCGTATCATAGAATTGAATCGGTCGGATTTTCGGGCAAAATAGCCGAAATCCGTAGCAGCCCGCAGGCGTACGGACGCGTGCTGTAGGTGGAAAATCCTGATTTTTCGGAAAACTTCGGAAATTCATATCTCTTGAACCGTAAGTCGGTTTTGATCCCCGTTCGAAGCGTTGGGAAGCTAACGAGATGTTCTTTCTAGGAAAAATAGTTTTGAGGTCTGAACCTAGTCCAATCGGTACAGTTTTTTCGAACCGTTTCGTAGTGTCGGGCGTCCGGTTTATGTTTTTGCGTTATTTTGAAATATTCATATCTTCTTCGTTGTTTATCGTATTTAAGTGTTCTTTATACCGAATCGAAGCTGTCGATGAGCACTTTTTGATGATGATAGAAAATATTATTTTTGGCCGACTTTTAGCCGACTTTTTCGAGAAACCGTAAAAATGGAATTTTGAGTTATTTTTCAATATTGTAAGACATATTATGATATGTTATGAGATGGCTTGTGTGATGATTCTTTGATGGGAATTTGATGTTGTGGAATGGTATATTGGTGTTTGTGGCCATTTTGGGCAATTGTGTGCATTACTTTATATGTACTTGAAATACATGATTATTGTTAATGCATGAGCATTTGATGTTGGCATGAGTCATTAATGTGTCAAGTATCATGATATGCATTCTTGCATTGGAAGATTCATAGATGAATCAGTTTTATCGTCTTACGCCCTGAAATAATGGTAGAAGCGATTAATCACAATCAGTTTTATCGTCTTACGCCCTGAAATAATGGTAGAAGCGATTAATCACAAATGATTGTGCGCCCTGAAATAGTGGTCGAAAGCAATCCATAAACGTCGTTCGCCCTGAAATAATGGTTTATAGCGACGGGGAACATCGTAGGCCCGACGGGGAGTTACTCTATGTAACAAGCGATGATTCCAAGAGTTCCTGGGGGACTAATGAATTACGAGGTTGAGTCGGTACCGCATTGCATTTGCATAGAGTCGTGAGTCGGTCTCTATGATTTGCATTTATCATCTTTATAATGATGTGTTGGTGAGTAAACGTAAATGTGTATGTTTATGTGGAATGATTAAGGATTGTGAAAGTATGCATGATGAATATGCTTGATTATATATATATATATATATATATATATATATATATATATATATATATATATATATTTATATATATATATACATTGTGATGTATATGAGTGAGTTGGGATGAATTGTGGTGAGAATTATAAATGGATTGATTATGTGTGAGCTTGTGATAGCCTTGGTGAATTAGTTTGCATAAGAGATGAATGCATTGGTTGTGAGTGATATGTTTTGTGTATAAACATATGCATTATGTGTGAATATGTGATTATGTCGGTATGATTAATATATGTTATATTTTGTGGTGATGTGGTGGTGTGGTTCCATATGTCATAATCGTGGTGGGATTATGTGTGATATGTTTTGTATTGGTGGCATGCTATATGTGTTAGTATGTGATGTAATTGGTGAGAAATATTATATATGTGAATTTATCTGTGTTGTGGCATATTATTATGCAATCTTGTTATAGTTGTTATTTCTCACCCTTCTGCTGGAATATGCTTTTTATGGCATAGTGCAGATTGTCAGCTTTAGAGGCGTGGAGGCAAGTGGAAGAGTTAGATCTTCGTCTTTGCTTAGGTCTTGGTGTCTGCTCTGATACGTAGCACGGGAGTCGGGGAAACGATTATTTTATTTATGTATATAATTGTTGAATATATTTGGTATTACCTTTATATGGAAAAGTTTTCCAATTGAGGGTAACCTATTTTATGCTATGTATCAAATTTATGAGCAGGGAGTGTGTATTCTTATTTTAAAATGTGGCATCCTTGTTTCTGTCGGAAAAATAAATTTTTAGTTACTCTGATTTTATTAATTGTTATTTATTTATGATGGGGAATTGGGGTGTTACACAGATGCTAGACGCATCCTTTGGGAACCTCTTCTCTCGCATGTCCGAGAAAAAGTGAATTTGAGGCTTCTTTTGTTCAATGGTCTCTGAAATTGTGTTTGATTATTTGGGTTTTTTTGTTTGTAGATACTGAAACCCTAAAAAGGTTATATTTTTATGCAATTGGGGTTATCGGGTATTGAAAATGTGTAGCATTTTATTTTTACACAAAATCTGGACCCCAAATCCTAGATCTGTAAATATGTTGTTTTTTATTCTATTTAGACACGATAGCAAAGCCTGTATGGTTGAGTATTTGAATGGTCGCTGCCTCTATTTTTCTAAGTAGTTGCTTTGAGAGTGGTGCTAATTAGTTGCTTTGTTACAGGTGGTATGGGGTAAAATGTCGATAGTTGATGCAGAGCGACATCTTATGGAAAATGCGCTACAAGATCCGCATCACCACCGCTTTATTTTACTTTCTGATAGGTAATTTACTAGATATCTTTTGCACGATTAGTTTGTTTATTTTAGTTTCTGATCTTCTTGCATTGGTTTTGTAGTTATGTGTCGTTGTATTCTTTTGATTATATTTTTGATTATCTGATGTATACAAATATCAGCTTTGTAGACTAGTATGTCATGTTTCTTCCCAATAGAGTTGGTTGATCTTTTCTTTTACGGTGTTCTTGATTAATAATATGCTACTTACTTTTCCAATTTAGCTTTCGGGATCCTCGTCCTATTGGAAATGGCCGATATTCAGAACGTATTTAACCTAAAGTTGAGATTAATGTCTTTAGAAAGGGTGCTCAGGTACATTTTTTAGCGTATTCTTTATTTCTTATTTTTAATTATTCTTTTGGGGGAGGGTGGAATTTTTTTTATTTAATTAGTTTATACTTGTCTTTATTGATCTTTAGCCAACATTGATCTTGCTACAATCACTGATCGGATGGATGTTAAAAAGGCAGTACAAAGTGGTAATGTTGAAGATGCAATCGGGAAGGTCATTGAATTAAAACCTGAGGTGAGCTTTACCCATTAACTTTGTTGGGGTTGTTATCGTTTTAAGAATCTCATTCTCCAAAATATGAACTCATTCTAAGTGACATTTACTATTTCAGTGATATTAGATCTACATTATGTTTGTAAGATAGTCATTAATCTTGAAGGAAAAATAATTCATGGATGCTACTTAAAATATCAAAACAATGTGAATTAATTTTTCCAATATTAATTCCTTAACTTTCTTACAGCATTTGGAGATCTTTGTTTGAAGGAATATGGTGTGATTTCTATACCTGAATTTTCTCACCGACTGCTCAAAAGGTATATACATCCTATTGATTATTGTTAGATATGTGTCTGTTTTATAGAAAACACCCTTTATTTATTTTTGATATTTACATAATGTAATAATACTTTCAAATTATGCAGAAGAAAGAAAAAGCAATGAAACAAAAACAAAGACAGGATAAGCTCTTAAAAGATTTTCAGAACTCTTATTGTTTTGGAAATGCATGCTGTTGTCGCACTCGAATGCGTGTAATTACAGTTTTGGTAAGATGTGTGTTATATATTCAATTTGGTTGCATATGTTTATTGTATTCCAGCACCTACACATTCCAATGCACATGAAAGTGTCCTTCTGCATATTAACGGAGTTGAATTTACTGTACTATTTTGTTTGTGTATAGTTGCATTTTTAGGAGTATAAGTCATACTATAAATTAAGATTATGAGAATGTTTAAGCATGTGTGAGGTGCCTTTCATTTGGCATTATGTATTGCTACAAGTGCATATTTATTTCTACAAGAGCATATTCATTTGACATTATGTATTTCTACAAGTGCCTATCCATGCTAATTTTCACAAAGCTACTTGCAATGGGATTTGGATTGCCACTATCTTCAGTCATTTGTGTTGCAAACATGTTCTTCCTGAACAACCTTGTAACACCCCAATTCCCATCGCGAATAAATAATACATAAAAAAATCAGAGTGAATAAAAATTTATTATTCTTAGACAGAAACAAGGATGCCACATTTGAAGAAAGAAAACACAATCTCTGCTCATAAATTTGATACATAACACAAAATGGAATAAACATAAAAGGGAAACTTTTTCCAACAAAAGGGAAGTTCAATTATGGAATAAAGCGGAAAGATCCATAACTGACTTGTTTTACAAAATAAATTGTTTTATAACATCAAAATATTCATACAAAGGTAATACAAAATAGATCCAACAAATGTATACATATATAACAAAAGTGTTCCCCGACTCCCGTGTTACGTATCAGAGCAGACAGACCGACAAAAGGATAGAGAACTAATCTTCACAAAAGCCTCCAAGATACTAATCTGCAATTGCCTCGTAGGGCAACAAACCACAGCAGAAGGGTGAGAAATAACAATTAAATCAAGATTGCATAATAATATGCAACACATATAAATTCACATGCATAATTATTCTCACCAGAAGCATCACATACTAATACATATAGCATGCCACAGATACATAACATATTTCTAATAATCCAACCACATAGCATATATCAATTATACCAACATAATCACATATTCACACATAAGGCATACCAAAGTTATGACATATGGAAACACACCACCACATCACATAGCATATGTCTATACATAAAACATATCATCCATAACCAATGCGTTTATCACAAATGCATATCAAATCACCAATGTTATCACAAGCTCAACCCATAATCAATAAATTCACAATCTCCCACACATAATCAATCCATTCATGATTTTTCACACATAATCAATCCAATCATGATTTTTCACACATAATCAATCCATTCATGATTTATGCAAATGCACAGAGACCGACACAACGACTCTATGCAATGCAATGCGGTACCATCCATCCATTATTCTCATCATTAATTCACTCAGGAATTATTGGAATCATCGCTTGTTACTTAGTGTAACTCCCCGTCGGGCAAACGATGTTCCCCGTCGCTTTAGGTCCTCTTTGTATAAGGCACACGACGTTTCTGGATCGCTTTAGGTCCTCTTTGTATAAGGCACACGACCCGATCGCTTTAGGTCCTCTTTGTATAAGGCACACGATCGTCTATAACGTCGCTTTAGGTCCTCTTTGTATAAGGCACGTGACCGTTACAACATATTCCCTCTAGAATCGTTTCGTCGCTCACACCCACTAGGGCACACGACATCACAAGAATGCATATCATGATGCTTGACATACAAAGACTCATGACAATCAAATGCATCTTCACAAATCAATAATATGAATTATCTCATCATCATTATTCATGCATTGGAAATCAATTCAACCAATGCATTTACTTGCCATAAGGCCACCAAATAACACACATTGAATTGCACATAAACAATGCATTTCATCATAATCCACAAACCACAACAATTAGCATTTTAGCATATACACTTATATCAATTCACATCAAGAATTACTCACCATCAACCACAAAAATCCTACAATCATACAATGATACTCACAACACTAGGATTCACGCCACGAAGGCTACCCACAACAACATTCATAATAACATACACTTGTAATTCAATTCAACAAAGTATTTTGCCATTAGGCCAAAAGCAACCACGACAAATTATCACATGCTTCAACATCATATAAACCACATAAAAGATCCACGTTATAGAACAATAGCACAACACACGGTAAAACACCGACCGCACGCATTTAGCGCGATAAAAACCCGATAACCCAACACTTTTACAAAACTATGACTTAAATAAATCATCTACTGCCCTCCAAACCATTTTTAATAGAAATAATATTTTATTAGCTTTCCAACGCTTCGAACGGCGACCAAAACGGACTTACGGTTCAAAAGTTATGAAGAAAACAAAATAGAAAAATGTCACGTTCGCTCCAGTATTCGCTAGGCGAACCCTAGCGAACCGTGGCAGAAAAAAAAACCAACATAGAGTTCGCTAGGCGAACCTCTAGGGGAACCTTCGCCCGGTCCTTCGCTGTGGTTCGCTAGGAGAACCCGCGAAACCCAGAATTTGCAGCAGCGTCAATATAGGTCATTTGGGGCCAAAATCCATCATTTCTTCCACCCAAACCCTTCCAATTCATACCAGAACAACCAAAACATGTTCTAACATAATCAATAAGTATTCTACGCAGTTTATATCGAGTTTCACCCGTGAAAACATCGATTCCAATCAATTGTTCACAAATTCAACCAAATGGAAAACATATATTTTTCAACCAAACATTCAAACAAATACATACATATACATATACAAGCAAGATATAATCGAAACTTCTCACCCTTACCCGATTAATCGTGCTTGAAACGGAGCTATGTCAATTTCCACCTCTTTTCCTCTTCTCCAGTTCTTTCCTCTCATTTTCCTTCTTTCTCTCTTTCTTTCCTTTCCCTTTCTTTTCTCTCTTTTTCTTTCTTATACTAACAAATATCTAAACCCCTAAAAAGACTATTTTACCCCTCAGCTCAAATATCTCGCAAACGCTCTCAAAACGCGATAAAACATAATAACGATGAAAAATAATATATTGTCAAATAAAAGTCAAGAATAAAATAATATAAAAACAAAAATAATTAAATCGGCTCGATTAAATAAATCTAACAAAATCCGGGGCGTTACAATTCTCCCTCACTTAGAAATTTTCGTCCTCGAAAATATAACTGATACGAACAACTCCGGATACGACTCTCGCATCCGACTAACAAACTATCATGCCAACAAAAGGCACACCACGGATAACACAAACTGACAAACCACCTTGCTAACAGCAGCTATAACAACAACATGACAACGACGACAACTACAACGACAAGATGCAAAGCCCATACAATGCACTTGACGACCAACTCACAACTCAAAGAAAACCCAAATTACGAACACACAGGTTCACTCTTGAACCGAAATACAACAAGATCGTTACCCTCACCCTAGGTAACACTCCCCTAATTCCCCACACAGGAATTAGCTACTCGCACTCGACCCAACACGATAGGAACGAGGCAACAACACAAACAAGAACACAAGTTCCACGACCCAACTTCGTTTCAACAACCTCTACATAACCACAATACCAACATCCTTGTCACACAACATCATTACAACAATGCTACGATTCACCAATCGAACATACAACCAAAACATCCATCTACATAGTAGCCTATGAATAATATTTAAACCTTTCACCTAACACTTCCATTCTGAAATGTCCAATGGTCTCATCATTCCAACATATTTCCAATGTTCAACCTATGAACTCTTACAAGTCACACACGCATATACGAATTGTGCCACATCACGCTTTCGCTGCGCACTCTGATTACTCGCAACAATCAAATCCACCAATTTCATATCCAAAGTCTAACTCTTTCTCATATTCACCAAAAATCACTGTTCACTGTTAATATACCCAACCTCACACTCTGCTGTGTTAGCTTACACACCAGACCCAAGTCTCTGAACTGCTCAAATAATTCTAACTCCCTAACCACCAAAACAGACATGTATAAAAGCTTTCGACTCAACTCATCACGCACGACATTAACTTTACCAATAGGATAATTCGAGCCAAGGTCATAACTAATCAGGAATTCCAACTATCCGACCGTGCCTCAATCCGAGTTACAAATCAAAAGTTATGAAGGAAACAAAATGGGACAAACTACCATGTTTGCTAGGCAAACCCCTAGCGAGCGTTCGCTTCCGCCTTCGCTAGGTGAAGCTCCCAGCGAGATCAAAAACACAAAACAGAACTGAAACGACCTAAAGTTCGCTAAGCGAACGTCGTTGGCGAACATTCGTTGACCTTCGCTGCCGGGTTCGCTAGGCGAACCATGGAAAACTCAGAATCCCTGCAGCGCTGTTACTCATCCAAAACCATACTCTCATCTGAAATAACATATCCAAGAAAACTAACCTCTTTCAATCAAAATTCTCACTTTGATAATTTAGCAGAAAGCTCCCTCTCTCAACCCTTGTAACTCAATCCTCAAATACTCTACATACTCATCCTTTGATTTAAAATAAATCAGAATATCATCCAATAAACATCACTATGGACTTATCCAAACAAGTATGGAAGATACGATTCATATACTCCACAACCATAACATATACCACCTTCAAAATTCGTCCTGAGCTTGAAACAATTTATCCAAAATAGCTTAACAATCTCTGGTTACCACATTCCATATCAATTCTTCTTACGGGGTTCCAACTCACTCAAGGTTTCTGCTGACACGAGATCTCAACCCATAACAAAAGTAATACCTTCAAGGAACTTCAAATCGTTCGTAGTTCGTCACAATTCAAAACTCAAGCTATCCAGAACACAACCACAAGTTTCCATACTACTCACTGATTAACACGCAACCTCATGCTATCATCCTTTTCCTTACCAACCTTGTTGGACCTCTTCAAGTCGACACACTAATGTTTCATCCAAAAACACATCTGAAAACCATGCACAACTGACGGCCCATCACTGTGGCTTCCTGCCAATTTCCAGAACACTATTATCACAAATATAACAAACATCTTGGTCTCACTTCCTAAAAGTTCTCCTACTTACTTAGCAGATCCAAACCTCAATTCCTCACCTTCGTCAAATTTGAGTTCACCCTCTACTCGCTGAGAACAACCATTAACGATACCCAATTGTTCTCTCTCAATGACTTCCCAACTAGACCAACATACTAAAACCTCTAATTCGTCTCATCTTTTGATATTAGAATCTTCATCGACTCATCAAAACAATCCATAATCATTTTCTTAATTCCAAAAAATTCATTGCACACACTATAAAAGCCGGAAAGACACGTCTACTTCATCCAACATAATTTCGTCTACTATCAACAAGAGATTAAGGGTGATCAGTTCCTCAATTTGTCAATAGACAGCCGACAATCATGATGGGGCACAAACCGTCTTTACCAAACTATAATAGCATTTCTTGCATCTTGTTCACAAAACTACCCAAGGCACAAATCCTTAGTTTACATAAACCTTACCTCCGCATTCCCTCCGGAATCGGGAACAACACTGTCCAAACAACATTTACACTCTTGCAACCAACGACACCCTGAGCCAATGCTCCACACCTGAAGCAACTTGGAGAAGCACAAGCTTCTCCCCCACTTATCTCACTCTCAATCCTGAAGACAAAGGATTAGAAAAACCAGAAAGTAATGACAGTGTTTCACACACATATCACATACTAAGGAACAAACAACATCAACAATATTCAACTGTCACACCAACTGACTCAACAACTTGGCCGGACGAACCGACCTGCTCTGATACCACTTATGTAACACCCCAATTCCCATCGCGAATAAATAATACATAAATAAATAAGAGTGAATAAAAATTTATTATTCTTAGATAGAAACAAGGATGCCATATTTGAAGAAAGAAAACACAATCCCTGCTCATAAATTTGATACATAGCACAAAATGGAATAAACATAAAAGGGAAACTTTTTCCAACAAAAGGGAAGTTCAATTATGGAATAAAGCGGAAAGATCCATAACTGACTTGTTTTACAAAATAAATTGTTTTATAACATCAAAATATTCATACAAAGGTAATACAAAATAGATCCAACAAATGTATACATATATAACAAAAGTGTTCCCCGACTCCCGTGTTACGTATCAGAGCAGACAGACCGACAAAAGGATGGAGAACTAATCTTCACAAAAGCCTCCAAGATACTAATCTGCAATTGTCTCGTAGGGCAACAAACCACAGCAGAAGGGTGAGAAATAACAATTAAATCAAGATTGCATAATAATATGCAACACATATAAATTCACATGCATAATTATTCTCACCAGAAGCATCACATACTAATACATATAGCATGCCACAGATACATAACATATTTCTAATAATCCAACCACATAGCATATATCAATTATACCAACATAATCACATATTCACACATAAGGCATACCAAAGTTATGACATATGGAAACACACCACCACATCACATAGCATATGTCTATACATAAAACATATCATCCATAACCAATGCGTTTATCACAAATGCATATCAAATCACCAATGCTATCACAAGCTCAACCCATAATCAATAAATTCACAATCTCCCACACATAGTCAATCCATTCATGATTTTTCACACATAATCAATCCAATCATGATTTTTCACACATAATCAATCCATTCATGATTTATGCAAATGCACAGAGACCGACACAACGACTCTATGCAATGCAATGCGGTACCATCCATCCATTATTCTCATCATTAATTCACTCAAGAATTATTGGAATCATCGCTTGTTACTTAGTGTAACTCCTCGTCGGGCAAACGATGTTCCCCGTCGCTTTAGGTCCTCTTTGTATAAGGCACACGACGTTTCTGGATCGCTTTAGGTCCTCTTTGTATAAGGCACACGACCCGATCGCTTTAGGTCCTCTTTGTATAAGGCACACAATCGTCTATAACGTCGCTTTAGGTCCTCTTTGTATAAGGCACGTGACCGTTACAACATATTCCCTCTAGAATCATTTCGTCGCTCACACCCACTAGGGCACACGACATCACAAGAATGCATATCATGATGCTTGACATACAAAGACTCATGACAATCAAATGCATCTTCACAAATCAACAATATGAATTATCTCATCATCATTATTCATGCATTGGAAATCAATTCAAACAATGCATTTACTTGCCATAAGGCCACCAAATAACACACATTGAATTGCACATAAACAATGCATTTCATCATAATCCACAAACCACAACAATTAGCATTTTAGCATATACACTTATATCAATTCACATCAAGAATTACTCACCATCAACCACAAAAATCCTATAATCATACAATGATACTCACAACACTAGGATTCACGCCATGAAGGCTACCCACAACAACATTCATAATAACATACACTTGTAATTCAATTCAACAAAGTATTTTGCCATTAGGCCACAAGCAACCACGAAAAATTATCACATGCTTCAACATCATATAAACCACATAAAAGATCCACGTTATAGAACAATAGCACAACACACGGTAAAACACCGACCGCACGCATTTAGCGCGATAAAAACCCGATAACCCAACACTTTTACAAAACTATGACTTAAATAAATCATCTACTGCCCTCCAAACCATTTTTAATAGAAATAATATTTTATTAGCTTTCCAACGCTTCGAACGGCGACCAAAACGGACTTACGGTTCAAAAGTTATGAAGAAAACAAAATAGAAAAATGTCACGTTCGCTCCAGTATTCGCTAGGCGAACCCTAGCGAACCGTGGCAGAAAAAAAAACCAACATAGAGTTCGCTAGGCGAACCTCTAGGGGAACCTTCGCCCGGTCCTTCGCTGTGGTTCGCTAGGCGAACCCGCGAAACCCAGAATTTGCAGCAGCGTCAATATAGGTCATTTGGGGCCAAAATCCATCATTTCTTCCACCCAAACCCTTCCAATTCATACCAGAACAACCAAAACATGTTCCAACATAATCAATAAGTACTCTACGCAGTTTATATCGAGTTTCACCCGTGAAAACATCGATTCCAATCAATTGTTCACAAATTCAACCAAATGGAAAACATATATTTTTCAACCAAACATTCAAACAAATACATACATATACATATACAAGCAAGATATAATCGAAACTTCTCACCCTTACCCGATTAATCGTGCTTGAAACGGAGCTATGTCAATTTCCACCTCTTTTCCTCTTCTCCAGTTCTTTCCTCTCATTTTCCTTCTTTCTCTCTTTCTTTCCTTTCCCTTTCTTTTCTCTCTTTTTCTTTCTTATACTAACAAATATCTAAACCCCTAAAAAGACTATTTTACCCCTCAGCTCAAATATCTCGCAAACGCTCTCAAAACGCGATAAAACATAATAACGATGAAAAATAATATATTGTCAAATAAAAGTCAAGAATAAAATAATATAAAAACAAAAATAATTAAATCGGCTCGATTAAATAAATCTAACAAAATCCGGGGCGTTACAATTCTCCCTCACTTAGAAATTTTCGTCCTCGAAAATATAACTGATACGAACAACTCCGGATACGACTCTCGCATCCGACTAACAAACTATCATGCCAACAAAAGGCACACCACGGATAACACAAACTGACAAACCACCTTGCTAACAGCAGCTATAACAACAACATGACAACGACGACAACTACAACGACAAGATGCAAAGCCCATACAATGCACTTGACGACCAACTCACAACTCAAAGAAAACCCAAATTACGAATACACAGGTTCACTCTTGAACCGAAATACAACAAGATCGTTACCCTCACCCTAGGTAACACTCCCCTAATTCCCCACACAGGAATTAGCTACTCGCACTCGACCCAACACGATAGGAACGAGGCAACAACACAAACAAGAACACAAGTTCCACGACCCAACTTCGTTTCAACAACCTCTACATAACCACAATACCAACATCCTTGTCACACAACATCATTACAACAATGCTACGATTCACCAATCGAACATACAACCAAAACATCCATCTACATAGTAGCCTATGAATAATATTTAAACCTTTCACCTAACACTTCCATTCTGAAATGTCCAATGGTCTCATCATTCCAACATATTTCCAATGTTCAACCTATGAACTCTTACAAGTCACACACGCATATACGAATTGTGCCACATCACGCTTTCGCTGCGCACTCTGATTACTCGCAACAATCAAATCCACCAATTTCATATCCAAAGTCTAACTCTTTCTCATATTCACCAAAAATCACTGTTCACTGTTAATATACCCAACCTCACACTCTGCTGTGTTAGCTTACACACCAGACCCAAGTTTCTGAACTGCTCAAATAATTCTAACTCCCTGACCACCAAAACAGACATGTATAAAAGCTTTCGACTCAACTCATCAGGCACGACATTAACTCTACCAATAGGATAATTCGAGCCAAGGTCATAACTAATCAGGAATTCCAACTATCCGGCCGTGCCTCAATCCGAGTTACAAATCAAAAGTTATGAAGGAAACAAAATGGGACAAACTACCATGTTTGCTAGGCGAACCCCTAGCGAGCGTTCGCTTCCGCCTTCGCTAGGTGAAGCTCCCAGCGAGATCAAAAACACAAAACAGAACTAAAACGACCTAAAGTTCGCTAAGCGAACGTCGTTGGCGAACATTCGTTGACCTTCGCTGCCGGGTTCGCTAGGCGAACCATGGAAAACTCAGAATCCCTACAGCGCTGTTACTCATCCAAAACCATACTCTCATCTGAAATAACATATCCAAGAAAACTAACCTCTTTCAATCAAAATTCTCACTTTGATAATTTAGCAGAAAGCTCCCTCTCTCAACCCTTGTAACTCAATCCTCAAATACTCTACATACTCATCCTTTGATTTAAAATAAATCAGAATATCATCCAATAAACATCACTATGGACTTATCCAAACAAGTATGGAAGATACGATTCATATACTCCACAACCATAACATATACCACCTTCAAAATTCGTCCTGAGCTCGAAACAATTTATCCAAAATAGCTTAACAATCTCTGGTTACCACATTCCATATCAATTCTTCTTACGGGGTTCCAACTCACTCAAGGTTTCTGCTGACACGAGATCTCAACCCATAACAAAAGTAATACCTTCAAGGAACTTCAAATCGTTCGTAGTTCGTCACAATTCAAAACTCAAGCTATCCAGAACACAACCACAAGTTTCCATACTACTCACTGATTAACACGCAACCTCATGCTATCATCCTTTTCCTTACCAACCTTGTTGGACCTCTTCAAGTCGACACACTAATGTTTCATCCAAAAACACATCTGAAAACCATGCACAACTGACGGCCCATCACTGTGGCTTCCTGCCAATTTCCAGAACACTATTATCACAAATATAATAAACATCTTGGTCTCACTTCCTAAAAGTTCTCCTACTTACTTAGCAGATCCAAACCTTAATTCCTCACCTTCGTCAAATTTGAGTTCACCCTCTACTCGCTGAGAACAACCATTAACGATACCCAATTGTTCTCTCTCAATGACTTCCCAACTAGACCAACATACCAAAACCTCTAATTCGTCTCATCTTTTGATATTAGAATCTTCATCGACTCATCAAAACAATCCATAATCATTTTCTTAATTCCAAAAAATTCATTGCACACACTATAAAAGCCGGAAAGACACGTCTACTTCATCCAACATAATTTCGTCTACTATCAACAAGAGATTAAGGGTGATCAGTTCCTCAATTTGTCAATAGACAGCCGACAATCATGATGGGGCACAAACCGTCTTTACCAAACTATAATAGCATTTCTTGCATCTTGTTCACAAAACTACCCAAGGCACAAATCCTTAGTTTACATAAACCTTACCTCCGCATTCCCTCCGGAATCGGGAACAACACTGTCCAAACAACATTTACACTCTTGCAACCAACGACACCCTGAGCCAATGCTCCACACCTGAAGCAACTTGGAGAAGCACAAGCTTCTCCCCCACTTATCTCACTCTCAATCCTGAAGACAAAGGATTAGAAAAACCAGAAAGTAATGACAGTGTTTCACACACATATCACATACTAAGGAACAAACAACATCAACAATATTCAACTATCACACCAACTGACTCAACAACTTGGCCGGACGAACCGACCTGCTCTGATACCACTTATGTAACACCCCAATTCCCATCGCGAATAAATAATACATAAATAAATAAGAGTGAATAAAAATTTATTATTCTTAGATAGAAACAAGGATGCCATATTTGAAGAAAGAAAACACAATCTCTGCTCATAAATTTGATACATAGCACAAAATGGAATAAACATAAAAGGGAAACTTTTTCCAACAAAAGGGAAGTTCAATTATGGAATAAAGAGGAAAGATCCATAACTGACTTGTTTTACAAAATAAATTGTTTTATAACATCAAAATATTCATACAAAGGTAATACAAAATAGATCCAACAAATGTATACATATATAACAAAAGTGTTCCCCGACTCCCGTGTTACGTATCAGAGCAGACATACCGACAAAAGGATGGAGAACTAATCTTCACAAAAGCCTCCAAGATACTAATCTGCAATTGCCTCGTAGGGCAACAAACCACAGCAGAAGGGTGAGAAATAACAATTAAATCAAGATTGCATAATAATATGCAACACATATAAATTCACATGCATAATTATTCTCACCAGAAGCATCACATACTAATACATATAGCATGCCACAGATACATAACATATTTCTAATAATCCAACCACATAGCATATATCAATTATACCAACATAATCACATATTCACACATAAGGCATACCAAAGTTATGACATATGGAAACACACCACCACATCACATAGCATATGTCTATACATAAAACATATCATCCATAACCAATGCGTTTATCACAAATGCATATCAAATCACCAATGCTATCACAAGCTCAACCCATAATCAATAAATTCACAATCTCCCACACATAATCAATCCATTCATGATTTTTCACACATAATCAATCCAATCATGATTTTTCACACATAATCAATCCATTCATGATTTATGCAAATGCACAGAGACCGACACAACGACTCTATGCAATGCAATGCGGTACCATCCATCCATTATTCTCATCATTAATTCACTCAAGAATTATTGGAATCATCGCTTGTTACTTAGTGTAACTCCTCGTCGGGCAAACGATGTTCCCCGTCGCTTTAGGTCCTCTTTGTATAAGGCACACGACGTTTCTGGATCGCTTTAGGTCCTCTTTGTATAAGGCACACGACCCGATCGCTTTAGGTCCTCTTTGTATAAGGCACACGATCGTCTATAACGTCGCTTTAGGTCCTCTTTGTATAAGGCACGTGACCGTTACAACATATTCCCTCTAAAATCGTTTCGTCGCTCACACCCACTAGGGCACACGACATCACAAGAATGCATATCATGATGCTTGACATACAAAGACTCATGACAATCAAATGCATCTTCACAAATCAACAATATGAATTATCTCATCATCATTATTCATGCATTGGAAATCAATTCAAACAATGCATTTACTTGCCATAAGGCCACCAAATAACACACATTGAATTGCACATAAACAATGCATTTCATCATAATCCACAAACCACAACAATTAGCATTTTAGTATATACACTTATATCAATTCACATCAAGAATTACTCACCATCAACCACAAAAATCCTACAATCATACAATGATACTCACAACACTAGGATTCACGCCATGAAGGCTACCCACAACAACATTCATAATAACATACACTTGTAATTCAATTCAACAAAGTATTTTGCCATTAGGCCACAAGCAACCACGACAAATTATCACATGCTTCAACATCATATAAACCATATAAAAGATCCACGTTATAGAACAATAGCACAACACACGGTAAAACACCGACCGCACGCATTTAGCGCGATAAAAACCCGATAACCCAACACTTTTACAAAACTATGACTTAAATAAATCATCTACTGCCCTCCAAACCATTTTTAATAGAAATAATATTTTATTAGCTTTCCAACGCTTCGAACGGCGACCAAAACGGACTTACGGTTCAAAAGTTATGAAGAAAACAAAATAGAAAAATGTCACGTTCGCTCCAGTATTCGCTAGGCGAACCCTAGCGAACCGTGGCAGAAAAAAAAACCAACATAGAGTTCGCTAGGCGAACCTCTAGGGGAACCTTCGCCCGGTCCTTCGCTGTGGTTCGCTAGGCGAACCCGCGAAACCCAGAATTTGCAGCAGCGTCAATATAGGTCATTTGGGGCCAAAATCCATCATTTCTTCCACCCAAACCCTTCCAATTCATACCAGAACAACCAAAACATGTTCCAACATAATCAATAAGTATTCTACGCAGTTTATATCGAGTTTCACCCGTGAAAACATCGATTCCAATCAATTGTTCACAAATTCAACCAAATGGAAAACATATATTTTTCAACCAAACATTCAAACAAATACATACATATACATATACAAGCAAGATATAATCAAAACTTCTCACCCTTACCCGATTAATCGTGCTTGAAACGGAGCTATGTCAATTTCCACCTCTTTTCCTCTTCTCCATTTCTTTCCTCTCATTTTCCTTCTTTCTCTCTTTCTTTCCTTTCCCTTTCTTTTCTCTCTTTTTCTTTCTTATACTAACAAAT
Organism: Lathyrus tuberosus; assembly: GCA_022829125.1. Lineage (NCBI taxonomy): Eukaryota > Viridiplantae > Streptophyta > Magnoliopsida > Fabales > Fabaceae > Lathyrus > Lathyrus tuberosus. The sequence continues at coordinate 332,821 of JALAZF010000357.1, forward strand.
ATCTAAACCCCTAAAAAGACTATTTTACCCCTCAGCTCAAATATCTCGCAAACGCTCTCAAAACGCGATAAAACATAATAACGATGAAAAATAATATATTGTCAAATAAAAGTCAAGAATAAAATAATATAAAAACAAAAATAATTAAATCGGCTCGATTAAATAAATCTAACAAAATCTGGGGCGTTACAATTCTCCCTCACTTAGAAATTTTCGTCCTCGAAAATATAACTGATACGAACAACTCCGGATACGACTCTTGCATCCGACTAACAAACTATCATGCCAACAAAAGGCACACCACGAATAACACAAACTGACAAACCACCTTGCTAACAGCAGCTATAACAATAACATGACAACGACGACAACTACAACGACAAGATGCAAAGCCCATACAATGCACTTGACGACCAACTCACAACTCAAAGAAAACCCAAATTACGAACACACAGGTTCACTCTTGAACCGAAATACAACAAGATCGTTACCCTCACCCTAGGTAACACTCCCCTAATTCCCCACACAGGAATTAGCTACTCGCACTCGACCCAACACGATAGGAACGAGGCAACAACACAAACAAGAACACAAGTTCCACGACCCAACTTCGTTTCAACAACCTCTACATAACCACAATACCAACATCCTTGTCACACAACATCATTACAACAATGCTACGATTCACCAATCGAACATACAACCAAAACATCCATCTACATAGTAGCCTATGAATAATATTTAAACCTTTCACCTAACACTTCCATTCTAAAATGTCCAATGGTCTCATCATTCCAACATATTTCCAATGTTCAACCTATGAACTCTTACAAGTCACACACGCATATACGAATTGTGCCACATCACGCTTTCGCTGCGCACTCTGATTACTCGCAACAATCAAATCCACCAATTTCATATCCAAAGTCTAACTCTTTCTCATATTCACCAAAAATCACTGTTCACTGTTAATATACCCAACCTCACACTCTGCTGTGTTAGCTTACACACCAGACCCAAGTTTCTGAACTGCTCAAATAATTCTAACTCCCTGACCACCAAAACAGACATGTATAAAAGCTTTCGACTCAACTCATCAGGCACGACATTAACTCTACCAATAGGATAATTCGAGCCAAGGTCATAACTAATCAGGAATTCCAACTATCCGACCGTGCCTCAATCCGAGTTACAAATCAAAAGTTATGAAGGAAACAAAATGGGACAAACTACCATGTTTGCTAGGCGAACCCCTAGCGAGCGTTCGCTTCCGCCTTCGCTAGGTGAAGCTCCCAGCGAGATCAAAAACACAAAACAGAACTAAAACGACCTAAAGTTCGCTAAGCGAACGTCGTTGGCGAACATTCGTTGACCTTCGCTGCCGGGTTCGCTAGGCGAACCATGGAAAACTCAGAATCCCTGCAGCGCTGTTACTCATCCAAAACCATACTCTCATCTGAAATAACATATCCAAGAAAACTAACCTCTTTCAATCAAAATTCTCACTTTGATAATTTAGCAGAAAGCTCCCTCTCTCAACCCTTGTAACTCAATCCTCAAATACTCTACATACTCATCCTTTGATTTAAAATAAATCAGAATATCATCCAATAAACATCACTATGGACTTATCCAAACAAGTATGGAAGATACGATTCATATACTCCACAACCATAACATATACCACCTTCAAAATTCGTCCTGAGCTCGAAACAATTTATCCAAAATATCTTAACAATCTCTGGTTACCACATTCCATATCAATTCTTCTTACGGGGTTCCAACTCACTCAAGGTTTCTGCTGACACGAGATCTCAACCCATAACAAAAGTAATACCTTCAAGGAACTTCAAATCGTTCGTAGTTCGTCACAATTCAAAACTCAAGCTATCCAGAACACAACCACAAGTTTCCATACTACTCACTGATTAACACGCAACCTCATGCTATCATCCTTTTCCTTACCAACCTTGTTGGACCTCTTCAAGTCGACACACTAATGTTTCATCCAAAAACACATCTGAAAACCATGCACAACTGACGGCCCATCACTGTGGCTTCCTGCCAATTTCCAGAACACTATTATCACAAATATAACAAACATCTTGGTCTCACTTCCTAAAAGTTCTCCTACTTACTTAGCAGATCCAAACCTCAATTCCTCACCTTCATCAAATTTGAGTTCACCCTCTACTCGCTGAGAACAACCATTAACGATACCCAATTGTTCTCTCTCAATGACTTCCCAACTAGACCAACATACCAAAACATCTAATTCGTCTCATCTTTTGATATTAGAATCTTCATCGACTCATCAAAACAATCCATAATCATTTTCTTAATTCCAAAAAATTCATTGCACACACTATAAAAGCCGGAAAGACACGTCTACTTCATCCAACATAATTTCGTCTACTATCAACAAGAGATTAAGGGTGATCAGTTCCTCAATTTGTCAATAGACAGCCGACAATCATGATGGGGCACAAACCGTCTTTACCAAACTATAATAGCATTTCTTGCATCTTGTTCACAAAACTACCCAAGGCACAAATCCTTAGTTTACATAAACCTTACCTCCGCATTCCCTCCGGAATCGGGAACAACACTGTCCAAACAACATTTACACTCTTGCAACCAACGACACCCTGAGCCAATGCTCCACACCTGAAGCAACTTGGAGAAGCACAAGCTTCTCCCCCACTTATCTCACTCTCAATCCTAAAGACAAAGGATTAGAAAAACCAGAAAGTAATGACAGTGTTTCACACACATATCACATACTAAGGAACAAACAACATCAACAATATTCAACTGTCACACCAACTGACTCAACAACTTGGCCGGACTAACCGACCTGCTCTGATACCACTTATGTAACACCCCAATTCCCATCGCGAATAAATAATACATAAATAAATAAGAGTGAATAAAAATTTATTATTCTTAGATAGAAACAAGGATGCCATATTTGAAGAAAGAAAACACAATCCCTGCTCATAAATTTGATACATAACACAAAATGGAATAAACATAAAAGGGAAACTTTTTCCAACAAAAGGGAAGTTCAATTATGGAATAAAGCGGAAATATCCATAACTGACTTGTTTTACAAAATAAATTGTTTTATAACATCAAAATATTCATACAAAGGTAATACAAAATAGATCCAACAAATGTATACATATATAACAAAAGCGTTCCCTGACTCCCGTGTTACGTATCAGAGCAGACAGACTGACAAAAGGACGGAGAACTAATCTTCACAAAAGCCTCCAAGATACTAATCTGCAATTGCCTCGTAGGGCAACAAACAACAGTAGAAGGGTGAGAAATAACAACTAAATCAAGATTGCATAATAATATGCAATACATATAAATTCACATACATAATTATTCTCACCACAAGCATCACATACTAATACATATAGCATACCACAGATACATAACATATTCCTAATAATCCAACCCCATAGCATATATCAATTATACCAACATAATCACATATTCACACATAAGGCATACCAAAGTTATGACATATGGAAACACACCACCACATCACATAGCATATGTCTATACATAAAACATATCATCCATAACTGTTTGCAGTGCAAATGTGTTAATCGATTAACACGTGCAAATTTTGCAGAATTTGCTGCTTTTTCAAGATAGCAACTTTCCCTCCACATTTTGAAATTCTACATTGGTCTAGTAGCATGTGGAACATTCTGGAGTCTTCAAGAATTCACTTACCTTTACTCTAATGCATCATTTCCAAATAAGTGCACCATGTTCCTTGATTTCCAAGTATGTGGATCTTTGGATGTTTGGAGTTCACATTGGGATTGTTACCGAGTTGATCCTAACTAACCGAGTTAACCGCTTGACTCGGTGAGTCAGGCCTAACTAACTCCTAGCCTAGTTCCAAACCACCCAAAGCTAAGACCAAACCTAATTCCAAACCTCTCACACTCCAAACTAAATGTCTATATAAACACACCTTCACTAGCTTTTCAAAGGATACATAATCTCAACCATTTTCACACAAATTTCTCACACTTCACTCTCTATTCTCTCACAATCTCTCTGAATTTTTTCTGTTACTCCTTCATCTTCATCTCAATTCTCCTCACCAAACCTCACTAAAGCTCTTAATTCTCCATTGAAGAAAAGCTATTTTCACCTTGAAAGTGCTTTTTCTTGAGCATAACCTTCATCATCATTCCATTCTACTGGATTTTGTGGAGCTTAAGTAGCTTTTAGATTCATCTCAAGTGATTACTTCAAGCTTCTTCGGTGATAATTCTCATTTCGGAGTTTTTGTCGCAATTAGTACGGTTTCAATACGTTTCCGCTATAATTGAAGATTCCTCTGGTTTTCTTTAATTATCTTCACCAAGAACACTTTGCAACAATCACCAAGCCAAATCTCCGGCTTGTAGGTTGGTAGATCTTACTCGTTTTCCTGTTTCGAACATTTTCGTATCATTCGCGATGTAGTTTCGATGTTTTTGCATGTGAATTGATTATACCATTGCTTGATCCATGATCTTGATGAATTAATTGATTCTATTGTTGATCATTTGTTGTTTTTAAACTTGATTTTTCGTGCATAGTTGTTTGCCCTAGCATTGGAGTGATTGCACAATCAATAAGTTGGCCAAAAGTACTTTTGAAAAACTATTTTTCTCCCCCTGTGCCAGTGTTAATCGATTAACACTTTGCAGGGCAAAAGTGTTAATCGATTAACCAGTGTTATTTTGTTGTTTTTCAAGTGTTAATCGATTAACACTTTGATGGCCTTCTGTTAATCGTTGATCTTCTCTTTAGGCTTCCTTTAGAGCTTTTTCTTTCTCCCCTGCCGAGCCAGAGGTTCGTGCGCCGCACGACACTTAAGCACTGTACAACTTGGAGCTGTTACGCTGTCCGCTTCAACATCCGCACTACACCCTGTGTGTTAGAGAAGGAATGAGAAGGGATAATTCCTACTCTCATTCTGACCACTTCAGGTAGGGGACGAATGACCCTGTGCCTGGCTTAGTCATCTCTATCCTCAGGCAGTTGTGTATCTCCTTCCCCAGTCGAGTCAATCCTTGATTACTCCTTTCTCTTGCAATCTCTTTTGATCAATCATCATTCTTGGTTAAGATCATTGTTCTTTGGGTTAGTGATTCTCTTTATTTCAATACCCTACTCCTTTTATTGTGGTCAATCATTGCTCTTAGATTCCCCTGAAGAGTACCAATTCCTTTTCTTCGGTTAAACACAGTTTTCCTGTTAAACACCAAAACCCTTGCGGAGTTCGCAACCTTATCTTGGTTCTTCTCCCTTCGTTTGGTTAACCACTGCCTGTCATTTAAAACACCAATTTACACTTCTGTTAAGTTAACCACAGTCTATATGTTAACACGCTGAGTTTCTTTTGGGTTAATCACCTTCTCTTGGTTAATCACCCATTTTTTCAGTTAACCACAGCCCGTCTGTTAAAATACTGAACCCCCTTTTTTGAGTTAATCACCTTCTTTTGGTTAATCACTCGTTTCTTTCCGGTTAATCACAGTCTTTCTGTTAAAACCAAATCCCCAGCAGTTAGCAACCTTCTTTTGGTTCGAATACTTGCACCCTTGGGTTAGTAACCTTCTTTTGGTTCAAATACCCTTCCTTCGGTCAGTTACTGCTTGTTCAGTCAGTGTACCGAAGTCCTTTGGGTCACGACCTTCGCTTGGTCCCACACCCGTCCTTTGGGTCATGACCTTCGCTTGGTCCCCCACCCATCCTTTGGGTCACGACCTTCGCTTGGTCCCACACCCGTCCTTTGGGTCACGACCTTCGCTCGGTCCTACACCCATTCTGTTGGTTAATCACAGTTCATCTGTTAAAATCGTTCTCCCCGCACAGTTGTGATCTTCGCTTCTCGCGGTTAACCAGTGTCAGTCCGTTAATATACTGAATCCTGTTTCTCTTGGTTTTGACACCATTCATTTCGTTTTTCCCAGCACGGTCACCCCTTTCTGCTCGGGTTTCCCCAGTAGAGTTCTCTGTTCCCCACAGAGTCTTAACCCATTTTCCTATTCGGTTAACCACTGCTAGTTAGTTAATATACCAAGCGTTTACTCTTTTGATCCCCCAGTAGAGTCACTACCCTCTGGTCCCCAACAATGTCGCTTTGTTTGCTTACCTCCCTAGTGGAGTCTCTTTTATTCCTTTTTGCTCTTTTATCTTCTTGATTTTGACACCATTCTTGCACTTTATCCTCAACACAGCTACTGTCTTTCCTTTTGCACTCTTTTCTTGGTTTTGACACCATTTCTTTAGGATCCCCAGCGGAGTTTCCTTCTTTCTTTTGTTCCTTGTTTTGACACCGATTTCCTTTTCCTTTTCCATCTTAGTTCCATGAACTACAGAAGCTCTGATTCTGCATTCATTCGAATATATGATACGTGGGCACGAGATCGCGATGATCTTGGCGAGCACCCTTCCACACTTCCATCCTTCTTCCATTCCCCTTTCTTTTCCCTGGTTCCATGAACTACGGAGCTCTGATTTCCTCATTGCACTATAAGGGTACGTAGGCACGAGGGCCCTAATCCTCCGCGAGCACTTTTTTTTTCCTTTTCTCCTCTCTCTCTCTCTCTCTCTCTCTCTCTCCTTTTCTTTTAGCTAGAAGCCTTTAGGTAGATAACCCATCCAAGCTTAGAAGCAAGCAAAATGGTTTCGGTCGAGTACGACAGATCCGTAAGGTTCTAGTACCTTCCTTTCGCATAACCGACCCCCGTTCCCGTTTCTCTTCCTCTTGGGTTTTATCGATATTTTCCCTGTCCTTTGGGACTAAATAAAGTTCAGTGGTGACTTTGTTGTATCTTTGAGTGTGCGATTCACTCAGGTATAAACCAGCCATCTTCAGCTGGCGACTCTGCTGGGGACTCCTTGTGCTTGCAGGTTGGGGTCTCGCCTAGTTTTGTTTGCTTTTCTTGATTGCTTGGGTGTTTATCTTTTGCGCTTTATTTGCTTTATACTTTTATGTAGCTTTGTGTTTATTTACTGCATTTCTTTACTGCTTTGAAAATTCATATGCTGCATATTCTGGATATCTGCTATATTTTCTGCTGTTGCTGGGATGGGTGGATATTATTGGAGAGAAAAGTCCTAACATCGGGCTTAGTATACACATAGGCTAGAATGTGGATAGTTGTGAGGCCTACGTCTTGCGCGTTGGGTTACCACGAGAGCCACATCCTAGATCGTGATTCGCTTGAGAATATTTCCGTCCTGTGAGAATTCACTATGGCGAGATGTTTTCATTCTGAGTCCTATGGTTTGGGCGACCTTTCTAGGGACCACCTTGTTGTGTCTAGATCACACCTGTGAGAGGGATAGGTTTTTACAAGAAACCAAGCCACTTCATACCTTTGTTCTCTCACACACGTCAGATTTTGCACCGACACATCAGATTATGTTGCACCGACACAGAATTATATGCAGATATCCGGATTGTTCAGATTTGATTATTCAGACAGTGTTGGCTTCCTATTGCTTGTGTTGCATATCATTTCATCATGTGAATTAAATTTTGCATGTGCATTTCCAGGTTTTCGAAGACTTATTCTTTGTTGACATTATCATAGAGATGAGTACTGGTTGTCGAGGCATTTTTAGCTACAAGTTTGTGGAGCATATGCTTGGTATTTTGAGAGGTTTAGCATCCCGTGTGGTTGAAGATAACAGAGGGGTTTTCAAAGACAGTTATGGTAATCTGTTGTCCATCCTCAATACTGAAGTCAACATCACCGCCATTCATACTCTGGTTCAGTTCTATGATCCGCCACTTAGGTGCTTCACATTTCAGGATTATCAGCTAGCACCTACACTCGAGGAGTATGCTTATATTCTTGGGGTTGAGATCAAGAAGCAGGTTCCTTTTGTCTACACCAGTGGTTATCCGAAGTTTCCTCTTATTGCAAATGCACTTTGCATTAGTAAAAAGGATGTGGAGGATAATCTCAAGACCAAAGGGAAGGGTATTCGAGGGTTTGCTTCGAAGTTCTTGGTTGATAAGGCCACTTTTGCTAAGGATGGAAACTGGAAGGCTTTCAACGCCGTTCTTGCTTTGCTGATATATGGGATTGTCTTGTTTTTGAACATGGAGGATTTCGTAGATCATGCTGCCATCAGTATTTTCTTGTCCAAGAACCCTGTTCCGACACTTCTTGCTGATGCATATCATTCTATTCATTCAAGGAATGAAAAGAAAAAGGGAACCATTTTCTGTTGTGCTCCTCTACTGTACCGATGGTTTATGTCTCATCTTCCACAGAAGGGTCCCTTTGTTGAGAATAAGGGTAATCTCAAGTGGTCTCAATGAATCATGTCTCTTACTGATGATGGCATTTCTTGGTATTCTCGAGTCTTCGACGATATTAAGATCATTCTTCATTGTGGGAAATTCTCCAATGTGCCTCTCTTGGGTACAAAAGGGTGGAATTAACTACAATCCGAGACTTGCCTTCCGACAGCTGGGGTATCCTATGGCTGTCAAGCCTCATCCTGAGGTAGTGGAAGAGTTCATCTTTCATGAAGGGGTTGATGACATGGGTTTGCTGAAGAGGTTTAGTGCTGCTTGGACTCAGATTCACTCCGAAGGAAGGGCCGATTTGGGTAAGAAGAATTGCGTAGCTAAGGAAGCTTAAATACTTTGGGTCAAAGAGCGCGTCAAAGAGATCTTGTTGCCATTCTCTTTCGAGCCTTCCATAAATGCCAAGCCTCCTGAACTTGTTATTGTTCCTCCATCTGAGGTCGATCAACTAAAGTTGACTATTGAGAAGCTGAAGAAGGAGAATGTTGATCTTCGTCTCAACCTTGTTAGAGTCACTTCTGAGAAGGATAGTCTACAGATTGAGCTCCGCCAAAAGCGTGAGCGCATACTCAAAGAGGTGGAGGTTGAACAGAATAAGCGCAGGAAAGTGGGTGATGCTTTGAAGAGCACATATGAGGGACTTGCTTCAAAGAAGAGACAACTCGCCGATACCCAGTATCAAGCCTACAAGGATGAGTTGAGCTACACGAAACAACTAGAAGAGCTTCGAGGGAAATTATCCGAGTTCAAGACAAAGTGGCAAAGTGAGCAAGACCGGGCTAATCAGTTAGCAAAGGACTTTTCTCAGTGTCAAGCCCAGCTCGACAAAGTCTTCGGTGAGATTCAGAAGTTGCAAAATCAAGCACATCAGAGCCGAGAGTAAGTTAGTCAGCTCAACACGGAGAGCACTCATTGGGAGCATCAAAGCCGTCATCTGGAAAACCTCCTGGATCAGAAAGAGGCCTTTCTTCAGGATATACTTCAGGGACCCAACCATTCTTTGTTGCGCAACCTCTTGAAGGATGCGAAGTATTAGAGTGAGAGGCACGACCGTCTAGCTAGATTTGCTGAGCATGCACTGGAGGACTTGCCTGGGTTGTTGAGAGATGCATATGCTGATGTATTGCCGCACCAGCTTCCTTGGACTGTTTTCCACTTCTTGTCTATTTGTAGGGTGGTATTTGAAAGGATCCATGCAGATTTTGTTGTAGCCCAAAAGGCAGATATTTGATGTATACTTAACTTGTATTTCTTTCCTTTATTGTTGAATGAATGAAGTTGCTCGCCAATCTTATCTTTTGCACCTTTACAGGTATGCTTTATGATTATTGCCAACAAAGATAAGTTTAAGAATTCCTGGAATTTAAAACTTTATTTTTGCATGCATAGCATACATTCATTTGCACACATATGCACGTCTCTTCATCCGGAAAACTGTTGCTCATCCTTGTCCGTCTTCCTTGTAGCAAGACGACGACTCGACATCGGTATTTTACTCGCTCAAACAAATCCAGAATCATGGCTGAATTCAAAGCTGAGAACGCTGCTTATAAGGAAACTCTGGCTCAATTCCAAGGTCGGATGGATCAGTTTCAGATAAACATGGATGTCATTATGGAACTCCTTAATGCCCAGAGGGATGTCGCTGCTGCTGCTTCTGTTGTTGCAATTGCTACTGACGTAACCGTTATCACTCCTGTTGTGACTGCTTCTCCTGTTGTTACAACTACTCCTACTGTTATTCCTTCTCCTGCTATTGTTGAAGTGCCAGTTGAGCCTGTGAATCAGCCTGTTGTTCATCCGAAAAATTCTCAATCCATTTTGAACAAGATGCCCGCTGGTTTTCCTTGGGGCATGCCTCCGAGTTACACTCCTCAGATTGCAAATAATGGTAGTGCCTTCATACCATATCAGCCGTTTGTTGTACCAGTGCCTAATGGGAATGCTGCTGCGTATCCATGGGGCATGCCTACTCCGGTTCCACCTCCGGTGGTGAATAATGATCATGAGAATCTTCAGGATCAGACTCGTCAAACTTCTGGGTTGGATGACATTGAAACACCTGATGAAGAAGAGCATGTGTATAGGGGTCCTCCTATTCATGTTCCGGTTTCATCTCAAGCTGCTCAAACTATTGTTCAGAATGCTCATCCTGGAATGTTCTACCCTAAGGCATCTTCATCCGCTGTGATACCTCCTCCGAATTATTCGTTTGGTGTTCAGAATGCTGGTCAGATGATTAATCTGGGATTGGTGTATCCTTCTCAGTTTGTTACTCCGCAAGTGCACGCTCTGGCCGCATCTCAGCTGCCAAATCCTCAGATTCTTGTCAGGACCGCTAATCAGAATAGACCTGCTGACTACAAGTTGTTGGAAGACCGAATCAGGGCTATTAAGGGGTTTTCTACTTTTGGCATGGAGGCCAAGGACTTGTGTTTGGTTCCGAATGGACTATTACCGCAAAAATTCAAGATACCTGAGCTGCCAAAGTACAAAGTTTTGAGTTACCCGCGTAGTCACATCACTATGTACTGCAGGAAGATGACATACTATATTGATAACGATGACTTGCTAGTTCATTGTTTTCAAGATAGTTTGTCTGGTGCTTCATTGGATTGGTACATAGGCTTAGAGCGCAGCAAAATTCGTACTTGGAGGGATTTGTCTGAAGCATTCTTGAAATAGTACAAATACAATCTTGATTTGGCCCCTACCAGATTGTAGTTGCAAAACCAATCTCAGCGCTCAGCTAAAACATTCAAAGAGTATGCACAAAGATGGCGTGAGATGGCATCTCGTGTGTGGCTTGCTCTCTGACAACGAGTTGGTTGACATCTTTATTGGTACATTGCAAGGATCCTATTATGAGAAAATGGTGGGTAGTTCTTCATCGAACTTCGCTGACATTGTAACCATCAGTGAACGGATTGAGAACGGTTTGAAGACTGGAAAGATTCCTGGAGCTACTACCCAGCAGCCGACCACTAGAAAGTCTCAGAACAATCAGTTAAAGAAAACGGAAGGTGAAGCCAACGCTATAACAACTCAAGTTTCTCCTCAGTATCAAGCTCCCATGGCTCCCATGCCATATTATCCATATCTGTACATTGCTGCTATACAATATCAACAACCTCCATACCAGTATCATCCGCAATAACCAGTTCAGAATGCTCAGAATCAGCAATAACTGCAACGTCAGCAACAAACTCAACAAAACAACAAAGATCAGCAGAATCAAAACCGTCAAAACAACAACAATCAAGGAAATCGCAAGCGTCCGAATTTTGACAGAATTCCGGTGTCATACACTGAATTATTTCCTTACTTGGTTCACCAAGGGGCAATCGTTCCCAAGCAGATCGCACCTGCGATTCCTCCATTTGGCCCGAAGCATAATCCAAATGCGTCTTATGCTTATCACGTTGGATACATAGGACATACGATAGAGGACTGTTTTGTTTTCAAAACCAAAGTTCAGGAACTCATTGATAAGAAGATTCTGAATTTCGCTGAGGAAGGACCTAACATTTAGAATAATCCGTTGCCAAATCACGGTGGACCCGCGGTTAACATGATTGAGGATAATTCAAGGGCTGAATTGATCATGGATGTTGACGAGGTAAAAACTCCGATGACTGTGGTTTTCAAGAGATTGAATGAGCATGGGTTGTTGAAAGGATTGCATGGTAAAGTGTCAGATTTGTGACGATAATCCCAACCAGTGTCGAAGGCTGAAGGGTTGTGTCCAGATTTTGATGAACCAAGGTGAGGTCCAATTTGCCAGATCTAAGCCTGTTGAGAAAGTTGCTACCATTGAGCCGCTCGCCATCGTCTATAGGAAGATTCCTATTGAATCCCCTAAGCGGAAGAAGGTACAACCCATCGTTGTTTGCCTGCCAAATCCGTTTCTGTATCAAAATTCTAAGGAGGTACCTTGGAGGTATGGGTCTACTATGTTTTCTGAGGATCAAGAGATAAGGTTTGCGGAATCTGAAATTGAAAATGTTACAGCCGTTAGAGGTATGACTCGTAGTGGATGAGTGTTTGCTCCATAGGTCACTACAAAGCCGGTTCAAGTTCTAATTGTTGTTCCTCCCAAGGAAACGCCTGCATCTGCAACCCCTGATGTTCAACAAGGGGCATCTACTATTATTCCAGTGCCAACCATCTCGTTTGGGGATATTTCAAAGAGCAAAGAGACACTTGATGATCAAGAGTTCCTTAAGTTAATTAAGAAAAGTGATTTTAAAATTGTGGATCAGTTGGGACAGACACCCTCAAGGATCTCAATTTTATCCTTACTTATGAGCTCGCCCACGCACAGATCAACTTTGTTGAAGGTCTTGAACGCTGCCCATGTTATGCACGATATATCTGTTGTCGACTTCGATGACGTAGTGGCCAACATAATTGCAAGTTGGTATTTGGGTTTTAATGAATCAGAATTACCTCCTGAAGGAGCTGCCCACAACAAAGCGCTGCATATATCCGTCACCTGTACATACATCCTCTTATCTCGTGTTCTAGTGGACACCGGTTCTTCCCTCAATGTGATGCCCAAGGGCACATTGAGTCAATTACTGGTAGGAGGAAGCGAGATGAGGCCAAGCTCCTTAGTCGTCAGAGCCTTTGATGGTTCTCGAAGGCAACTCATCGGAGAAGTGGATTTACCCATCAAGGTTGGACCGCATTTGTTCACCATTACTTTCCAAGTGATGGACATCAATCTGGCGTACAGTTACCTATTGGGTCGCCCGTGGATTCACGCCGTAAGGGCAGTTACATCCACTTTACATCAGAAATTGAAATTCATGTTTGACAATCAGCTGGTCATTGTCTGTGGCGAAGAAGATCTGATTGTGAGCGAGCTATCATCTTTCTGATACGTCGAGACCGAAGAAGGCAAAGCTGAGGTGCCGTTGCAGTGTCTCGAATTCGAGGATGTCAGCTCTGCTTCAACTAGTCAAAGTAGATCACCGTAAGTCACCTTAGCATCTGCTAAGAGTGCTAAAGAGACCATCGAGAGAGGTGCCTTGCCAGGATGGGGGCATGTGATTGATGTGGTTGAGAAGCATAATCGATTTGGATTGGGTTACTTTCCTAGTCGACGATCTAGTCCACATGATCCGAAGCAATGCAATTTGATCAAGTTCAGTAGCGCGGGTTTTCAGATGGGTGACATTGTGGCAGCCCTTGATAATGTTGGTCCCAGTAACCAGACTTCAAGCTTTATGTGCAAGTGTCCGCCAGGTTTCAAGCTCAACAACTGGACATCTACCTTGATTCCTGTGGTTTTTCCATATAACATGTAATGCATTTTGCTTTCTCGTTCCCTCGTCCTCGCCCGAGATGAGTGGATAGCTTGTAAAGGGCCTCACGCTTTTGCAATATTATGTGATCAATAAATAAAATTTTTTTTGCATTCAAAATCATGCTCTATTTTCTTTCTTTATTTTACTTTTCACAAACAAATGGCAAAAGTTTCTTTTATTTTCACTTTCAAAATAGCTCATTCTAAACATATTCATAAACATGCAGAATAAATAAATGCATTGATAACAACATGCAAACATCCGTTGTAATTCTGGGATTCCAATTAACCGAGCCGAAGAAGATGGTGAGGAAGATTGTGAATTACCGAATGAACTAGCAAGGCTCCTTAAGCACGAGCATAGAGAGATTCAACCGCATAAAGAGCCAGTAGAAGTGGTCAATCTTGGTACTGATGAGGTCAGAAGAGAAGTCAAGGTTGGTGCGTCCCTCGTAGAGCAAGTACACTCCGAGTTGGTCAAGTTATTGAAAGAATATGTGGATATCTTCGCCTAGTCCTATCAAGATATGCCTGGGTTGGATACCAATATCGTTGAACATCACTTGCCACTCAAGCTCGGATGTCCTCCTGTCAAGCAGAAGCTCAGGAAGACTAGACCCGACATGGCACTCAAAATCAGAGAAGAGGTAAAGAAGCAGCTTGATACTGGGTTCCTAGCCACTTCTGAATATCTTGAATGGATCGCCAACATCGTCCCGGTTCCAAAGAAAGATGGAAAAGTCAGAATGTGTGTGGATTATCGAGATCTCAACGAGGCAAGCCCGAAATATGATTTTCCTTTGCCTCATATTGACGTCTTGGTAGACAACACAGCTCAATTCTCTATCTTTTCATTTATGGACGATTTTTCAGGGTATAATCAGATCAAAATGTCCCCAGCTAATATGGAGAAGACTATTTTCATCACACCATGGGGTACATATTGTTACAAAGTCATGCCATTCGGTCTGAAGAATGCAGGGGCAACATACCAACGTGCCATGACAACCCTCTTTCACGATATGATTCATAAAGAGATTGGGGTTTATGTGGACGATATGATTGCCAAGTCCAAAACTAAATATGATCACTTGATTCATCTGAAGAAACTGTTTGGCAGACTTCGAAAGTTTAGACTGCGGTTGAATCCTGCGAAGTGCACCTTAGGAGTTTGATATGGTAAATTGTTGGGCTTTATTGTGAGTCAGAAAGGCATTGAAGTTGATCCTGACAAGGTTAGGGCAATTCAGAATATGCCGCCTCCCAAAACAAAAAAAGAAGTCTGTGGCTTTCTGGGTAGACTTAATTACATCTCAAGGTTCATTTCCCACTTGACGGCTACCTATGAACCAATGTTCAAATTACTAAGAAAAAATCAATCGGTTGAATGGAACAATGATTGTCAGGAATCATTTGACAAAATAAAACAATACTTGCAAGAACCACCGATCTTAGTACCGTCGGTTCCTGGTAGGCCTTTAATCATGTATCTCACCGTTCTCGATGAATCAATGGGATGTGTATTAGGTCAACATGATGACACTGGTAGAAAGGAACATGCAATTTACTATATGAGCAAGAAGTTCACTGATTGTGAGACCAGATACTCACTCTTGGAGAAAACTTGTTGTGCTCTGGTCTGGGCTGCTCGACGCCTAAGACAATACATGATTTGCCATACTACTTTGTTGATATCCAAAATGGATCCGATAAAGTATATATTTGAAAAGCTTGATGTCTCTGGAAGGATTGCTCGGTGGCAGATGCTGTTAACTGAGTATGATATCCAACATGTTACCCAGAAAGAAATAAAAGGGACGTCTTGTCTGACTACCTCGCCCATCAACCTGTAGAGGGTTATCAACAAATGAAGTTTGATTTTCCCGATGAGAATGTGCTGTTTATCAGAGATTATGAGACTCCAGACCCAGACATATGACCTGAACCAGGGGCGCGATGGACGTTCGTGTTCGATGGTGCTTCCAATTCTAAAGGTCTTTGAATCGGTGCTATCCTCATCTCTCCAACAGGTTTTCACCTTCCCTTCACTGCCAAATTATGCTTTGCATGCACCAACAATATGGCTGAATATGAAGCATGCATCTACGGTATTGAAGCAGCTATTGACATGAAAATTAAGATTTTTGAGGTCTATGGAGATTCTGCCTTGGTCATCGGCCAAGTCAGAGGGAACTTTGTGACTCGGGATTCCAAGCTGGTTCCGTACCAACAACACATAGCGAAATTGATTCCTTATTTTGATGAGATTTCTTTTCATCATATCCCTAGAGAGGAAAATCAACTAGCTGATGCTCTTTCCACTGTAGCATCCAAGTTCAAGGTCAAGTGGAAGAATGAAGCTCCTCATATCCGCATTAATCATTTGAACGAACCAGCACACTGTTTAACAATCGAGGATGAGTCTGATGACAAGCCTTGGTTCTACGACATTAAGAGATATCTGGAAAAATAGGTATATCTCGAGGGTATTACTATCACTGACAAGAAGGCTCTTAGGCGGCTCTGCGCCAAATTCTTCTTAAGTGGTGGTGTACTGTACAAGAGGAATTATGATTCCGTGTTGCTCAGATGCATGAATAGACACGAAGCAAACACGATCATAAGGTCCATACATGAAGGTTGCGAGGGTGTACATGCTAAGGGTCCTGCTATGGCAAAAAATGGAGGTAGATTGTTACAACTTTGCTAAAAGGTGTCACAAGTGCCAAATCTACGGAGACAAGATCCATGTGCCTCCAACTCCATTGAACGTTTTGACTTCACCTTGGCCATTCTCTATGTGGGGTATAGATATGATTGGAATGATCGAGCCAAAGGCTTCCAATGGTCATCGATTCATTCTGCTTGCTATCGACTACTTTACCAAGTGGGTTAAAGCTGTTTCTTACGCAAACGTTACGCGACAAGTGGTTGCCAGATTTATCAAGAAAGAGATAATCTGTCGTTATGGCATTCCTAGCAACATTATCACTGATAATGCAAGCAACCTAAACAACAAGATGATGAAGGAGTTGTGTCAAGAATTCAAGATCGAGCACCACAACTCTTCACCATATTAGCCCAAGATGAACGGTGCCGTCGAAGCAGCAAACAAAAACATCAAGAGGATTGTCCAAAAAATGGTCAAGACTTACAAGGATTGGCATGAAATGCTTCCCTTTGCGCTATATGGCTACAGAAATTCAGTTCGTACTTCTGCTAGGGCAACTCCGTATTCGTTTGTGTATGGTATGAAGGCTGTTTTACCCATTGAAGTCGAAATTCCTTCGCTCAGAGTCATCATGGAGGCAGGTCTTGATGAAGCTGAATGGGTCCAATCTAGATATGACCAGCTGAATCTCATCGAAGAGAAGCGCCTTACAGCCATTTGTCATGGACAATTGTATCAAAGACGTCTCAAGCGAGCTTTTGACAAGAAAGTTCTCCCTCGAACATTCTGTGAAGGAGAACTCGTGCTCAAGAGATATTCACCTGTTCACTCGGATCCACGAGGCAAGTGGACTCCCAATTACGAAGGACCCTTTGTTGTCAAGAAGGCCTTCTCAGGTGGAGCCCTGATCCTCACCACCATGGATGGGGAGGAGTTGCCATCGCCCGTGAACTCCGATGCAGTCAAAAAATATTATGCCTGAAAAAAATGGATAAGAGCCCGCTAGATTGACATCTGCAAGGACAATCTAGGCAAAAATGGGCGTCCTAATGGACCAAAAAAAGAAATGTCTATGCAAAAGTTAGGGACAATGAATAAAAAAACAATAGCAGCCCGCTAAGTTGAAAATCCGAAAGGGCGACTTAGGCAAAAATGGGTATCCCGGTGGACGAAAAAAATGTAAGAAATATGTCCAACCAAAAATTAGGGATAAAGGCATTGACTGTAAACCCTTGAGCCTCTCTTCATCATATCTAGACCTCAGACGGTAACAGAGCATTCGAATCATCATCCACTGGTGCAAGGTATTGGAGCCTAGACTTACAGTGGATGGTAGCCAATGTTGTAATCAATGCAAAACATGATTTCCCTTTGCCATTTACATTTGTTTTTCAATTTTATTGCAAATTTCCTCATCAAGGATTTTTGCATCCTTGTACACATCTTATGTACAAATGTTTTCATATTCAATAAAAATGCATCATTTGTTTTCTCATTTGTTTTTATTCCAGTATTTTGTTTGCAAAATAAATGATTATTTGGGGTCACATAATACTATAAAGTGTTGAGAAAAATAAAAAGCTAAATCAATGGAGAAAGCATTATGCATTGCATATTTTACCGAACTCCTGCAGGATAATCAGTAATATCCATTGGCAAGCCTAACGCCCGGCCAACAATGTAATGGATCTTTGAAGAAGCTATTATTGCATCAGTAGAGACATCTTTTCCCCAGCAAGTGTCATTATGGTTCTCCGGAAAGGTGGGATACCTTCCATATTCCTAGCAGATCCATAATGTCCCCAGTAGAGTGGTCGAGTGATGTATTTCAATCGGAGACTTGATTGTTCTTTTCCCCGGCACGGGCCGTGCATCATATCCAGCATGTCAAAACTATCACGCTTTAGTAGCAATACGACTTGGTTCCTCGTCTTTCCCAAGCAGAGAAGGTCCATCGAGCCTTGGGAACTCCCGGCAGCAAAGTCAGTGGCAGTTTAGAAATCGGAGTTTTTTTATTTTATTCCCCAGGCAGAGTAAGTCATGATGAAGAGATTGGTCTGATTATCTCATTCCCAGCAGTGTCAATGGTGATGGATTGGAGATTTGATCCTTCTTAGTTTCTTCCCCAACGGAGTCTTCACAATTTTTAGGTTCTGTTCGCAGCAGAGTTATCCCCCTTTGGGGGCCCTTCCCCAGCAGGTTTTTCCTTCACCTATGGGTTCTCTTCGTGATCGAGGATGTCGAGTTCATTTTGCTACAATCTCCGTCTAACTCTTGCGCATTACCTCAACCTGCACCTTTGCATCGCATGATATCAAGCATCATGTAAAACGTATACATGGCATATGCATCAAGCATACGCCTTTTCCTTTGGCCTGATTCATCCATCTAGCAGATATTCAGCCAAACTTTGCACCTATCAAACTCTCTACATTTTGTACCTTTTCTCTTGTCATCGTGTCAGCCAAATTTTCGAGCTACTCTTTATTTAATCCCCTTCTACCTCGAATCATCGAAAAGCTGGCGCAATTCGAACATTCAAGTCCAAGAGGATTAAATAGGGGCAGCTGTCATAACCCAAAATTTGACCTCCCCTTTTTCCTTTTGCATAAGCATGTGCATTCGCATCGCCGGCATACGCATTCACACTTTTCCTATGTGTTTTTTGTTGCAGGAATAGTTAGGTTTTCCAAGCTCGATTAATCGCACCCTCACAAGGTCATCACATCATCAAAACAAGCACAAAACAAGGGTTTCTATGCCTATTCATCAAAGCAAGAGGTTGAAAATCGGAACCGTGGACACAACACCTTTTTTCAAGCAAATTTGGGGAATTTTTGCTTGGTTAATCGATTAACTATTTGCAGTGCAAATGTGTTAATCGATTAACACGTGCAAATTTTGCAGAATTTGCTTCTTTTTCAAGACAACAACTTTCCCTCCACATTTTGAAATTCTACATTAGTCTAGTAGCATGTGGAACATTCTAGAGTATTTAAGAATTCACTTACATTTACTCCAATGCATCATTTCTAAATAAGTGCACCGTGCTCCTTGATTTCCAAGTATGTGGACCTTTGGATGTTTGGAGTTCACATTGGGATTGTTACTGAGTTGATCCTAACTAACCGAGTTAACCGCTTGACTCGGTGAGTCAGGCCTAACTAACTCCTAGCCTAGTTCCAAACCACCCAAAGCTAAGTCTAAACCTAATTCCAAACCTCTCACACTCCAAACCAAAAGTCTATATAAACACACCTTCACTCACTTTTCAAAGGATCCACAATCTTAACCATTTTCACACAAATTTCTCACACTTCACTCTCTATTCTCTCACAATCTCTCTGAATTTTTTCTGTTACTCCTTCATCTTCATCTCAATTCTCCTCACCAAACCTCACTAAAGCTCTTAATTCTCCATTGAATAAAAGCTATTTTCACCTTGAAAGTGCTTTTTCTTGAGCTTAACCTTCATCATCATTCCATTCTACTGGATTTTGTGTGCTTCAGTAGCTTTTGGATTCATCTCAAGTGATTACTTCAAGCTTCTTCGATGATAATTCGCATTTCGGAGTTTTTGTCACAATTCGTCCAATTTCGATACGTTTCAGCTATAATTGAAGATTCCTCTGGTTTTCTTTGATTATCTTTGCCAAGAACACTTTGCAACAATCACAAAGACAAATCTCCGACTTGTAGGTTGGTAGATCTTACTCGTTTTTCTGTTTCGAACATTTTCGTATCATTCGCGATGTAGGTTCGATGTTTTTGCATGTGAATTGATTATACCATTACTTGATCCATGATCTTGATGATTTAATTGATTCTATTGTTGATTATTTGCTGTTTTTAAACTTGATTTTTCGTGCATAGTTGTTTTCCCTAGCATTGGAGTGATTGCACAAACAATAAGTTGGCCAAAAGCACTTTTGAAAAACTGTTTTTCTCCCCCTGTGCCAGTGTTAATCGATTAACACTTTGCAGTGCAAAAGTGTTAATCGATTAACACTGAACCAGAAGGCCATTTTCATGTTTTTTCAAGTGTTTTTGATATGCTTTCTCATTCTAACTTCCATGGATTGATATGCTTGATTTTTATGGACGTTTTAAGTGTCATTTAACTTCTGTTTGAAGCATATTCATGAACTCTCAATGCACGATTTTGATTATTCAATTTAATCACATTCTTGGCATTATGTGAACACATGCTTTCTTGCACTTTCTTTGATCACAATAACATGATGTTGTGTTGCATTTTGTGTATCATTTGGCACTGTTTTGCACTTTCTATATTTGCTTTGCATTAGGTTTGTTCTCAAGAAAATAAACTTAATCTTGTATAATCAATAATTCACACCTTTTGCTTTAATGATTTTTCATTCTCTTTGGAAAATTATTAGCATATCAATTCCCTTTGATTGATTAATCGAAACTTCACTTCGATTAGTTGATCTCTCCCCTTGATCTTCTCTTTAGGCTTCCTTTAGAGCTTTTTCTTTCTCCCCTGCCGAGCCGGAGGTTCGCGCGCTGCACGACACTGGAGCACTGTACAACTTGGAGCTGTTATGCTATCCATTTCAACTTCCGCACTACACTCTGTGTGTTAGAGAAGGAATGAGAAGGGAGAGTTCCTAATCTCATTCTAACCACTTCAGGTAGGGGACGAATGACCCTGTGCCTGGCTTAGTCACCTCTATCCTCAGGCGGTTGTGTATCTCCTTCCCCAGTCGAGTCAATCCTTGATTACTCTTTTCTCTTGCAATCTCTTTTGATCAATCACAATTCTTGGTTAAGATCATTGTTCTTTGGGTTAGCGATTCTCTTTGTTTCAATACCCTACTCCTTTTATTATGGTCAATCATTGCTCTTTGATTCCCCTGAAGAATACTAATTCATTTTCTTCGGTTAAACACAGTTTTCCTGTTAAACACCGAAACCCATGCGGAGTTCGCAACCTTATCTTGGTTCTTCTCCCTTCGATTGGTTAACCACTACCTGTCAGTTAAAACACCAATTTTCATTTCTGCTCAGTTAACCACAGTCTATCTGTTAACACGCTGAGTTTCTTTTGGGTTAATCACCTTCTCTTGGTTAATCACCCATTTTTTCAGTTAACCACAACCCGTCTGTTAAAATACCGAACCCCCTTTTTTGAGTAAATCACCTTCTTTTGGTTAATCACTCGTTTCTTTCCGGTTAATCACAGTCTTTCTATTAAAACCAAATCCGCAGCAGTTAGCAACCTTCTTTTGGTTTGAATACTTGCAACCTTGGGTTAGTAACCTTCTTTTGGTCCAAATACCCTTCCTTCGGTCAGTTACTGCTTGTTCAGTCAGTGTACCGAAGTCCTTTGGGTCACGACTTTCGTTTGGTCCCACACCCGTCCTTTGGGTCATGACCTTCGCTTGGCCCCACACCCGCCCTTTGGGTCACGACCTTCGCTCGGTCCTACACCCGTTCTTTTGGTTGATCACAGTTCATCTGTTAAAACCGTTCTCCCTGCATAGTTGCGATCTTCGCTTCCCTCGGTTAACCACTGTCAGTCAGTTAATATACTGAATCCTATTTCTCTTGGTTTTGACACCATTCCTTTCGTTTTTCCCAGCGCGGTCACTCCTTTCTGCTCGGGTTTACCCAGTAGAGTTCTCAGTTCCCCACAGAGTCTTAACCCCTTTTCCTATTCGGTTAACCACTTCCAGTCAGTTAATATACCAAGCGTTTACTCTTTCGATCCCCCAGTAGGGTCACTACCCTCTGGTCCCCAACAATGTCGTTTTATTTGCTTACCTCCCCAGTGGAGTCTCTTTTATTCCTTTTTGCTCTTTTATCTTCTTGGTTTTGACACCATTCTTGCACTTTATCCTCAGCACAACTACTGTCTTTCCTTTTGCACTCCTTTCTTAGTTTTGACACCATTTCTTTAGGATCCCCAGCGGAGTTTCCTTCTTTCTTTTGTTCCTAGTTTTGACACCACTTTCCTTTTCCTTTTCCGTCTTAGTTCCATGAACTACAAAAGCTCTGATTCTGCATTCATTCGAATGTATGATACGTAGGCACGAGATCGTGATGATCTTGGCGAGCACCCTTCCACACTTCCATCCTTCTTTTATTCCCCTTTCTTTTCCCTGGTTCCATGAACTACGGAGCTCTGATTTCCTCATTGCACTATGAGGGTACGTAGGCACGAGGGCCCTAATCCTCCGCGAGCACTTTTTTTTTTCCTTTTCTCCTCTCTCTCCTTTTCTTTTAGCTAGAAGTCTTTAGGTAGATAACCCATCCAAGCTTAGAAGCAAGCAAAATGGTTCCCGTCGAGTACGACAGATACGTAAGGTGCTAGTACCTTTCTTTCGCATAACCGACCCCCATTCCCGTTTCTCTTCCCCTTGGGTTTTATCGATATTTTCCATGTCTTTTGGGACTAAATAAAGTTTGGTGGCGACTCTGTTGTATCTTTGAGTGTGTGATTCACTCAGGTATAAACCAGTCATCTTCATTAATATAATAAACAATGAGCAGTATCTACCAACACATCACTGTTACCCAAGTCACAAAAATATCATGTGATCTGACAAAATATCTATGTGATAATGCTTGTGTGTATAATTACCCTTTTTCCCTCATGTCTATTATAAAAACAAGAAACGAATCATGTCATTCTTGTCCAGTTCAATATTGGGGCCTTAGACATTTATCCTGTTATGTAGGATGGGCAAATTCCTTCTAGGTCACTCATGTCCCTCAACATGATTTATGGAGTACCCATCAACAATATTTATGTTCATCCAGTTACAGACAATGTTTGATCAACAATAAAGTACTTGACTCCACATCTAGGATCCATAGTGGTTTCAGGTCAAAGGATGGTATACATCATTATAAATATGAGAATAGCTTATGACACTTTGCATAGCATTCTATTTAGAATTCTCATAGTGAGTCAATTTAGTATGAATATTACTTTTAATATTCATGCATATGTGAAGACTTGATAACTATTTATCCATAATCCTTGAGATGTGATCATCATTGAATCCACATAATAGTCTCAATGCTTTAATGTTATCTCATTTCTCAATAAAGCTCGACTATGGATACTTTAAGATTAATGTTTAAATGTTTATGGGATCTCATTATTAAGTTACACTTAATGTTTCATTAAATGAATTAGCTATTATAGGGACTTTATTATTTTGAAAAAACAAACATAATAAATAAATGCATTTTAATTATCAATAAATAATTTGATACAAGTATCAAGTTCTAATAAAACTATTGGCCTGTAGGGCTTACACGGACATGAATACCCCAAAGTTCCCTAATATCAATGATGTGTGATTGTTGCATTAGATATTTTTAGGGATCAGATTTCCTATAGATGTTCCCTACAGATGGCAATTGTTCTTTATGTTGCATTGTTAGTGCGTGAGGCACTTTGAGGAGAGAAAGAGAGAGAATAAGGGAAATATTATTGAATTGAATTGTTAAAAACTGAATTACAACGTGTCTATTTATACACCTAAGTGACCTGACTAAAATAACAAACTCTAAATAACTTTGGGCTTGGGCTAACACAACTTGGATTATATTTAAATATTAAATCTAATCTAGATGTGGAATTTTCGTGTATACTAAGTCTGGCCAAATGCCACATAAGTCACACTACTTTCCACTCTAATCATGGGTGTATACTCAAGCCTGAGTATTGGGCTTATCTCTCAAGTAGAAACCCAACCGACAATAGCAAAGAATATAGCAGATATCCAGAATATGCAGCATATGAGTATTTAAAGCAGTAAAGAAATGCAATAAATAAACACAAAGCAATTAAAGCGTAAAGATAAAACTAGTAAAGCGCAGAAGATAAACACCTAAACAAGCAAGAAAGCAAACAAACTAGGCGAGACCCCAACCTGCAAGCGCAAGGACTCCCCAGCAGAGTCGCCAGCTGAAGATGGGTTGTTTATACCTGAGTGAATCGCACACTCAATGATATAACAGAGTCACCACCAAACTTTATTTAGTCCCAAAGGACAGAGAAAATATCGATAAAACCCAAGGGGAAGAGAAACGGGAACGGGGGTCGGTTATACGAAAGGAAGGCACTAGCACCTTACGCATCCGTCGTACTCGACGGGAACCATTTCGCTTGCTTCTAGGCTTGGATGGGTTATCTATCTATAGGCTTCTAGCTAAAAGAAGGAGAAGAGAAGAGAAAAGAAAAAGAAAGAAAGAAAGAAGAGTGTGAGTGCTCGCGGAGGATTGAGGCCCTCGTGCCTACGTACCCTCATAGTGCAATGAGGAAATCAGAGTGCCGTAGTTCATGGAACCAGGGACAAGAAAGGAATGGAAGAAAGAAGGGTGGAAGGGTGGAAGTGTTCTTGCTAAGATCATCGCGATCTCGTGCCTACATATCATACATTCGAATGAATGCAGAATCAGAGCTTCTGTAGTTCGGGGAACTAAGACGAAAAAAAGAAAAGGAAAGTGGTGTCAAAACCAAGAGCAAAAGGGTAGAGACAAAATCCGCCGGGGATCCAAAGAAATGGTGTCACAACCGAGAAAGGAGTGCAAAGGAAAAGATAACTGTATTGAGGATAAAGTGCAAGAGTGGTGTCGAAACCAAGAAAGAAACTCCGCTAGGAGATAAAAGGAAAAGAGCTCGAAAAACAAGGAATGGTGTCAAAACCAAGAGAGAAGAGCAAGAGCATTGGTGTCAAAACCAAGAGAGAAAGATCGATAGAAAGAGCAATGGAAAACTCCACTGGGATAGCAAGAAGCGAAATGCTAGAGATTGGCTCTGTGGGGATGAAAGTATAGGTATCAACATGCTGAGGCAAAACTGAGTGATCTGGTGAGCAGTGCTAAACTTGGGAACGGGTGTAGGACCGAATGAAGGTCGTGACCCAAAGAGCAGAAGTAGGACCAAGCGAAGGTCGTGACCCAAAGAGCGGGTGTGTGACCAAGCGAAGGTCGTGACCCAAAGTGCGGGTGTGGGACCAAGCAAAGATCGTGGCCCAAAGGACGGGTGTGGGACCAAGCGAAAGTCGTGACCCAAAGGACAGGTGTGGGACCAAGCGAAGGTCGTGACCCAAAGGACGGGTGTGGGACCGAGCAAAGGTCGTGACCCAAAGGACGGGTGTGGGACCAAGCAAAGGTCGTGACCCAAAGGACGGGTGTGGGACTAGGAAAAGGTCGTGACCTAAAGGACGGGTGTGGGACCAGGCAAAGGTCTTGATCCAAAGGAGTTCGATATATTGACTGAACAAACAGTACCTGACCTAAGAAAGGGTATTTGAACCAAAAGAAGGTTACTAACCCAAGGGTGCAAGTATTCGAACCAAAAGAAGGTTGCTAACTGCTGGGGATTCGGTTTTAACAGAAAGGCTGTGATTAACCGAAAAGAAAACGAGTGATTAACCAAGAGAAGGTGATTAACTCAAAGGGCTCAGTGTTTTAACAGGCTAGCTATGGTTAACTGGATAAAAGGGTGATTAACCAAGAGAAGGTGATTAACCCAAAGGAAACTCAGTGTATTAACAGGTAAACTGTGGTTAACTGAGAAGAAGTGCACATTTGGTGTTTTAACTGACAAGCAGTGATTAACCAAACAAAGGGAGAAGAACCGAGAGAAGGTTGCGAACTCCTGGGAATGCGGTTTTTTAACAGAAAGATTGTGTTTAACCGAAGAAAGGAAATGAAACTTTCATGGGGAATCAAAAAGTAATGATTGACCACAAGAAAAGAAACTAGGGTATTGAAACAAAGAGAGTTGTTAACCCAAAGAACAATGATCTTAACCAAGAAAAAGATGATGGATCAAAGAGAGATTGAGAGGAGCACAAGTGATCAAGGATCTACTCGACTAGGGAAGGAGAAACACTACAACTTAAGGATAGAGGTGACTATTCTCAGCGAGAGGGCCAAATGCCCTTACCCAATAAATAGTCAGAATGAGGGTAGGACAATTCCATCCTCATTCCTTCTCTAGCACTCAAAGTATAGTGCGGAAATTGACACAGACAGCATAACAACGCCAACTTGTAAGTGCTCCATTACATCGTGTGTCGTGCAAATCTCTGACTCCGTGAGAGAAGAGAGAAATAAAGCTCTAAAGGAAGCCTAAAGAGAAGCACAAAGGAAGGGTCAACTAATCGAAACAAAGTTTCGAATAGTTAATCAAGGGGAAATGATATGCTAACAATTTTCCAAAGAGAATGGAAAACCATTAAAGAAAAAGGTGTAAATTGTTGATTATACAAGATTAAGTTTATTCTCTTGAGAACAAACCTAATGCAAAGCAAATAGAGAAAGTGCAAAACAGTGCCAAGGGATACACAAAATGCAACACAAAATCATGTTATTGTGGTCAAAGAAAGTGCAAGAATTAGCATGTTCAAACAAATATCAAGAACACCTAATTGCAAGAATTGATAAATAAAACATTGAATTAATGTAAATATGCTTTAAACAGAGGTTAACAGCACTTAAAACATGCATAAATATCAAGCATATCAATCCATGGAAGTTAGAATGAGAAAGCATGTCAAACACACTTGAAAAAGCATGAAAATGGCCTTCTGGTTCAGTGTTAATCGATTAACACTTTTGCACTGCAAAATGTTAATCGATTAACACTTGAAAATTTGCAAAATAACACTGGTTAATCGATTAACACTTTTGCGCTGCAAAGTGTTAATCGATTAACACTGGCACAGGGACAGAAAAACAGTTTTTGAAAAGTGCTTTTAGGCAACTTATCGAATGTGCAATCACTCCAATGCTAGGGCAAACAAATTATGCACGAAAAAATAAATTTAAAAACAGCAAATGATCAACAATAGAATCAATTAAATCGCCAAGATCATGGATCAAGCAATGGTATAATCAATTCATATGCAAAACAACGAAACTACATCGCGAATGATACGAAAACGTTCGAAACAGAAAAATGAGTGAGATCTACCAACCTACAAGCCGGAGATTTGGCTTGGTGATTGTTGCAAAGTGATCTTGATGCAGATAAACAAAGAAAACCAGAGGAAATCTTCAAACGTAGCCGAAACGTATCGAAACCGAGCAAATTACGACGAAGTTCCGAAATGCGAATTCGAACCGTAGAATCTTGAAGCAAACACTTGAGATGAATCCAAAAGTTAATAGAACTCCAGAAACTTAAGTATAATTACAAGATGATGAAGATAATCAAAGAAACCAGCGAAATCTTTAATCATAGCCGAATCGTATCGAAACCGAGCAAATTACGACGAAAACTCCGAAATGAGAATTATCACCGAAGAAGTTTGAAATGATCACTTGAGATGAATCCAAAAGCTACTGAAGATCCATAAAAATCCAATAGAATGGAATGAGGATGAAGGTTAAGCTCAAGAAAAAGCACTTTCAAGGTGAAAGTAGCTTTTCTTCAATGGAGAATTAAGAGCTTTGGTGAGGTTTTGGAAGAGAATTGAGATGAAGATGAAGAAGTAGCAGAGAAAAATCAGAGAGAATGTGAGAGAATTAATTGTGAAGTGTGAGGAATTTGTGTGAAAATGGTTGTGGAAGTTATGGAGGCTTTGTGAAAGTAGTGAAGCTTTGTTTATATAGACTTTTGGTTTGGAGTGTGAGAGGTTTGGAATTTGGTTTGGACTTAGCTTTGGGTGGTTTGGAACTAGGCTAGGAGTTAGTTAGGCTTGACTCACCGAGTCAAGCGGTTAAATCGGTTAGTTAGAACCAACTCGGTAACAATCCTAATGTAAGCTCCAATCATCCAAAGGTCCACATACTTGGAAATCAAGGAACATTGTGCACTTATTTGAAAATGATGCATCAGAATAAATTCGAGTGGATTCTTGAATACTCCAGAATGTTCCACATGCTACTAGACCAATGTAGAAGTTCAAAATGTGGAGGGGAAGTTGATGTCTTGAAAAAACAGCAAATTCTGCAAGATTTGTATGTGGTAATCGATTAACACATTTGCACTGCAAATGGTTAATCGATTAACCAAGCCAAAAATGCCCAAATTTGCCTGAAAAATGGTGTTGTGGCATGGTTCCGATTTTCAACCACTTGCTTTGATGAATAGGTATAGAAACCTTTATTTTGAGCCTGTTTTGATGATGTGATGAACTTGTGAGGATATGATTAATTGGGCTTGGAAAACCTGAATATTCCTGCAACAAAATCAAAGAGAAATAATGCAAATGCGTGTGTCAGCGATGCGAATGCACATGCTCATGCAAGAGGAAAAAAAGGGAGGTCAAATTTTGGGTTACGACAGACACCATACTCAGATTTGCATTTTACGAATCCCAATTTGACCAAGTATGGGCCGATCTTCTTGTTCCATGCCCTAGGTGCCTGCTTGAGACCATAAAGCCCTTTGTGCAACTTGTATACTTTATTTGCTTCCTCCTGAATCACAAACCCAAGAGGTTGTGTGACACAACCTCTTCTTCTAAAGTTCCATTCAAAAATACTAATTTCACATCTAAGTGAAATGTTGACCAGCCTTGCTTGCATGCCAAGGCCACCACTAATTGAACAGTTTCCAATCTTGCGATAGGTGCAAATACTTCAGAGTAGTCGAGTTCTGCTCTCTGGAGAAATCCTCTAGCTACCAATCTCGCCTTATGCCTTGCTATCGACCCATCAGCATTGTGCTTCAACTTGAACACCCACTTTACTTTGATATCTTTTGTGTGAGCTGGCAATTCGACCAAATCCTATGTGTTGTTTCTTTTAATTACTTTTAACTCTTCGACCATAACAGACTTCCATTGTTTATCTTTTAAGGCTTCGCTATAGTTGATTGGTTCAGCACCTGCAAGTAAAGCAAAATAAACTAGTTCTCCATCTATTGCGACTTCATCATCACCAACCACTTCATAGTCTTGCAGTCTTGCTGGACGAGCTCTAGTTCTTTGAGGTCTCTGACTTATGCCAGCTATATCCTCTTCGACTTCGACTATGTCGAGAATGTCAGCAACTGCTTCGACTTCTTCTTCGATTGGAGTATCAACAATATCTTTAACTTCGACATCATTACTTGCTTCATCGAAATCATAGCTCATCAGTGCCTTGTCAATTGCATTACTAGAATTCCAATCCCATGCAGAATTTTGACCAATCATAATGTCTCGACTCATCACAATCTTCTGATTAATTGGATTGAACATCCTATATGCTCCAGTTTTATGATATCCTACAAGAATCATAGGTTCACTCTTATCATCAAGCTTCCTTCTCCTAGCGTCAGGAATATGCTTATAGCAAATAGAGCCAAACACCTTCAGATGTCTCACTAATGATCGTTTGACATTCCACACTTCTTCAGGAACCTTATTCTTCAGCTTTTTGGTAGGGCACATGTTCAGAATATAAACAGCAGTTGAAACAACTTCTCCCCATAAGGATTTTGGTAAATTCTTCCGCTTCAGCATGCATCTCGCCATGTCCAATATGGTCCTGTTTCTTCTTTCTGTTATTCCATTATGTTGAGGAGTATAAGGAGCAGTTATCTCATGATCAATACCATGTTCTGCACAGAATGCTTCAAATATCTTGGATGTGTATTCGCCACCTCCATCTGTTCGCAGAACTTTAATTTTCTTTTCACCTTAGTTTTCGACAAATATCTTAAATCTTTTAACGATTTCAAATACTTCGTCCTTTTGTTTGATATCATAGATCCAGAGCTTTCGACTGTACTCATCGAAAAATGAGATGAAATAGATGTTTCCACCAATGGTATGCTCTTCAAAAGGACCACATACATCTGAATGTACAACTTCAAGTATGCAGGATGATCTCATTGGCATAGTCGAAACGAAAGACTTCCTGGACTGCTTTCTGACTAGATAACTTTCACATAGTTTGTCAGGCATCTCAAGACTTGGAATACCAGTTACCATATCTTGAGTGATCAGTTGATTTAAAGACCTAAAGTTCAGATGGCCAAACCTCAGATGCCACAACCAACTATTCTTATGATCGACAACTGTTTTCATACATTGTACCTCAGTCAAACTAATCATGGTCTTAAATGTTCTATTCTTCGACATAGGAGATTTCAAAACCAAGTTATTCTGGATGTAGAAAAGTTCTAAGGCTCCATCTTTCATAACCACTAAGAACCCCTTTTCGACTAGTTGTCCAACACTTAGCAGATTGTACGTCATTCCAGGGACATAGAGTACATCTTTGATCAAGGCTCTTGCTCCATTACTCATTTGAATAACTATGTTGCCAGTACCTTCTGCCGGCAATGAGCTATTATCAATAATTTTCACCTTACTCTTCTTCGACTCGTCGAAATCTACTAACCATGCTTATTTACCAGTCATGTGATTCGAACAGCCTGAGTCAAGGAACCAGATCTTAGATTTGACATGGCCATCTGCAACTGCAGCCATAACTACCATATCATCAGAATCATCTGAATCTTGATGTGCAAGGTTCGCTCCTTCGTCCTTGCCTTTTGTCGAACCTTTGTCTTTCCTGTACCAACAATGCTTGGCCAAGTGACCATACTTTTCACAATTATAGCACTGCACACCTCTTTTCTCTACTTTGTCTTTCTGATAGGAATTTCCTCCTCCTCTTTTCGAGGATTCAGAAGTTCTATCATCAATCTTATTCTTGTGAGGATTCGACCAAGACTTCTTGCCCTGAGTCTTATTGATTTTTCTTTTTAACTTGTTGGAACCACCATTCTTCTTCCATGATTGCGCCTGTAGTGCTTGTATCGAGTCTTGAACTCCTTTCCTTTCGACAATCCTAATCTCATGCGCTTCCAACAAACCAACCAAATCTTCCAGTTTTAGGGTTTCAAGATTTTTGGATTTTTGAATAACTACGGTAACGTGATCAAAGTGAGAAGTCAACGTACGCATTACCTTCTCAATTATTATCTTATCAGTTAGGGTTTCACCACAACCCTTTTTGAGATGGATGAGTTTCTGCACCTTCGACACATAACCTGTAATATTTTCATCTTCTCCCATTGACAACAATTCATATTGTCGTTGCAAAGTTTGCAACTTGACAACCTTAACTTTCTCGCCTCCTTCATAGTACTTTGACAAAATATCCCATGCCTCCTTCGTCGATTCAACATGTGCGATTCTGTCGAAGTTATCTGCATTAACCGCCGATTGGATGTAGAACTCCACCTTTCAATCCTTCTTCTTGGTCTCCTTATGAGCGGTTTTCTGTGTTTTGGTTGCATTTTCACCAGGCACAGGAACGCCATTAGTAACCACTTCTAGGGTTTCATGAATGCCAAATAGAGATTACGTCTGTTTTCTCCATCGAAGCCAATTCTTGCCATCAAGAGTTGGAAAGGAGTTTGGTAAATTTCCATTACCATTCATCTTTTCAGCGATTGATCAACAACAATAACCCACGATCCCAGAAACACGATCTCTGACGTGTGATTCTTGAAAGCACGATCAAGAATCTAACCAGAGCTCTAGATACCATTTTGTTAGTGCGTGAGGCACTTTGAGGAGAGAAAGAGAGAGAATAAGGGAAATATTATTGAATCGAATTGTTAAAAACTGAATTACAAAGTGTCTATTTATACACCTAAGTGACTTGACTAAAATAACAAACTAAATAACAAACCGTAAATAACTTTGGGCTTGGGCTAACACAACTTGGATTATATTTAAATATTAAATCTAATCTAATATTTCAACATGCATGACGCGTATAATGGGTGTACTACATACTATCTTTTATCTTCTAGCGCCTTTGATCTTATCCTTTCATAATGATTCTCCTTCCAATGTAAATTGCTGCCACTAATGCCCTATGAATGCAATTGTTTTTTCTCTTTTTTCTCTCAGGTGCTTCTAGCCTTCTATTTTCCTTAAGCTCTCAACAGCTGTCCCCGACTGTCTTGCCTGACCTCACAAGAACTAACCTTCCAAAAATCAACAAACACATAAAAATTACAAAAGAGAGCACATATTGTGCTCTTAACAAATTACTCTAAAAACAAAACAAAAAATGCAATGAATTTTGTAGTTGCATGTATCTACTATTAGGATATTTTGTTACTTGTCTTATCGCTTTCATTTATGTTTTTATTTTGATTCGCTGAGTCTTTGTCGCTACATGAAAAATACAGAGTCACCACCAAACTTTATTTATTCTAGAGGAAAAGGAAAGTATCTATAAAACTCCAAAAGGTGAAGAAAATGGTTGTCGCAACCAAATTCGGGTTTGGAATTCGGTTATGTAAGGGGAAGATATTAGCACTCCTCACGTCTATTGTACTCAACAAGAATCATTTTGATTGTTCTTTACGAGGATGAGTTTTATATAAAGGTTACTAGCAAAATAGGGAAAAAAATAAGTTTTTAATTAGTCTTCTCACCACAATTTCGCAATCCTGTGCCTACGTATTCCCATAGTGCAATGAGAAAATCAAAGCTCCGTAGTTCGTGGTAGAAAATGAGTGTTTGTTGATTGTTTCTAGTGAAAAATGTTAACGTTCACGTTCTAGCAGTTAAACGTTGCTTGTATGCTCGCGCGTGGGAGACTTGAGCGTTGTTTGTTTGCGGTAGAATGGAAGTAACATGTCCTTTGCGAAAAGGTTTTTCGAAAGTTGCCCTAAGGTGGAAAGTTGAATTCAATGGGTTATGATTGATTTTAACTTTGAAGAAAATTGCCTTGATTTGAATTGCACTAAAGTCTATGAACGGAGGCGAAAACTTTGAATAATTGGGCCCTAAGTCCCGTATTCAAAAATACTCAGAAAAAAGATAGGAATAATCTCTCTCATTCTTTTCTGTTGCTTAAGGCTTGTGGTGCACAATTCACATCGTATTTTTAAGTGTTTTTGAATTTATTTACAAAAAGATTTTAGTCTTAAAATGAATAATGAAAAGAAAAAAAGGAAGGAGTCCAACAATGGTTGAGGCCTTGATGTCCATAGTCTTCAGATTCTTGCAAAGAACCTATTGTTCATCTTCTCTTTCAACTTCCAACCTTATAAATACATACTAACTTATTTCAACCTTCACCATAAAAACACTTTAGTTTATGATTTTCTAGTTTCACAAAATGATACAAACATAAACAATCAATTTCTCCTCATTATCGTATCTCTTCATTTCAATGCTTTAGAAATTCTTAGCTTTAGAGAAACACTAAGCACAATCGTAGGATATCTATAATCAATCTTTGCTGAAAGAAAGCATGCAAGGTAAGAGCTTTTCTCCATACACTCATACTACATAAGAACAGTGTTGTGAAATAGTGGTGAAACATTTGCTAAATAATAATAATAATATAAAAAGTAAGATATCTTTTGATTTGATTCACATTTATATATTATATTGTCAATTGTGTTTTAATTTTATTATTATATTTACTCCTTTTTTGTTGGAATAGTTTTATATTGTTATTTCTTGATATCATTATATTGTTAATTATGTTTTTAATTTGAGTAGTATTTTTATTTCTTTTATTAAGCATATTTGTATACAGGTTGACATCAGTATGTGAGAATAATGATAATAATCATTAAAAAATGTATGAAAAGAAGGACTTGTTTAGTTTTAATTAAAAAAAGCAAAAAAAAAGAATAAAAGAAATATACAAAGGACTAGTTTCTGGTAGAATCTAGTCCCACGTGTTTGTTTAGAGAATGATTTTCATGTATTATTGAGACATGCATCATATAGTATGTGTATATGAGTCGTCATTGTGTTATGTCTTTGTGGCAAGTTTGACGCTTTTCGGGCCTTTGTGGCAGTAACCTTTGTGGCAAGATTGACGTTTTTCTGCCTTTGTGGCAAGATTGATGCTTTTCGGCCTTTGTGGCAGGAGCCTGTGTGACAGTTTTTACCATTGGAATGGGTTTTACATTGATGCTTTCCGGCCTTTGTGGCAGGAGCCAGTGTGGCAGTTTTTCTATTGGAATGGGTTTTATTATCCGAATCATTAGTATCTCACATCATTAGTGTCTCATGTAGTGTTTATGGTCACATTGCATTTCATATACTATAAGTACAAGTTATAAAAAACCTAATAATCATATCTTAAATGGTGAAGTGTTTTATTGTTATTTTATGACATTTTTCTTATGGTGAGTATGATTCAATGTGGATAAAGAAATTGACCCTTTAACATTTTAGGTACTTAATATGAAAGACATGATTGAATGTGACGTTGATTGAATGTGTTGCCTGAAGCGCTTACAGGGACATACAAGGTTTTTGTAAATTTAATATTTTATGTAATAAAAAAATCGTTGTGATACACTATTTGATTATAATTTTATTGTAATTATTTTAACACTCAATAAATATTTTTTTAGACTATCATTTTAAACTATTATAAATATTGTACTTTATAAGTATTCTATTTTCTAAATAAATAAAAAAAACTGCATACTTTTAATAAGCCAAATTTTAAGTAATATCTTGGACAAAAATTCAGGATGTTACATCAACAGTTGACCAAGAGTCAATTGTAGGTCAAATTGTGTAATTTTGGTTTTGGATTTCTTTGTAAGGAATGTTGGATATCTACCATATAAGAAAGAACTATCCCACTATAATGACACTTTTGCCCTTTGGGACACATGTCATGCTTAAAACACCACCACAACTTCAAACTTCCTTATTTTTGAATTTCAAATTGCTACTTTGAATTTCAAATTATTGATGAACTTTAATTTCTCTCTCCTTGTCCTTTTTTTCTTTCTCTTTCTCTTTGTCTTCCCACTCTTCTTCTCTTTTTCTTCAATCTCTTTCTCTAACCCTGAGAGAAAATACTAATCCCTAATTTTTCCACTTCGTCTCTTTCTCTTTGTCTTTCTCAATGGAATCATAAACCCAATTGTATTATTAGTAGGGACAAAGAAGATTCCATAAAGGAAATTATGGTGAGCAAGCGAGATGACGTCACGATGGAAGAGATGCTTGTGGTGTTGCCGACGGTGTCTCACCAGGAAGAACACAAGGAATAAGCTGGATCCGTGTTGATTCCTTTTCTTTTGGGTTTCAATAGGGTTTGATTTCATGGACGAATTTCAATACTGTTCGATTTCATGGACGAATTTAAAAGAGCTTAGGTTTTTATTTGATTTTTATCTTTGATTTTAGGTTCAATGAGTTTGTGTTATGCATTTTCTTTTAGGTTCTATTAGGTCTCGATGATGATGATGATGGTGGTGTTGTTGTTTATCCGGTGGTTCTGAGAAAAAGCATTCCGAGGTATATGTTTATTAGTTTCAATTCTGAATATAAATTTGTGTTTTTTGTTATTTTTGGAACACAAAAACAGTTAAACTCGGCCATATATTTTCTTCTATTCTTGTTATTATGAAGAATGTTTCATGTTTTCTATTGTGAATTGTCATTATAAATATGGTTTCCGGTGAGCTTCCCAACGGCTAATGAGTATGGGATTCTTAATGTGAGTTATGTTTACTTTATTCTTGAGCTATCCATTTGAAGGGTTATAGATTATACTTTTGTTTTAAAGCAACTGAATATTAAGTGATGGCTATGTTAAGGGTTCTAAATTATGCTTTTGTTTTAAAGCAAGTGAATATTAAGTGCCGGCTATGTTAAGCTTTGTGATTTCTTAATTTCTTAAAAATTATGGTGAATTCTTAATCTTCACGGGCTACATTTGGTGTTTGAATGAATGACTGAATGGTGAATTTGAATTGTAGGTTGCAGTGGCACATACAATTTGAAGGTGCGAGAAAGACACAAGAAAAGGGGGTTTGAATTGTGTATTTACTCTTTTTGTAACTTTTCGCATCTTGTTAATTTGACGCTCAAGAACCCTCAATGTTCGTTGAAAGATTCTGATCTATTAACTAAAGAGTATGAGAACCGTAAAGGTTATGTTCATAAGATATGATACTCAGAACTTGCAGTGCGGAAGTTTATCAGAGATAGGCTGCAAGGTTCTGACTTTGCTTAATATGAGGTTCTGATGTTCAATGCAGAAATAAATAGAGATACTAAGCAAGGAAGTAAAGGACACACGATATATCCTAGTTCACCACGCGGGCTAATCCAGTCCACCCTCCTCAGGTGATATCGCCTTGAGCACAAGGACTTAATCCACTATAATCAAATCATTGATTACACTTGCACGGGCAACAGCCGGTGACTAACCACTTGCACAACCGCACTGTGACTAACAACCCAATGAACCGTTCAGGGATCCAACAGGATATAATGTTCATTGACCGAGCAGACCCACTGCTAGGATTTCACAGCTAGCCGTTCAGGGATTCATCACAATGAATATAACGCTACTGACCATATTTCAGGATATTCCACAATGACCCACAGCCATTGTCATCTCAAGAATCTGATCACCACGTGATCTACTCAAGGGCCTTAACTCACAGCTGAACCGTTCAGGGATCCCTTCAGGATATAACGTTCACTTGAGGAGTCTCAATTCATCTAGTTGAATTGGCAAACTGGAGATTACAAATTATGCTTCTTAATAAGCAAGTTTCTCCTAAGTTTAAGTACAACGAACACACACATGTGTTCACGCAAGTTTTGAGCAATCAGCTCCTTGTTTTCCTAAGAAACTACAAATATGTATTTAGATATTATGATTATTGACATCTTGTAGATCTTCTTCTTCTTCTTCTTCTGGTTGAACAAGCTTTGAGCAGCAACTCCTTGCTTCAGATCTTCAATGTAGCTTTGACGAGAAGGTAGTTTGATGACTTAACTGATCTTCAACGTTGTCTTCTTCATCAACACCTTCTGTTTGATTGTCGTTGTTATGTTGATTTGTTCTTTGGAGATTCAACAACAATTGCCATGAGTGAAATAATGACAGCTTTGAATATTCTAAGTGTTACAACAAGAACTCATCGTTGTTGCTATCTTCACACAATGACTTGGTTAATTTTGTAGATGAACATTCAATTCGTAATTCTACAAGTGATCGACACATCAGAAACAAAAACTCTTTCCATTAAATAGCCAGTAGAAATATAGCCATTAGAGAGTACTGTTGGCTGTTTGGAAAAGAGACGTTGTGATATAATGAGTTGTACTGACACATCTTCTTTTTACAGAGGAGGAAGTGACCAGACATCTTTTCTTGGGTAGTGTGTACATTTAACTCACAACGGTAATATTTAGACTTCGAAACTTCAGTGGCTTCTGATGTTAATTTGATGAAGCATGAGTGGAGTCTTTATAGAAGAATATCTGATGCTTCAAGTCTTCCGTTAATTGAAGAAGTCCATTAGGAATCAATCTTCAGAACTTCAGCACTTGGTCGTTAAGAGCGTTTTCCTTTTCTGCTTTAAGTCTTCCGAATCTTCAGAGCCTATCTTCAGAGTCTTCAGAACTTCTTGTTTGAAACCTTGATCTTCAAAACTCGTCAGTCTTCAGATTCTTTCTGCACTTGGTCTTCAGCGCCTTCAGCCATCAGAACTTCAAGTCATAGGAGTCTTCAGAACTTTGGTTCTTTCTGAGTGTACTTCTTCAGAAGCTTCGCTATCTTCAGAATCTTAATCACTTTTAGAGAGCATCCACAAGAGCATTGCAATAGCAATCTTGGCATCCTTGGATCTGACTGATCATGACTAGATAAACAAGCGTTCTTGCTTCTCGCGACTTTAGTCACACATAGTAACTTCGCATATGTGTATATTCAATCATAGTACATCTAGCTGGTGTATGTTGGTTCTGATGTCTGTAGTTCTTATGATCTGCACACAACACACATTAGACCATAAAATGGTTCTTTCACAAATACTTATTGTTATTATCAAAACATAGATTGACTTGTAGAGACAATTCTTGCTCTCACAATCTCCCCCTTTTTGATGATGACAAAAACCAAGTATTTTGATTGAACATTTTATACAAGGTAATCACCAAAAACAAACAAATTCAGAGTATGGAACAACAGCTCCCCCTGAATGAGTTATCCTCAAAGCTTTATCTGAGATTATCTAGGATTTTATATAATCCAAAGATATACAGAGTAACAACTTGAGTTTCCAGAACAAAAAATAGAAAAGAGTTACTCTTCTATCTTATCTTTAGGAAAACGAGGAGTCTTTAGCATCTGGACTAGTTCAACAGAACTTCCATATTCAGATCTTCAGAACTCAGTTTCCTTTGTTGTCATATCAGAGCTTGTTATCTTCAGAGTCATCTAAAGCATTTCTACTTTTTAGTAGATTCAATTGAGCACAGAATTAGAGCAGTTCTTCAATTGATAAACATAGCTTCGTTGTATATCAGAAACTGCCTTTTGAGATACTCCCCCTGAGTTTCAGGCTATATGAAGATTTTAGATTTTTCATTTTAGTCTTCTGGGTAGTCTCCCCCTAATTTCCATAAGTCAGATATTGGGATCTTTCAGAATCGAAATTCAGTGTTTCTAAATTTAATCACCAGTGTTGATCATGACTTTTCAGAGTTTAACTTTGAACACAGGTTTATTTCAGACCTTGTTATTGTCACAACTCAGTTAAATTATCAAAGCTTGATTTTTTTGATCAGATACCAATTGAAGATTAAAATTCGTGATCAATCAACGCTTGGTTCTGAATCTGGTACATCTTGTTTTAGTCGTATGTAAAAAGATGTGTTGACTCTTATACCAGAGTTTGTTGATTCTGATGCTGAAGGAGTTCTTTTGATATTACTTTGAAGAGTATTTCCTTTGTGTGCTGATAGGATACCAATGAAGGTACTTTGACAGTAATCCACAGCTTTGCTTTGATTGAGAGTCTGATACTAATATTTGTGTACTGAATCTGATTTCCAATTGATGATTTAATCTGATACCAAATCGTCTTTATTTCAAATGGTTCTTTGATAGAATGGTTTCTTGCTTGGATCTTTAATCCATATCTTCAGACAGTTCTTGACTTCTGATTAGCACAGATCTTCTGAGTGAGCATCTTGAAATGTAGATTTTGCCTTGACTGCTTTCAGAGTTTTCTTACAGATTCTGATTCTTCTTAGACAACTTTTATTCTATGATCGTAGTTCTTCTTCTTATCCTGTCTTTAGAATACCTAGTGAACTTGTTTAGAGTTCCTCGCATAACATCAAACAACAAACGTTAGTAGTAACACATTTTATAAGAGTACTTTCTTTGAGTTCTGCATTCTTTCAGATTTCCTTCATTCAATAGATTTCCTTCTTTCAATCAAAATCAATAAATATATTTCTCCCCCTTTTTGACATCATCAAAAAGTGTCAGGGCATATGAGCATTTAAGCATGTAGTCATTTATATTCAATTACAGAGTCACAGAGTCATTTTAAACATTCAGAAGCATTTAGACTCATTTAGGGAAACACATCTATACTCAGCATGTATTTAATTGAAGGTTAAAACTTCAATTGAAGGTTGATAGAGGGAATCAACTGATTACTTAATTGAAGGATTAAAGCATCTGTAGAGATTACATCATTTCATTTGTGAACAACAGATAGAAGTAACAATATTTCAGTATTTCGTTTTGGTTTTATAAATCAGGGTATAGGTTGAGCTTAATCTAGACAAGTTTACGATAATCAAATCATAGATAATTTAAACGCAGATTCCTAATGAAAAATATTTTAAGTACTCGCAGTCCTAATAAAGCTGGGTTTTCATGGGTCCTATTGAGTTAGACTAGAGCGAGCCTAGAGATGATGAAGATGAGAACAAGCTTTCAGAACCGTCAGTTCTTGAGGCATGCAGTTTTTCTTCTGCTTGAGTAATTGCTAGCTTCTTGCTCTTCACAATTTCTTCTGAGATCCATTCATGAAACTCAGTCCAGATAGTTCTTATTTTCATGGAGTCCGCACAGGAACTGGAAGCTTCTACTATGCAATGGATTTTTGGAATTGCATTATCCTTAAAGGATTTTAATGCATCATTCACGGTTTTTGATCTTTTAGATGAGGGTTCCTCATCGGCAACCATTTTCTTCTTCTTACATCCTTCTTTCCAATTTCTGAGTTCTTGAAGTACATCAGTAATATTCTTCATGTTGATCCAAACACTGATATCTTCATCCTTAAATCTACTCAAATAGTTTCTGACTTCTGCCTGATTGTAAGTGGCAAATTTTGGAAAACCTTTAACTGGAACCCTGGGAGACAGAGTTTGTTCCCTACAGAATGTATTGTCGAGAGTGGTGTCTTCCTTCATAAGATCCTCAAACTTGAGAATCTTCCCAGCGCTTTTAAGCAGATTTCTTGATTCACCTTCATCGATTAAAATGTCATCCACTACCCCAGATTCAACAAAAATGTCAGAGACGAGTCTTCCGTAAGGAATAAGTTTGGTCTCCGGATTAGAACCACTTCTGGAGTTTCTTATGGCTTCCTTCCGAAGCTTGAAGAGAACGGATGGGAGATTGAGCTTAATTCCTTTTAGGAGAAGGAACAAGACACACTTCTGAGTGTCGTTGAGTTGATTTGCAGGAAGATGATGAAAGATGCTTCCCTGCAAAATTCTGAACCAAACTTGTAGTGGTTCTTTTAGGTTTGAGAATACTTGGTTCTCAACTGTTATTCCTTCTTTGAAAATAACGGCTATGACTTTGGCTTCTATCTCCTCACTGAGTAGATCCTTGGTAATTCTGAATCCATTATTCTTATACTCCAAGAGATCTGCAATAGTCTTTTCAGATATGTAGACTCTTCTTCCAAAGACCTAAGAACTAATGAGAGTCGAGCCTGCATTAGCATGAATCCAGAACTCTTTAACCAAACATCCATAGGTTGGTCCTTCCAACCTCTTGAAGTAGTTACTCCATCCTTGTGCTTCCATTAAGGGAGTAATATTACATCCGTTAGACTTTAGGTTGTTGAAGTTTACAATCTTTTCTGACAAAACGACAAGATGATCAACTGGATTTCATATGGTTGTGGGAGTTGAAGAATTTTGTGAGACGAAGGCCATTTTTCGAGATGATGAGGAGTTAGAAGGTAATTAGGCTGAAGATTTAGATGAGTAAGGGATGTGTAGCTGTCTTGTGCTTTTATAGATGGGAAACTAGGGTAAATTTTGTGGAGAGTTTGAAACCACAC
This sequence comes from Lathyrus tuberosus, assembly GCA_022829125.1. Taxonomy (NCBI): domain Eukaryota; kingdom Viridiplantae; phylum Streptophyta; class Magnoliopsida; order Fabales; family Fabaceae; genus Lathyrus; species Lathyrus tuberosus. The sequence goes on from JALAZF010000357.1 coordinate 374,210, forward strand.
CGATTGATTTTCCTAGAAGCATTAAGTAGCATGGGAAAGAAAGTTAATGATTAATCAAGAATCATAACCCTAAAATGGAGTGACGAAGTCGCTACTTAATTATGACCGGTGAGCGGTTTTATAATTTCTAGTTAGTCCTAAGTTAAAAAAAAATATACCTGTCTATTGGTAGATAATTAATGAAATTTAATTAAGGATATTGTGAATTTAAATTGATCATAAAAGCATTTCTTAATTAGAATACTTCAGTAATTTAGGCAAGAGAATATATATCAAGTTTAGATCATAAGGGCATACAAAGAGGGATCCTAGAAAAACTTGTGATCTTAAGAGAAACTTAATTTCTATCTAGGTAAAGAAGGTTATAGGTTGACAGAACTCGGGAAGAATTTTCTCAGTCATTCCATTTCTTCTGCAATGACTAACCACTCCTTGAAGATCAAGAATATGAGAGATGACCCTGCAATAGGGAACTTGGTAGATAGTGTCTTCCCTTGACAGGTTAATTTCTTCCTTTAGATGATTGTACATGGATTGAGGTAGGTTTATTTTGATTTTAGAAATTAAGAAGAAAATAAACAATCTCTCCATGTCAGATAACCATCATCCTCCTCTTTCTCTCGGTCTAAAATTTGTTACCATCAGATTGTACCAATCTTTAGCAACTGGAGTGAGAGTGCAAGTTTGAGTGGGATGCCCCTCTGTTTTGAAAATGACGTGCAAATGTCTGTCGAAGCTATGGTTGTTGGAATTTCTTTCCACAATCACACCATCTTCAACGCACCTAATAGCTTTAGCTATGATGGTGGGGTTGATCAAGACTGGATATCCAGCAACTACGGACAAAATAGTATTTTTGCCATAGTCATATTCAAGTACACGTGCATTTGCCCAGAACTCAGTTACAAGAGAAGGGAAGACAGGTCCAACAAGCATGTCAAAGTAGTTTTCCCAATTCTGAAATATAATACCAGAGAAAATACTAGTTTTGTTGAGTTGTGGTAAAAGGTTTAGATCCAACGTGAATTCCTTTAGAAGCTCTAGATCAGAAATTTCTCCTCTGATATTGTGTGAAGACATTTCGAGCAGGAAACGAAGGAGGGAATTCTAACCTACTAGATAGTGATTCTTTCTAGAAGAGGAGTAGTGTTGTGAGGTGAACTTATGAGTGATGATTATTTATCACGCTTGGCACACGCAAGGTTATCATTTCCTAGACAAGCTATGAATAGCTATGACGGTCAATTGACAGGACATATGATGGACTTAGGTTACCGTATGCCTAAGGTTAGAGATAAGGTAGCTGACACATGCGTAAGTATGATTGTCTTGGAATTCATAAATATTTGATAATCTTACCATAATAAAAGGAGTAATGAGTGAGACCATACCTTAGGGATGCTTAACCTTTTTGAAGAAAATCTTTTAGCTAAAACTTTTCGTGAAATCATTCCTTTCTGACTCCTGAAGCTTTGAGCATCATTTTGAATCTGCCTATATTCGAGTAAGCTGCAGATGTTTCTTGGATTCTTCAAGATAAGCTTGTCTTCTGACTTCTGAAGAGAATATTTTCTTGGAAGATGAACTTAGTTGGATTATAGCTTTCTCTCTCTTTTCCTGTTCAACCTTGTCCTTTAGTTCTCTAGGTTACAGTAACCGAGATTAGGACTTAGCATGATCAGAGTGACCATTTTATTTGAACTTACCCAATTCCATGCAATCCTTTTTGATAAGGTGACAGTCATATGCGTGGGAGAAATACTGAGTGAACAGTAAATTTCATTTGATGACCCCATTCATAAATAACATATTACATCTGTTTTGAATGTTTCTCACTTCTCATTTCGTTGATCCATAGAACCTGTTTAGTTCCGATACAGTTCCTAAGATATGGATCTGAATCTTAAACGACAAACTTTGAGAATTGGTTGAGTTCTCCTTTCATAGCCCGAATTCAGTTTGCGTTTGTGAGAGTTTCTTTTCTTTGAAATATGATTGATTTCACCAGTTCAGTGAGAACCTTTGAGAGATTATACGAGGAGGAGTTATCATATCTGACTTGTTCCTCAAGGTTGTTTCAGAACTTGTTCAGAACCAAAACATCATCATGCCTCATGTGTACATCACTAGACACGATTTACATGAACCTCTTGTTCTCACAATGATGATCAATTTATTTGGGGTTGTTCACACATATCTATGGGTTAACTAATTTCTTCAAACGAACATCATTAACGTCATCCTTTTATGACATCAGTTGGAGAACCTAGATACCTGAAATGATAGCATCCAATTTCATAGCACAAGTGGTTCTGAGAATACTTGATCTGTCGAAAATCAGATTATCAACATTTGATCTTTACTAGGATGATATCAGGTTGTTGGAGCTTGATCACCTAACCAATTAAGTGTTCGTTCGGAATCAACTGAATCTTTGGGGTTCAGTTCTCCATTGAATCTTTTGATCATTCCAAGTTCTAACATTGAATCATTTCTAATAATTTGAATTCTTCAGATTCCGAGTTTAACAGAATTCTTTCTGAAATTCAAAGTCTTAGAACGACAATCTTTCTTCTTTACAAGAAGAGATCCAGAATGAGTTTTTTTTTAACGAGAAAGTCAAGGGTGGACCTAATCCGTTTCTTGAAAACATCTCAAAACTCATAAAGGATTAATCTTCAGCAAACAAGATTTCTTGCTTTCTGATGATTCATCTTTTAATCATATACGTGGTTTTATCCACACGTATTTTCCAGAATGAGCATTCAACAGATACTTCCTTTTATCTGATGGATTTATCTTATCAACAGATTCTTCAACTTTAGTGAGGCTTCATCTCGAATCAGTGAAATGCTCATGAAGTAATCAGATTGATTACAATTTTGTACACAGTTAACTGCTGAACTGTTACAGAAATTGTAAGTGGATTTCAATCTCACCAAGAGTACTTCTACGCACCACATCTGGATCTATTTCTGACACTGTTAAGTGTTTGATGTAAATCAATAACAGAACCGGAGCTCTGATACCAATTGAAAGTGAGAGAAAGACACAAGAAAGGGGGTTTGAATTGTGTATTTACTCTTTTTGTAACTTTTCGCATCTTGTTAATTTGACGCTCAAGAACCTTCAATGTTCGTTGAAAGATTCTGATCTATTAACTAGAGAGTATGAGAACCGTAAAGGTTATGTTCATAAGATACGATACTCAGAACTTGCAGTGCGAAAGTTTATCAGAGATAGGATGCAAGGTTCTGACTTTGCTTAATATGAGGTTCTGATATTCAATGCAGAAACATAAATAGAGATACTAAGCAAGGAAGTAAAGGACACACGATATATCCTGGTTCACCACGCGGGCTAATGCAGTCCACCCTCCTCAGGTGATATCGCCTTGAGCACAAGGACTTAATCCATTATAACCAAATCATTGATTACACTTGCACGGGCAACAGCCGGTGACTAACCACTTGCACAGCCGCACTGTGACTAACAACCCAATGAACCGTTCAGGGATCCAACAGGATATAATGTTCATTGACCGAGTAGACCCACTACTGGGATTTCACAGCTAGCCGTTCAGGGATTCATCACAATGAATATAACGCTACTGGCCATATTTCAGGATTTTCCACAATGACTCTCAACCATTGTCATCTCAAGAATCTGATCACCACGTGATCTACTCAAGGGCCTCAACTCACAGCTGAACCGTTCAGGGATCCCTTCAGGATATAACGTTCACTTGAGGAGTCTCAATTCATCTAGTTGAATTAGCAAACTGGAGATTACAAATTATGCTTCTTAATAAGCAAGTTTCTCCTAGGTTTAAGTACAACGAACACACACATGTGTTCAAGCAAGTTTTGAGCAATCAGCTCCTTGCTTTCCTAAGCAACTTCAAAGATGTATTTAGATATTATGATTGTTGACATCTTGTAGAACTTCTTCTTCTTCGTCTTCTGGTTGAGCAAGCTTTGAGCAGCAACTCCTTGCTTCAAATCTTCAATGTAGTTTTGACGAGAAGGTAGGTTGATGACTTGACTGATCTTCAATGTTGTCTTCTTCATCAACAGCTTCTGTTTGATTATTGTTGTTGTGTTGATTTGTTCTTTGGAGATTCAACAATAATTGCCATGAGTGAAATAATGACAGCTTTGAATATTCTAAGTGTTACAACGAGAACTCATCGTTGTTGCTATCTTCACACAATGACTTGGTCAATTTTGTAGATGAACATTCAGTTCGTAATTCTACAAGTGATCGACACATCAGAAGCAAAAACTCTTTCCATTAAATAGCCAGTAGAAATATAGCCGTTAGAGAGTACTGTTGGCTGTTTGGTAAAGAGACGTTGTGATATAATGAGTTGTACTGACACATCTTCTTTTTGCAGAGGAGGAAGTGACCAGACATCTTTTCTTGGGTAGTGTACATTTAACTAAAAACGGTAATATTTAGACTTCGAAACTTCAGTGGCTTCTGATGTTAATTTGATGAAGCATGAGTGGAGTCTTTATAGCAGAATATCTGATGCTTCAAGTCTTCCGTTAATTGAAGAAGTCCATTAGGAATCAGTCTTCAGAACTTCAGCACTTGGTCGTTAAGAGCGTTTTCCTTTTCTGCTTTAAGTCTTCCGAATCTTCAGAGCCTGTCTTCAGAGTCTTCAGAACTTCTTGTTTGAAACCTTGATCTTCAGAACTCGTCAGTCTTCAGATTCTTTCTGCACTTGGTCTTCAGCGCCTTCAGCCATCAGAACTTCAAGTCATAGGAGTCTTCAGAACTTTGGTTCTTTCTGAGTGTACTTCTTCAGAAGCTTCGCTATCTTCATAATCTTAATCACTTTCAGAGAGCATCCACAAGAGCATTGCAACAGCAATCTTGGCATCCTTGGATCTGACTGATCATGACTAGATAAATAAGCGTTCTTGCTTCTCGCGACTTTAGTCACACATAGTAACTTCACATATGTGTATATTCAATCATAGTACATCTAGCTGGTGTATGTTGGTTCTGATGTCTTTAGTTCTTATGATCTGCACACAACACACGTTAGACCATAAAATGGTTCTTTCACAAATACTTATTGTTATCATCAAAACATAGATTGACTTGTAGAGACAATTCTTGCTCTCACACAATTAGGCATGTTGTAGCTACTATGAGTATGTCCAAAGTTGCGGTTTCATTTACACATATAATTAAAAGTGGAGAACCTGGTTTTAGTGTTTTAGTGAGGCATGTTGCATGCTCTGTGAGTCATGTTCATAAGGTTTTTTTCTAAGGTTTATTGATTTATTCTAATGTCAATCATCTATACCTATGAATAATTCACCATAAACTATATATCGCGTGAATGCAATGGGCTCAATATGAATCTGCCGACACATGCCTTGGAGAGAGAATATGGGAAGCTACTAATTAAGTTTTGGATTAAGATTCCCTAAATCATGCATGTGGCATTGGTCTTATTATCGAATTAAGCTTTTCAGTTTCTTTGCGGTGTGCTTTGCTCGATGCACAATTGTTTCAGGTTGCAGCAGCTTCAGTTCTTTGTTGACTTTTGACAGAATTCGGTTCGACAATGCTTTGTAACTGGAGATATTCTTGCTGGAAGGGTGCTGTATCAGTCTGGCTAGTTTGGTCGTATTGACAGTATTGTGTATCTTTGTTGCATCATTAATTTTTGTGGAGAAGCCTGTACCTGATCTTGCATGTTTGGGGGTCATTTGGTTTGTCTCGCCTATTCTGTAAAGTCACCATTTGGTCTTAGGTAGTGTCTCACTCGGGTATATTATTGTTTTTGTTTGGGTGTACTAGCTCCCTACAGATTAGTAGGTGATCGTCGCTGGATGATTTTGGCTAGGCATTTTGGATTGAAATTTTTCTGCAGAATTTATTTGGTTGAGGCTCTGATTTGCATAGTTCTGCACTTGCTCACCTTCATATTCAACTTTTGAACATATCTTATTTGCTTTTGTTGATATTATTCTTAGAATGTAAAGTGTGTTTGTTTTGTTTGGGCTTCAAAAACTTGCAGAGAGTCTGTTCGACGAAGTGTCATGTGACATCAGTGCCTTAATCTATCTCGTCATATCCAGAGACATCGTGTGCGCTTATTGGTAAAACCTTTTTGCTCCTTACTTCACTGGTTTGTTTTTATATGAAGTAATTTGCTCCTTACTTCACTAATTTGTATTTATATGAAGTTATTTTAAAGTCATACTCCATTTACTTAGTGCAGCCACTGCTCGCCCTTTTGGCATAACAAAGATGTTTTAATTACAGGTCCGACAACAGTTCAGTTTTAATTAAGCCATATCAAATATTTCTCTGTTACCTATAATTTACTGCTAAAAAATAAACTTGAACAATCAATTATTTTTTTGAAAATCATTGGAGAATTTATATCACTTTTTGATTCAGAAGAAAATATTAGTAGTTGAAGATATTAGGCTTATATGTTTCAACTTGCTGAGTCCTGGTATATTGAAACCAGATATTATCGGACCTGGCGTGAGCATCCTAGCCGCCTGGTCGTTTCCCTTGGATAACAACACCGATTCAAAACTCAATTTCAACATTATGTCCAGAACATCAATGTCATGTCCACATCTTAGTGGCATTGCTGCTTTGCTCAAAAGCTCTCATCCTGATTGGTAACCAGCTGCCATAAAATCTGCCATAATGACTTCTGTAGACACGTTGAACTTATAAAACAAACCTATTATTGACGAAACACTTCAGCCAGCAAATTTCTTTGCCACAGGTTCAGGGCACGTGAATCCGTCAAGAGCAGATGATCCCGGATTAGTATATGATATCCAACCTGATGATTATATACCTTATATGTGTGGTTTAGGATACAGTGATAGGGAAGTCGGAATCATTGCACCTTGTGAGAGTTAGTTTCTACTCAAAACCAATTCATTTCATTCTACAAGATTACACTGATGGATCAATACGAAGCGTGATATGCATGATGTTAGTCAATGGTTTGAAATTGCAGCCATATCAGCGCTATACTCTGCTACAATGTAGCAGAATTTGGATAGACGATCACTGTTCCAGGATCTCTAATTTAGTACAAAATGGTTGTCAAACAGCTTCTATAGTAGTGCTACAACACTATTGCATAATGTCATTTTAACAATCCTTTATTTTCTGTCATCCACGATATTGCGGTATTGTTTAGAGATATATCTATTTAAAGAAAATTACTGGTCACATAGTCGTTGTTGGCACTTATTTGGCACATTTCTTTTCACGATGAAAATTGCATAGACCATGATTGTAATACATGTTTGAAATATTATGCAAGAAATTTTAGATGAAACTTATGAAAAACTGAATACTTTGAGGGATGAACTTGGAGATAAGGTGCATGATGCAGTAGCTACAGCTCTGAAGGATACACTGATAGGGAAGAGAGGGGTCTACAAAGATACCAAATTGCAGGAGCAAAATGGGAAGTTATATGGGAAGAGAGGGGTCTACAAAGATACCAAATTGCAGGAGCAAAATGGGAAGTTATTTGAAAAAGATGGGATATTGTACAACTGCGCCTTCTCCCTTTGTGACCAAGGGAGAAAACTTAATGAGTAATAATACTATGAAATATTAATTGCTACTTTGAAGTTTATAAGAAAACTATGGCTAATTAGTGTTGTTGATATGTTCCAGCTATTGTGTCATGCAACTGATTGTTGTCCCACAAAGTCGTTTGCCTCTGTATTTCGAGAAAGGAAGAGTGGGGGAAGATCCAAACGCAGGGGAGCGATTAGAAGGGTGCGAGAACGAGGACAATGTTATTAAAGAGTTTGTGAGGCTCTTTGAAGAAATAACAGGAAATGAGTTTGAATCATGGGAAAGATAGAAGAAGTTTCAGAAGAAGCCGCTGAAATTTTTCCCTATTGACATGGTACGTATATGCACCCCTCAAATGATTATAAATTTATTGAATATCGATGCCACTTCTGTTTCTTTCTTGGGTTAAACACGGATAGTATTATGGCATTGAATAGGATGATGGAGTTGAAGTTCGACACGGGGCGTTAGGACTTCGGCAGCTGGGGATAGTAGCGAGACACTGTAAAGTTGAGCCTATGGCTGCAAAATTTATGAAGGTTTTGTGCATCCAAGAAATTTATAAGTAAGCACAATTTTTAACAGACAGTATTCCTATAAACTCCAATTGTTTCTTTTGTGTTCTGTTTTTTTTTCTTTAATTATTTCAACTTCCAATTGTTTTAGCACCCTTTGATTCTTTTCAAGGATTCTGTCAATTAACTGACTTGGGGATGATTAGAGTTCATTTTCATAGAAAATGATGATTGAATTGATTTTGGGGTTATCTCAGTTTTGACAAGTTAACATATTTCAATATTTCCTGGAAATTCTTTTATTGCCTGCAGCTCTAGCAAGAGTTCTTAATATACTAACTTATTTGGTTTGGCTACTTCCACTGAGTCTTCAATTCATTCTGTTTGCTGCAAATTTTCTGCTTGGAAATTTATTGGTACAGTCTGCTTAAAATGGAACCCTTCAATCTCAATGACTAATAATATTCGGAAGCCGCAGCTCTTCGTCAACCGCAGCACAAAAATTCACGAGACATGTCTCACAAAACCTATTCTGCTCAGCTGTTCGAAAACTCCTGTACCGTTGACCATAGGGACCTGTCTCGACGCTCTGTATTTGTGTTCCGCGAATTTCATCAGTGGATCAAATGTATCACCACGTCTGTTGGGATCAAACTGTCAATGTGATTGATTTATTTTGTGTGCGCGCGCTAATGTTGTGGGAAAAAATTGTTCTATTATAAATGATGTTTGTATTTTTATTCTGAAATATCAAACATGATGATTCTGTTACTTAAACTCTGAATTGAGATTTTTTTTGATCCAATTATTTTAGTAGTTGCACAACAATTTCATTATGGTTTAAGACTTAAAGAGTTTACAGCAATTGAACTATAACAGAACAGATTAACAGTTTGTTGTCCTATTCAATTAGACATCTTTATTAAATCTGTACCATAGTAGCATGTTTAGAACTAAAAGCAAAATTGGCTAAAATCAAACTCATATTGTGTCTCTGTAAAGTTTTATTAGCATATATATATGTGTGTGATAACTTTTTAATTTGTGTTGCTTCATGCAAGGTGTATGGGTCTTGCAAAACAAATATAACCATGTTTAAACAATTTCTTTCTTAACTTTGCCTCACAAACATCAAGTTCATTGATATTTAATAACATCACTGACTGGTTTCATTAGAAACTATTTAGTTTATAGATCTTATGTAGACTCAATCGAAACTAATTTTGTATATCAACAATAGGATTCATGAAACCAATTGTAGCTGGTACTAACACTTCTATTGGATTTGATTAAGAAATAGAGCAAAAGATACATAGATGTCTTGAACTTCTATTGAGAAAGAATGATTGTTAGGGAGGTGTTTCATTTGCTATGACACCACACATCATTTCAGTGTTCAGGTGTTTCATGAAGCATGTGAGGTCTTGCTCACTGAAAGCTCAAGCAATAGATCAATAACATCAAAGTTGTTATGAAATGAAAAATAAACAAATTTGTGTACCCCACTATTGGTTTCTACTCAATGCTCATAAATGTATACATCACTTAAAAATATGTGAAATTGAGTAATGCTCATCAATGTATACATCATTAAAAAACATGTGAAATTGAGTATTTTCTTTGTTGGGAAGTTAACTCCACAAAAAGATAGGATTGATGAAACCAATTATAGCTGATACTAACTTTTCTATTATATTTGATTCAGCAATGGAGCAAAAGATGCAGAAGTGTCTTGAGCTTCTATTGGGAAAGAATATCCGTTGGAAGGTTTCATGAGTTGTGGCACTATTTTTGTAAATGCTATTTAGAATATTAAGTACTTTTACATAGTGGTATCTCATTTAATATTTAAATAATACGTGTATATATTGAATATAGTGGTATTTCTATGTTACTTTGAATATTCAGTACTTTTATTAGGGGTGGAGTTTCTGGTAGAATTATAATTGAATTTACAACTCTATTATTATTTACTTTTATAAGCAAACTATATATTTCACCAGAGGTATCAGGGTACCTCAATCCAATTTACAACCAACTATCTGTATATTTTACAGTATAGAACACTTATTCAAATCAGATTGTTTATTTAATTTTTTTTTATTGAGAGTTAAAAAAAAAATCTTTAAAATCAATTCATAAATATTTACTTTGTTTGAATATATTGGTTTTTTTTATAACCTTTGAATATATTGGTTTGGCCAATATTACTTTTCATGTAATTATTTATCATTTAACTTTTACTTATTATGGATTTTACCTATATATTTTATACTGTATCAAATACATTTTCTATTTCACGAGTCACTATCATTACAATACATATTTTATTTTAATCAATAATTATCTTAATTTAAAAGATAAAATCCTTACCTTTCATTTGATTATGCCACACACAAGATCAAGACAATTTTGCTTACAAAATACAAATAAAATTGACACTCAGCTAAACACTTTGTTCCTATAATGCATACTAACATATATAATGCATAACACTTTAAATACCAACTTATAACTAAAAAAGACTTTTATATATATATATATATATATATATATATATATATATATATATATATATATATATATATATATAATGCATACTAACAATTGACTTATTTTGAGATGTCTCAAAAATTCCAAAACAATTAATAAATTCATCAATACAAATATATTTGATACCACCCCAAAAAATTTATGTTTTCTATTCTTTTATTTCTTTTCTTTTTCTTTGGTGTAAATAATTTCTAATTATTTTTTAATATTACTATTTCTACTACTTTCTACAATCATTTTATTGAACTACAATCTTTAATTGGTGACATTTACGACGTCCAAACCAGAACCCGTGCGGACGCACGGGTTTCCCACTAGTTTTTGTAATGAAATGACCTTTTGAAATGGGTAATTTCCCTCCAAATTTCAGCCTAAATATTTACACTTGCACTTGAATGAACTTGAATACATCTTAAATTTGAATTAATGAACCTTGATTTCTTTGACTTATCTTTGAATTGCGAAACTTTGTCTTGAATCCATACCAAATGACCAATGAAATAATGTATGAAAAAGTCCATAAAGAGATTATCCAATAAACCTGCACTCCATAATCAGTCAAATGTAGCACCAAAATACCACATGCTTGATTCTCAAGAATGCCATAAAGAGATGTCAACATTTGTGCCATGAACAACACCTTTTGAACCAACGATGCTTGTTAGAAAATGCAATTGTAAATGAATTTCCCAAATGAATATGCGTATGAAAATGAATTAGGGATCAAAAGTTAGATGAAAAGTGAATGGAAGGTAGGAAAATTTTTAGGGTGTGAAAGTATCCTTCATGATTGTATTTCTCATGTTTATCATGCATAAAACTTTGGTTACATTTGATCTTGATCTAAATGCTTTTTGATCAATAGCATATAATAATGAAATGAAATAACCTTGTGTTTTTGGACAAAATTTGATTCAAGGTAAAATCTCAAAAAGCTTTTGAAAACTTGAAATTTTAAGATTTTACAAGATTGATTCGAATCAGACATTTTAACACTGAGTTCATGATTGTGATAAAATTGGACAGTAGCTCAACTTAGCAATTTGATCCTAATACAGTTTTTCACTTGATCCTGATCATTTTCTTGGGAACATATTTTGTTTGATTTGATTCGAATCAAAATTTGTACATGATTTGAATCAATTTCATTTTTCACAAATCATTGTTGATTCTGTTTGATTTGATTTGAATCAAACTTTCAACATGATCCGAATCAAATTATTTTGCCTAAAATCTTATCAGTTATGGACAATTTGATTCGAATCACTTTTTGTTTTTTATTTGAATCAGAAACCTTGTGATTCGAATCTTGTATTCCATAATTTGAATCAACAGGCATATTTTTCAAAATCTGGGTATTTCTTTCATTTCACTCCATTCTTGCTCTTTTGATTCAAATAATATTTTTCTTGTTTAGAATCTAACTACATTTTTTCAACCATTTTGTGTGCTTCATCTCAAACACCTATAAACCATTTTCTATCATCATTCGATATAACATAAACCATTATGTTAATATTTTTCAGTGCGATTTTATATGAAAATCAATTTCCTCTGTTTTGAGTCAGTTAAAGAGATCAAAATTTTTCTGGGGTTGGCTGGTTACTACAAAATATTTATTGAAGGTTTTTCGAAAATAGCTCTGCCTTTGACGCAGTTGACTCGAAAGGGTCAAGCTTTTGTGTGGGATGTCCAGTGCTTAGAAAGTTTTTGAGAGCTGAATAAGAAGTTGACGAAGCCGCCAGTTCTAATTTTACCAATGCAAAGGAACCTTTTGTGGTATATTGTGATACGTCCTAGATGGGCTTAGGTGGTGTAGTTATGCAAGATGGTATAGTGGTAGCTTATGCTTTACGACAACTGAAGATTCATGAGAGGAATTATCCTACCCATGATTTAGATTTAGCAGAAGTGGTGTTTATGCTGAAAGTGTGGAGGAAATATTTGTGTGGTTTGAGGTTTAAGGTTCTCAGCGATCACAAGAGTTTGAAATATCTTTTTCATCAGGAGGATCTAAATATGAGATAGAGGAGATGGTTAGAGTTTTTGAAGGACTATGGCTTTGGTTTACATTACCATCCCAGTAAAGCTAATGTTGTAGCGTATGCTTTGAGTTATAAGTCCTTGCACATGTCAGCATTGATGGCTAGAGGGTTAAATTTGATCGAGCAATTCAAAGACTTGAGTTTGGTGTGTGAAGTGACTACTGATAGTGTGAGATTAGGCATGTTGAAGCTGACCACTAGTTTTCTCGATGAGATCAAAGAGAGTTAGAAGCTGGATGTAGCTTTGGTTGATCGTTTGTCTTCAATTAACCAAAGTAAAGATGAAAACTTTTGAGTTGACGAGAATGAGATCTTAAAGTTTCAGAGTAGAGTTTGTGTACCTGATGTGCCGGAACTTAAGAAGACGATTTTGGAGGAGAGTCACATAAGTAGTTTGAGTATTCATCCTAGGGCTACTAAAATGTACCAATATCTCAAGAAGATGTTTTGGTGGCCAGGAATGAAGAGAGATGTTGTGCAGCTTCTTTATGCATATTTGACTTTCCAAGAGTCGAAGATTGAGCATCACAAGCCTCTTGGACTGATGCAACTGTTGGAAATTCCTAAATGGAAGTAGGGCAGTATCTCGATGGATTTTGTAACTAGGCTGTCGAATAATCATAGAGGATTTGATGCAATTTGGGTGATTATGGATACGTTGACTAAATCAACGTATTCCATCCCGATTAAGACCAACTTTTTATTGCAGAACTTAACTGATATGTATATTGTTGTGATTGTGAAGCTTCATGTTATTCCATCGAGTATTGAATATGACAGAGACCCGAGGTTCACATCTCGGTTTTGGGAGAGTTTATAGGAGGCCTTGGTAAGCTGAAGTTGAGTTTTACCTATCGTCCACATATTGATGGTCAAACTGATAGGACTTCCATTTCTCTTGAGGACTTGTTTAGGGCTCGTGTCCTAGAGCAAGCAGGTTTTTGGGACGATTTTCTGCCATTGATCGAGTTTACGTACAATAACAACTACCTTTCTAGTATTGGAATGGCACCATTTGAGGCTTTGTATGGGAGGAGGTGTATGACTCCTCTGCGTTGGTATGAGTTTGGAGAAAGTGTTGTACTTGGACCAGAGATTATATAGCAGACTACTAAAAAGGTGAAGATGATCCAAGAGGAGATGAAGGTGTCACAGAGTAGACAAAAGAGTTACCATGATAAACGGAGGAAGGCACATGAGTTCTGCGAAGGTGATCATGTATTTCTGAGGGTCACTCATGTGTCTGGTGTTGGACGAGCGTTGAAGTCTAAGAAGCTTACTCATCGCTTCATTGGTCTGTATCAGATTACCTAGTAAGTTGGATTTGTTCCCTACAGGGTGGCCTTGCCACCATTCCTTTCGAATCCGAATTATGTTTTTCATGTATCCCAGCTCAGGAAGTATATCCCCGATCCATCTCATATAATCCAAATGGATGATGTGCAAGTGAGGGATAACCTAACTGTCGAGACATCACCTATAAGGATTGAGGATCAAGAAGTGAAGCAGCTCATAGGTAAAGAGATTGCCTTAGTGAAGGTTGTTTGGGGTGGACCTGCTGGAGGGAGCTTGACATGGGAGCTAGAGAGCTAGATGATGGAATTTTATCCGGATCTATTTTTGTCAGGTATTATTTTAGGGTAAAAATCTTTTTAAGTGGGGGAGAGTTGTAACACCCTGATTTTTAAATTAATATTTTATTTAATTATTGGAGTTGTTGTTTGGAGTTACTTTCGTTGAGTATTTGCTTAACATAATTATTTTATGTTTTGAGATATTTTTAATTCCACTGCAAAGTTTTTGAAAAATAACCTTGAGGTTGCATGTTTTACGTTGAGTAGCATCTTAAGTTGTGAAAATTCTCTTTTATATTAAGAGTCAGGGTTTAGGATGCTACAAAAACAACCACTTAGATATCTTTACCCGCCACTAAGGCAACCACACAAATATTTTTACACGCCACTAAGACAACTACACAGAGATCTTTACCGTCACTAAGGCAATTACACAAAGATCTTTACCTGCCACTAAAGAAATCACTCGATATATATGACATGTCATGCATGGTAAAAATAAAATATAATTCCACCACTTAGGCAACCACTAAATAACACAATTTTTTTATCTCACTTAAATATAAAAAATCTATATATATATATATATATATATATATATATATATATATATATATATATATTTATTTACTCTATGCCAGTAATGCACATGTGTATATATGCTTCACGAGACTAGTTACCTTTTTAGTCTATGTATCCATGTACTAGTGTCACATATTGTGTATATACAATTTTATTTCCTTTCGGCTTTAGACTATTGCTACTGTGACATATATATTTCCAGGTAGACTCAACACTAGTATATATTACACTATTAAACACTGTTAAAAGTATTCATTGATGAGGTGGAAAGACAATTGGATAGAAAAATAAAGATAATGAGGTATGATAGAAGTGGTGAATATTATGGAACATATAATATTCTAAAGTTGAAGTCCTTAGGTATGAATGTGAATGAATCTTTTCTTATACAGTTTATCATTAACTATCTTCCTCTTGAGTTTGGACAATTCTAGGTAAATTACAACACCATCAATGAAAAATAGAACTTTCAAGAAATTAAGGCCATGTTGATTCAAGAAGAAGGAAGGCTAAAGAAGAAAATATCAATAAAATAAATCAATTTAAATTTATATTGAATTACTTTTTCCATTTCAATATATTTAAAAACTGTAAGTAACAGTGACATATTATATTTGAATTTATTAAGTATGGACACTAAAAGACACACACACACACACACACACACACACACACACACACACACATATATATATATATATATATATATATATATATATTACTACTGTAAGTACACACTGCTAGTGTATAAATGTTGTTGAGTTTTAATTCATAACTGTCATGTGTACTAGTTTGTTAGTATTTTGTTACAAATTGGTTGTTAGTTAGTTACCTTGTGTATGATGACTTGCTTAACAAGCTATTGTGTAACACATATAAATAACACTTTGTAATGTGAAAATACAATCAATGAGAATCATCTCTATTCTCTCTCTTCTTCTCTTCCATGTCAAAACAAGAAACTGTGTGTGTGTGCTATTACTTTCATCTTGCAATTACAATCTTGTTGCGCATTAACTGTGTGTTCATCACAGTGCTTGTGTTCTAACAATTGGCATCTAGAGCCTGGTTAGATCTAAGGGAAACACAAGTGAAAAGTGAGGGCTTTAATCCAAGGGAAACACTGAGTGATAGTTTCTTGATAGGCAAGATGAATAACAATGGTTTTGGATCAAATATTATGGTTCTTGATGGCAAGAACTGGGATCGTTGGAGTGCATTGATGAAGTCTTTATTTGGAGCACAAGAAGTGAGTGAAATTGTGCAAAATGGATATGAGGATCTAGTGGCGAATCCAACTGATGCACAGAGAACTACATTCAAGGAAGCCAAGAAGAAAGATTGCAAAGCTCTGTTCTACAACACTTTGAGAAGATTTCTAAAGCGACAAGATCCAAAGAATCATGGGACATTTTAGGAAACTATCACACTGGTGGAGAAACGGTGAAGCAAGTGAAGCTACAATCACATAGAAGAAAGTATGAGATGATGCAGATGGAAGAAGATCAGAAAGTAAGTGATTACTTTTCAAAATTAACATCCACTGTTAATCAGATGCAAACTTGTGGTGAGAACATTACAAATCAAATGACAGTAGAAAAGGTGTTGAGATCTTTGAGTCAAAAGTTTGATTTCATAGTTGTAGCTATCCAATAAGCAAAGTATGTGAAAACTATGAAAATTAAAGAGTTACAAAATACATTGGAAGCACATAAACTCCTGGTGCTTGATAAAAGTTCTGAGAGATCAGTTCAACAAGCATTTCAAGTTCAAACTTCCAAGAAGGAGGGAAATCAGAATAATTTCAAGAAGAAGGGAAAAAGCAAAGCAAATTGGTCCAACAATAAAAAGAACAAGAGTGAAGACAAAGTTGAATCTTCAAAGAGAGGAGACTTTGGCAGAAGTCTGATAAGAAGAGGGATTTTGACAAAAGTAAGGTGCAATGCTTCAACTATGAGAAGTATGGGCACTTTGCTGATGAATGCTGGTTCAAGAAAGGTCAAAAGACTGATGAAGAAGTAAATTTGGCTCGTGGAGATTATTCCAGTACAATGTTGATGATGGCTACTACTAGTGAGGAAAAGATTAAGAATGAAGATATAGAATGATGGCTACTACTATTGATTCTGGATGCTCAAATCACATGACATCACATATAGAATGGTTGACAATTTTTGATGCTAGCAAGGAACAAGCATCAAACTGGCTGACAGTAGAGAACTTGCAGCTGAAGGTAGTGGAAATATAGTGATCAGAAGCAATGATGGAAAAAGAATCATGATTGAAGATGTGATGTATGTTCCTGAGATGAAGTGCAATCTCGTGAGCATTGGTCAATTGGTGGAGAATGGATTCTTAGTGACTATGGATGGTGAGTCTTTGAAGTTGTTTGATGCAAAGAAGAATTTGGTGTTTAAATCAAACATGTCAAAGAATAGAACATAAATATGCAACATCTCAAGTGAAAAGATGATGTGCCTATCTGCAGCACTGAGTGAAGATGTTGAAGATATATGGCACAAGAGGTATGGTCACCTAAACTTTAGAAGTATTAGTGATTTGAATTCTAAATAACTGGTGTATGTCTTGCCAAAACTGAATGTCAGAAAAGCCATTTGTGAAGTATGTGTAAAGAGCAAGCCGAGTAGGCTTTCCTTTGCTTCTGAAGCACCTAAAAGAGATAGTGTAACACTGCATGTGGTTCACTCTAATATATGTGGTCCTTTTGAAGTATCTTCATTGGGAGGAAGCAAATACTTCATCACATTTATTGATGAATTTACAAGAATGATATGGCTGTATACAATCAAGTTTAAGAGTGAGGCCTTAGATGTATTCAAAAAATTCAAAATCTTAATAGAAAAGGAGAGTGATAAATCTATTACGATCTTGAGAACTGATGGTGGAGGAGAATACACCTCAAAAGAATTTGAAGCCTTCTATGTAAATCAGGGTATTATGCATGAGGTAACAACTCCCTATACACCTCAGCATAATGGACTTGCTGAGAGAAGGAATAAAACTCTACTAAATATGGCAAGAAGCATGATCAAGCAGAAAAACCTACCACACAAGTTTTGGGGTGAAGCAGTCACTACAGCTGCTTACATTCTAAATAAATGTCCCACAAAGAAGCTAAATTTGAAGGTACCAGAGGAAGCCTGGTGTGGAAGAAAGCCTAATGTGAAGCATTTCAAGGTTTTTGGCTCTTTGTGCTATAAACATGTACCAGATGTTAGAAGAAGCAAGCTTGAAGATAAGAGTGAGATTATGATACTTATAGGCTATCATCCATCAGGTTCCTATAAGCTTTATAATCATATAACTCAAAAGGTACATGTCAGTAGAGATGGGATTATGAATGAGGCTGAGAAGTGGAAATGGGAAGAGGAGCCAGTATACAGTAAAGAGAATCAACAAAGCTGCACTTATCCTGATTCAAGTGATGAATCAGATAATGAAGAAGTGAACAACAATGATGCAGGTGAACCAGAAGAAGAGGAAGCAACTGTGATACCTCAAAGAATCAGACAAGCTCCAAGAAGGTTGAATGACTGTGAAGTAATTCTTGATAATGCAGTAAATGATGAAGGTGACATCATTCACTTTGCATTGTTGGAAGATTTTGAACCTCTCAATTATAAAGAAGCACTAAAGATAGATGTATGGAGGAAAGCTATGATGGAAGAGCTCCATTCAATTGAGAAGAATCAAACCTGGGAGCTAGTTAATTTACCAGATAAGAAAAAGAAAATAGATGTGAAGTGGGTGTTCAAACTAAATTTAAATCCTGATGGGAATATTTCAAAGTATAAGGCAAGGTTGGTGGCTAGAGGTTTCTTACAAAAACATGGTGTTGATTACAATGAGGTGTTTGCTCTAGTTGCAAGGCTTGAAACTGTAAGGTTAGTTGTGGCTCTAGCTTGCAAGAGAAGGTGGTTACTTTATCATTTAGATGTGAAATCAGATTTTCTAAATGGTCCACTTGAAAAGGTAGTGTTTGTGTCACAACCTCCTGGTTTTGAAGTGCAAGGCAAGGAGAACATGGTGTATAGACTCCATAAGGCTTTGTATGGTTTAAAGCAGGCCCCTAGAGCCTGGAACAAGAGGATTGATCAGTTTCTGATTCAAATAGGTTTCAAAAAGTGTTCAGCAGAGTTTGGTGTGTATGTGCAAAGTTTAAGTGAAGAAGAAATCATGATAATCTGCCTATACGTGGATGATTTGCTCATTACTGGAAGTAAGAAAACAAAGATTGAAAAGGTGAAAAACAAGTTGAAATCTGAATTTGAAATGACTGATCTGGGGGAACTGTCATTCTTCTTAGGAATGGAGTTTCTGAAGGTGAAGGATGAAACAGTTATGCACCAACAGAAGTATATAGGTAAACTGCTTGAGAAATTTGAAATGAATAGTTGCAATTCGATTTTAAATCCATCAGAGACAAACTCAAAATTAGACGAGTGCAGTGAGGAAGAAAGAGTTGATCCAACATTGTTCAGACAAATGGTTAGTTCATTGAGATACTTGTGCAACAACAGGCTTGACATTTACTACCCACTCAGTGTGATTAGCAAGTTCATGCATGATCCAAGGAAGACTCACTTGATAGATGCTAAAAGGATACTTAGGTATATAAAAGGCACAAAGAAGTTTGGTTTGTTATTTCTAAATGGAAGCAAAGGTGAAAAAAGTGAACTCATTGAATACTCAGATAGTGATTGGTATGGAGACATCACAGATAAAAGAAGTACCTCTGGCTATGTTTTCAATTTCAATGAAGCAACTATATCATGGTGTACAAAGAAGTAACCAGTGACTGCACTTTCATCTTGTGAGGCATAATATATCGCAGGAACATTTGCAACTTGTCAAGAAATGTGGTTAGATTCAGTGATGAAAGAACTGAGGTGTGAAGTGATGAAGCCTCTGACACTATGCCAAACAAGACATTAGACAACGCTTTTTTAGGCCTTAGACAGCGCTTAAAAGCGCTGCCTAAGGTAGCACTGTCGTAGGTAAAGACAGCGCTTTTGATTTATGGAAAAGCGCTCTCAAAAGTATACATTAGACAGCGCTTTTTCCTTAAAAAGCGCTCTCTAAAGTGGGCCTTTAGACAACGCTTTTGCAGAAGCGCTGTCTAATGTATACGTATATAATTTTAATGAATTTTTTTATATACCTTTAGAAAACGCTTTTTCAGGAAAAAGCGCTATCTAATGTATGCCTATAATTTTAGTTATCAATTTTTCTATACCTTTAGAGGGCGCTTTTTAGGAAAAGCGCTTTCTTTTGTGAACTATAGACAACGTTTTTTCTAGAAAGCGTTGTCTTTTCTCTACGTATAATTTTAATGATTTTTTTAAAAATCCCATTTTAACCATTTTTTTATGCAGAAACCTGTATAATTCAAGCAATTTCAATAAACCTGTATATTTCACATTTCCATTAACAATTTCTAGTATGGTTCATTAACCATTTCCACTAATCCCATAAATCACATAAACCACATAAACCATTTCCATTATAATTCAAGTTATTTACATTAACTATTCACAAAACTATACAATTACAATCCAAAAACACATAAAGGGCATAAACCATTCACAAAACTATACAATCCCATAAAATAAACCATCCACAAAACTATACATTCACATAATCCCATAATCATATACCTTATATAGGATTATTTTTTCAATAAGGTATTCGCACAATTCCTCCTTAATTTCTTGCAATTTATCCTTCGTGTAATGAGAACACGCGTATTCATCAAAGTACTACTTAACAAAACAAAATATGCATGATTTAGTTAAAAATAATAAATTAAAGATTAGAATGAATATATAGTTGTTTTGTGTTATCAAGTAGCATCACTAATAAGCAACATTGTGAAAATTAATATACCTCCACTTTGACCCATGTAACGTTGGTTGCTTTAGCCCGTGCTACTCGAGATTCTCTTTGTGCTCGGTATACCTCTCTTGTAGGATTAATGGCAATCAACAAGCAGTGTCCACTGTAAAATATAACAAAAGTTTAGATGGATAATTCCTACGCAAAAGATACAAATTAAAGATTAGAATGAAAATCTTAGTACCTTTTTCACTAACGTCTCTTTCTTTTCTTGGTTGGAATATGTTATACCCGTCTCTTAACAACACAGACGGTTGGATTGATCCAAATACCCTCATTATGATCATTTCTTGTATATGATTCATTCGCTATAATATTTTCATCTTGATCATTTCTAGTAAATGATTCAATATCAACATCAATATCACCTTGATCTCCAATGTTTTCATCAAGTCAGCTATTAGCCTTGCTAAAAATCCAATCTCACATGGCAGAAGTAAACACATCAATACAAGGTTTCATTTCATTAGAGGGAAAGTGAACAATGGAATGATTGAAGTGCAATAGTGTCCAACTGAAATACAGCTGGCAGATGGTTTTACAAAGGCTCTAAAGCTTGACAGATTTGAGTTTCTAATAAAGAAACTTGGTGTTATAAGTGTTCAACAATTATGAATTAAGGGAGAGTGTTGAGTTTTAATTCATAACTGTCATGTGTACTAGTTAGTTAGTATTTTTTTTACAAATTGGTTGTTAGTTAGTTACCTTGTGTATGAATGACTTGCTTAACAAGCTATTGTGTAACACATATAAATAACAATTTGTAATGTGAACATACAATCAATGGGAATCATCTCTATTCTCTCTCTTATTCATTTCCAAGATGTCTTCCAAAATGCCAAAACAATAAAGTGTGTGTGTGTGTGCGCTATTACTTTCATCTTACAATTACAATTTTGTTGCGCATTAACTGTGTGTTCATCGTAGTGCTTGTGTTCTAACAAATGTTACTTACTTTATCATGTTACGATGTCAATGTTATCGCATATGCACGTTGCTGTATTATTATATATTTAACGTATTAATAAAAATAACGATTTATTGTATGAGCATCGCAGACAATGAGAAACACGTACAGTACATTCAATCATATATATTGCTAGTGTGAATCTTTTTACTGTGCATATGCATTTATTGTTACTTTTCATTGAAATTAAGAATATAGCAAAATGATATATGCAATGCATGAAACAGTGTAACATAACTCTACTATATCTATATGCATGATACAACAAACACCATATTATTACTAAATCCCTTTCAAGCATTGCATATATAACTAATTTATAAAATTAATATATATTAATATCAATTAATCATTATTGGAAAATCACAATATCAGTAATCAAACTCTGATATCAAACTGTTAGAAAAATTTTTATGTTTTGGATTTTGATATTATGATTTTCACACTATTTCAATTTTTATGAAAAACAATAAAAACGTACCCGGATCCATAGCGCCGATTTTCACGCTATATCAACATCTATGAAGAAAGAGAAGAGGTATTTAAAATTTAAATTTCAAAATAAAATCTCATTGGCTTAATGATCAATCCACCCAAATAATCATCACATTAGGGTATCCTTCATTAAGTCAAACTTTTAATTACATGAGTCATAATTATTTGATTAATAAATTAATCCAACAAAAATATTGTAATTATGCAGATATATCGTATATTCTTATAACAAGATTAATATGTCTATGACCACTATAAAACCAAAGCAACTTCATACATCTAAAACAACAAAATATAATTTATATATTTAGAAGCAATCGAAATATATATGTATATATATTTTATAGTTTTTTTTTATTTCAATTGAAGTAAATAGAGATGTCACGAGAAATGGGGTTAAATTGTGACCTCTTAAAAATTGTTATTCTTCTTCCTAAATTTATTAGTGAGTGTATTAATTTTTTTTAAAGATTAATGGTTAATGGAACAATTTTTTTTTTAAAAAGTAATGAATTAAAAACAAGAGCACAAGGGGTGCTCACCCATACAACCAGCAGCAAAACAAAAACCTTCAGCAGAAGAAAACAACTTACTGCAACGACAGGAAAATAGACATAAAGAAGCCTGCTCACCACCAGAAACGCAAAACCGGCAAGGCAACATAACACCAACCACTGCCAAAAAGAAAAAACAACAGAAAAAACAACCACCTAAACTACACAACACTACCAACCCACAACCACTGAAACTCCCAACACAACACAAAAGAAACCGAGCTACACAACAACTCAGAAAAAACTAACAGTTAGCAGACCACCAGCAACCAAGACTACATAACCAAATTCCCTAATGAAGGACCCAACCAAAGCCAAGACACCCTCTTAATAGTCCTAACCACTTCCTCGACAGAGCCGCTTGCCGCGTTAAAAACAACGTCGTTACGGATTTTCCAAACCGACCAAACCGTCGCCGCCCAGATAGACATAGCTAACTTTTTGTCAATCTTCCTACCCGCAGCTGATGAGGCGGAAACGAAAGCATCCTTACAGCTATCCCCATCCTTGAATATGACACCCGACCATTCAATGATTCTATCCCACACGGCAACGACGAAATCGCAAAGGAGAAACAGGTGGATAGAACTTTCCTCTGCTACCTTGCACAGCGGACAAAGGGAATCATCGAAGTCAAGAGGGACCCCTCTTCGGATCAGTTGATCTTTAGTTGCTATGCAATCCCTCAATAATCTCCACAGAAAAACCTGGACCTTAGAGGGGATGCTAAGCTTCCAAATCATCTTCTCACCATAAGAAATGTCTTCATAAAGACTCAAACCAGACACCTCCTGTATAAATTGGTAACAGTCTGTGACTGAGAAAACTCCAGTCTCATTTCCACCCCATCCAAAAGAGTCTTCAGAAGATTCCAAGGGATTAGCCTCCAACAGCAGAGAAGACAAGGCAGCTGTCTCAACCATCATGCCGGTGGGATCTCTGAAATGAACAATCTCCTCCAGATTATAGTTGGACAACGCAAGGCATTCCGAAGCCTCACAAACACTCCAGTTAGAGTTAATGGCCTGGGCATACAAATTTGGACACACCACTTTGAGAGGTTTGTCTCCCAACCATCTGCTACTCCAGAAAGAGGTGTCCACTCCGTTGCCCACGTTGCAAACGATATTGTCCACGAAAAAATCGGACCCAAGGGCTTTGTCATAGCTGATAGACGAGAGGTCTCTCCACCACAGAGACCCTTTCTTCCCACCACTAGAACCTACATTATTGTTCACTTCCAGACAAAGGCTTTTAGACGAATATCTATGCTCTAAGATGCCGCTCCAAAGCCCATTCTTCTCCGTCATGATCCGCCACTTCCACTTAAATAACAAGGCTTTGTTAAAGGATACTATGTTTCTAATGCCCAAACCGCCTTTTTATTTAGGTTGGCACACCTTATTCCAACTCACCCAATGGATAACTCTGCTACGATCAGCCCCTCCCCACAGAAAATTGCTCTGGATACGAATAATCTCTTTAAGAACACCTACCGGTGCCTTATAGAAGGACAGAGAGTAAACCGGCAACGCATTCAAGACTGAATTTATCAGCACCACCCTCCCTCCTATGGAAAGATGTCCACCTTTCCAAACCGACAGACGATTCCTCAAACAGCTCAAAACTTTCGACCAAGTCTTCACTTTCCTCGGGCTTCCCCCCACCGTAATTCCAAGGAAGGAGAAAGGTAGCGCACCAACCCTGCAAAACAAAAAATTTGCTGCCGCAGCAACAAAGTTAGGAGGTAAGTTAACTCCACTAAGATAACTCTTAGTGAAATTGACTTTAAGGCCGGAAACCAGTTCGAAGCCTCTGAGAATGGCTTTAACACTCCAAAGATTATCCCAACTGCATTCGCCAATTAACATAGTGTCATCTGCGTACTGAACAATGTCGTAACTGAGTCGGTCATTAACTTTGAAACCATTGAACACTCCCTCCTCGCTCGCTTTCTTCATCATTCTCGTAAGTCCCTCCATCACCAATAAGAACAGAAACGGAGATAAAGGATCGCCCTGACGCAATCCTTTTTCAATCTTGAAATCCGGAGTGTTGCTACCGTTTACAAGAACCGACGCCGTGCCCTTGAAGACCAAAGCTTCTATCCAACTCAGCCAAATTTCACCGAAATTCATCCTGGTCATCATGTATCTAAGGTAATTCCAACTCACGCAGTCATAAGCTTTTTCAAAATCGATTTTCATGATCATACACTCCTTCTTCATTCTACTTGCATAGTCTAAAATCTCATTAACAGTCAAGATTCCGTCTCCTATACTTCGGCCTTTGATGAACGCCGATTGCTCTATGGAAATGATAGAGCCAATGACCTTCTTTAATCTCGTCGCCAGAATTTTAGAGAGAATTTTCTGAAAGCAGCTAACCAAACATATCGGCCTATAGTTGGATAGCGATTGAGGGTTGTTGACCTTAGGGATGAGAGTATAGAAGGATGCCGTAGCAGCCTTGGTAAGGACAGGTTTTATGAAAAAATCCCCAACGAACTTGCAAATGTCACCTTTAATGACGTCCCAACCACTTTGGAGGAAACTGAAACTGTAACCGTCAGGGCAAGGGCTTTTACTCCCATTGCAACTCCATATAGCTTCTTTTATCTCTGCTAATGAAACAGGTTCTTCAATAGATAGCCTATCTTTAATAGTAAGAGAGGGGAGGTCAATACCATCAATAACTGGCCTGCAATCAACCGATTCTACAAAAGTGTTCGTGAAATGATTCCGAACTTCAGCTTTAATTTCTTCCACTTCTTCCTTCCTTCCTTCAGGGGTATTTACGAAAAGGATGTTGTTCCTGCAATTCCTATCTCGGATAGCCCTATGGAAAAAACGAGAATTTCTATCACCCTCCTTTAGCCACGTAGATCTCGACTTCTACTTAAGGAGGCACTCCTTGAGATTCAGATAGTTCCAAAAATCAGTCCGGGCCCTTCTCCTCTCCTCTCTCTTGTTCGCATCCTGAAGGTCTGAATCCTCAACAAAGAATCTTTCAATTTCGTACAGCTCGTCAACCGCTGTCTCGATTCTCAAGTCGATCCAACCAAAAACTTCTTTACTCCATTTTCCCAACGCAACCTTAAGTAACCGTAGCTTTTCTTTAAAAATGTAGGCCCCCCTACCTGACACGGCCATAGACTTCCATTCGGTATAAAGAAAATCGTTGAACAAATGATGAGAAATCCAGCTGTTGTTGAACTTAAAAGGCTTCGGCCCCCAGTCGACATTGCTAGAACGCAGCCAGATGGGGCTGTGATCCGAAATGTCTCTCTTACCGATAACCTGACCCACCACCTGCCACTCCTCCACCAAACTCTCCGAAAGTAAGAAACGATCTAATCTGCTCATAGATTTTCCGCAGCCACTAAACCAAGTAAACTTCCCTCCTAAGCAAGGAACATCCACACACTCTATATCTTCAATGAACTTAGAGAATTCCAGAATTTCACCTCCACGGCCACCCTCAGATGACCCAATCCTCTCCTCCCTACAAGAGACGGCGTTAAAGTCTCCTCCGATAACCCAGTGATCACCCTTGAATTTACATCTACTGGTCACCAACTCTTCCCATCACTTCCGTTTCAAATGGATATGGCAAGGGGTGTAAACGTTGACCAAATGCAATTCCTTACCCTTCCACTCAACACAAACTCCGACATAGCCAATACCCTTGTAACTGAACAGAAGTTTGAAAAAATCTTTCCTCCACAGCGTTATGATACCCCCAGAAGCTCCAATGGCACTGGCATAGGACCATTCAACATTGGAACTTCCCCAAAACGAGGTAGCCAACTCTAAACCCACCTCAGACAACTTTGATTCCTGCAGAAAACAAACATCAACCTTGTCTTCCTTAATCATCTGTGCGATTCTTCTTCTCTTTGACGAAGACCCCCCTCCTCTGATGTTGATAGATAAAAAATTCATGGTGCACCGTTGTCTTTTGACTCCTTCAAAGACATTTCTTCCTTGTCCCTTTGCTCCATCCTTTTGATCTCCTTCAGTAAAGATTCCTCCCCTGGCCCACCTGTAACACCAAGATTGCAAATAATCTCTTTGATCTTCAAAGACACTTTTGACTCAAAATCTGCCCAGAACCTCTTGTTTCCTTGGAACACTTCAGAGTCGGTGACCGAATGACATCTCGTTCCATGACCGGAAGAATTTGATTCTCCTGGCTTCATAGCTTTCTTCGAAATAGAGTTACCTGAGAACCCCCCTTCGCTAGTTTCCGACAGGGAGGAAACCCTTTCCGTAGAGCCTATCGCAGTTTTGTGAGATGATTTTTTTCTAAAGGAACCCGACTTTGGATGCCCTTTAGAATTCAAACTCCTTTTGACCCGGCCCAGCCTAGATTTAAAGGCCTGGTATTTATGGACCAACACGTGATCATCAGACACCACATTTGCCCTCTGGCCCACCTCCTGCTGCCCCTGTTCCCTAGATGCCTCAGATGTGGGGTCACCCACTTTGCTAGAAAAGAGTAAAACCTGCTCTTCATCTGAACAATCTACAGCCTCCTCAGGTCCCATCTCCCAGCAACTTTAGAGCTTCTAATCCTAGGACTCGCACCCCCATGCACTTTAGGTTCCTTAACACTGGTTGGGCAGTTTCCCTCAGAGATAATCTGGCAGTCTTCACCATGAATAGACAGGTCACTGTTGCTACCTTGAGCTACACCCCAATCTGAAATCTCCTTTCCTGCATCTTCACCTTCCCCACATCCCCATCCTGAGTTAGACTCGGTGCTGACATCGTCGGAAGATTTGGCCATGGTCTCCGGTTTCGTTCCCTCCATTAACGACGAGCAACCACATGCCTCCACCATCCTCACCCTATACGTCTTCCCATTGATATTGACGTTTATCGTTTCATTAATCGTCGTTCCGCAAGTAGTTCTCACCATGAAACAAGCAACATCCATTTTAGAGAAATTTGAATAATTCTCCTCATGGCAAACAAACTTCCCTACCAGCATTGCTAAACGTTCAAAAAAGGTTGTACTCCACGCGTGGCTTGGGACTCCAAAGCACCGGAGCCAAGTCAACCTCTCATGGTCCACATCTTCCTCCCTCCATTTTCTCACCTCCAAAAACCATTGACTCAACCAGTCGTTGGCTCCGTCGACCAAAGCTTCCAACTCTCCTTCTTCATCTTCTTCTAGGAGGCAGAGGTTTGCTCCAAGTGGCGTCACTTTAAGGCCAAAATAACCTTCGGAAAAGAAATAACTCTGCATATTATACCTTGCTCCTGGCGTGATGACCTTCCCCACATACGCCTTCTCAAACCTTTTTAGCTCTTTCCGCCCAACTTCGAAACTGAGAATCTTGCCCGACTTCTGAGGATGAGGGAACTTGCCTTTCGGTTTGGTAGCCTCCGCAAAGGATTTACCTTTCGACACAAACCTAGAGTTTCCAAAGGCCTCCTTACTCCTTGAGTTAAGACTCTCTCTGTTTGCACTACCGTTCGCGTCCCCCCCAAACCTTCTTGCACCACCTACTCCTCCGGGTGCCTCCGGAAACGCTTCATCCACCGCCCTCTGAAACCTAGGCAGGTTTGCATGGAGCTTCTGCCCCTCCAACCACAAATTATCCAGTCTCAGAACCAAGCTCCTAACGTCTTTGACGTCGAAGTAACGAACAAAGCCGTACCTTCTTCCTCTCTTATCCCGTTTCGCAGGAATAACGACCTCGTCAATCAATCCATATTCTTCGAAATGATTGAACAGGTCCTTAGCCCTCAAATGATCTGGGAACTCCGTGAAAAAAACCGTCGTTGACTCCCTGTTACCTCTGCAGTCCTTCCTCCCTCCGTTCGATTTGGAATCCCATTTCAAGTTAGAACTAAAACCTTTAAAATGGCCTTTTCTCACCTTTACCCACTCTCCTTGGTCGCCAGGAGGCATGTTCTAATCCTCTAAACTGAGACAACCAAAATTGATTTTCTCAAGCAATTTTTTTTTTTAGTTAATGGAACAATTTAATAAGTGTTTTTGGTTGTGTGTAATTAGTGTAAAATAAAAGAGTAATTAAATTAGAGACTTTAGAAGAGATACAAGAGGAATTCATATTGGTTCTCTAATGTGGTTAGTTCAGTCCTCACTATGTCACTATGTGAGAGTTGATATAGCTTTAAGTAAGTTTATAGAACACCAAGCTTTTTATATCCCTTGCAACTATACTATTGTAATAGAAAGTGATTCTCTTAAAGATTTCGTACAACTTTATCATATGGTAGTGAGAGGTTAGTTTAGTATCTTTGGCAATGTGGATATATTGTAATTGGATAAATAAACTATTTTTGCTTATGATTCTTATGAATCTTTGTGCACGTTTTTATCAAGGGTATTCCCACACTTATTGAAGAAATGACTTGTATTTATGGGCAAAAATCATAGGCGTTGAGTCATCAGATTTTTGTCACTAGTTGTGACTTTTGGATAGTATGAGTCCTCAGAGTCTTATCATGATAAAAGCTTGATAGTTGTTAGTCTTGTACATAAATTTTGTGTCCAATTAATGGCGTAGTGTTGACATCATGTTATTATTGGTAACTGAGTTTTATATTTTAGTGCGATTGAGTTCTTTAATTTTGTTTTGCATAACTGAGTCCTCTATCTTTAGTCTTGTCCATCAACTTTATGTCAAGCACTAATGTAGTGTTGACATCACGTGTTATTCTTCGGTGTTAGATCCGTTCAAAACCTTATGATTTCTACCGATATATAAATCAAGACTAAAACTCTAAAATAATTTCTATAAGTCGATATAGCATCAACTTGTATCCCTTAAACCCATATCCGAATACAATTATGAAAATGAAGGCGGAAGCATACCTGAATTTTCCTTTGAAATCGTTGAAGGTTGCAGGTATATGATCTTCCAATTTGTAGAGTTCCTTAGGGTTCCTTGAATCTCCTCTGATGGGGATGAAGAGAGAAAACCTCATAAACCTTATTTTGTTCGTACTCTACAAATGGGGACCATAACTCATTTAAATAACCCTAGGGTTATTTCTTAGTTTTCAATATTCTAATTTGGCCCCTCATCAAATTAGTTATTGACTTACGATATCTACACAATACCCCGACCTTTAATGACATTTATGCTTTTAGCCACAAACTTAATATTATATTAATTAGACCCCTTTAAGTCTTGCCTAATTAAAATAATGACACTAACACCTTAAATGTTATATTTGTGACCCAAAATTCTAACAATCTCTCATTGGTCACATATGTACACTACAAGAAAAAAGGAGATTTACGACACTTGAGTTGCGACAGTTATCACAAAACCGTCCTTATTCCTGGATTGCGACGGTTGTCACGACAGTTAGGGTCAACTATCGCATATTTTTTACGACAGTTATCACAAAACCGTCCTTATTCCTGGACTGCGACGGTTGTCACGACAGTTAGAGACTGGACTGCGACGGTTGTCACGACAGTTAGAGACTGGACTGCGACGGTTGTCACGACAGTTAGAGACTGGACTGCGACGGTTGTCACGATAGTTATCAAAAAACCGTCCTTATTATGTTTTTTACTTAACTTTTTTTTTATAAAATAAGTTTTTTGATTGAGCGCTAAATAAAAAGGGAAAATTTGTTCCTCCCAATTTATAAAAAAAATCCTTATCGACTCCTCAACTGAAAACTCAATTTACTTTAATATATTATAAATATTTTGTATATAATTGTTTTGATAAACACATTATTATATATATATATATATATATATATATATATATTTCTCACATTTTTAAATATGATTTAAATGATAAAATGTTTTGAATATTTTTCTCAAAATTTTATTTAACATTTTTTAAAAAATTCCATTGTTTTAAATAAATATCAAATAAATTAAACTTATTTTAAGATTAATCCAGTGACGTGAACAAAGCAGTATCCACTACCAATTAAGAACAATCGCACTGCAATGTTGATAACAGCGAAACCCACTCAACTTCACCCATGGTTACAATTCCCACCATCAACAACCCTCCCAAAACGAATAATCTTCAACACCCCAATAACCATCGTTCTCAATAACACCATCGATGACACCAACAACACCGCATCTTCTTATCCACCGATACTTAAAAAGAAGAACCCCCTTCGAAAACTCTACCTCGGAGAAACCACCAGAATCACCGAAGAGATGAGGTTCGTCGCCATGCGACTTCGCAATGACAAAATCAACACCACCTTTTCCACTTCCAAAACTACCTCTACAGTACAAGACGCTGAAGACCAAATTCCTGGCACATGGCATCCTTCCATGCTAGGGTTTACTCGATTCTTAGTCGATAATCAACACGTTTTCAACACACTTGAACGCATTATTGATGATTCCGATAACGTTTCCTGTAAGTTCAATTGTTAAATTGCCGTCACATTGTAGTTAGTTATTAAGTGCATGTTTGGCTATATGGTAGCCAAAATTGATTTTCCACAATTATTTTAGGTTAATAAATTTCTTTAGGTTAATCACATTGTGTATTTTGTGTTTGGAGCACTCAAAATTGTTTCTTGAAGTATATAATTGATTTTGACATGTTTTGTTGCTTTCGATTAGAATTGATTATGCTTTTTAGAATTGATTCTAATTGAAGTTATGATTTTTAGCTTTTGTGTCTCAATTTGACTTTTACACTAAAATTTACTGTTTAACTTACTTTTGCAAAAAATTATTCAACCATAAATCACTTTACGTTTATCTCACTTTTAGGCCGAATCAATTTTACAAAATCAATTCACTCAATCAATTTTCTTCATCGCAAAACCAAACACACTGCAGAAAACAAACATGCACTAAAACTTGTTTGGATTGACTTATTGGAGTTTATCTATTGCTGTAACCACTTATGAGACCATTTGCATGAACTTATAGAAAGAAGTTACATGTCAACTTATTTTTATAACCTCTTGATTTTTTTCACTAAAACATATATAGCTTATATAAAAACAAATTGACTTTATTTTATCTTTTACTACATAAATAGTCTATATATATGCACTTATATTATAAATTCTAATGCTATAAGAGCTTAATTAAACTGTTTATCCAAACAGGGCCTAAATCATTTGCTTATTTTTGAGTTGATTTAGTTCTGTTAGTTATGATGGTGGTTTTTTGTGTGTTTGAATTGCAGATGCCTACATGAGAAAAACTGGATTGGAAAGATCAGAAGGGATTTTGAAGGATTTAGAATGGTTGAAGGAAGAAGGAGTTGAAATTCCCAATCCAAGTTCTCCTGGGATAACATGTGCAAAATATTTGGAGGAACTTGCGAAAAACACACCTTTTTTTCTCTCCCATTTCTACAATATCCATTTCTCTCATATAACTGCTGGTCTGGTTATTACAAAGCAGGTACCCACCTTTCCCTTTTCTTATAGAGAATCCAATCTATTTAGGTAGTGTTTTATGGTTCTTTAGTCACCAAAAATTTGTTATTAGCTTCTAGGTGTTTTTGGTGAAGTTAAACATTCGAAAAATTGAAATGGAGATGCTAATTTTAACTTTTACAATAATTCGTTGTTTAACCAATAAGGTGTAGTCGAGTAGCTAGTAGCTTGAGCCCTTTAACCACATGTCTATAGTTTGAATCCATGATGAGAGTAGAGTTTCATCTATCGGTAAAGGAGTTGTCTCTTAACTGGTACCCTACATCCTAGGGGATTAGAGTCATACACTCAACGGCTGTGAGAATATCCCAGGTCCATTCCCAGATAGAAAAACGATGCCATTTTTAAACTTTAACTAACTAGTAGTACTAATCAATCAATCTTCTTATTAAGGATTTTTTTGAAGTAGATATTTACACATTTTTACTGTTCTTTTTATCGATATGTAAATTTGTCATCATGCTTTGTTGGGTGCAGAAACTTGTATGATTGTTTGTTATACGAAATTGTTCAAAAATAATTTTGGCTAAATAACATTATAAATTGGGGAAACTTATTTGCAGGAAATTGTTCTATCACTTATAGCTCTAAATGGCTTCCTCCACTCTCATCTCTGACACTCAGGCATGGAAGGAGTTGAAGGTATGACAGGGACAATACCTCTTAATTATGTATAATGCAAATATTGTGGACATTCATTAAATGCTTCTCCTTTGTACATGACCATGTTGAAGACATTAAAAAGTCCCATTTACGTGATTTATTGAGTAATGAAGAGAGATCCCAGTCACTGATGGTGTATGTCACTTACTTTATAAGGCTATATGATCTTACAATGCTGTACCTTACAATTATAGGAGGAGGAAGCCTCATCACCATGGGAGACAGCCTAGAAGACAGCATCGTCAGTTTAGGAGACAGTCTACCTATGGTAAAAGACATCAGCACGATAGAAGACAAGCTAACTCTGGAAGGAGATGACAACATTATGAGTGGCAGCCACAACTTTATCATCAAGGTGGGAGAAGGTTTAACCACTTCAGAGATGATAGAATCAGATGTTTCTATTGTGGAAGGTATGGACACATGCAGTACTCTTGTTACAAGCTGCATGGATACCCTCAGCCTCAAAACAGAGGGAGAAAGCACAAGCCCAAAGTTGTTAAACAATGGGTACCTAAGGAGAAGGGGAAGTGCTTATTGGCTCAGTTGTCTGACAAAGAAGCAGAAGAAGGAACTTGGTACTTTGACAGTGGTTGTTCAACGCACATGACTGGGTCCAAAGATCTTTTGGTGAATGTCAATTCTTGCTCCTCTAATGTTGTCACTTTTGGTAATGGAGAAAAAGGGGTGGTAGAAGGTGTTGGAAGAGTGAAGTGTTTTGATGGACCTGACCTTGACAATGTTCTTCTTGTCAAAGGTTTGAATGCTAATTTGATTAGCATAAGTCAGCTCTGTGATGAAGGGTACAAGGTCAGCTACACTAAGGATGAGTGTTTGGTGACTAGTGACAAGAATGAGGTAGTGATGAAGGGAGTAAGATCCAAAGATAATTGTTATCAGTGGATACCTCAAGTGGACAGCTTATCTAGTGATGTGGTAAAATCAGATGGTGACATCAAGTGTGAAAGTATGGTGAAAAGTCAATCTGGGTTAATAACTTATGGTGCTGTTACTCCTAAGTTGGATGATGTGTTAAAAGCCAAATTGAGTAGTCAGTTATGTGAGCAAGATGAAGAAGTCAACAATGCTGATGGAAGGATCAAAAGTTGTGACCTTACGAAGTGTTGGGAGCTGAATACTTGTGAGGCCAAGAAAGATGACAACATGACTAATGACTTCTATAGTTCAGAAGAAAAAGTTCACAGGTTGACAATCCTTGGGTTGGAAGATACAGATGTTGAAACATCTCAAGTCAAGAAAGGTACTTTTAGCCTTAAAATAAAGAAGAATGATGATGAACTGATTGCAAAAGTGTCTCCTGGGGTTGCTAAAAGACTAAAAGCTATTGAGTCACCGCCAAAGGTGAGAACTGATAAGCAGAAGACCTCAGAGGTTGGTCCTACAAGATCCTGGAGTAAAGTGTC
The DNA here is from genome assembly GCA_022829125.1 of Lathyrus tuberosus. NCBI lineage: Eukaryota > Viridiplantae > Streptophyta > Magnoliopsida > Fabales > Fabaceae > Lathyrus > Lathyrus tuberosus. Next base: position 408,513 of record JALAZF010000357.1, read on the forward strand.
AAGAAAGAAGAAGACCAGAGATAAGTTTGATGGTAATGTTCAGGACATCATTCATGTGAAGAAAGTTGTTGTTAGAACTTCTGAGAAAATTCAAAAGGCCATACTAGATAACAATCATGTGCTTTTCATAAAATGGTGGAAGTATGTTCTGGAAAAAGAGTTGGGTATGGATACTCTGGATATGGTTGAGTTTGCTAGGATATGGTTCAGAGAGGGTGTGGGAACTTATGGTATTCAGGTGTGTATGAATAAGTTGCTCTGACTGTGTTTTATTGGGAGCCTCTTGAAGGACTTCTTTGTGCAATGAGTCCTTTGAATGGTGGTGAGAAGCTGATGTCCCAAAAGATGTTATAACATCATGTTTGCTGGTGGATGATTAAGATTGGACATGAGGAGTTGGATGCTCTAGCATTTTGGTCAGAAGAAGTGGAGATTATGGTCATGACTACTGTCTTTGAAGACTTCACCAGTTTCAACAACTACTGGTGGATGTAAGGATGGAGGAATTGTGATCTCTTGAAGAGACTGGATCTCAGTAAAGCTTATAAGTAAACTGAGAATTTGTGGAGTTTGTGACACAGTGTTAAGTGGAGCATATGTAATACCCTGGTGTCAAGAGTGTCAAGAGTATCCTTGGTGAAGGATGTCTTTGTTCTGGATCTGAAGCTTAGTGCTTACATTATATCTAAGGAGCATCTACATAGTCATACGGGAGAATGATGAAGTAGAAGGTTTGCCTTGGATGGTGAAGATGAATTGTATGATAGCCCTTGGTGAAAGGGACAGTGGTACCAAAATGCATGTAAATGTGCTCAAATGTTCATCTCCATCTAGAGCATTTGTTAATCTTGACAGGGGAAGTATTTGTCTATGGATTTTGCAGCAAAGGTACATATATTGTGAAGATTGCATGCTGATCAAGATTATGGAGATTGGTTGAATCTTATGAGGATATAATGTCAGATAGCATGCTATGACATTAGGCTGTTGGTTCATATTAATGCAGTACAATTATCAGCAAAGCAATAGAAAAGTACTGTAAAGAATTTTGTAGAGTTACAGAAAAATCTAAAAAAAAAAATGATTGGAGTTTTATTAGATATTTGAAGATACAAGGTTAAACTACATCCTCATGCCAATCACCTGCATCCAGAAATGCCCTCCAATCTGCATCCCATTCATCTTCTGAAGGCTATTTTTGAGCAGTATGGTTCTTACCAGGCTTCATAGTTGTCACTGAAGTCCTGCCAGTTTTTGTTGCTCCTGAAGAAGGACCTGATGTCGTCTGAGATTTGACCTTCTTCTTCAGAGGTTCTGGATTTTTATCCTCATGCTTGAGTTTCTTGGTTGATACTTTGGAGCTTGATTGACTCATGCTTTATTAGAGTGTTGTGCTGAGCAAAGGAGAAAGAGTGGTTTTATAATGGTTTTTCTAAAGCATTGTTTGTATCGCCAGTCTAGTCAAAAGTGTTGGAATGTGGTTTTGACCATGTCTTTAATAATGTCAGAACATTGTGTTTGGAGATTGCATAGATCTTGTTGCTACTGACAGTAGGGCTTGTATTATGTCGCATGTGATGAAGTGTAGGTCATATGAATTGGCATAATTTGTCTAATTATGGCTAAAAAGGGGGAGAGTTAAAAATTGCCATGAAGAAGAGTAGTTGCTGCTAAAAGAATAAAAATAAAAGGTGTTTAGTTGAAAAGTAATGATGCAGCTGTGGAGGGGGAGTATAGACAGCATAGTTGTGGAGCTGCTAGTGAAGTTTTCATAGCATTGAAGGTTGGAGAGTGCAGCAAAGCAGACATCAAGGGGGAGATGTGCTGCACATTGTGAGCTACTGAACAGCTGTGATGCTGGTTCAAGTTTTTGAGGGGGAGCACCAGTTGGCTGTTGTCAATAATGAAGATGGTGCTGCAGCAGATCAAGTAATGAAGACTATATGAAGATTGTCAAACTGCTGCAAGTTAATGTTTCAAAATATTGAAGATATTCCGCTGCTAAAGTCTCTGAAGATGCAGAGATTGTTTTAGCCAAAATTAGCCAAAGGGGGAGATTGTAAGTTCCTGGATTGGCTGGAATTTTGGTAAAACAACAAGGTGTTCAATGCCGATGTCATGGTGTTGATGTTGCAGCATTGAGTCTTAGTACTGGGTTGTACTAAGTTGTGAAGGTTAACTATGTTTGATGTCATGGGCTTGATGTCATAACATTGCACTTAACACTGGGCTGTGTTAAGGTTGCTAGTTGCTGAAGTGGATGTCTGATGTCACATAGGTGATGTTGTAACATCAGACCTGCAGAACTGAAGCTAATGACAGCATGGGCTTGTTGTTATTAGGGTCGCGTATTAGCTGGAATTGTGGAGAGTGTTGACTCGTTGGATGAGAATATCTTGGGCTAGATATTTTCTGTTACATGGGAGATTTGATTGCAGGTTTGTTGGAGAATTAAAAGGTGGAAGATTTAAAAAGATTTTGGGGATAAAATCTGTTTTAAAAGATTCAGTTTTTAATTAACAAATCTGATCAAATATTGTGACAAATCCAATCCAAATTCAAGGAGCTATATAAAGCGCACAAGACCAAGGAAGAAGGTACAGAAAACAGATTGAAGATCAAGAGCTGGAGGCTTAGAGTCTAGGGTTTGTTTAGAGTACTTGTAATCACACTATTCTAGGTTGAATAAGTGTTGAATTTTCTGTCCTCTCTAGAAGCTGTGAAGCAATAGAGAGTTGTTGATTGATCGAACCTAGGAAGCAAGATCAAGGGATCTCAAAGAGGTTGTTCTTTGAGTGTTTTAGGGGATTGAGTAGTGTTCTCATATCTAAGTGGTTTCTTAGGTAGAAAGTCACTAGTAGAGTATAAGTTTAGGAGATTGTCAACTGGTGTGTTGAGTCTGTAAATTATATCTACAAGTAGTGAATTTCATCCCTGGCTTGGTAGCCCCCAGACGTAGGTAGTTAGACCGAACTGGGTGAACAATTCCTTGTGTTTTCCTGTTGCTTATTCTGTCCATTATTGCAGAGTGTGTTGTTGTGACATCGCACCTTAACATCACACGTCTGGTACCAGAATTTCAATTGGTATCAGAGCAGGCATCCTGTCTGTCTCTGGGTGAGATCTAGGGAAGTACTTTCTGGTGAAATATGGACAAAGAGGTTGGAGGATTTGTCAACAGACCCCCTATATTGGATGGCTCAAACTATGAGTATTGGAAGCCTAGAATGACTACCTTTTTAAAGTCATTAGACTGCAGAGCTTGGAAGGCTGTCATTAAAGAGTGGGAAGCTCCTGTTGTGTGTGAAAAAGATGATGCTGGCAAGGATAAAGAAGGCACCTCTAAGCGAAAGCCTGAAGAAGAATGGTCCAAGGAAGAAGATGAGCTTGCCCTTGGAAATCCAAAAGCCCTAAATGCTATCTTCAATGGGGTTGACAAGAACATATTCAGGCTGATCAACTCATGTGAAACTGCTAAGGCTGCTTGGGATATTTTGAAGGCTACTCATGAAGGTACATCTAGAGTGAAGATGTCAAGACTTCAGCTTTTAACATCTAAGTTTGAAAGCTTGAAGATGAAGGAAGAGGAAACTATTCATGACTTCCACATGAGTGTTCTTGAGCTGTCAAATGCATCCAGTGCTCTTGGTGAGAAGATGACAGAAGAGAAGCTGGTAAGAAAGATTCTTAGGTCCCTCCCTAAGAAGTATAAGATGAAGGTAACAGCCATTGAAGAATCTCAAGACATCAGCAAGATGAGAGTTGATGAGCTTATTGGATCTCTTCAAACATTTGAACTTGGGCTGAATGAGGAAGAACCAGAAAAGAAGCCCAAGAGTATAGCCTTAGTCTCCACTCCTGCAGCAACTAAAGATGATGAGTCCCAGGAAGATCTGCCTCAGGCTATAGTTATGTTGGGAAGGCAATTCAACAAAGTGTTCAAGAAGATGAACTATAACTACAGGCCTAATGTCAAGAACATCTCCTCTGACATCAGTAAGTCAAAAGAGAAAGATGAAGAGAAGACTGTCCAAGATAAAGGTGTTCAGTGCTTTGAATGTGAAGGGTATGGACATGTCAAGAAAGAGTGTCCCACATTCTTGAAGAAGCAGAATAAAGGCTTGACAATTTCCTGGTCTGACTCTGACAGTGAAAGTGAAAGTGAGTCAGCAAAGCATGTTGCAGCTTTGACAGGAATTGTTGAATCTGATGATGATAGTGATGGAGAAGTCACTTATGATGAGCTAGCTTCAACCTACAGAGAGCTGTGTTTTAAGAGTGCTGAAGTCTGTCAAGAAAACAAGTGCCACAAGCAACAGATAGCTCAGCTTGAGGATGATAAAGCTGAATTGGAGAAAGAAGTCCTATGTGTCAAAGCTCATCTTGAGCATATGACTACAACTGTTAGAATGTTGAACAGTGGTACAGCCACTCTTGACAAGATACTCCAGTCAGAAAAAGTTGTTGGAGACAAAGCTGGGATAGGATATGTGGCCGAAGACAAAGGTACCTCAGAAGCAAGTACTTCAGGTCTAAAGAAGGAAGAGTCACAAACTGTGCCTCAACATCAGCCAAAGAGGCAGAATCTTACTCCCAAGGAAGCTGATGTTTCACAACCTAAGAAGATTGAGAAGAATACTGGTCATAATCAGAAGAGAAAGCAGCCTCAAGGTGCTAGACAGTATATGCCTCCCCAATATCATAGGAGCATGAAGGCTGCAAGGTACAAACAGAACATGTTAGAGCAGATGTCTCAACATCAGGAAAACTGGTATGGATCTGGTTTCAACAATGCTGTACCTTACAATTATAGGAGGAGGAAGCCTCATCACCATGGGAGACAGCCTAGAAGACAGCATCGTCAGTTCAGGAGACAGTCTACCTATGGTAAAAGACATCAGCACGATAGAAGACAAGCTAACTCTGGAAGGAGAAGACAACATTATGAGTGGCAGCCACAACTTTATCATCAAGGTGGGAGAAGGTTTAACCACTTCAGAGATGATAGAATCAGATGTTTCTATTGTGGAAGGTATGGACACATACAGTACTCTTGTTACAAGCTGCATGGATACCCTCAGCCTCAAAACAGAGGGAGAAAGCACAAGCCCAAAGTTGTTAAACAATGGGTACCTAAGGAGAAGGGGAAGTGCTTATTGGCTCAGTTGTCTGACAAAGAAGCAGAAGAAGGAACTTGGTACTTTGACAGTGGTTGTTCAACGCACATGACTGGGTCCAAAGATCTTTTGGTGAATGTCAATTCTTGCTCCTCTAATGTTGTCACTTTTGGTAATGGAGAAAAAGGGGTGGTAGAAGGTGTTGGAAGAGTGAAGTGTTTTGATGGACCTGACCTTGACAATGTTCTTCTTGTCAAAGGTTTGAATGCTAATTTGATTAGCATAAGTCAGCTCTGTGATGAAGGGTACAAGGTCAGCTACACTAAGGATGAGTGTTTGGTGACTAGTGACAAGAATGAGGTAGTGATGAAGGGAGTAAGATCCAAAGATAATTGTTATCAGTGGATACCTCAAGTGGACAGCTTATCTAGTGATGTGGTAAAATTAGATGGTGACATCAAGTGTGAAAGTATGGTGAAAAGTCAATCTGGGTTAATAACTTATGGTGCTGTTACTCCTAAGTTGGATGATGTGTTAAAAGCCAAATTGAGTAGTCAGTTATGTGAGCAAGATGAAGAAGTCAACAATGCTGATGGAAGGATCAAAAGTTGTGACCTTACGAAGTGTTGGGAGCTGAATACTTGTGAGGCCAAGAAAGATGACAACATGACTAATGACTTCTATAGTTCAGAAGAAAAAGTTCACAGGTTGACAATCCTTGGGTTGGAAGATACAGATGTTGAAACATCTCAAGTCAAGAAAGGTACTTTTAGCCTTAAAATAAAGAAGAATGATGATGAACTGATTGCAAAAGTGTCTCCTGGGGTTGCTAAAAGACTGAAAGCTATTGAGTCACCGCCAAAGGTGAGAACTGATAAGCAGAAGACCTCAGAGGTTGGTCCTACAAGATCCTGGAGTAAAGTGTCAAGAAAGAAGAAGACCAGAGATAAGTCTGATGGTAATGTTCAGGACATCATTCATGTGAAGAAAGTTGTTGTTAGAACTTCTGAGAAAATTCAAAAGGCCATACTAGATAACAATCATGTGCTTTTCATAAAATGGTGGAAGTATGTTCTGGAAAAAGAGTTGGGTATGGATACTCTGGATATGGTTGAGTTTGCTAGGATATGGTTCAGAGAGGGTGTGGGAACTTATGGTATTCAGGTGTGTATGAATAAGTTGCTCTGACTGTGTTTTATTGGGAGCCTCTTGAAGGACTTCTTTGTGCAATGAGTCATTTGAATGGTGGTGAGAAGCTGATGTCCCAAAAGAATTTATAACATCATGTTTGCTGGTGGATGATTAAGATTGGACATGAGGAGTTGGATGCTCTAGCATTTTGGTCAGAAGAAGTGGAGATTATGGTCATGACTACTGTCTTTGAAGACTTCACCAGTTTCAACAACTACTGGTGGATGTAAGGATGGAGGAATTGTGATCTCTTGAAGAGACTGGATCTCAGTAAAGCTTATAAGTAAACTGAGAATTTGTGGAGTTTGTGACACAGTGTTAAGTGGAGCATATGTAATACCCTGGTGTCAAGAGTGTCAAGAGTATCCTTGGTGAAGGATGTCTTTGTTCTGGATCTGAAGCTTAGTGCTTACATTATATCTAAGGAGCATCTACATAGTCATACGGGAGAATGATGAAGTAGAAGGTTTGCCTTGGATGGTGAAGATGAATTGTATGATAGCCCTTGGTGAAAGGGACAGTGGTACCAAAATGCATGTAAATGTGCTCAAATGTTCATCTCCATCTAGAGCATTTGTTAATCTTGACAGGGGAAGTATTTGTCTATGGATTTTGCAGCAAAGGTACATATATTGTGAAGATAGCATGCTGATCAAGATTATGGAGATTGGTTGAATCTTATGAGGATATAATGTCAGATAGCATGCTATGACATTAGGCTGTTGGTTCATATTAATGCAGTACAATTATCAGCAAAGCAATAGAAAAGTACTGTAAAGAATTTTGTAGAGTTACAGAAAAATCTAAAAAAAAAATGATTGGAGTTTTATTAGATATTTGAAGATACAAGGTTAAACTACATCCTCATGCCAATCACCTGCATCCAGAAATGCCCTCCAATCTGCATCCCATTCATCTTCTGAAGGCTGTTTTTGAGCAGTATGGTTCTTACCAGGCTTCATAGTTGTCACTGAAGTCCTGCCAGTTTTTGTTGCTCCTGAAGAAGGACCTGATGTCGTCTGAGATTTGACCTTCTTCTTCAGAGGTTCTGGATTTTTATCCTCATGCTTGAGTTTCTTGGTTGATACTTTGGAGCTTGATTGACTCATGCTTTATTAGAGTGTTGTGCTGAGCAAAGGAGAAAGAGTGGTTTTATAATGGTTTTTCTAAAGCATTGTTTGTATCGCCAGTCTAGTCAAAAGTGTTGGAATGTGGTTTTGACCATGTCTTTAATAATGTCAGAACATTGTGTTTGGAGATTGCATAGATCTTGTTGCTACTGACAGTAGGGCTTGTATTATGTCGCATGTGATGAAGTGTAGGTCATATGAATTGGCATAATTTGTCTAATTATGGCTAAAAAGGGGGAGAGTTAAAAATTGCCATGAAGAAGAGTAGTTGCTGCTAAAAGAATAAAAATAAAAGGTGTTTAGTTGAAAAGTAATGATGCAGCTGTGGAGGGGGAGTATAGACAGCATAGTTGTGGAGCTGCTAGTGAAGTTTTCATAGCATTGAAGGTTGGAGAGTGCAGCAAAGCAGACATCAAGGGGGAGATGTGCTGCACATTGTGAGCTACTGAACAGCTGTGATGCTGGTTCAAGTTTTTGAGGGGGAGCACCAGTTGGCTGTTGTCAATAATGAAGATGGTGCTGCAGCAGATCAAGTAATGAAGACTATATGAAGATTGTCAAACTGCTGCAAGTTAATGTTTCAAAATATTGAAGATATTCCGCTGCTAAAGTCTCTGAAGATGCAGAGATTGTTTTAGCCAAAATTAGCCAAAGGGGGAGATTGTAAGTTCCTGGATTGGCTGGAATTTTGGTAAAACAACAAGGTGTTCAATGCCGATGTCATGGTGTTGATGTTGCAGCATTGAGTCTTAGTACTGGGTTGTACTAAGTTGTGAAGGTTAACTATGTTTGATGTCATGGGCTTGATGTCATAACATTGCACTTAACACTGGGCTGTGTTAAGGTTGCTAGTTGCTGAAGTGGATGTCTGATGTCACATAGGTGATGTTGTAACATCAGACCTGCAGAACTGAAGCTAATGACAGCATGGGCTTGTTGTTATTAGGGTCGCGTATTAGCTGGAATTGTGGAGAGTGTTGACTCGTTGGATGAGAATATCTTGGGCTAGATATTTTCTGTTACATGGGAGATTTGATTGCAGGTTTGTTGGAGAATTAAAAGGTGGAAGATTTAAAAAGATTTTGGGGATAAAATCTGTTTTAAAAGATTCAGTTTTTAATTAACAAATCTGATCAAATATTGTGACAAATCCAATCCAAATTCAAGGAGCTATATAAAGCGCACAAGACCAAGGAAGAAGGTACAGAAAACAGATTGAAGATCAAGAGCTGGAGGCTTAGAGTCTAGGGTTTGTTTAGAGTACTTGTAATCACACTATTCTAGGTTGAATAAATGTTGAATTTTCTGTCCTCTCTAGAAGCTGTGAAGCAATAGAGAGTTGTTGATTGATCGAACCTAGGAAGCAAGATCAAGGGATCTCAAAGAGGTTGTTCTTTGAGTGTTTTAGGGGATTGAGTAGTGTTCTCATATCTAAGTGGTTTCTTAGGTAGAAAGTCACTAGTAGAGTATAAGTTTAGGAGATTGTCAACTGGTGTGTTGAGTCTGTAAATTATATCTACAAGTAGTGAATTTCATCCCTGGCTTGGTAGCCCCCAGACGTAGGTAGTTAGACCGAACTGGGTGAACAATTCCTTGTGTTTTCCTGTTGCTTATTCTGTCCATTATTGCAGAGTGTGTTGTTGTGACATCGCACCTTAACATCACACGTCTGGTACCAGAATTTCAGAAATAAAGGCGTTAACTCTCAAGTATATCTTTATCAAAGGATCTCTGAAATTCCACCCTTTTATCTAGGAAACATTGTAAAGTATATATAATTAAATTTCTTCATTTCTGAATTACCATATTTTATTTTGTAATTTTTCTTGGACTTTCAGATAAACAACACTGAGAATAGAGCAGTACTTCATGTAGCCCTTCGTGCTTCAAGGGATGCGGTTATACAGAGTGATGGAAAGAATGTTGTCCCAAATGTTTGGAATGTTCTGGACAAGATCAAGGAGTTCTCTGAGAGGGTCCGCAGTGGATCTTGGGTAATATGCTTGTCAATATTTTTATGTGGACATTGTTGAACTTGAGACGAGAGTACTAATCATATTTCCCCAGGTTGGAGCTACTGGAAAGGAACTGAAGGATGTTGTTGCCATCGGTATTGGTGGCAGCTTCTTAGGTTCACTCTTAGTTCACACAGCTCTTCTAACAGGTTGCTGACACTTTCTGTTCTCTAAGTGGCATTTATATAATTATATCTGGGTGGCAATGATTCCCTCGATTTACTCTTTGATGTTTCCAACTCCAATAGCTTTGAAGTCTTCTTATTAATGATTCTCATTCACTCCTCCAAATCCGATTCTGGCTTTCCAACCTTGCTCCAAAAGAATTCTCTCGACAATTTTGAGTATACTTCACTCAAAAACCCATATTTCAAGCTCTTTAGAAACTTGTGTGCTGGTGAGTTTATAAACCATAATTTTCTTATTGATCTTATGTTGGTTCAGTGGGATGTGCATGTGCAGGTTTTGGCAAATGTTTGTTTGGATGGTAAACAACACCAGTGGCTATTTGGAACTAATGATGTTTCTGATCCATAGTATATGGTGGTTTCTACATCACGTGATGGAAAGTCTGAATGGTTTGCAGGCTCTTCATCCATGTTTCGAAAGTTCAATTTCAAAGAGATAAAGAAAGCAACAGAGGGATTTAGCACCGTCATTGGCCAAGGAGGATTTGGAACAATATATAAAGCTCATTTTAGTGATGGCCAAAGAGGGATTTACATGCTGCTAACGTTTTGCTGTATAGGAGACTTTCCACTTTTCAAAGTTTTAACCAACACAATTAATTCTTCAGGATGGGCCTATGAGGTACCATCAATTATTAGACATGATAATATCCTGTGAACCCCTGGGCAATGTATATCAGACACAAAGGTAGCGTGGCAGTCACAAAGGTAGCAGAACATAATTATGCTTGATTGACCTCAGTTTTCTTCAACAAAGATACCATGCAGTCCCAGGCAATAGCAATTGTAGCTTCAATGATATCACAGTAACGCAAAAATGAAGAGAAACAATGCAACAGTTTCTCAAACGCGATTCTCCACATGAAAATGGTGGAAACTCGCGGTAATTCACCCGATTTCTCATGCATAAACAAGACTATATAACTCGGATTCAAGCTCACAGTTTCAATTCGGCTCTTGGTACTTTTTGGTTCAGGTTCGTTCGTTTTTTCGATTCAGTTTGGCTTTTGAATGCAATTCATTTTTTTGGTTCTGCTCGGTTAGTTTTCGACTCAGTTTCGGTTCAACATTTTTTTTTGTTCGGCTTAATTCTATGTGCAACTCAACTCTGGTTTATGTGTTGTTATTTCAGTTTTATGGTTCGCATCATACAGATTGGCATCATCATTTTTCAATTTGAATAAACAACTTCTATTTTCCACCTTTTCCTTTGTGATGCGGAGCAGTATCGTATCCGGTGCACCAAATTCGACTATTGAGTAGCCACTTTCATTCAAAGGCTGAAAAATAAAAGGGAAAAAAAGGAAGGTTTAGCTAAAAGTGGCGTAAGGTATAAATTAAGTTGTAAAAGCCTTACTTGATATCGTGCATTATGATGTCACACGCGGTTATGATGTAAATTCTACCACCGATGCAACCTTCTGCTGGATGTTAGGCCTAGTTACAACTGCGATGAAGGATTCTGTTGGGACTCTAAGGAGTCGGATGTTTTTTCGGTTTCCTCCTATTTTGAGTTAATTTTTCAGGCTCGTGTTGAGAGTGGGCTTGATGCAGGCTTGTTGTTCATATCACTAAGAATTTCATGACATTGCCAAACATCAAGGTATGTAAATTAGGCACATGATTTCTCTATAAACTATACTATGACTTTATTAGAATTGTGATACATATTCAATGTTTTTGTTTTTGTTTTTTCCTCTCATTCTTGGTGTCTGGGCAAGGAAAGGACAGGGATAACTTTCCAAGATGAGCTTGTTAGTTAATGTTACTTAATGAATTAACTTAGCCATGTGAATGAAAATTTGCAGTTGAGTACAGTGCTGATTGATCAACCGAATCTCTCATGACCATCTTGGTATGACTTGCAGTGTGCTATGGTGGGACATCATAATATTGAAGATCAGTTGCAGGACCTATCATTGAAAAGGCTTGTAGTCACTACTGTATTTTTTTAAAATAATATTAATAGAGGTGGAATATAGTTATAATTTATTTATTTTTTAGTTGGAATATAGAGTTGTATACATATAATATGATATATATGTTTAGTTGAATGAAGAATATGTGATTTTTTGTCCCATTCTGTTCATATTTCTACAATTAATTTTTTTTATTTTAAAAATAAATTACCTGCGGATTTACCTGTGGAAAGGATACTTCCTACGAATTTACCTACAGATGTACCCGTGGAACAGAAAGTTGCGACGGTTTGAACCGTCGTAATCAACAAAAAAAATAAAAATCAAATGGAAATTTACGTCGGTTAATAACCGTCGTAATATGCAGATTACGTCAGTTCCGTACCCGTTGCGAAAGATAACTACGGTTTGCGTGGCGGTTTTGATAACCGACGCGAAACGGCCTCGCGACACACGTTTCTGCGGCAGTGCTACAATCGTCTTGCGTTGCAAATTACGGCGGTTTTAACCATCGTAACCTGCCAAAAATACCGTCGCAATCTGCCAATTTTCTTGTAGTGGTAACTTTACACATGTGTTAGACTTTATGAGCTCAAAATTTGCCATTATATTCTTTAAGCATATCCAAAGTATCTCCTCCATTAGTTATGCCAATATACATAATCAATGTGATTTTCATTATATCAATCATAACTAAACCCATCAATGATCACTGATAGTGACACAACTAAATGACTTAAATCCATCATGAAATGTGTAGTATGAAAATCACATGAAGTTGGTATTTATATGTCGATTTTCAACTGGTCCTACTTTACTGTAGTGAGATCATTCAATAACTTTATTGTTCAAAATGTAAACTATTGAATATCAAACTTTATTAATTGGAAAATATCTAAAATCTTAGTATGCATACATAATACCAAACACTGAACATAAAATTCATAATCGACTAACTCCCCCTAAACCAAAGACTCCTCTAACGATAAAACACCCATGCGAGTAGTGTGCTCATGAAAGACCTTGGATGGAAGACCTTTTGTAAGAGGATCTGCTATCATGGAGTTTTTCCCCAAGTGTTCTATGGAAATCTGTCCACTTTGTACCCTTTCCTTAACAACTAGGAACTTGATGTCAATATGTTTTGACTTAGTCGAGCTCCTATTATTGTTGGAATACAGGACGACTGATTTGTTGTCACAATATAACTTAAGTGGCCTTTCAATTCCTTCCACAATTCGCAGCCCAGTGACAAGATTCCTCATCGAAATCCCATGGTTAGATGCCTCATAACATGCTATAAACTCTGCTACCATGGTGGATGAAACCGTAAGAGTTTGCTTAGCACTCCGCCAAGAAACTGCACAACCAGATAAATATAACGTGAAGTGGATCTTTTACTGTCTTGGCATCCAGCAAAATCTGAGTCAGAGTATCCAGTGATCTCTAACTGGTTTGACCTCCTATATGTGAGCATAAAGTCTTTTGTTCTCTTTAAATACCTCATAACCTTTTTGACTGCTTTTCAATGATCCATTCCTGGATTGCTCAAATATCTTCCTAACATCCCAACTATGAACACAATATCCGGACGTGTGCACACTTGGGAATACATCAGACTCCCTATTGTTGGCGCATAAGGAATCTTTTGCATTTCTTGAATTTCTAAGTTTCCTTTTGGGCACTGACTGAGACTGGATTTGTCTCCCTTAGTAATTGGAGTATCTCCTGATTTACATTCCTGCATGCCAAACCTTTTAAGTACCTTTTCGATATAGCTACTTTGTGATAATCCTAGACTATCACGAGATCGGTCTCGATGTATCTGAATTCCTAATACAAATGAGGCATCACCAAGATCTTTCATTTCAAAATTTCTTGATAGAAATTTCTTAGTTTTGTGCATCATTCCTATATCATTTATGGCAAGTTGTATGTCATCTACATACAAGACCAAGAAAATGTACTTGCTCCCACTGAATTTGTGATACACGCAATCTTCAACAACGTTCACCTCAAAACCAAATGAGAGAATTACTCCGTGAAACTTGTGATACCACTGACGAGACGTCTGCTTTAGTCCATAAATGGATTTTGTCAATTTGCAAACCATATTCTTTGAGTCTTCTGACACAAAGTTTTCTGGTTACATCATATAGATTGTTTCATCAACGTTGCCATTGAGGAAAGCTGTCTTGACATCCATTTGATGGAGTTCCAAATCATAATGTGCAACAAGAGCCATGATTGTCCTAAAAGAGTCTTTCGATGAAACTGGAGATAAAGTATCTTTAAAGTCAATCCCTTCCTTTTAAGTATAGCCCTCAGCCAAAAGACAAGCCTTATACCTCTCCACATTACCGTTAGAATCCCTTTTGGTCTTAAAAATCCATTTGCAACCAATGGGTTTCACACCTTCAGGTAATGGGACAAGTTCCCAAACTTTATTATCTTGCATGGACTTATACTCCTCCTTCATTGCTTCAATCCACTTTTCCGAGTTGGAATCCTGCATGGCTTGGCAGAAGTTGATTGGATCATCTTCCAGCATACCATTATTTTCCTCATGTTCTTGGAGAAAGACTATGTAATCATCCAGAATAACATTTCTCCTTTCTCTAGTGGATCTCTGCAAAAATATTGGTTCTTGTAACACCTGTTCTTGAGCATTTTGAGTTTGTTCTTCATGAATTACCAAATCATCTTGAGTTTGAGGAATTGCAACAATGTCTTGTACAGGTTCCGTACTTGCTTGATCTAAAGCAACTATATGAATCAGTAATGGAATTGTTATCGATTCTTCCTCTAAGACAAAGTCTCTAACCTTATTTTTCCCCCAAACTCAATATCCTCAAAGAATGTGGTTGTTCCCGTCTCAAAAATTGAATTGAAATTAGGATCATAAAATTTGTAGACCCTAGATCTTTCAGAATAACCTATAAAGTAGCTGCTCACTGTTCAGGATTCCATTTTCTTTTCATTTGCCTAGCCGAACATCCCCATACATAAAAATGTTTGAGACTAGGGTTTTGCCCGGTCCAAAGCTCATAAGGTGTTTTGGCAGTTGCTTTTGTTGGTACTCTATTTAGAATATAAGTTGCAGTCTTTAGTGTCTCTCCCTAGAGTGACTTTAGCAAGGTAGAATGACAAATCATACTCCTTACCATATCTTTAAGAGTCTGATTTCATCTTTCACCAACACCGTTCATGCTAGGAGATCATGGCATGGTGTACTGTGGGACAATTCCACATTCCTCTAGGTATTTGGCAAAAGGCCCTTGACGTTGTTCACCTGGACCGTCATATCTATCGTAATATTCACCACCACGGTCAGATTTGACTTTCTTATTTCTTTTGTCAAGTTGATTCTCAACTTCAGCCTTAAACGATTTGAACACATCCAATGACTGAGACTTTTCATGTATAAGAAATATGTATGCATATCTAGAATAATCGTCTATAAATGATATAAACTATTGTTGACCATTCCAAAAAGGTGTCGGAAATGGTCCACAAATGTCTGTATGTATCAATTCTAAGACATCTGCAGCTCTATATGCACCAAATTTCTTTGTTGTGGCCTGTTTTCCTTTAACGCATTCAACACAAACATCAAAGTTTGTGAAGTCAATGGAATCCAAAATTCCATCTGACACTAGTCGCTCAACTCTATTTTTAGAGATGTGACCTAGGCGATTGTGCCATAATGCTTCCGAATTGTTATCTTCAATTTTACGCTTAGTACCACATGATTCCACATTCAAGGATTCTCCATACGTAGCTATTGTGTCAAGCAAATATAGATTATAATGACCCATAAGTGAACCAGTCCAAACAATATTTGAATTGAAAGACAGCTTGAACATACTGTTTCCAAATGAACAAAAATAACCCGATTTGCCCAAATAAGAAACTGAAATCAAATCCCGTCTAAATGACGGAACCACAAAAGTGACTTTCAAATCCAAATAAAATCCAGTACACATTAATAATCTAAAATGTCCTATGGCTACCACCTCCACCGACTTGCCATCTCCAACATAGATGTATCTTTCAACATCATTTGGCTTCCGGTAGTTCAGGCAACCCCTCATTGAAACACTGATGTTAGTAGTTGCACTAGAGTCTAACCACCAAGTGTTTCTAGGTACTAAAGCTAAATTGACCTCAGAACAAACCAAACCATGACTCATGCGATTGGAGCGATCCCACTTTTCATAATCTTCCCTCTGTTCAGAGGTACCAAATATCATAGGAGAAGGAGGCTGCCTCATCCTTAATGCAAGGTCAAGATCCATGCATCGAAGAATAATTTTCATGTTCTCATTTCAATCCTTAAAATCTATCTCATTCAGTACCTAAACCTTATTCATATTAGCAGATATTGAAGCAATTGTAGCTGAAAAAGAACAAAAAACAAACATTTTAAATATACTCACATAAATAAAAACCGAACCATCAATGTTGTTCAAATAAAAGCATAACCCATCTCAAGATACCCAATGCACCACCAATATCTAGTCTTTGAACAGTAATATCGACTGCTAGTTGTACTCTTGTCGTAACGATCAAACATTGATAATAAAAACATGTCGAATAATAAACCCCTCTTTGGATTGATTTATTATTCACATGTAGGACCTCATAATTATCATATGTTTACCATCATAGGCGCGTATGAAAACCGGCCAACCACCGATTGTTCTTTGGGTCAATTGATACTCGCTTGGACAAACATACACACAAACCATAAAAATATTTTAACATTTTTTATAAGCAATTGTTATAAAAGAGATCACTTTGGCGACTTTTTCATTTCAACTACTTACTTAAAAAATGTTAAATTACTGTATAAAAATACATTATGTATCCAAATTCAAACAAAATTAAACCAAAGAAAAATTGGAATTAAATCCAAATAAAAAACACCAATGCATTTTACTATACTAGTACAACATTTGTACTATATTTAATTCCAAAATATAAAATCTCACACACACTCACGCACTAAATCATTTTATTCCAATTTTAAAATTATTTTTCTATTTTTTTTTTGTTTTAATCACAAATGTTGATAGAGATCCCAGACTCACATTAAGGCAGTAATAAACAATATCACTATTTAGTTTTATCACAAACCAAAGCATAATAATGATTTCTTTATTTAGAGTGCATCTTAAACATTAGCATATATCTTCTTTGGCCAACAACCTTATATACTCGTCATAAGGGATATATTTAATCGCAGAAACTCCAGTTTCTCATGGAATAATGCGATATATTCGGTAACAATTAATGTACAAAGACAATTTCCAATCACATTTATCAAAACTCAATCTAGAGATTCCTCATAAATAAAACCTATAAATACACACACAAACTTGAATGAAATGTGATACTCTACCATTCCTTAAGAAACTACACATTTGATTTTCAAAAAAAAATTGTAATTGTTATGAATAAAAATAAATATGGATGTCCATTCTTATTCTTCTTTTTATATGCATATTCCCTATTAATATTTGTGACATTCCATCTCCCTTAGGCCCTATAAATAAGGTTCATATTGCAACATAAAATGTACTTTTGAAGAAGATAATATAAAATCACATTCTCTCTTCTCTTCCTCTCTTTGATCTCTATGTAATTTTATTTAGTTTTATAACACGTTATCAGCACGAAACTCTCAGGTATGATTCTTTTGCTTCCACCTCAAATTAATCTTGAACTATCATTTGTTTAGAATCATGGAAATAAAAAAATAAAAAAATTGAGTATCTGATATAAAAGTTGCCAAAAGATTGTTATTCCAGAAGAATGACACAAATAATTTTAACGCATCTCAGAAGGATGATTATAATTTTTAGATAATTATTTGTAACAAATCATTTATGTAATTCCTGAAGAACTTACTAAGCATCCCTGAAGGATAGCAAAATAATAATTTATTATATAGTTCCTGCAGAAGTAATCAAGATCCATGAATGATTGAAAAATAATAATGTATATAGTTCTTGAAGAACTTATAATGCATTCCCGGAGGATTGCACGAAAACTGTTTATCTTTATCATTGTTTGAAGATCTATGATCTAACTCTCGAAAAATTATATATTTAGAAAGGATCCCTAGATGATTGTTCAAAGAATGAATTACTTTTCTCCATTCATCAAATAATGGTTATCCCTTGATGATTGATAAGAAAATGATTATTCTGTCTCCATTGATCAGAAAAGTATCAATGACAATTTTCATGGATCTTAGAAAAATTGACAATCACAAAAGGATTGCATGAATAATATTAATAGATGTAAATTTATTAAGATTGAAAAATATATATTATATACATAGTTTTTAGTATGTTATCTGATTTAAATATATTTTGGTTATTATTGAACATATTTATTTTTGGATGAAAATTTAGAAATTTTAATTTTAAAGAAGTGATTTTTTTATATATTTAATTATGAGAAGTTTCTTGTATAATTGTTGTGAGAGATTTATGAATTAGATTATAAGAAAAAGAAGGGTAACAAAATTGTTAGTTGTTGACACTAAGTGTGTTTAGAAGAGTTGAATTGTTGTATTTTTGTATACTTTGAGATCATTCGATAATTATATTTTATATTATTCAATAGGTGATTTATTTTATTATAAGTTGATAATAATTTATTTTCTATTGATAACGGAAATAATTACATTCAAGTAGTCCGTCTCTCTAATTCTTCACTTAATAGATATAGAAAGTTTTATATTCTTACAGTTACAAATAACTTTATTTATTTTCTTAATTACCTCTTATTTATACTATAATCAAATTATTTTGATATAGCCAAAACAAAAATGAATAAATAATTTATTAATTTAAGGAAAAAAATAAATAATCTAATATTTAAAACATATGTGTTATTGTTAGTAGCATTTTATAAATTAAATTTGAATCAATATATTCAATAGTCTAAAGAAAAACAAGAACACGTGTCTTATTATTTTCTACTTTATATGTTTGAATGACTTAAGAGTGCATATGTTATTATTATATGAATGATGAGTGGATAATTATGAGTGGGAAAGACAAAAGAATGCATAGCATGAGAAATAACGTTAAGCATTTGTGAGTGGAATAATAAATTCTTAATTGAGTGCATTATGAATGCTAGAAATTGGATAGTTAAAATGAATGATATTGAATTAATTTAATAAAATAATACTATCCACATTCCACTATCATAAAACTCTTAGCTAATTAATTTATTTTCTCTAGTGCTTTTTTTATTAGGAGACGCTCATATTCCTCTTTTTTTTTCAATTTCCATTCTTATAAATACTCACAATCTCATCTCATATCTCACATGTGAAAAGAAAAAAAATACACAAATAAAATTATCACTCTCTCTTGAACATTTCTATGTTTCGAAACTTCTTAAGGAAAAGGGAGCATTAAACGCTTGATTGTCCAATATGTTGTCGAATATCAAAAGTTAGGAAACACACAAGGTAAGGGTTTTTTCCCCTCACACTCATGCTACGTAAGATTGTGTTGTGAGATGATATTAGTATCTTTGTCAAAATAAAAATAAAAATAATAATATATTTATAAATAAATGAAGAAAAAGTAGTAAAATAGTAACAATTTATGATTTATATCATATGTGTATATTTTATTGTTAATTTTGTTTTAAATTAATCACTATATTTAATTTTCTTCTATTAAAATATTATTATATTTTATTTGTATGAATCATTTTAATAGTAAGTGTGTCCTAAATTTTAGAACAATATAATAAAAATACAAATTATTTTATATTTACTAGAGATTGAAACAAATAGAATAATAGAATCATATGTATTATGGTAAACCAGATGTTTACAAATCACACTTAAGTGTGTTGTTGGCAAAATCGGTTGGGTCATCTCAGATGTATTATGATGTGAGAACTAGTTTTGAAGAACCAGAAGTTTCTTCAAGGCCAATAAAATTTGTGTGTTCCTAAAGGAAAATTTGAGAAATTGAATTTTTATGACATTAATTGTTGCATTGACTAAAAAATCGTGCATATGTCTATTCACATATAGAAGTTTGTGAAATTATTTTCTCAACTAATTAGACTAAGATCATGTTTTCTGGATTTTTCAGAAATTCCTTGATAAGTATAACATATATTACTAAAATGAATATTGAACATCTTGAAGAACATGCTCATAAAAAACTGGACTTGAAGATCCATTCTTTAGACGTCTAAAGTTAGTTATATAATTGATACTTGTGAGATCATCAATTCTAAATTAGATATTTGAAACACACAAAGTATGATATTAAGATATTTATTCGCATTAAGCCAACAAGTTAATATAAGATGATTCTCCCCTTAACTTACAAATTATTTTAGGTTAATAACATATTATATCTCATCTATGTAAACTTTTGGATGTGTTGTAAATATTCAATTGCTCCAATTTAGTACGATAATATGAGTTTTGAAAGAATTTTGAGAAATGGTATTTTATATGAATCCCGTACTTGAGGATATACCTTGATCCAATAAGTGAATACTTATTTGAAGCCCAGTAAGCTGATTATCAATTGATAAATTAATTTTCTCAATATTAGGGGGAGAGAATAAGCAGCTGAAAGTGTGAACCAGAAGTTCAAATTAACAATTTAAAATAAAATATTATAATAACATTTTGATCCTCGAAGTTCAAAACATAATTCATTTGCAAAGTTTATGAAACAAATTATTAGCTGCTAATATTCCACTCAAGGTGGATTCTAATATTGGACAATATAATATTGCAAATGAGTTATAGCTGCGCCTGAAGCGTGGTAGAAAAGTCGGTTCCGATGTTAAAAGTCCTCTACCAAGAAAAGAAACTAAAGTTAAAAATGACCCAAGTGAGGATATGAAAACTCTAAGAGCACTTTGACATAATTTAATTTTGAGTTCCAGAAGAACTAACCAGGTACCTGAAATTTATGAAAATTAAGAGATCTCAATAAATTATGTCATGAATGGAATATGATGGAACCAAAATAAAGTAAATATTGACAATCTCTTTGTGTATAATATAGCGCTAAAGATGATAAATGATAACGAGGATCATGAGTCAAAGTCTATCAAAGATTGTAGACAAAATGAAAATTGGCCAATATGAACATATTCAATTGAAGAAAAATTAAAGTCACTTTACAAGTGACTCGATTTTGGACCTGTAGTTCGAACACCTCAAGATGTGAAATCAATTGAATATAAATGAGTTTTTGTGAAAAAGCAAAATGAGAATGGTATAAAGTTTGATTTGTTGCTCAAGAATTTTCACAAAGACCTAAAATTTATCTTGATGAAACATATCCACTTGTAGTGGATGCAATTCAATTTTTGATATTTAATTAGGTTTGTAGCACATGAAGGACTCAATTTGCACATGATGGATGTTGTAACAACTTATCTGTATGGTTCACTTGATAGTAAAATTTACATGTAACTCCCTGAAGGGTTCAATATACTAGATACACACAAATTTGAATCTTGAGAAAGCTACTCCATAAGATTGAACAAGTCTCTCTATAGGCTGAAACAATTTGGACGAATGTGGTATAATCGTCTCAGTGAATATTTGCTTAGAGAGGGATATACAAATAACTTCATTCGTCCTTGTATTTTTATAAAAAGATCAGGAAAGGAATTTGCAATAATGTTATTTATGTGGATGACAAAAATATTATTGGAACTCCTGGAGAGCTTCCAAAAGCTATGAATTGTTTAAAGAAAGAGTTTGAGATGAAGGACTTAGGAAAGACAAAATTATGTATAGGTTTGCAAATTGAACATTTGGACAAAGGAATATTTGTACATCAAGAAGGCTATATAGAAAAAGTGTTAAAACGCTTCTATATGGACAAATGTCACTCGTTGTCTACTCCAATGGTTGTTAGATCATTAGATGTGGAGAAATATCCTTTCAGACCTCGAGAAAAGGATGAAGAATTTCTTGGTCCTGAAGTACCATATCTCAGTGCAATTGGAGCACTAATGTACCTTGCTAATTATACACGTCGTGATATATCATTTGCTGTCAATCTATTAGCAAGATATAGTTTTTCAGCTACACGAAGACATTGGAACGGAGTCAAACATATACTCCGTTACCTTAGAGGTACAATAGATATGAGTTTGTTTTATAACAAAGTATCCAGATTTGAATTAACAGGTTATGCAGATGCTGGTTACTTGTCAGATCCTCATAATGGTAGATCACAAATAGGTTATTTATTTACATGTGGGGGTACAACTATTTCATGGAGATTAGTCAAACAAACCATAGCAACAACATCATCTAATCATGCAGAACTTTTAGCATTACATGAGGCAAGTCGAGAATGCGTTTGGTTGAGATCCTTAATTCAGCACATCTAAAATACTTATGGTTTATCTTCTGAGACATTAAATACAACGACCATATATGAAGATAATACTGCATGCATCGCACAATTGAAAGATGGTTACATTAAAAGAGACCGGACAAAACACATTTCTGCTAAGTTCTTTTTTACTCATGATCTTCAAAAGAGTGGTGATATAAGCATCCAACAAATCTGTTCATGTGATAATCTTGCAGACCTTTTCACAAAGTCAATCCCAAGTAGAATTTTTAATCAACTAATACAAAAGATTGGTCTTCATCGAAGAAATGATTGTTCAGCTGAGGGGGAGAAATGAAAGGATATTGTACTCTTTTTCCTTCACTAGATTTTTTTCCACTGGGTTTTTTCTAGTAAGGTTTTAACGAGGCATATCCTTAATGGACATCCAAGGGGGAGTGTTATGAATAAAAATAAATGTGGATGTCCATTCTTATTCTTCTTTTTATATTCATATTCCCCATTAATATTTGTGACTTTCCATCTCCCTTAGGCCCTATAAATAAGGTTCATATTGCAACATAAAATGTACTTTTGAAGAAGATAATATAAAATCACTTTCTCTCTTCTCTTCCTCTCTTTGATCTCTATGTAATTTTATTTAGTTTTATAACAGTAATGATTTATTTATTAAAACCAATAATTTTAATAAATAAAAAAAATTACACACAATTTTCATGATTTAGAGTCTAACAAACTAAACTTTACACAAATTGAAAGATAAAAAAAATACATAATTTCAAAGATAAAGGTTCCAAAAATAATCTAAAAAATTAAATTGAATTCGATATGGGTAGCTTTGATACCACTTGTTAGATCAGTTCAAAACCATATGATTTCTATCGATATAAAAATTAAGAACATAACTCGAAAATAATTCCTATAAGTCGATATAGCATCAAATTTTGTTTGTTAAAATGTTGAAATAACTAAGCCTAAAATTTTGTCACCCATAAGTATTGAACCCATAACCTTTTGGGTGCAAGTATATGTCTCTTCCACTAGACTAACATTCATTATATGTCATTTAATTTGCTTCAAATATACATATTACATAACATGTAATGAATATTTAATATGTTAAATAAATTCTTCCAAAAATGTTAATAAGAAACTAAACCAAAAATATTTATTATATTTATAATTAATAAATTAATTTATTTTCTAAATATTAAATGTTAATATAAATGTTTAATTTTTGTTTAACGTTAAAATATTTATATTTTTAGCTTAATTTTAATTATTTAAAGTTAAGATATTAAATATTTAATTTTTATTTTTATTTAATGTTAAGATATTTAAATTAGATTATATTTTCAGTTTATTTAATGTTAAGATATTTTAATTTATTATTAATTTAAAAAAATATTTTCAGTTTATTAATTATTATTATTTTCAGTTTAAATAATTAATAGTTAATAATTAATAATAGACGGAAAATAAAAATATTTTTAATTAAAATAGTAGTTTTAATATTAGTAGTTAATAGGAATAAAAAAGAAAATAACATTTTATGAAATTAATCTTCTTATTTTAAATTTAAACAGTTTTGATTTTTCTTTCACGTTTTTCATAAAAAAATTAATGAAATGTTCGTTTTTTAACATATATTTTTATCTATACAATTTCATATTATGTTTATATACGGTGATTTATCATGTTTCACAATAACTTTGTCGTTCATTTAAAAAAAATTGAAAACATCATAAATTCAAAAATATAAAATAATAATTAAACCTATTTAAATTTAAAATAAGAAAATCAATTTCGTAAATCAAATAAATAAAGACACTAAAATTATAGTTAAATTTAATAATATTTGCATAGTAGCCAATATAATAGCAAAAAGCTGTAAATAAGATAATACTAGTAACAAGAGTTAGACTTACAAAGATATAGTAAATGATTATTATATCAATTTTTCTCTTTGTGGTTAATAAAACAATATATAGAACAAGTGAGTTGTCTTGCACGTATAACTCATTTAATTATGAACAAGATATCGTGATTAAGATTTAAACATACATTAATCAATTGAGTTTAATATTAATCCCACGCACGGTTGGTTCTCCGGGAATCTCTCTATCCCTCGAGTGGAACTTCCTTGTACTTGTGTAGCATTCTTTAAGGTTTATACATCCCATTATATTGATTTCTGAAATGTTTCTCAATAACAAATATTAATCCACGTTACTTAAAATGCACGTTAAATAGGGTCAACTCATATGAATTTAATTTCAGCAAATATAAAAAATAAAGTTTGTATACCTATTTATTGCAAAAAAGTATACTAACAAATATTATTTAAAATATAAACTATACACAAATTAAATAACAAATCTAGATGAACATATATGTTTATTTTAGGTTTTTAGTAACATTTTTAAAAGTTTGATTTGATTGGTTAACTTACTTAAAAATTATTTTATATAAATATAAATAATCTGTTTTATTTATATTTAATTAAATTAACAAATTAATAAATCAATAAAATATTATTTTATTTTAATATTTAACACGAAGTTTTAAACAATCAATCTTTATATAGTATCATATTTTAATTCAAATTTATAATAATAAATTAAAATAAAAAAATTAAGGGTTAATGAAGTTTTTGGTCATCTTAAATATTTCATATTTCACTTTTAATTCCTCCAAAAATTTCCTTCAAAGAATGGTCCTCATAAAATTTTTAATTTTAACATTTGGTCCCTCCTGCCAAAATCGTCGCTAAAACCGTCGCCATTTCCGTCGTTAAATAAAAAATCGTCGCTAAAACCGGCTAAAACCGTCGCTAATTCTGTATCTAAGTTGTAAAAACTGTCGCTAATTGGCAGGAGGGACTAAAAGTTAAAATTAAAAATTTTATGAGGACCCTTCTTTGAAGGAAATTTTTGGAGGAACTAAAAGTGAAATTGAGATATTTATGAGGATCAAAAACTTCTTTAACCCAAAAATTAATATAGATTAATAAGTATAAATAAAAAAATTATAAGTTTAAAATTAATAAAAATATAAAATTATATAATATAAAATTATTATTTATATTAATTTTAATATGACCATTTGGTAGACTTAAAATAATTATTTAAGAATTTATAGTAAGATTTATTTAGACAAATAGTCTTTTAAGAAAATTTAATTTTTTGTTTAGAAAATCTAATTTAACTCGAGTTTAATATAGACTATTTTCACTCATACACACTAACTAGGCTAACTAGTTGACGAGGATTCAAAACTTATTTTTTTTCTTCTAAATATAATAATGTTTAAAGTTAAAGTTGTTAGTATATTAAAATTAAATATTGCTCATTATTATCTTTTTCAAATACATAACTTTTGTCATTGATTCCTAAGTGTCGATGTACTTAATTAGTGATTAGCATGACTCAAAAATCTTTTCATATCAGTATCCTCAGCAGTCCAGTGCTCACCATTAATTTAATTATTATTATAAGAGTTCCGATTGATGAGAGGCATTAATTGTATTGTATTGGCTTGCTCGTGCTCTTGTTGATTATTTTCATTATAAAATTTGATTACTAATGTTAAAAAATGACTTGAGTTTCTTGTTTTGTGGAAATCCTCTTCTGTACACGTGAAGTGGTGCAAACCAATGTCGACTATAGGGAAAGGAAGAGAAATAGTATAATTAATTAATTAAATGAAGGTGAAGAGTAGAAGCAACTAAGAACCCTATGTAGAGTGATAAATATCATAAATGGAATGACAAAGACATAGCTTTGGTTCTATAAGTATTAATTCCTATACGAAATTGACATATTGAATATGACTCTGCTAGCTGCTGTAAACAGCTCAATCATGTTAACATCACTCTACCGACAAATATAGTTTAACTAAATTTGAATCATCATTTACAACTCATTCACCTATCTTAATTACTTGATGTAGATGTATGGGGATATGAATTTGGCAAAGTGGATTAATTCATTGGATAGATGCAATTAATCCAACTATTTTAGCAAGATGTAGGTTATAGAGGCATATGATATGTTTATGCAACAATTCTCCATTTTCCCCCAAAATTTGCGTGTGTAAGTTTCACTAAATCTCATTTAGGAAAAAAAAATATAGAGATATAGTGTGTGTTTGGTTTACTAAAAATATATTAAATCATACATCTTTAAGTTATACTATTGTTAGTAGACAATTTAACGCAAGCTAATCATGACAAATACTAGAAAATGTTATGAGTCGACCAAATCGGCCTCGGCCGACTATTTTAAAGGAGTTGTAATTCTTTCAAAAAAAATTTCTGTGCATGAGAACCATTATGGTGATGAGCACAGAGGATCCAATACTACTACGAAAAAGCTATATCACAATGGTTGGAAAAATGATACCACAACGCCTGACCAACCGTTGTGAGGTAAGAGATGATTGTATGTCTGGTGTTTTTCACCACGGTTGTGAGACCGTGATAATAAGGCAGGACGCGCGCTACCTATCACAACGGTTACTTATATTAACCGTTGTGATATATACATTTAGGTACTCGGTTCGAAACCCATCAGCAGCAATTTATTTGGAACGTAAATAACATTTCATCACAGATAAAATATATAACCATTGTTGAAAGTACCCAAAGTTTATTATATAATATGTAAATTGCTTGTTTTTCCATACACCTCACTAAAGAAACACAACCATTCAAATTGATGAAGAAGTATATAATCTGAAAATTAAACTATTCTTGAAAACCAACTTAAACAAACCACTATTTTTCAAATTGTGTGTCTCATTATTCATTTCCCGCTAATTAATATATAAAATATGGTTTAATGGTGTAAGTCCTTCATGGCATCGATTCCTTCTATTCTAGTTTAATTTGAATAATATCAATTTATCGGTTAAATCTACCTCATCATCATCGCTTATCATTGTGATTGTTATGATGACTTATCATCATAACAATCACGATGATAAGCGACGATGATGAGGTAGACTTACCCAATAAATTGTTGTTATTCAAACTAAACAATAAGAGAAGATATATGTATAATGAAGGAATCAGGTCATTGGACCACATTCTATACGTTAAACAGTGTGAGATGAATGATGAGCCACATGCAATTCAGAAAACATTAATTGATATAATTTGGTTTTCAAATACAATTTAATTTTGTGATTATAAGTTTCTATATTATTTAAATGAAATGTATTTTCAGTGAAGGGTTTGTGAAACAAACAATCTACATAGCATATAATAAACTCAACTTCATATACTGTACAACCTGAATAGAATTTAAAGAACAAAACATTGCTAAGTCATAAGAAGCCTCTTTCTTGTGACTTAACAATGTTTTATTCTTGTTCTAGTAGACAATTTAACAGGTTAGTCTACCATAAGCTCAAGCTAATCATGACAAATACTAGAAAATGTTCTGAGTCGACCACATCGACTTCGGCCGATCATTTCGAATAAGTTATAATCCTTCCAAAATTTTCTCAGCACACGAGAACCATTGAGATGATGAGCACATGGGATCCAAACTTCAAGTACATTAAACGAATCTCCCAATTCACACATAATCGATAACAAGTTAGTCATTTCTAGTTCTAGTACGAAATTGTGGCGCCATCTGTGAGAATCGACTTCAGAATCCTGCGTTTTTCACGGTCTCACATTCACTCAGTGTCATCAGTTCAAAACCTTCTTAGGTCTTCAAATTAAGAGCTCTCAAAATTGAACAAGAATATCCATCGCATTCGATTCGATCAAGTAGCATTTCAATTTTGATATTCAGAATCTCTAGGTCACTGATCTCTATGTTTCTAAGTAATGGTTGGATCCAAAGTCACCCACTCCGCTGCTACGTAGAAAGCCGTTGATGCTTCCTTTGTCACTGTTCAAAGAACGATCAATAAACTACCTCCACCTTCTCCACAAGGCATGGCGAATACAGGAGAATAATTTATGTTACATCCAGATCTAGTCTAGATTCCTCAGATGGCTGGATCTCTCCATGTTTCTTTGACTGCACCTTTGATTCCTCATCCGACCTCATAACCTGAAGCCTTACATGACTTCCAATTATTACAAGTTAACCTCATACTGCAAAGCGCTAATGAGCTGCTGAATAATGTGTATAACATTGTTCGACAACAAAATTCATAAGCTATAGAAGAAAGGCTTCTTTTCCTTAAAGAAGGCCTTAACAATGTGCCTCAATGAGGGAACATTGTTCAAGAGGCCGTATCCAAGAGGAAGAAAATCTCCTTCTAGGAGATGACCATAGAAGAAAGAGATAAATCTCTTAAGTCAAAGAATCATCAGAGGAGAAAGAATCACTAAAGTCCTCCCAAAGTCTTGAGGGAGACCGATGCAGCCATCTAAGGTTTGTTGTTACCCATTAAATATAAGGTTAATGGTTTAGTAAATGGATCAGCTAAATTATAGCTTGAACTTATATATGTGAGAAATTATTCAATACTTAATCAATTTTCTCACGAGGGAATGTCTGAGACCTATGTGCCTAGACTTTCAATTATACACCTCAATGTTTGCTCTAGCTAAAGTGGCCTGACTATCACAATGTATCAACACCTTTCAAATATTGTCTTTAGCCAATGAGACTTCCAACTAAAGGTCTCTCAAGCATTTAGCTTCTTGATCACTGGAAACAAGAGCCATGAACTTTAATTCCATGGTTAAGAGAGTGATACATGTTTGTTTCTTACTCTTCCAATAAATTGCACCCCACACCTAGTGTAAATATCCACCCAATTATCGATTTATTATCTCCAGTACTCAATATCTAACTCACATCGATATATTATTCTAATATGGAAGAGAACCTACCATAATAGAGGATAAGATTTTTGGTTTTCCAAAGATAACCAGAAATCCTTGT
This sequence comes from Lathyrus tuberosus, assembly GCA_022829125.1. Taxonomy (NCBI): domain Eukaryota; kingdom Viridiplantae; phylum Streptophyta; class Magnoliopsida; order Fabales; family Fabaceae; genus Lathyrus; species Lathyrus tuberosus. Next base: position 437,369 of record JALAZF010000357.1, read on the forward strand.
GATGACCTTCTAATGCTCACCATTTGAATTTCTAGTAAATCTACTTATTTTATTAACTATAAATACTATGTCGGGTCTAGTGAATTGAAGGTGCATTTCATTTGCTAAAAATATAAGGGATTGGATAAGATAAATTTTTTTGTACCCTATTTAATGCAGAAACTAATCATAGAAGTGTACAAATCATATGGCAAGGAGATTGGACAAAAACATTAATTCTTCTCCCTTACTAAACTTTGGGACAACTTTTGTCCTAAGAATAAATTATAGAAAAATATCAAAACACCATTTTTAACATTATATATATATATATATATATATATATATATATATATATATATATATATATATATATATATATATATATATATATATATATATATATATATATATATATATATATATATATATATATATATATATTATATATATGAACAACCTAGGAAACCCAAACATAAATTTAATAGACTTATCCAGTGGGGATGAAATAAGTGATGCTTCCTCGTGTATTGTAGTGATTTACCCGGAGGTGTATGGACTCGGGTACAAGGATGTTTTCCAATCATGGATATTGAGATGGATACTATAGTACCCTTCCAAAACTCTATCCATTGTCATCTCTAATTGTATATCATTTAATTTTTTAAAATAATATATGATTTAATTTTTTAATTTTTCTATTTTTTACTTCTATGTGTGTGACTATAGGTTATTTGTCTGAATTTTGTACCTGTACAATACTTTCTCTAATAAAATCGGCAAAGATTCTTGTCTAGTTAAGTTGTTTATTTAATTATACTTTCAAATAAGTTTTTTTAATCTAATTCAGTTTCATAAAGTTGAATTATATACATTTTTAGATTGAATCCAACTCAATTGTTTTGAAGTGGAACAAAAAACATGTTTGACGATGGAGTGAGGTCTTCTAGTATGACGAAGCAGGGATAACCTACAAGGTTAACATTTCAAAGTCAAAGTCACTAAAGTTTCAAAAGTATAGTTTAAGAGTAAGAATGAGATAATACTTGTAATACGTGTATGGTGAAATTTAAATACATTATATGGTAGAAACTGGCTCTGTCTAATCCAATGTGTGACAAGGAGAGTCGTTGGATTATATCCAATGACCTATCAAGTATCCCGCATATCGAGGAAGCTTCACTTGTTCATTTGTCCTACTTGGTGAAGTTCTAGATTGAACCCACATTTATGGCCCTTTGGCAGGTCCAGAACATCTTTATGCCAAGTCTTTGTTGAGGGTACAATATGCTCTTAAATGTATTTTGAATGATGTCAAAACTAGGCAGCTTAGATCATTGTGTAATTGGACCTTACAATCTTTGTCAAAATATGCATCATCATCATAGAACATGTAAGACTAGATTACATAAGCCATCACATGCCAAAATATGAGTTTTTCACAAAAATACATGCACCGATACATGTGGAGTATGGGTCGATACATACTAAGTGGAATTTCAAAGAATTTGAATCTGCCTTCAATGGGTCGATACAAGGGAGAAATGGGTCGATAAATTCTGCGAATGGGTAGAATCATTCCTGGTTGGGTAGACTGAATCTGAACGATATTTTTCAAGGATTTCCCACTGCCTTGAATGTATCGATACATTAAGCAAATGGGTTGATACATTGAGCAAATGGGTCAACTAACCAGTGTTTAGAGTCGACTCATCCTGATTTTTTTTAATTTAGCTACTGCCTTAAATGTATTGACTCTATTTGGTCTCGTATTGACTCATTCAGCTGATGTATTGACTCATTCCATTTTAGAGTCAATACATTCTGTACTAAACTTTAAAAATTGCATTTTGTCTAAAAATATATTTTTACTCTTTTCTTCTCTATACACAGACACATACATATAAGGCTTAATATCCTTTTTGGTCTCGTATCTTAACCTCGGGGTTCATTTTGGTCCTTTAACTTAAAAATGGTCCATATTGGTCCCTTAACTCTTCAAAACATTCCATATTAGTCCTTTTTTGTCCTATTAGCGATGGAAAAATTCATTAATCAGTCGCTAAATTCGTCGCTAACTAGACAAAAAGACTAACATGGAACATTTTGAAGAGTTAAGGGACCAATATGGACCATTTTTAAGTTACGGGAGCAAAATAAACCCGGAGGTTAAGATATGAGACCAAAAAGGGTATTAAACCTACATATAAATACTCTTTCATGCATCATTTCTAAGTATTGAACCTGAAAGATACGAAGAATTCACATCATCTTCAACCTTTCTTGATGCATTCATCAACTGCATATAATCATTTTGATAAGGTCCAATCTAGGTTGTGTAATCAAAATTGGGTTGGGGTTTTCTTTGGGGGATTCAAGGATAAAACCTTTAGGGTTTTTACTCCAAGATCAAGGGTTGATTTAGAGGTTTTTGCACAAGTCTTGTCAAGTTAGGTTCAGACGAACGAAGGCTTTGAAGAACGGGGGTTCTTGCAAAGGAGTAGCGGTAACTAGAGGATCAATTAAAAGGCTTGGGTCAAGATTTCGCAATTTGTATTCAGCCAAGTGAAAGCTTTGAAGAACAAAAGATCCGGTCAAAGGATTAGCGGTAACCGGAGTATCATATTGGAGATCTTGTGTGACTTGATCTTGCTAAGATCAAGGGTAGAGAAAGAGCTAGGATCAACATCAAACATAGGGTTTGGGGGTTTGAATTTCTATTACTTCTCTTGTAAACTGATATTGCAAACGTTAATTACAATATATCAATTTGATTTTGAATTAAGGGCAGACATACCCATAGTGAGAAAAATTAGGGATATGCTTAAACAAATCTTGGTGTTCTATCTCTCTCTCTCTCTCTCTCTCTCTCTCTCTCTCGATTTTGAGAACAATTAGTATGTAATTTATATTGTTGAAAATTATGGTTGTGTTGAAGTGTTTAAAACTGTTTTTGTGAAAGCATCTACTATCAACCCATTAAAAGTAGATTGCATGCATTGCCTCATTTGCCCTTCCACCAAAAAATTATTACACTACATTATGGATAAATTGATAATTAACAAATGTTTCAATTAATTCTCAATTATCTTTCTATTTACATGTCAAGTGTCAATCTTCCGTATACACTCATTCTCTCTCTTCATTCAAATTTCAAATCTCTCTTACATTTCCTTTTCCCACACTTGCTCACTTTCATTTTAATTTATTTATTTATCATCACTAAAAATATTAATAATCTATTTTTTAATTTTAATAAAATAGCACTATATATTTATCTTACGGGTCACTATCAACATAATATCTATTTTATTTTAATCAACCATTATCTTAATTTAAGAGACAAAGTCTTTATTTTTGTATATTATTTTTTTCTTTTTTCATCTTACGATTCCTTTTTTTCTTTTCTTGTTATATAATTATTTAATACAAATAAATTTGTATGATTATTGTTCATTTTACTATTAAGTAAATCATTTTAAATTTTGCAATTTGTTTCTAAATACATTTATATCACATCAAATAGTTTTTTTATCTCACGGATCATTATGGCATCAAAATTTTCTTTTTTGTCTTTCTTCATCTCACGAGTAATTTTTTTTCTTTTTACATCATTATTTAATACAATTGAAATTGTATAACTATTTTTCATTTTACAATTAAATAACTAATTTCAATTTTACATTTGTATATAAATACATTTTATATTGTATCAAATAAACTTTTTATTTCACGGATCACTATATCACAATACATATTTTATTTTAATCAATAATTATCTTAATGTAAAAGATAAAATCCTTACTTTTAAATATTAAATATTCTTTTTTTTTTTCATCTCACGAGTTTCTTTTTTTCTTTATATTTTAATTTAATTGAATTTACATAATCATTGTTCATTTTAAAATTAATAGCTAATTTCAAATTTAAATACGTATATAAATACATTTTATATCGTATCAAATTTGCATATACATTTAAATATATTTTATACCATATTAAATAATTTTACCCGTGCGGAAGCACGGTTATCTGACTAGTTGCAATCTAAAACATTGCAATTGATTTATTATAACTTCAACACAAAGAGAATCAAGCTTGGTGTATTGCACATCAAGTGTTCGATAAAATTACTGCACACAAAGTGTTTGACAAAATTCCTTAGACAAGTTTTATTTTACTTGTCATTGGAAATCGTTTATCTTAAGTGTGGTTTACATTCAAACAAATTATATTGAACTTGTTGATTGGCTTTTCTCATCTTTGACATACATTCTACTACAGTTGTACGTATATCTGATTCTATGAATAACGATTCAGATAGATGAGAGTTGATCTGAATTCACTTCTGCTTGCCATGGAAAAATATTTTTCAAAACAGAATTTTAAAAAGAAATTTTTATTAGGTGATCTATTCAACCCCCTTCTAGATCGTTTCCCTCGTCTAACAAGTGGTATCAAGAGCAGCAGTTTATCTTGTGCTTCAATTTCACTTATTAGATTATGGCTTCCGAACCAAAGGGGGTGTATAATAATGCACTGATTTTCAATAGAGAGAACTATAGTTATTGGAAGGATTGTATGTGTATCCATATCAATTTTACTGATAGAAAAGCATGGAGCGCCATCCAAAATGGTCCATTTGAAATTACCATGACCAATGCGGATGGTGTTGTTGTACCTAAATCAGAATCACAATGGAATGAGGAAAATGAGAAAAAATGGTATAGTGATTGGAGAGTAAGGAATATTCTAATCTCCGCTTTAGGAGTTGATGAATATTACCGTGTTTCTCATTGCGAAACTGCTAAAGCTATATGGGATGCTTTACAAGTTGCCCATGAAGGTACAAATGAATTCAAACAAGCAAGAATCAATACTTTAAATCGAAACTTTGAACTCTTCCACATGAAGCATGGGGAAACCATTTCCAAAATGCAAAAGAGATTCACTCATCTTATAAACCGTTTGAATGCACTTGGTAAGCCGGTTTCCAATGATATTTCTACTAACAAAATTTTGAGATATCTTAATAGGGAATGGCAACCTAGGGTGACCTCCATCAAGGAAGCTAATAATCTATTGACATTGGATACAACTACATTGCTTGATAAGCTTTAAGAACATGAGCAAGAGCTAATTAGCTTAGAGAAGAATGAGAAGAAAGTGAAGAAAGTGAAGAAAGAAAAGAATAAATAAAAGGAGGTGGAAAAGAAGTCCATTGCTCTTGTGGTTTCTAGTTCAAAGTCCTTAACAAAAGAGCATGACGATAGTGGATCTAATGATAACGAGAAGTCGAATGATGAGAAAATAATGTTGTTTGTTAAACGATATCACAACTACATGAAGAGAAATAAAGTAAAGCATTCTGACAACAATCTCATAAACTTTAGAAGACAAGTTGACTCCTCAAAACATGATGAGAATAAGAGAGAAAACTGCAAGAGTTCATGTTTTAATTATGGTAAACCTGGATACTACAAGCCGGATTGTCCATAACTTAAGGATGATAAAGATAAGGGTAAAAGTAAGAAGTCTAGAAAGACTAAAAGAGCATACATAGCTTGGGATAGTGATGGTGAAAGCTTAAGTGAAAGTAGCTCAAGTGAAAGTGACAAAGAAGCAAATATTTGTTCATGGCCTATCATCATAAAAAGAAAAATGTAAGTCATTCTAAATATGAACTTTGTGATGAAGTGTCTTATTCCGAGTTAAAAGTTGCCTTTGAAAATCTATATGGTGAAGCGGTAGATGCTTTTAAAAAGTTGGCTTCAAACAAAAGAATATTTTCAAATTATGAAGCTAAGATTTTAGAAACCGAAAAACAATTGGAAGCTCTTAAGCAAACTATGTTATATGTTCAAAAATATAAGATTTAGGATAAGAAACCTTCATGGTTTGGTTGTGAAACTAGTCACATTTGGAAAAAAGAGGTATATACTCTAAAGGTTAAATTGGACAAGGCATTAGAACCAAAAGTCACTTTTGCTATTAATCTTAAAAAATTCAAAAAATCTTTGAATGTGCCGTAGAAGAAGTACAATTTTGTGGAAAAGGAATCTAATAGCGAAAGTCACTCTCATCGTCACTTGACTTGTCAGTATTATTGCAAGAAAGGCCATACCATTACTAAATGCAAATTTAGGAGATTTTTGGTTCCTAAAGGTGTATTTCAATGGTTTTCTAAATGCAAAAATATTTCCACTCACTCTCAAGGACCCCATGAAATTGGGTACCTATGACTCTTGTTTAATTTTGTAGGTTGATTGTCTTGACTCCATGGAGAGATTGTGGTTTCTTGATAGTGGATGCTCAAGGCATATGACGGGTGACATCTCCTATTCATTGACTTCAAACCAAAGAAGAAAGGATTTGTAACCTACAGAGATAACAACAAGGGTGTAATACTTGGTAAAGGTAGTGTAGGTAATCCCTCTTCTACTATCATCTCTGACGTAATAATTATTGAAGGCCTTAAACATAGTCTTCTTAGCATAAGTCAACTATACGAAAAAAGCTATAAAATAACTTTTATAAGTACTTTTTGCATAATTAATCACAATGAAAATAAATATCATTTGTTTAAGGGCTTGAGGGTTAACAATATCTACATGTTTAACTTGGATGATGTATATTTAACAAGTACTAAGTGTTTAGTAACCATGAGTGAAGACTCTTGGCTATGGCATAGACGCTTAGCACATGTTAACTTTGATGTACTCAATAAAGTAGTCTCAAAAGATCTAGTCATCGGTCAACCAAAAATTAAATTTTCAAAAGATCACCTATGCGATGCATGCCAAATAGGAAAGCAAACAAGGGTCTCTTTCAAGTCCAAAAATATTGTTTGAACTTCTAGGCCTCTTGAGCTTCTCCATATGAATCTTTTTGGTCCTTCTAGGAAAAAAATCCTAGGTGGTAATTACTACAGGTTTTTCATAGTAGACGATTACTCTAGATTTTGTTATACTATCTTTTTGCGTAGCAAAAATGAGACCTTTTCAGCTTTTACATCCTTTGAAAAGTTGTCTTAAAACAAATTAAGTTCAAATATAGTTTCTATTCGAAGTGATTAAGATTATTGTGATAAACATGACATTGAACATAATTTTTCCGTTCCAAGAACTGCATAACAAAATGGTGTTTGGATCGTAAAAACATAATTTTAGAGGAGTTGGCAACTATGCTCAATGAGAGTAGTCTACCAAAATATTTTTGGGCCGATGCTATTAGTGTTAGAACAAAATTTGTTCTTGATATTTTCTCTTTAGTTTTGATGATAACAAAAGTATTAAAAGTATAATGGTTTAGTTGATGTGTGTTTTATTTATGCAAGTTCTTGTCTTGTACATAAATAATCAGAATCTGTTTACTTAGGATACACTTGGAGTTGCTTCATTGCTAGCTTCTGGTGGCAGAGTCTGAAGAACAGTTTCTAGTGTGGTTTGACGAAGACTCTGAATTGAAGGCCTCAACATTCAGACGTGTTTCTACACTTAGTAATTGTATATCAGTATCTGGTACCATTCAAAGTTGGTGATAAAGCTGTGGACTATCCGTACTACTGAAATCATGTTGTATTGTCTAATCATCCTGTCAGCTCGAGTCTACAGAATTGCAAGGCTCAAGAAAAGCTGGTACGTTCTATGGATGTCTACTCCCAACGACTCTATTAGTACAGAACCTCTTGAAGACTCAAAGGTTAAACATGTTAGACAATGGATTCAAAAATATGTTGTGCATCCATCTTCAACGTCTCTTGTACTTTGGAGCAAAAGCAAAGACACTTGATCAAGTAACCTTCTCAACGACTAGTTTCTGGAAAAATTCAAACCTGAATTTTAAACAAGGATTCTTCTGTTGAAGGAGTAACAAGATCAAGCAATTATCAACTCTATGTAATAGACAAGTTTTCTGTTTTAGGTTGTTATTGTAAAAGCCTTAAGATTTCTTAAGCCTGCATATATTCAAGAAATCTTAAGTGCTTTAGGTCTTTGTTATGGTGATTTCTCGTACCTCTAATGCATGCATCATGTACACCTTGTTCTCTATTCTGCCGAGCCTTCTGTAGTTTAGATTAAGTCTCCTGCTATGTGCTTGAGCAAACAAAAGTCTTTTTCAGCTAGTTTGATTGAGAAAAAGAAAGTCTTAGACATTTGCTATAAGCAAAGGTAAGTCTCAACCAGAAGACAGATGAGCAAGCAGCTCAGTCAGATGGTGTGCACAAAGGAAATCTTAGACATGTGCTCTAAGCAAAGGAAAGTCTCAACCAGAAGACAGATGAGCAGGCGGCTCAGTGAGATGGTGTGAGAAAAGGAAGTCTTAGACATATACTCTAAGAAAGGGGAAGTCTCAGCCAGAAGACAGATGAACTGGTGGCTCAGTCAAATGGTGTGATCAAAGGGTAAGTCTTAGACATGCGCTCTAAGCAATGGAAGTCTCAGACAGTTAGTCTGAGCAGTTGTAAAAGTCTTATGCAGAAGCATAAGCGATTGTAGTCATGAAGTGGTTATAATGAAAATATCTTGTGAGGCAAGGGGACTGGACTACTCTCAGTTAGGGTAGGAAACAATATAAATCTTTTGTATCTTCTGCTGTTATTTTATTTACTTCTGTTGAATCCTTTGCCAAATGAATTAACTCAGAATCTGAACATCAGTTCTGATTCTGAGACTCTGATCAGAAGCTAAATAATAAGAAAACGTGAAACATAATTCAACCCCCATTCTTGTGTACTTTTCACACCTTCAATTGGTATCAGAGCATGGTCTGTGCTTAACACTTAACAGTGGTGCATATATTGATCCAATAAAAAAAGTATATTTCTTCTTCAAGAAGGAATCAAGTGCCACATGAAAAATATCATTCAGCTTTTCCTACCATATTAAAATGGGTGATTCCATTGAACTTAAATGATGGAAAACATCTTCTTCTTGTCAGAAAAAGGACACAATGATGTTTCACAGGACATAGAATAGTAACAACAAGTTCTAAAAGAGAAAACATCATTACCCAAAGGTTCTTTACCCAGAGGTTCTTTTCCTACCATATTATATGGTCAACATCTTACTTGCTAAGGGGGAAATATACAGTTTTTTTATTAGGGTGCTCACCAAGGATTGAGATCCTTGTGCCTATGTATTCCCATTGTGAAATGAGAAATCAGAGCTCCGTAGGTCGGAGTAGAAAATAAGTGTTTGTTGGTTGATTTTATACCTTAAAAAAGGGTTTTGAGGTGGTGCCACGAGGCACAAAAATAAGTTTGATGAGTTAAGATATTTTTTATGGTTTTGGAAAAGATTGTTCTTGAGTTGAATTGCACTAAAGATAATGGGTAGAGACGATTATTTTGAACTACCAAGTCAAGCGTCTTGTGTCCAAAATAATCAGAGTGAGTGTAGGAAAGCTCCATTTTTACTCCTTCCCTACCACTTAAGGCTCGTGGCGCACAATTGTCCTTGTAATTTATTGTGTTTTTGAATTTGTTTAAAAAAAGCCACTTGGTGTTGGATTAAGGGTTTGTTTAGTTGATTAAGAAAATGTCTTGGTCATGGGAAGGTTGATGGCGATGCCAAAAGCAACCGACTTACAAATTGATGGTGAATGCAAAGTGGAGTGGAATGGGTTAATGGTTGATGGTTATGGAGGGGCTATTGAATTAATTTTATGAAAAATGTTTGACATTGGATCAAACTTATTTGTGTTCTCTTAAAAAGAGAAAGTGTAAATAAAAAAAAAAGTAAATAAAACAATAATAAGAAAACAAATAAATAAAAAATATACAAAAGACAAAAATAGAATGAAAATTGGAAGTGTGACTATGAAAATGTTGTAGGCCCAAAGGAGGGGGACCCCACATGGGTGTGTTGAGAAATTAGGGGGAGTGAAGAGACTTCATCTTCCCCAAACATAGATTTGGCTACTACTCCAATAGATACAAAAATGAAAGAAAAATTGTTCCAATGAAAACATAAAAACACTATAACTTTCTCAAATTTTCACGAAATTAAGCAAATAAATAATGAAAATTTATCTACTCGATCTCACGAACATAATGGTATATTTAAAATTAGAAAATAAACAACAACAAAAATTCAAAAATTAACAAAAATGCAGTAACATATATTTCTTGATTCGATCATTTTATCCACCCTCAAAGCGAATAAGTCATGGATTCATGTTCGGAATGATGATGGGTAGGGGTGGCAAAACGGGCCGGGGCCCGCCACCCGCCAAAAAATGGCAGGCTGGGTTGGGATTTTGGGCCCGCCCACCCGTTTCGCCCACCCCGCCAAAGTGAAAAACTCCGCGGGCAGAAGACATAACGGGGCGGGGTTGGCCCGCCAACCCGTTAAAATAAATTTAAAAAAACTAGTTAAAATATATTCATGATGGCCCAGTAAAAAAAGGCAAATGAAATGAGGAAGTGACTTGGTTTCGTGGCAGGTGTCACCCATAGTGGCAAGCGCCACTTTTTTTTTCTTTATGTTTGATGTGGCAGGTGTCACTCTCCCTTGTATTTTGATGTGGCAGACGCCACATGCTTGGGTGGGGGGCACCACATGGCCTTTTTCTTATAATTTCTTCATTTTACTTCATTTCCTTTCCTTTTTACTCAAAGGCGGGCCGGCCCGCCGCTCGCCAACCCGCCACCTTGGCGGGGAGGGCTAGAATTTCATGCCCATTTCACCTTGGCGGGCATGCCCGCCCCGCTCTTTTTTTGGCGGGCTTTTGGCGTGGCGGGGCGGGACGGGCGGCCCGTTTTGACACCCCTAATGTTGGGAAGCATTTGGATACATAATTTATGGAAAACAAGCATCAATTTGAATTTTAATATTTTTGTTCATGGAGGTTCAAGAACACTTTAAACTCTAGATTTTGAATCAATGGAGTTTCCATACAAAATAGAGGGTGATTAAGATACTAATTAAGTGCAACAAGAATAATAATGAAAAGGAAAATTAAATAAACAAAAATTAAACAACAACAACAAATCAATTTTACTTATGGAGGTTCAAGAACACTTTTCCACTCTTGATTTAAAATCAATTGAGTTTCCATCCAAAAAGGTGATGATTAAGGTACTAAATAAATGAAGCAAAAATAAAAGTGAAATAAAATTAAATAAATGACAAGCATAAGAGCATACCTAAAATAAAATTCAATAAAGAAAGAAAGATATGACTCAAAGAAAAATGAAGAGAGCTTTGGCCTAGTTTAGTGAGTGATTGGTGGTGAGATTTATGAATGAGAATGACTTTATTTATAGGCTCTAAAAAGGGTAGTTTAGAAATTATGGAAAGAGTGGTGAATGCCTTCTAAAAACTTATTTAATTAAATAGTGAATAATGATGTAATATATGCATAGAATAATGATGTAATAAATGGGAGATATCTTGAACCTTCTAGAAACTTTGATTTTTGTTTTATGATGCATAAAAATGATTAATAAAATTCAAATGAATAATTTGATGATAACTTAATTGATCATTATTTTATTTTTTTCAAAATGCATAATAAAAAAATGCAATTTTAGTCAATTTCTTCAACATGTAAAATGTTGACTTTGTTGACTTTTTTTTTACTATAGTGCATATATGCATGATTATGGTGACCTTATTTGATGATAAAAATGCATATGGCTAAAAAAGTAAAACTTGACAAATGGACATGTATCAGATGAATTTTAAAATACCCAGACAAAATTGGGGTATGACAGTTGCCCCTATTTAAGTATCTTCAACCAGAGAATATGAATGAGGTTACTCTTCATATGATCGCGGTGGGAGATAGTTAAATATTAAGAAGACCCAAATTTTGATCCTCCATGCATATGACATGATAGGACATGTGAGGTATGCATGCATGATTCTTTTATTGATTTGAAATGTGAAACAGACTCTGTGGGGATAATTGAAATGATTAAAAAAGGAAAATACACTAAAAATAGTAAGGTAAGAAAATTGGTTGGGGAAATTAAGATATTTCTGACGATCTGTCAGGATGACGAAGAATAATCAGGAATACATGGGGTAAGAAGGGCTAAACCCTAGAATAATAATTGCATTGGATGGAGCCAAACTACAACCAAACAAAGTTTGAAGGTGTATCATTGGACGGAAGCACGACAACTTTGGCAAAACCATCAGTGACATCCAAGAATAGCATTGGATGGAGGTATAAAAATATAAACAATATGTCTTAGACATCCAAGAATAACATTGGATGGAGCAGAGAGACATTCTGGTAAATACATCAAAGATACCCAAGGATAGTATTGGATGGAAACATCTTTCAACCTTGGGAAAAATATCAGGGACATCCCAGATTGATATTGGATGAAAATAGAAACATGACATCCGAGAATGCCATTGGATGCAAATTGAAATATGACATCCAAGAATGGCATTGGATGCAAATAGAAATATGTCATCCAAGAATGGCATTGGATACAAATAGAAATACGACATCCAATAATGGCATTGGATACAAATAGAAACGAGACATCCAAGAATGGCATTGGATGAAAAGGGATCACAACACCCAAGAATGACATTGGATGAAAAGGAACCACAACATTCAAGAATGGCATTGGATGAAGAGTAAACACCGCATCCAAGAATGGCATTAGATAAAAGTGATAAACAACGTCTAAGAATGACATTGGATAAAAGTAAGAAAAATGACACCCAAGAATGACATTGGATGCAAGGGGACCCGACATCCAAGAATGACATTGGATGAAAATAAGAAAGACGATATCCAAGAATAGCATTGGATGCAGATAGAAATACGACATCAAAGAATGGCATTTGATTACACAGAGAAAGTTGACATCCAAGAATGGAATTGGATGCAAGAGAGAAACGGACAGAAACATCCAAGAATAACATTGGATGGGAGAAGAAAACAGAAAGAGACATCCAAGAATAACATTGGATGGACAACAAAAACAAATAAAGACATCCAAGAATAGCATTGATGAAAAAAGAAATAGACAGGCACATCCAAGAATAACATTGAATGAAAAGGAAATAAAAAGAGATATATCTGCTTTAGTAAGTGCCAAGTGAGTTGGACTTTGACTACAAGGTAAGATGTTAATAGTAACAAGACCTAGGGAAATGCAAACGAACACGAAACACACTTCGGGCTATGCATGATATTGAATTTTGTATGATATATGAATGATCAAATGCTTGCAATGCAAATACTTAGGATAAAATGGATCAGACTATTTTGTGAGGTAAGGTTGGAACACTCATTCCACAACATATGGAACTCTCCAACTCTGCCTTCGAAAGATGTCTTGAACACAACTTCTATCACACTTGTTAGATGAATCAGGACAATGATCCTTTTGGAAAGGAGCAATGAGATTTGCTTAGGGATTTCTTAAAGTAGACTGCCCCAAATTGATTGATTCTTGAAATGACTGCTTTACTGTGCATTGGAAATGCTTTCCCAAGCATGAGTCTTGAAGATATTTTCTCTGAATAACAGGATCTTTGATTGTGATATACCCCTGATAGGATCACTGATCAAGTTTCTCAACTGTTTGAACTTCCTCGATGATGAGTGCTTACTTGCAAGTAAAATGTTCATTCAAAAATGTAATTTTAATGCCATGCTCATGCAATTTTGGAAATCAAAGTCATTATTGGGATGATATTGTTGGTGTACAGGAAACAAATCACTGGTTAAAATGCAACACGAGTTTAGACATTCAAAGTGAAAGATAAAGCATGGGTATGATATCAAAAAGATGATTAGTAAATCTCTTGGGAGTCAGTTTACGTAACCTTGCTGTAGTATGCCTTCAAAACAAACCTAGATTCAAATAGGTCTTTTGAAGGTTATAATGTGGTCTGGTTCACGGTTATCGAAACAAAGGATATAAGGCTCAAAATTTAACTTTTACCCATCCCTTCTTTGTGATGATCTTCAGTCCTACGTTCTATTAATGCATCCTATGCATTCAGATTCCAGGAGATTTGTAATTGCACTTGTAGCGAACGATTTTGGACGCGGTTCTTAAGCGCTGGTCGCTCTCTGCGGTTGGGTTTTAACTACAGGCCGATTCATTTTTTATCCTATTGTGAGCTGAATAAGGAAGGGAAATAGATGTCTCCAATTAACCCTGCTTTGCATACTGAGTTTAAACAGCGGTCTGTTAGGTTGCGAATGCTATCAATGTGGGGGGGCCTTTGTACTGGTTATTTGTATTTTCGCCAATACGGTTTTCTTTTCTCTTTCTAGGACTTTCTGGCGGGGAACAAGGATTAGGATGTTAGGACTGATGCTTTTGATAGATACATGAGAGTATGGGATTTTGGTTTTTTGTTTAGTGTGCTCGCTAAGATTTTTCTTTCAATCTTATGCCTACGTATTCCCGTTTACCGAAACAGGGAAATCAGAGCGTTCGTAGTTCCTCCTATTCTATGGGAGGAAATGGTTGTTTTGGTGTCTTGTTCAAAGCCCAAGACGTGAACCGAAAGGTAGTTTGTATCTTGTTCAAAGCCCAAGATGTAAAGCTAAAGGGTTTATTTGTATCTTGTTCGAAGCCCAAGATATGAAGCTAAAAGGTCTCACCTGTAGAGAGAATTTGTCATCTCTAAAGAGGGGTTTGTCTGTTACGACTGTTTATAAAGGAGAATTACTTTAACCGAGATTTGTGAATCCGGCAATGCCATAATTTCCTTTATAGGGGATTTTAACCTGAAGGAGAAGACTTTAACTCAGTGTAGAGCAATGCCATCTTTCCTTAGGAATTTCTCATGCTAAAAGAGGGACAGTGGCATGGATGTAGATGATCCAGAGGCTTGCCGCTTATAGCAATCAGATGAAAGGGAAAGAGTTGCTGATGTTTGTGTACTATGAACGAGGCACAACTTTGATGCTAAAAGGTTAATTGGATTAACCAGTGGTTTTCTTATACAAAGCCTAAGAGGAGGCTAATATGTGTCTCGTACAAAGCCCGAGAGAGAGGCTAAAAGTTTTGACTCAACAATGGAATCTTTTGGTATCTCGTATAAAGCCCGAGATGGAGGCTATTTGACTCAACAAGAGAGTTTTTTGTATCTCGTACGAAGCCCGAGATGGAGGCTGTTGTTTATTTGGCTCAATAAGAACCTTTTTGTATCTCGTATAAAGCCCGAGATGGAGGCAAAAGAGGTGATTGACTCAACGAGGGAGTCTCTTATGTGTCTCGTACAAAGCCCGAGAGAGAGGCTAAACGGTGTTTGACTCCGCTGGGGGAGAATCTTTGTACAAAGCCCAAGAGGAGGCTATGGTTACTGTTTCAGTTAAGTGACAGGTCCAGTATACTGATTTTAAAGAGAAAATCAGTTCTTATATGAGCAATGCTGTACTCAAGGATTTGGTTCGAGGATCCGGGTTATTCCTGTTCTTTAAGGAAGTGGGAAATTCGAAGGGTATTGAGACCGTCCGAGTCTATGGGTTTCCTTCCTATTTAACTAAGGGGTCACTTGAGAATACCTTTGAGACTCAAGGAGATTAGACTGTCCAAGTCTAGAGTGTCATCTTTTGTACTGTGCTTTGAGAAACAGTAGTAGACTCTATGAAAGGACTGTTCTATGCCGATGATTAAGTTCTGTTCTTATACCTCTGGGAGGTCGTCGGGATAATTTGTACGAAGTCCAAGAGGAGGCTGGAAACTTTTAAGAAGCCGACAAGTCCTTGTACGGAGCCCAAGAGGAGGCTATCATTCCCGGAGGAAGAGATCATTATACGAAGCCTAAGAGGAGGCTGTGAATACTTCTAAGAAGCCGTAGGGTCCTTGTACTAAGCCCAAGAGGAGGCGGGGTTGCTTTTAGGAAGCCTATGGGTCCTTGTACGATGCCCAAGAGGAGGCCGATGCTTTTAAGAAGCTCGTGGGTCCCCAAACCCCGAGAAATTCAAGGCAAGCTATTCACAAGGAATAGATCAAGTCAGGAAAGTTCGAGAATTTGGAAGAAACTCAAAGATGCCATTCACGGAGAATACATTCATCTCTGGGAGTAGAGTTTCTTGATAATTCCTAATGAGGACAGCCGAAGAGAAGACTGTATCTGGTAATCCTATGGGGGATCTAGTATTGTCTATTTCTAAGAATAAACGAAACGGCGTCACCTAGTTCTAGACGTAGTTGTCGGGGAAACTCTAAATATCTATACTATTATTACACAGTTGATATGAGTTTATGAAAGAAGACTTACAGTGAAACAGCCCCACAATACAGTTATATGTATATGAAAGCGGTAAATGAAAGCAATAACCACTTACTCGGTTGTAGAGCTTCCATGCTGTTTGGTTAGTTGCTCAACAAAGAAAGATTGAAAACAACAGTATATTCAAAGTCAAAAGGGAAAGTGCTTTGAAAAGGAGAGATTTGGGGCTTACAGCTAAAGGAGAGGCCCAGGGTTTTATCAGTGAGCGCACTGTTTAAATTTGTACAGAGGGACTTATACAAGTGACTAAGGCCCAAAAAGGTTTTCTGTACAAAGGATGGGTCTTACACTCTCTCAAGAGGCCCAAAAAGTCTTAAAGAAAAAGAGTGGGGCTTATAACACGAGGGTAGGCCCAGATGATTTTTCGTTAAAAATGGCGATCGCGCCGAGATTTTCTTTTAACACGAAGGGGCTTATACAATAAGTGAGGCCCAAAGTTTTTTGGTTAAAAAGGGGGTTGGGTCTTACACTCTATCAGAGGCCCAAAAGTTTTGAATGGGTCTTATAGCTCGAGGAGAGGCCCAATTGATTTGAATAGGCGACGATCGCGCCGTTTGTTTTTTGACGGTATCGGGACTTATACAATACACTGGGGCCCAAAAATGGTTTGGTCAAAAAAGGATTGTGTCTTACACTCTATTAGAGGCCCAAAGTGTTTTGAAAATGATTTATGAGGGTTGAATTAATTCAAAAACCCTAATTTGTTTTCAAAAATGTATTTAATTGAATAAAATTCAATTAAAATGATCAAAATTGTTTAACATATGAAAAACAAATTGTAATATTGGATTAATGCTTCAAAAATTAAGTATTGACCTACAAAATAATTAGAAAGCATTAAAA
This sequence comes from Lathyrus tuberosus, assembly GCA_022829125.1. Classification (NCBI taxonomy): domain Eukaryota; kingdom Viridiplantae; phylum Streptophyta; class Magnoliopsida; order Fabales; family Fabaceae; genus Lathyrus; species Lathyrus tuberosus. Next base: position 454,420 of record JALAZF010000357.1, read on the forward strand.
GTTGCAAAATCAAGGTGGAAAAAATATTTTAAATGTTAAAAAACAATTAAAACATTAATTCTTTGCAAAAAAATCAATTATATGAAATAAATAATATTTTTGGGATTTTTTGATAAAATAGAATATTTTAACATTTTTGTGAATTATTAAAAAAAGAATCAACTCAAAATCATTAAAACTCAGAGAGAAATTAATTTTTGAATCAATTAAACAAAAATCACAAAATTCAAATATTTAAATTTCTGAAAATGGCGCCAAGAACACACCAAGAACACGCGCGTGTTCTGAGTTTCCCAGATTTGCGTTTTCCATCCAATCTCACTGAATACTTAACCATATCATGCAATCCACATACCAATCAACTCGTTTCAACCTCACGATCATGTCTATAACACTTAATTTCATTTAAATTAAACATAAAACATGAAATCACGAAGAAACCTCAAGAACCCTAATTTCTACATGAAGGCTAGGATTTTTTATACACGATTCAAACAAAGCAATTAATTGAGGGAAAACATTCCATGCATGATTATGAACATATGGCCAAATTATTGTGCAGCAAAAATTGCATGGATCATAGAGTTAGAAGAGCTCATGCTTACCACTTGCAGCTGGTGATCGTGATTTGTGTAGGAGGTGTTACAGTTGTGTTGTGATGATCTGAACAGCTTCCCTAGGTGCTATGGAGTGTGTTTGAATGCTTGGACTTGATGGAAATTGGCTGGATCACTTCATGGCATCTCAACTGCACTTTGGTCAAAACCTTGAGCAATTGACTGGTGATTATGAGAAATCAATGTTCTAGTTGTTGTTTAAGTGTTTGATCAGCTCATATGTGATGTATATGAGGTGTGTGAGTGATTGGTTTGAGTGGAATTGCCCTCTAGCTCAAAACCCGAAGGTTACCTTGCTAAGAAAGGCATTTTTGCCAAGAGAAAGAGATTTTGAGAAAGGCAAGTGTTGTAGGCCTTTGGTGTACTTAAACTGAACACAATTGAGCTCTATTTATAGTAGAGCAAGTTTGTTTTGCAAGGAATAGTGAATGGCAACTGCTAAGTAGGTTTGGCCAATGTTGGCAAATGAAAATCCAAGTCTCCTCTAGCCATTGACTAGAGGTTAGGGCACAGAGCTTTGGTTCCCTTGGTCTTGGATAAGTCATGACTGATTTCAGATGAGAATGGCTCAGTCCATGCCACCTTGATGCTTCCATTGAATGCTTCAATCCAAATTTAGAGTCTTGTCCCTATTTTGGCCATTCTAGGTTCAACATGCTATTTCTTGTTCCATGGACTTTGGAGGCTTGGCTCAGTGATTGTCCCCTTTAGATTCAATCCTCAGATGTGTCCAAGTGGAAATGAGCATTTGAATTTAGCTGATTTTGGAAAATAGAGCAAAATTGCAAATTCTGCCTTGCCTTTGTCAGATTTCAACAAGGCAACTTGCCAATGTCATATCTCATGGTGTAAGTTGAATTTGGTAATGTTCTTGACCATTTTGGAAAGCCCTTACATGATACAACAACTGTTTAAACATGTTTGGTTTTGATCTCTTTTGAATCCAAGTGAAAAATCCCCCTACATTTGGCAAAAAGTGAAGTGAAATCTGACTTAGTGGAATTTTCACTAAGTGTTGGAACAAAGTGATTTTTCTTGATTTTGATCACTCCATAACTCAAAATCCATGAGGAATTTGGACATAGGTCAGTATGAAGCTTTTGTAGAGGGTAATGTGATCTATAAATCAAGCTTTGAATGGGGCACAATGGCCTTGTGGTTTAGGAGTTATGGTCCTCCAAAGTTGGTGCATTAGTGGCACTCTTTCATGACTTAGAAAAATTTCTAAGTTTTATGGTTACCCCTTTTACAAGTTATCCAACTTTTCTTGATTTTTCTTGATGAATGATGATTCAAATCATACATTAACATCATTTTAGGGTTAAAAATCCATTTTGGTGAAAAATCTCAAAAATTCAAAGTTGACTTTTGTGCACAGTTGACTTTTTATCAGATGAATTCCAAACTGTGCAATTCTTCAGGAAATCATGTCCTTGACCTAAATAAAACTTGATGGACATGTTACATGGGTGTTATAGGGTATATTGAATCATGTCTTAGGGCTTAGGAGCATGTCCTGGTCAAAAGTCAAAGTTACAGTTGACTTTTCCCTTAAAACCCTAACTGTGGTGCAGATGAAATTGAGACTTGTTGCTCAAGCTTCTTGGATCAATCCATTGTCCCAAATGGATCAATGTGACATATTGGAGATCCTCAAATCTCTTGAGGTCTTGGCTCATGGTTTGTCCCAAAAGCAAACTTAGGGGTGAATTAGGTCAAGAAACCCTAATTCTTGATTTTTGATGAATGCATCCCCTGAGGCAAGATTGACTTGATGATTGGGTCCATGAGGTTCCATGGAGTATATTAGGTTAGGTTTTGGATCATTGGCTTGTGCCCAGATGAAAAATTTCCATCTGGAGGCCCTGGTCGACCAAAACCCTAATTTGGTGACACTGTCGATCTTGAGACTTGGTCCACCTAGAAGGGAGCAACCTTGTGATTAATCCTTGAAGTGGGAGTCCTTTTGATCCATTGTGGATGTTTGAGAGGTCAGACAAGTTGAAGATCATGTCATTCCTTGATTGATCCTTTGTCTAAGGCTCTGAGAGGGCTTGAAACCCTAATTCTTGATTGTAGTGGATGCTCACCCATCTTTGGGGAGACTGATGAAGTATGATGGCCCATCCATATTGTGATGATGATTTGCACAATGATGGGAAATCTTAGTGGTCAAAATTTGGGGTATGACATCACTGATGATGATGGCTCAAAATCCAAGGGATCTTTTGAGATAGAAATCACTTCTCCCTTACAACATTCTATTTTTTTGAGGATTTTTGGTGACCTTGTTGATTTTGATATGATTGGTAAACTCATTTACAATTTTATTGACTTTTGTTATCTCTAATTTTTGCCTGGACTGCTTCTTTGGTGTTTTCAGTCCACCGTGATGCCCTGATTTCTTCCTAAGTCTCCTTTTTAGGTTTTGACAAAGCGGGCTTCTTTTTGTACTTTTGTATTTTGATCTGGAAAGATAGTGTCTGCCTTTAGCTTCTTCGATAGTTCTTTGATGTGTGCGAAGGAAAGCTTGTGCTTGAAACCTTTATTGAAAGGTGTATGGAATTATTCTCTTGAATTTGAATGCACATCCAAATTAATTGAGAACTACCCTGCTCCATGTTAAGATTCCAGGTTTTTGTACAGAAAGAAACACCAACATCTAGGCTCAACGGGTTGACTAGGGATTAACTTCCCGATTTCTCCAGTGTTTGGGAATTGAAACAATGCCTTACATCATCAGCAAAGTTTTATTTGAAAGCATACCATTCAACAACTTGGGTATTTAGTTTTCGCCATTCTCTCTCCAATCTTCACTTAAACAACAGTTTGATAAAGAGAGATGAATGAGAGAAATAATATATATATATATATGTATGTATGTATGTATGTATGTATGTATGTATGTATGTATGTATGTATGTATGTATGTATGTATGTATGTATGTATATATTTATTTTGAATTTTGAGAAGGGAAAGAAAAAATATGCATATATATGATTGTGAATGGATTAATTCAAAATATGCAAGGAATTGGTCTTAGTTTCTGAAATAAACTTCCCCTCGATCCTGGTTTCCTACCAAGGAACTGGTCTTAGTTTCTTTTGTCAATAAACTTAATTGACAAGGGACGCTATGTGTAGCAGTTTTCCTCAAACTTCTCGCCAAATTTTCCTGGGGAGATGTCATTTGATAGAAAAACTTTGATGTCAGACTCGCTGGGGAACCCAGTCGTCTGAGTTGTAGAGGTGTACAAACTTCTCTGTTGGAGATGCCATTTGTTGACTCTACTTGGGGAATGCGAGTCCCTTGAGAGTCTGCTTTCGCTTGGGATTACATCATACTTTTCTCGGGATCTTCCCGGAGAAACGCCATATGATGGGGTCCAATTTTGAAGTGCCGATGACCTTTTCATCAGCGGTCTTTTCGGAACGAAATTGGCATGCTACCGAATCTCTGATTACGAGGCTTTCTCTGTGGATCTTCCTTAATCCGGGAAAGCAAGGATATCATCTTCAATGGCGAAGAGTGATGTTTGTTGAACATTTTCTCTGGTCTTTCAGAGGTTCAAGTTATCAAAGTGGTCGAGGGCCAACTTCCTTCCAGAAATAAAACTGGAGGAGAGGGAATGTTCAGACGCACCGTTTCCTGACGAGGCAAGAACTGACGACTCGATTGAGAGAATTTCTATCACTAGGGGACAAGACCGACTAGAGTGATAGTGATGCAATATGAAATGTGAATGCAAATCAATAATGCATGATGTGTGTATGTTTATGCTGACAAAACTGACGCGACATACAAACTGACAGGTGAACACGACTGGATACTTGGCCATCGCGGGGCGAAGAAGTACCGTTGGTTCAGAATAGCAATTCCACCTTGCTTAGGAGAGATAGTCCTTGTTGAGAGCTATGTTGATCGGGCTTAGGAGATGAGAACTCGGCCGAGGCGTGTCAGATAAAACAAGGTCTCTGACACAGTTGATCCCTTCATTCAGGCGTACTGGGTTGGAAGGAGTACTTTGATTCTGCACTTTGAAGTTCGCTTACTTCTGAAGAAGCGGTTGATGTTCCTTTGATGTTCAACACTCAAAAGAAATTGCCGACTTTATTTTAAAAGCAGAAAAAGTTTTAACAAGTAAATTCATTTTTGTTTTATTTCAAGAATCGTTAATCATGTTAGCAACGTTGTTCTGTAAATCTAAAACAAATAAGAATTACAAACAAAAGCACAAGGGCTTAAATTTTATTGATGAGATGGAGATCATCCAAATGCGTGATTCCAAAGAGTATATACAAAGTTTGAAAATGGTAATTTACAGGGAAAAGGGCTACGTTGAAACATAACGACCACTATCCTTCTACCAACTTTGAATTCGGGACATCCTGAGCTTCTGTCGAAGATGACCTTGACTGGAGTTTTCCTCCGATGGAAGATGTAACTGCTGTTGCTGAGGGACTTGCCTCTATTGAACATAGTTACTTGCCATTATCCCTAATTTTTGCCTGGATTGTACTATGATGTTTCCAATCCACCGGGATGATTTTTTTCTCTGTCTCTAACTTTTGCCTGGACTGCCCTTTCGGGTTTTCAATCCACCGAGACGTTTTTTTTAGTTTAGGCGAAGTATTTCTTGACTACATCAACATTCGTGGGGTAGGCAAATTCCTCTCCGTCCATGGTTGCAAGTCTCAAGGTGCCGCCTGAGAAAGCTTTCGTGACCACATAGGGGCCATCATAATTTGGGGTCCATTTGCCCCGAGAGTCAGTGAGAAATGATTGTATCTTCTTGAGCACGAGGTCTCCTTTCCTGAAGATGCGGGGTCGAACCTTTTTGTCGAACGCCCTCTTCATTCTCTGTTGATACAACTGACCATGGCATAGTGCCGTGGTTCGCTTTTCCTCGATCAGATTCAGTTCTTCGTGTCGACTTTGACACCATTCAGCCTCGGTGAGCTTAGCTTCCATCAATACTCGGATTGGCGGGATCTTTACTTCTATGGGGAGCACTGCTTCCATGCCATATACAAGAGAGAAAAGGGTTGCCCCTGTTGAAGTGCGGACATATGTGCGATAACCGTGAAGAGCAAAGGGTAGCATCTCGTTCCAATCTTTGTAGGTTACAACCATCTTTTGAATGATCTTCTTGATGTTCTTGTTAGCCGCTTCTACCGCTCCGTTCATCTTGGGTCGGTAGGGAGATGAGTTATGGTGTTCAATCTTGAACTCAACACACAACTCCTTCATCATCTTGTTGTTCAAGTTAGATCCATTATCAGTAATGATCTCGCTTGGAACACCATAACGGCAGATGATATTGTTTTTGATAAATTGGACCACCACTTGTCGGGTTACATTAGCGTACGACGCTGCTTCGACCCACTTGGTGAAATAGTCAATGGCTACCAGGATGAACCGATGTCCGTTTGAAGCCTTAGGTTCGATCAAGCCAATCATGTCGATTCCCTATATGGAAAAAGGCCACGGGGAAGAAAGAGCTTTGAGATGCGTTGGCGGTACATGAATTTTGTCGGAGTATATCTGACACTTGTGACACCTCCTCATGTACTTGTAGCAGTCGGATTCCATTGTCAACCAGTAGTACCCTGCTCTGAGAATTTTTCTCGCCATTGTATGTCCGTTGGCATGAGTGCCAAAGGATCCTTCATGAATTTCTTTCATAAGCATGTCTGCTTCTAGTCTGTCGACGCATCGGAGCTAGACCATGTCAAAATTTCTCTTATAGAGAGTGTCCCCGCTCAGGAAGAAGTTTCTAGCCAATCTTCTGAGGGTTTTTCTGTCTTTTCTGAGTGCCCCAGGTGGGTACTCTTGTTTCTGAAGGAAGCATTTGATATCAGGATACCAAGGTTTGTCGTCTATGACTGCTTCCATTGCGAAGACGTAAGCGGGCCATTCAAGGCGCATTATGTCGATCTTAGGTAAGTCGTTCCATTGACCTACACTAATCATGGAAGAGATAGTGGCTAATGCATCAGCCATGTGATTCTCCTCTCGAGGGATATGATGAAACTCAACTCTGTTGAAGAAAGGTAGCAACCTTCTTGCGTAATCTTTGTAAGGGATCAATCCTGATTGGTATGTGTTCCAATCTCCTTTTATCTGATTGATAACCAGGGCTGAGTCGCCGTATACGTCCAAGTTTTTGATCCTTAAGTCAATTGCTTCTTCGAGACCCATGATACAAGCTTCGTATTTGGCCTCGTTTTTCGTACACTTGAACGTAAGTCGGGCAGTGAAAGGAATGTGGGTACCCTGAGGGGTAACAATGATTGCCCCAATTCCGTTTCCGTAATGATTAACTGCTCCGTCAAAGATAAGTCCCCATTGGGAACCTGGTTCTGGCCCTTCACTGGGTAACGGTTCATCGTAATCTTTCATTTTTAGATACATGACATCTTCGTCTGGGAAGTCAAACCCGATTGATTCTTGATCGTCAATCGGTTGATGAGCCAAATGATCGGCTAAAATACTTCCCTTAACGGCTTTTTAAGCGTGATACTCTATGTCATATTCTGATAACAACATCTGCCAACAGGCAATTCTTCCCGTGAGAGCAGGTTTTTCGAAGACGTACTTGATTGGATCCATTTCGGAGATCAACCAAGTAGTATGACGAATCATGTATTGGCGAAGAAGTTTGGCTGCCCAAGCCAAAGTGCAACAAGTTTTCTCAAGCATCGTGTATCGAGTTTCGCAGTCGGTGAATTTCTTGCTTAGATAGTAGATGGCAGACTCTTTCCTTTTGGTTTCGTCTTGTTGGCCAAGTAGACATCCCATTGAGTCCTCTAGGACTGTGAGGTAGATAATCAGTGGTCTTTCTTCCACTGGGGGTGATAGAATTGGAGGATTCAACAGATATTCCTTGATACTATCGAAGGCGGTTTGACAATCTTCTGTCCAACCGTAATCCTGGTTCTTTTTGAGTAATTTAAAAATTGGCGCACATGTGGCGGTCATGAGGAATATGAATTTGGAGATGTAGTTCAAACGTCCCAGGAATCCTCTGACTTGTTTTTCAGTTTTCGGAGAAGGCATTTCTTGAATGGCCTTGACCTTGTCAGGATCAACCTCAATTCCTTTCTGGCTGACGATGAACCCTAGTAGTTTCCCTGAACGGACACCGAAGGTGCACTTGTTGGGATTCAAGAGGAGCTTGAATTTTCTTAGACGTTCGAACAATTTTGACAGATGTTCAACGTGCTCACTCTCTGTTTTTGATTTTGCAATCATATCATCAACATACACTTCAATTTCTTTGTGTATCATGTCATGAAACAGAGTAGTCATGGCCCTTTGATAGGTTGCCCCGGCGTTCTTCAAGCCGAACGACATCACCTTGTAACAAAAGGTGCCCCATGGGGTAATGAACGAAGTTTTCTCCTTGTCTTTCGGCGCCATTTTGATCTGGTTATAGCCCGAGAATCCATCCATGAAGGAGAAAATTTTGAATTTTGCTGTACTGTCTACCAGCATGTCAATGTGTGGTAAAGGAAAGTCGTCCTTTGGACTAGCCTTGTTCAAATCCCTGTAATCAACACACATTCTGACCTTCCCATCCTTTTTAGGAACGGGTACGATATTGGCTAACCATTGAGGATATTCAGATGTGGCGAGGAAACCCGCGTCAATTTGTTTTTGTACCTCCTCTTTGATTTTGATGGCCATGTCCGGGTGAGTGCGTCTCAACCTTTGCTTTACTGGCGGACATTCCAATCTTAATGGTAAGTGATGTTCCACGATGCTGGTATCCAACCCAGGCATATCCTGATAGGACCAAGCGAATACATCGGGGAATTCTTTGAGAAGCTTTATCAAACTCTCTTTGGCAGTTGGACTGAGCAGTGCCCCAATCCTGATTTCTTTTCTCTCTTGTTCTGAACCCAAGTTTACCGTTTCCAATGGCTCTTTGTGAGGTTCAATGGACCTTTCCTCTTGTATGAGTAGTCGAGAGATCTCTTCTGGAATTTTGTCGTTATTTTCTTCTTCAGCCTCGAATACCGGGAACTAAAAGTTGGGAGAAGGCATCGGATCGTATGTTTCAACGGGGTTTAAAACAAGCAATCTGCATGACGTGATGATTCGTGTTTAGAAGAGATAGAGAAAATTCAAGTGTGTGCAGTGTTTTATTTTACTGCTTGTTTTTATTATTGAATTGTTTTTTAGGATTACCATTTTCTGAAAAAAGCAAAAAGAGAAAACAGTAATAAATGCGGAAATTACAGAACAACGTTATTTTATTAATGAACAAGTCGATTCTTGAAACTACAGCCCTATAAAACAAAACTCTGTCGCTTTGGGCTAAGCGAAGAGGGAAAATTTACAGAAAGCGAGCCCTATCAAAACATCCGTTCCAGCTGGGCGGGGTGAAAGGTTAAAAGACGACAATTACTTTGACTGGTGAACGACCTTCGGAACATCGACAGCAACCCATTGGCGGCGAACTCCTCGGTGAATCATAAAATCTGGCACCTTCCTCGATTTGTCCTCCGAAATGACGCTGATCTCTGGTGGAGCGGGATCATTGGAATCTGTCTCCCAGGTAGAGTTGTCGTAGGAGAATTCCTCTGTTGTATTTTACATAGCATTTGTGCTCTCAACTGCATCTCCCCATCCAGTAGGCTGGATATCTTTGAGCCTGATACGAGAGCTTTTGGGAGTAGTGTACCTGACCATGTAGTCGTATTTTCCACTTGGTTGTCCCAGGGTGTCCCAAACAACTTTGGAACTGGAGGAGTCATCCCTCTCGATGACGTTGACCTCGGGAAAAGCAAAGTTGATGAACTCGAGTCCTGCAAACGTTGCGAATTCATCTTCATGTTGAGTAGTTTCAGAATGACCTGAGTGTTGATCCCATGACATGGTGGGGACACAGCTATTCTGTTCAATGATGCTCAGTTGAGTTTCATTACTCGGCTGACTTTCCGGCCCCAAGTTTCCTGGGTAAGGTTGCCACATTGGCAGACCATCCATTGGGCCATAGTAATTGTGGTCAAAATTGTCTTTCATCAGAGTGTCCTCCTCTAATGAATTTGGCGGAGCACGGCATCCTTCCGAATCACAATCTCCATATATCATTTCGACGTCTGACCTTGGTATAAATCTCGGACTCTGTACGGGATAGCAAAATGGCATAGGCACCTCTTCCTGAGACATATAACCGTCCTCATTAAGATAGGACTTCCATTCTTCATTTGTGTCGGAGGGATCTTCCTCATTGATAGCATGTACTGCTTGAGACACTGGGTGAAGGAAACCTCCACTGTGGAAGAAGTTTTGAAGGGGATGAAAACTTTCATCGTTGGCAGCTGTCTGGGTACAGGTTGCAGAAAAACCAAGACCCTTCTTTGTTGTATTGCCTGTAGGAATGACAAGCTGTCCCCACCCGGTTGTATCAGCACTCTCGACCGCTTTGATAGCATCGTTGTATGAACAAATCGAAGTTCCTCCTTTGAACTGATTGTCCTTGCTCACCGACAGTGCTTGGAACTGATTTCCAATAACCTCCTCGGGTTCTATACCAGCAGATGATGACAAGTTACTCACCAGCAAGGCCTGCTCCCCGCAGACTGTGACAAGTTGATCGTTCTGAATGAACTTTAGCTTTTGGTGGAGGGTCGAAGTGACCGCTCCAGCCTGATGTATCCAAGGTCTTCCTAATAAACAACTGTACGTTGCCCAGATGTCCATGACCTGGAAAGTGACTTGGAAAGTGTGAGGAGCGATAGTTATGGGAAGATCAACTTCGCCGATAACTGTTTTTCTGGATCCGTCGAACGCTTTGACGACGACCTCGCTGATTCTCATCGGAGGGCCTTTGAATGATAATTGCATCAAAGTGGACTTTGGCATAACATTCAGGGCTGACCCTGTGTCTACCAGTACGCTGGCTAAAGCATCGTCCTGGCAGTTAACTGTGATATTGAGCGCCATGTTATGACGGCGACCCTCTTCAGGTAATTCCTCATCACTAAATCCCAAATTGTTGCAGGAAGTGATGTTAGAGACAATGCTATCAAATTGTCTGATTGTTACATCCTGTTCCACAAAGGCTTGCTCCAAGACTTTCTGTAGAACCTCCCTGTGGGCTTCTGAACTGAGTAACAGTGATAATACTGAGATCTTTGAAGGAGTCTGTAACAGCTGATCGACAATGTTGTATTCACTCCTTTGGATGAGCTTCAACATCTCATCATTATTTTTTGAAAGGTCAGGATTACTGGATTGACCGACTGGTAGATCAGGAGTTTCTGTCTGAAGTTCCTTTTCCTTGTTAAGTTCCCCAACCCCTCGGTTGAAGATTCTACCACTCCGTGTTACATGACTGATGTCTGCAATATTCACGACGGAGGGTAATGGAATTTCCTTTCCATTTTCAATTGTCGTTGCACCGTATTTGTAAGGGACAACCTTAGTTGATTCATACAGTAATGGTCCCGGCAGATAGATGATTATGGGAACCTTCTGATTTTTTTGACCATCATAAGTAATCTCGATCCGTTCCCGGTTGGGAACTTTAGATTCGTCAAGTAGAGGGATAATGGCAAAAACATCCCTGCTCCTGTGATGACCAGAGATCGTGACAACATCCTCAACTTGATCGGCAAGGTAGTTCGGCGACCAATTGATGGGTCCAGAACCCGGACATGGGCGAATCTCTCCACGATCCACCTGACCCTGAAGAGCTGCTCTCACAAGGTAACACCCTTGGTTACTTTCCGAACAGACGCCGCTACGTTCATAGTTGTGTGGTGGCACCTGGCCACACCCACTTTGAATACAATGTAACCTCACTAGGTTAGCTTCCACATATCGGACATCCTGACTCTGACGCCGAGTGGGGTTCCTGTTATTGATACTAATCTGCCGAGTATCTTCATCCATATAAATTGGCATCCACCAGTGATTTAACAAGTACTGAAGTGCCTCCTGGACAAGGGTACAACCTCGATCGTTTTCGCAACCTGCCTTACAGCTTTGATAGTCATGTGATGTTAAGAATCCGAGTCGGACCTGTTCAGCATGTAACTCTACTAAGTTGGTATTCATCACGCGAATATCAAAGATCTGAACCATATTGATATGATAGGAATTCCTATCATGGTAGTCTTGGATCCATCCAAGATCCATCTGACGCTGGAGGGCCTCCTGTATGAAAGAGCATCCCTGTTTGTTTACCGAGCAAATCAGACAGGAACTATAATCGTGCCGCGGCAGATTATGATACTGGATTTGCCTTGAGTGCATTGCCACCAAGTTGACATTCATTGCACGGATATCGTGGTTTTGAATGACATTAGAATTCGTGTAGACCATGTTAACTCCACGAACTCGGTGCTCTTGGATCCATCCGAGATCCATCTGTTCCTGTAGGGCTGCTTGCACCATAGAACATCCTTGATTGTTTTTAGAGCAGATATCACACTGATGATAGTTATGAGGTGACACATGGCCATATCCACTCTGTCTACAATGCATCTTGACCAGATTGGTTTTCAACAAGAGTACATCGTGAATTTGATAGACATCGTTAGTCTCTCCTTCTATCAAATTGACTGCAGCCTTCTCATGTTGAGGCAGCGGGTTTGTGAGAACATTAGGATTTGTATCCTTGAAGGATAAGACCCCGCTCCTAACAAGCTTTTGCATGTCGGACTTGAAATTGAGACAAGTCTCTATGTTATGCCCTGATCCTCCTTGATGATAAGGGAAATTTTGATCCACCTTAAACCAAAAAGGAAGATTTTTTGGTACTGTAAGAGGGGACTTAGTCTGAGTGTGCCCCTTGGCTAGCAGTAATGGAAACAACTCTGCGTACGTCACGGGTATAGGATCAAATCCTGGTGGCCGCGTTGTACGGTTGTTGTTATATGGAGGACGAGCCTGCTGAAGAGACTGTTGTGTCCTTTACTGATCAGGCTGGCTCTGCGCAACCTGAGGTTAATATGTAGGAACAGACGTAGGGTTGATAGCAGGAGTCACAACTGCTACCGGTTGATAACGTCGCCTTTGCTTTCTGAGAGAGATATTCCCAATATCTTGCCCTTTTTTCTTAGGGAGAGCACTACCGTATTTTTTAGTACCGCTCGTCGATCTAGTGTCTTTTACCAAACGTCCTTCTCGGACGGCTTCCTCAAGACGTACACCCATGCCCACCATCTCGGTGAAATCACTGGGCGCACTGGCAACCATTCGGTCATAGTAAAATGAGCTTAAGGTCTTTAAGAAGATCTTTGTCATCTCTTTTTCCTCAAGAGGTGGACAAATTTGAGCGGCAATCTCACGCCATCTTTGAGCGTACTCCTTAAAGGTTTCCTTGTCCTTTTGCGACATTGATCTGAGTTGATCTCTGTCGGGTGCCATGTCCAAATTGTATTTGTATTGTTGGACGAAGGCAGTGCCAAGATCCCTGAATGTGCTGATCGTGGCACGGTTTAAACCCATGTACCATTTTAATGCGGCACTGGTTAAACTATCCTGGAAGTAGTGAATTAGTAGGTCCTGATTCTCCGTCTGAGCTGACATCCGCCAGGCGTACATCACCAGATGGCTCTGAGGGTAAGAGTTACCCTTGTATTTTTCAAAGTCGGGCACTTGAAATTTGTGCGGGACTTTCACATTGGGGACCAAGCAGAGATCTGCGGCGTCCTTTCCAAATAGATCCTGACCGCGAATGGCTTGCAGTTCCTTCTGCATTTCCAAGAACTGTTCCTGGAATTCCTCCATTCTGTCAAACATAGTTTCCTTTTTACCAGCAGGTATCTGTGGAATCTGTCCTTTCGGGACAGCGTGCACCACAGGGGTTGGTACCGTGACTACGTTAGTGAGTCTTGGTGTTTCCCGAAGTTTGTAACCTTCAGGAGTCTTCAGTATGCCTCTTGCATCTTCGCTTTCCTGAAGTTTGTAACCTTCAGGCCCAGCGGCTTCTGTTATGATTCCCTGATCTTCAGTGATCGGCGGAACATATCCTTCCGGGAAATAGTTAACAGGCATGCCCCAAGGACGATCTTTCGGCATTTGATACCTAGGATCATACTTCTCTACTATGGGCGTTGAGGTGATCTCTGAGATCACAGTCCTTTATAGCTGAGCTTCTGCCATGGCTTGCATGTCGTTATGAAGCTTTCTCATATCCCCTCTCAGAGCGTCGATCTCTTCTTTCAACTCTCTGTTTTCTTCCTCAATATCATCCATCCTTTTCTGACGATTGGCCTGAGTATTGTACGAATGAGACAGTTTGACTCTAGAACGGAGACACAAACGTGAGATTCGTAGGTAAGAAGAATTCGCGATGTGAGAATGATGAATGCAATGATTATATTAATTGTTTTTTTGGTTTAATCAAAATAAACTTCGACAATTAGATTGCAAATATCAAACAGTGGAGAAACCCCTTTTTATTGAAATTCAAAGGATTACAGAAATGGAAATACAGTAGATTACAAAGTGCAGAAACAGAAACCTAAGCTAATGGGTCCCGAGTCCTCTCTGAAGAGAAATCAGGTGCTGATTCTGGTATCTTCCTTTTCATTGACCAGGGCTCTTGGGCCGTTGTCGGGTTGTCATTCCTTTGCCAGGTGAAAGGAACGAGCAAATTCCTTTGGTCATCTTGATTCTCTACAGCTTGTTGCTCCAAAATCTCAATCAGAGCATCTTTCTCTTTCAGTAATTGCTGTATTTTGATGCACTCTACATCGAGGGTGCGATACTTGTTCTTCCAAGACCTCCTCTCCTTTTGAACTTTGTTGAGAGTAACCTGAAAATTTTCAGTTTCCGTCATGAAGTACATGACAGATTCCCTCGGCGGAAGAATCCCGTAACGAGGGTAAGGCATCTTTAGCTTGAGAGCTCACGTTTGTACCCAATGGAGATAAGGCTCCACCGAGACACAATCCGGTTTCCCTAGAGACTCTCGTCCTTTCTTATGAACGTGCTTCCAAGCATGCACTATTTCCATTTTTAGTGCTCTTTCGTTTTCTCCTTCTTTGAAGAAAAAACCTTCCAGATGAACACCCCGTGGGACGTGTCTCATCGGGAATCCAAATTGACGATGAACGAGAACTAGATGATAGTTGATTCCTCCCTTAGTTCCTATAAGGGGTACGTTGGGGAAGTTTCCACAATGATCAAAGATTATGATTCCATCATAAACCCTATTACACCAATCTATATCAGAGTTGGTAAGAGACATGATCTTCTGCGACCAACGTAAGGCACTCTTACAATCCCAAAAAGCAGCAGACTTGGGCAAGTGAGAGATAAACCATTTGTAAAGCAGAGGTACACAGCATGTGATCTCCCCTCCGCTGTACAAATTTCCCAAGTGTACAGAATGATACGCATCTGCGAGCAAAGTCGGCACAGGGTTTCCAATGAGAAAAACCTTAATGGAGTTGATATCTACAAAGTTATTGATGTTGGGAAACAAAAATAACCCGTAGGTGAGCAAGACAAAGATGCTTTCAAAAGCAGTCACGTTTCCTATACTGGCAAAATACAGGGCTTTCTTTGTCAAGAACTGGGCTGGCAAACCTTGGATGCCTCCCTTGGTAGTCATGTGAGTCCTAACCTCAGACTCTTCCAAATGAATTGCTCTTGCAATGGTCTGATTCTTTGGAATTTCTTCAAGTCCAGAAAATGGAGCTCGATCAGTAATGTGTAGATCAATCAGATGAGAATACTCCTCAAGCGTTGGTGCTAACTGGTAATCCGGGAATGTGAAACAGTGATAAACCGAATCGTAAAATTGAATGAGCGCGTCCATGATTCCCTCAATCACATGGACTTTTAACAGTGGTAGCAAACCTCCGTGCTTGGCTCTGAAAGGCTCAGGGTTAGTGATCATCTTTGCTAACCTTCTCAAATCCTCTAGCTTTGGAACCTTGAAGGTATAACTATGAGTTCTCCTTCTACCGAAATCCATTAGTGCAATCCTTTTCTCTGATATTTGCAATCACAGTCTTAGTTTAATTTGAAAAACAGAGAGACTAGAAGAGAAGAATTTTTTGAATGTTTTTTAAATGAATGCATGAATGCAGCACACAAAAACATAGAAAAACATGGGGTCAAAGGGTCGTTGTCATGAAGTCAAGGCTCTACCCATCCCCAAAGGTTTATACTAAGGTGATTTTTGTACCTGTACTCATTATCATCAGCTCCTCCCAGGAAAGCAAAACAACAAGCGGATCGCCAGCGAGTTGTAGAGCAATCTTAGAGTAAGTGCCATTCACCGAGAATAGATCACCAGCCTCAAATGAGGGTAGTATCGCGTAACAACTATTCCCGATAGTTTCCGCACTACGAAAGGGTTTGGCTCCTCAGCTTCTCAAACTTAACAATCGGCCCATTGTCTAGGTGAGAGAATGGGTTGCATTGGTCAGCCTCCACTGAGGTTGATGGTCGACCTCGTCGCCATCACTTATCTTAAGTGTATACTTAATCTTTCCACATGCGGCATCACACGCATTCCCATTAGCAGAAAAATAAACACGCACAACAATTAGGAAAAGCAGTATATATATTTGTCCTAAACATCCTAGACCTTTAAAGCTATGAATCCTAAATTCCTGACAGAAATTGGGTTCCCCGGCAGAATCCCCAATCTGTGGTTTTCACATAAGTGAAGAGAAAAAAGGAAAGCAGAGACCATGGCCCCACGGTGGGTGCCATTTTTCTGTAGCGAGCGATTTTGGACGTGGTTCTTAAGCGCTGGTCGCTCTCTGCGGTTGGGTTTTAACTACAGGTCGATTCATTTTTTATCCTATTGTGAGCTGAATAAGGAAGGGAAATAGATGTCTCCAATTAACCCTGCTTTGCATACTGAGTTTAAACAGCGGTCTGTTAGGTTGCGAATGCTATCAATGTGGGGGGGCCTTTGTACTAGTTATTTGTATTTTCCCCAATACGGTTTTCTTTTCTCTTTCTAGGACTTTCTGGCGGGGAACAAGGATTAGGATGTTAGGACTGATGCTTTTGATAGATACATGAGAGTATGGGATTTTGGTTTTTTGTTTAGTGTGCTCGCTAAGATTTTTCTTTCAATCTTATGCCTACGTATTCCCGTTTATCGAAACAGGGAAATCAGAACGTTCGTAGTTCCTCCTATTCTATGGGAGGAAATGGTTGTTTTGGTGTCTTGTTCAAAGCCCAAGACGTGAAGCGAAAGGTAGTTTGTATCTTGTTCAAAGCCTAAGATGTGAAGCTAAAGGGTTTATTTGTATCTTGTTCGAAGCCTAAGATATGAAGCTAAAAGGTCTCACCTGTAGAGAGAATTTGTCATCTCTAAAGAGGGGTTTGTCTGTTACGACTGTTTATAAAGGAGAATTACTTTAACCGGGATTTGTGAATCCGACAATGCCATAATTTCCTTTATAGGGGATTTTAACCTGAAGGAGAAGACTTTAACTCAGTGTAGAGCAATGCCATCTTTCCTTAGGAATTTCTCATGCTAAAAGAGGGACAGTGGCATGGATGTAGATGATCCAGAGGCTTGCCACTTACAGCAATCAGATGAAAGGGAAAGAGTTGCTGATGTTTGTGTACTGTGAACGAGGCACAGCTTTGATGCTAAAAGGTTAATTGGATTAACCAGTGGTTTCCTTATACAAAGCCTAAAAGAAGGCTAATATGTGTCTCGTGCAAAGCCCGAGAGAGAGGCTAAAAGTTTTGACTCAACGATGGAATCTTTTGGTATCTCGTATAAAGCCCGAGATGGAGGCTATTTGACTCAACAAGAGAGTTTTTTGTATCTCGTACGAAGCCCGAGATGGAGGATGTTGTTTATTTGGCTCAATAAGATCCTTTTGTATCTCGTATAAAGCCCGAGATAGAGGCAAAAGAGGTGATTGACTCAACGAGGGAGTCTCTTATGTGTCTCGAACAAAGCCCGAGAGAGAGGCTAAACGGTGTTTGACTCCGCTGGGGGAGAATCTTTGTACAAAGCCCAAGAGGAGGCTATGGTTACTGTTTCAGTTAAGTGACAGGTCCAGTATACTGATTTTAAAGAGAAAATCAGTTCTTATATAAGCAATGCTGTACTCAAGGATTTGGTTCGAGGATCCGGGTTATTCCTGTTCTTTAAGGAAGTGGGAAATCCGAAGAGTATTGAGACCGTCCGAGTCTACGGGTTTCCTTCCTATTTAACGAAGGGGTCACTTGAGAATGTCTTTGAGACTCAAGGAGATTAGACTGTCCAAGTCTAGAGTGTCATCTTTTGTACTGTGCTTTGAGAAACAGTAGTAGACTCTATGAAAGGAGAGTTCTATGCCGATGATTAAGTTCTGTTCTTATACCTCTAGGAGGTCATCAGGACAATTTGTACGAAGCCCAAGAGGAGGCTGGAAACTTTTAAGAAGCCGACGGGTCCTTGTACGAAGCCCAAGAGGAGCCTATCATTCCCGGAGGAAGAGATCATTATACGAAGCCTTAGAGGAGGCTGTGAATACTTCTAAGAAGCCGTAGGGTCCTTGTACTAAGCCCAAGAGGAGGCGGGGTTGCTTTTAGGAAGCCTATGGGTCCTTGTACGATGCCCAAGAGGAGGCCGATGCTTTTAAGAAGCCCGTGGGTCCCCAAACCCCGAGAAATTCAAGGCAAGCTATTCACAAGGAATAGATCAAGTCAGGAAAGTTCGAGAATTTGGAAGAAACTCAAAGATGCCATTCATGGAGAATACATTCATCTCTGGGAGTAGAGTTTCTTGATAATTCCTAATGAGGACAGCCGAAGAGAAGACTGTATCTGGTAATCCTATGGGGCATCTAGTATTGTCTATTTCTAAGAATAAATGAAACGGCATCACCTAGTTCTAGACATAGTTGCCGGGGAAACTCTAAATATCTATACTATTATTACACAGTTGATATGAGTTTATGAAAGAAGACTTACAGTGAAACAGCCCCACAATACAGTTATATGTATATGAAAGCGGTAAATGAAAGCAATAACCACTTACTCGGTTGTAGAGCTTCCATGCTGTTTGGTTAGTTACTCAACAAAGAAAGATTGAAAACAACAGTATATTCAAAGTCAAAGGGGAAAGTGCTTTGAAAAGGAGAGATTTGGGGCTTACAGCTCAAGGAGAGGCCCAGGGTTTTATCAGTGAGCGCACTGTTTGAATTTGTACAGAGGGACTTATACAAGTGACTGAGGCCCAAAAAGGTTTTCTGTACAAAGGATGAGTCTTACACTCTCTCAAGAGGCCCAAAAAGTCTTAAAGAAAAAGAGTGGGGCTTATAACACGAGGGTAGGCCCAGATGATTTTTCGTTAAAAATGGCGATCGCGCCGAGATTTTCTTTTAACACGAAGGGGCTTATACAATAAGTGAGGCCCAAAGTTTTTTGGTTAAAAAGGGGGTTGGGTCTTACACTCTATTAGAGGCCCAAAAGTTTTGAATGGGTCTGATAGCTCGAGGAGAGGCCCAATTGATTTGAATAGGCGACGATCGCGCCGTTTGTTTTTTGACGGTATCGGGACTTATACAATAAACTGAGGCCCAAAAATGGTTTGGTCAAAAAAGGATTGGGTCTTACACTCTATTAGAGGCCCAAAGTGTTTTGAAAATGATTTATGAGGGTTGAATTAATTCAAAAACCCTAATTTGTTTTCAAAAATGTATTTAATTGAATAAAATTCAATTAAAATGATCAAAATTGTTTAACATATGAAAAACAAATTGTAATATTGGATTAATGCTTCAAAAATTAAGTATTGACCTACAAAATAATTAGAAAGCATTAAAAGTTGCAAAATCAAGGTGGAAAAAATATTTTAAATGTTAAAAAACAATTAAAACATTAATTCTTTGCAAAAATATCAATTATATGAAATAAATAATATTTTTGGGATTTTTTGATAAAATAGAATATTTTAACATTTTTGTGAATTATTAAAAAAAGAATCAACTCAAAATCATTAAAACTCAGAGAGAAATTAATTTTTGAATCAATTAAACAAAAATCACAAAATTCAAATATTTAAATTTTTGAAAATGCCGCCAAGAACACGCGCGTGTTCTGAGTTTCCCAGATTTGCGTTTTCCATCCAATCTCACTGAATACTTAACCATATCATGCAATCCACATACCAATCAACTCGTTTCAACCTCACGATCATGTCTATAACACTTAATTTCATTTAAATTAAACATAAAACATGAAATCACGAAGAAACCTCAAGAACCCTAATTTCTGCATGAAGGCTAGGATTTTTGGTACACGATTCAAACAAAGCAATTAATTGAGGGAAAACATTCCATGCATGATTATGAACATATGGCCAAATTATTGTGCAGCAAAAATTGCATGGATCATAGAGTTAGAAGAGCTCATGCTTACCACTTACAGCTGGTGATCGTGATTTATGTAGGAGGTGTTACAGTTGTGTTGTGATGATCTGAACAGCTTCCCTAGGTGCTATGGAGTGTGTTTGAATGCTTGGACTTGATGGAAATTGGCTGGATCACTTCATGGCATCTCAACTGCACTTTGGTTAAAACCTTGAGCAATTGACTGGTGATTTTGAGAAATAAATGTTCTAGTTGTTGTTTAAGTGTTTGATCAGCTCATATGTGATGTATATGAGGTGTGTGAGTGATTGGTTTGAGTGGAATTGCCCTCTAGCTCAAAACCCGAAGGTTACCTTGCTAAGAAAGGCATTTTTGCCAAGAGAAAGAGATTTTGAGAAAGGCAAGTGTTGTAGGCCTTTGGTGTACTTAAACTGAACACAATTGAGCTCTATTTATAGTAGAGCAAGTTTGTTTTGCAAGGAATAGTGAATGGCAACTGCTAAGTAGGTTTGGCCAATGTTGGCAAATGAAAATCCAAGTCTCCTCTAGCCATTGACTAGAGGTTAGGGCACAGAGCTTTGGTTCCCTTGGTCTTGGATAAGTCTTGACTGATTTCAGATGATAATGGCTCAGTCCATGTCACCTTGATGCTTCCATTGAATGCTTCAATCCAAATTTGGAGTCTTGTCCCTATTTTGGCCATTCTAGGTTCAACATGCTATTCCTTGTTCCATGGGCTTTGGAGGCTTGGCTCAGTGATTGTCCCCTTTAGATTCAATCCTCAGTGTGTCCAAGTGGATAGGAGCATTTGAATTTGGCTGATTTTGGTAAATCGAGCAAAATTACAAATTCTGCCTTGCCTTTGACAGATTTCAGCAAGGTAACTTGCCAATGTCATATCTCATGGTGTAAGTTGAATTTGGTAATGTTCTTGACCATTTTGGAAAGCCCTTACATGATACAACAACTGTTTGAACATGTTTGGTTTTGATCTCTTTTGAATCCAAGTGAAAAATCCCCCTACATTTGGCAAAAAGTGAAGTGAAATATGACTTAGTGGAATTTTAACTAAGTGTTGGAACAAAGTGATTTTTCTTGATTTTGATCACTCCATAACTCAAAATCCATGAGGAATTTGGACATAGGTCAGTATGAAGCTTTTGTAGAGGGTAATGTGATCTACAAATCAAGCTTTGAATGGGGCACAATGGCCTTGTGGTTTAGGAGTTATGGTCCTCCAAAGTTGGTGCATTAGTGGCACTTTTTCATGACTTAGAAAAATTTCTAAGTTTTATGGTTACCCCTTTTACAAGTTATCCAACTTTTCTTGATTTTTCTTGATGAATGATGATTCAAATCATACATTAACATCATTTTAGGGTTAAAAATCCATTTTGGTGAAAAATCTCAAAAAGTCAAAGTTGACTTTTGTGCACAGTTGACTTTTTATCAGATGAATTCCAAACTGTGCAATTCTTTAGGAAATCTTGTCCTTGACCTAAATCAAACTTGATGGACATGTTCCATGGGTGTTATAGGGTATATTGAATCATGTCTTAGGGCTTGGGAGCATGTCCTGGTCAAAAGTCAAAGTTATAGTTGACTTTTCCCTTAAAACCCTAACTGTGGTGCAGATGAAATTGAGACTTGTTGCTCAAGCTTCTTGGATCAATCCATTGTCCCAAATGGATCAATGTGACATATTGGAGATCCTCAAATCTCTTGAGGTCTTGGCTCATGGTTTGTCCCAAAAGCCAACTTAGGGGTGAATTAGGTCAAGAAACCCTAATTCCTGATTTTTGATGAATGCATCCCCTGAGGCAAGATTGACTTGATGATTGGGTCCATGAGGTTTCATGGAGTATATTAGCTTAGGTTTTGGATCATTGGCTTGTGCCCAGATGAAAAATTTCCATCTGGAGGCCCTGGTCGACCAAAACCCTAATTTGGTGACACTGTCGATCTTGAGACTTGATCCACCTAGAAGGGAGCAGCCTTGTGCTTGATCCTTGAAGCGGGAGTCCTTTTGATCCATTGTGGATGTTTGAGAGGTCAGACAAGTTGAAGATCATGTCATTCCTTGATTGATCCTTTGTCTAAGGCTCTGAGAGGGCTTGAAACCCTAATTCTTGATTGTAGTGGATGCTCACCCATCTTTGGGGAGACTGGTGAAGTATGATGGCCCATCCATATTATAATGATGATTTGCACAATGATGTGAAATCTTAGTGGTCAAAATTTGGGGTATGACAACACTGATGACGATGGCTCAAAATCCAAGGGATCTTTTGAGATAACAATCACTTCTCCCTTACAACATTCTATTTTTTTGAGGATTTTTGGTGACCTTGTTGATTTTGATATGATTGGTAAACTCATTTACAGTTTTATTGACTTTTGTTATCTCTAATTTTTGCCTGGACTGCTTCTTTGGTGTTTTCAGTCCACCGTGATGCCCTGATTTCTTCCTAAGTCTCCTTTTTAGGTTTTGACAAAGCGGGCTTCTTTTTGTACTTTTGTATTTTGATCTGGAAAGATAGTGACTGCCTTTAGCTTCTTCGACAGTTCCTTGATGTGTGCGAAAGAAAGCTTGTGCTTGAAACCTTTATTGAAAGGTGTATGGAATTATTCTCTTGAATTTGAATGCACATCCAAATTAATTGAGAACTACCCTGCTCCATGTTAAGATTCCAGGTTTTTGTACAGAAAGAAACACCAATATCTAGGCTCAACGGGTTGACTAGGGATCAACTTCCCGATTTCTCCAGTGTTTGGGAATTGAAACAATGCCTTACATCATCAGCAAAGTTTTATTTGAAAGCATACCATTCAACAACTTGGGTATTTAGTTTTCGCCATTCTCTCTCCAATCTTCACTTAAACAACAGTTTGATAAAGAGAGATGAATGAGAGAAATAATATATATATATATGTATGTATGTATGTATGTATGTATGTATGTATGTATGTATGTATGTATGTATGTATGTATATATTTATTTTGAATTTTGAGAAAGGAAAGCAAATATATGCATATATATGATTGTGAATGGATTAATTCAAAATATGCAATGCTCATTTAATTAATATTAACATTAAAAACGAAAAAGTTTGAAAGCAATACGGACAAGGAAATTCCAAATGGAAAGAAAACATGGCCTAATGACTAATATGCATTGAGGATGAGCTTTCTTGTCTGACCCGCTGGCTTTAGGAGCTCTGACCCAGTCTTTACTCACTTTGTTTTGACATAGGACTGTTGATAACATTGGGAACTCTTTTCGTGAAAGTGACAACATCTCCTCTAACCAAGTCTTGAACTCTAGCCTTCAATGCAAAGCAACCTTCTAGATCATGGCGTGCAGCTCCCTCATGGAACTCACAGTGGAGGTCGAACCTAAACCCACATGGAAGAGGATTTGGAGGAGGAGGTAGAGGCCTAGTTGTAATCAAGCCTTTCTAGACCACGTAGGGATACAATTCAGTGTATGTCACGGGAATAGAGTCAAATCGAGTCTTATTCCTAGGAGTACGATTCTGATTCTGGCCAACATTTTGTTGTAGAGGAGCCTGAGCTTATGGAGCTTTGACCATAAGAGCAACTGCAGCTACATAGGGGTGACCATAGTGTTGTTGTCTGCAATAAGGTCTACTTTCATATGAAATAGCATGTGTATCACCCTTCTTCTTCGTTTAAAAGTTCCCAGAGGACATTCTTGCACCACAAGAGGCTTTAACAACGCTAGCAATCTTTCCATTCTTGATACCCTCCTCTAGTCTTTCTCCAATAGTGACTAGGTCAGCAAAACTAGATGATACACTGCCTATCATCTTTTCCTAAAACAACGGTTGTAGAGTGTCCATGAATAATCCAATAAGCTCTTTCTCTTCCAATGGTGACTCTACTTGAGCATCCAGTTCTCTCCAATGCTGAGCGTACTCTTTGAAGGATTCTTTCTCTTTCAGAGACATGTTCTGCAGTTGATAGCAATGTGGTGCCATGTCTAGATTATACTTATATTTCTTGAAGAAAGCATCAACTAAGTCTTTCCAGCTTTGGATACAGATCTTTTTAAGTCCCATATACTATTTCATCGATGCTCAACTTAACATGTCTTAGAAACAGTGTATGAGCAATTTGTCATTGTTAGTATAGGCAGTCATCTTGCGATAGTACACCACCAAGTGGCTTTTCAGACAGGTGTGCCCCTTGTACTTCTAAAATTCTGGAGTCTTGAATTTTGCTAGCATCACCAAGTCAGAAACTAGACACATGTCCATTGTAGCAGCACCAAAGACATCATTTCCTTCTACAGCTCTTAACCTTTTCTCTAGAGTCTCGCATTGCTCTTTGACTTCCTCAATGTATCCTGTTGAACCCTAATTTTTACCCCTAAGATTTCTCACATCTCATTTTGTATCTTTACCACAAACAAGATCATGCTTTGGTTCCTTCATCCCTCTCTTATCTGGGTTTATGCCTTGTAGGGATCACCTAGCACCTGTGTGTTTCTTTTTCGCTTTACTACTTTATTTGTTTATGTTTACTAACCACTAATCAAAATCCAAAAATATTTTGTTTCTCCTTTAATAATTTTTCAGGGAAAGAACAGATCAAAACACCAGGCAACAGTCCCTCAGCTCGAATGAATTTCATCTGACAAAGTCAAAGTTGATCTGCACATAATTCAAAAATTCATCTGATCAAGATTTCTTGAGTTTTTGATTGATTATTATTCTAAAGACTCTAAGGTTCATGTGTTTATTTCCATACCTTCTTTGACAAGCAAAAAGAATCGAGCTAGAGCCAAGACAATGCAACAAAAATGATATTTTCCCATTTTTTCACTGAAGTAACCGAATAACACTATATGGGTAATCTATTACCACGTGGAAAATTTGAAAAAAATCAGCAAATTCAAATTCTGTAGCATTTGGCACCAATTTCATCATTTGAGAATATTCTAGATCACTTCATTTTAATTCCCCTACATAATCACAATTAATTCCCACAATACACCTTTACTAATCACCACTTGATCTTGATTTTCCCTCCAAATTCAAATTCCAAGCCTAAGTTTGGTTCCAAACCAAACTCCAAGCCACCAAAATTTCCAAGCCTAAACTCTATAAATAGAACCCTCATTTCATTCATTTTTCAAGCTTTTGATAGCCAAGAAACCTCTTGCAAATTCTCTCCCCAACCACAAAATTCACTCAAAGCTCACTTTTCTTCTTTTGAAAGTTAACAAGTTTTCACATTGAATCTTGCTCAACTTTGAGCTAAACCTTCATCCAAACTTGTTTTCTTCATCAATTCTTGTAGATCAAGGCTTTGGAGTTTGCATCTTGAAGCAATTTGAAGGAATTTTCAGATTTGGAGTGGTAATCTCATTTTCCACCATTGTTGTTCTTGATTCATCTTCCACAATGTGATCCTTTAATAATTCTTGTTGCTTGATCTTTGGATCTTGCAAATTGTGTTTCAATTGGTGTATTTACTGTTGTTTACATTGAAATTCATGTACAATCCCATTCCTTGATCATGCTGAATTTTGAAGGAATACTGGATTTTAGAGATGATGATTTTTTGCTGTTTTTCTACTGTTTTTGCAGTGGTAATCGATTACCCTAATCATGGTAATCGATTACCCTGAGACAGAATGATGTTTTTCACCTATTTTTGGGACTGTTTTGGTTGTTTCTTTATTCCTAACCCCTCCTCTTTGTTCTTAGCCTTAGATCACATAATTTTGTGGTTTAATTTGGCTTTCTCTTCATCCATTTCTCTTTTATTTGGATCGATGAAAGTCTTATGGATCTTAGAATTTATTTGTTGAATTCTTGATCAAGACTAGATCATTACCTTTTTTCTTTTCGTGTGGTATTGCTTTCGGATGGCGATTTACATATCGCTCATCTAGCATGCATTAGCACAAAGATCATTTTGACCGGCCTCGAGCAGGGTGACTTCTATATAAGTCACTTGGCAATTGCTTAACATAGCGCTACATTTGTCCCTACCTCCGAATCAGAACTTGATCTTTCGTGGCCCAAACCTTTTGGTTGTGTAAGCTCAAAGATGGTTAATCTTTTGTATTAGGTTCAAAATCTTTGAAGCTTGTTGTTTAGAGGCTTTGATTCTATCAATCTTCTAACAAGTTTTCATTAACCTTGACCTAAGTATATTGTTTAATCATTATAGTTCAAGACACGAGACAGAATAACCGGTGTTACTTTTGAAGGCTTATGGCACTATGGCCTTTGTGCTACGATTATGTATATACTACTACATTACTATTACTATACTTTTATGATTCCTTCTTGCTCCCTATCTCTCTTTATTTTTATTGCTCATTGCTCATTATATCATATCATGTTTATGCTTCAGTCATTTTCACTTTGTCAACTTGGACCTTATGTTTATGCTTATGCCTTTTTCTCTTTGTCCACTTGGACCAAAAACATTAATAAAGGCCAAAACGTCTAAAAAAACTTGTGCTTCTAATCTTGGACTATGGCTACTATCCTTTGCATTGGACATGGAATTTTGAACCTAGACCTTGGACTTCAATGCTATTCTTGGATCATTGGACTTAGAACTAGGGTCTTTTCCCTTTGCTTTGGAGTTATGGTTTGAAGACTTTGGAGCTTTGTGCTTTTGCTTGGTTTATGGTGAAGATGGCTATATTTGTGGTTAGATTTTTCTTATCCTTAGCTTTTACTTTATGCTTTAGGATAGCCTCTACTTCTCCACCATTTTTTTAATTTTCAAAATCTCCTCTCTTTTTCAAAACCTTATTGTTTTCAAAACTTGAACCTCTTTTACAATAAACCTTGAATTTTGTCAAGTGCCTTTTTCAAACTTCATTTTCTTTAATAAATGTCAACAAATGTTAACCATACTTGACCATTACAAAAGACTTTAAAAAACATTCAAACTCATTCAAAACCCTTTTTGAGCCTTATGCACTTTCTCTTTTAAAACTTTTTCATAAGTTTAGACATGATTCATCTCTTTAAGCGATATTATTCGCTTGGAAATGACGATTTGTCTTTACTTTTTAAAATCAACCAAAACAAACAAATTTCATTCTTTGTACCACGAACTATTAGGTTTTGATCCTACATTGCACTTTGTGGGTACGTAGGCATGAGGCTCAAGAAGTCTCTCCAAACACAAAAATCGTAAAAAATACTTCTCTACTCATCTCCTCAATCTCTTTTCAAACAAACCTTTTCAAACCAAAAATCATAGATATTTCAAAGGGTTCCTATAGAGTACTATAGATGTTTTGGGTGCTAACACCTTCCCTTAACGTAACCAACCTCCTTACCCAACCTCTGTTCACTTGTTCTCGTTTTAGAGATTGTGTAGGTTTTGTTCGTTTTTTTTTTCATTTCCTTTTTGGATAAAATAAAAGTGCGGTGGCGACTCTTGCTTTATGAGTTAAGTTAATTAATAGCTTACACTCACGATTTTTGCCGCTACAGAAAAGTGACGACTCTGCTAGGGACTCTGGTTCTTAGTGGGGTCGGCCTACTATGATTTATTTATGCTTTATCTGTTTGATTTGACTATTATTGGTTGTTCTATTTGGGAGATCTGTGTGTGGTGAGATAAGTCCTATACCCGAACTTGAGAGCATTTATGATAGAAAGGTGGTATAGTCTTGTTCGGCTTACGCGGAGTAGTCCTTACTAAGCTGACCTGAGATCCCTCGCTCAGTGGAGGTCCCTTTGGAATTACTGATGTCATATGGGTAGTCGTGAATGTCATTACTTTTTCCAACCTGGGAGTTTGAGAAGCTGAGGACCTTAGAACCCTTTAACCCATCTTGGCTTTATTAGGACGTGGTGCGGTGGCTATTCAGGTGTAAACTTGAATTAGTTATTACGCGATACCACACTCAGACGAGTATTCATTTAAGCCGATAATATCCAAAAGATGGATCTATGACTCTGGGCACTTTTTAGAACCTTGTTCTACCGGTGCTGATATAACCTTAGTACATACCATTGTGGGTTGGTTCTTACCCTTTACACCATGCTCGTGACTCAAATATTTGAACCTGTGTGCTTTGAGTGATTTTGCTTGTGGTTGTTACATCCATGCATTCTTGCATCCATGAAAATACATCTGCATTCTTCCAAGTTGCCGAAGAAACTCATTTCAATTATCTTCTTCTTCAGTTATCTGTTCACCGTCAAGCTGTTTGCTCGACACAACTACGGAACTAGAGCTGCCGTCAGATTGAGAATAGAAAATCAAGAACCACACAATGCCGAAGTCAGAATGGAAATTAATGAGTTGAAGGCCAACATGACCAAGCTCACATAAATGATGCAAGTTCTGATTGCTAGAGGTGAACCACCTCAGAGGACCGTGGTTTCTGAAATCTCAACTGCTGCTATTGACCCTCCACCAATCCAGTAACCAGCTTCTACTTGGCCAGAATTTGGGTTACCTCTGAATTACTCGCAACTCTTTTTGTCACAATTTCGAAAATCAACCGGCGGAAAAGACAGAAGAGTCGCCACCGAACGTTATTTATCCCGACGCAGGGAAAGGAAATGATCGAAGAAAACCTGAAGAAGGGAAAGACAAGTTCATCGCAACCATAGTCTGGGTTCGAGAGTCGGTTACGTGAGAGGAAGGTATTAGCACCCCCTGGCGTCCATCATACTCGATGGGATCCACACTTGTTGTTCTGATCAAATGGTGTAGGTATCTGAATCTCCACTACTAACTGGAAAGTAAAAGAATGAGAAATAGAGAAACAGGGGGAAAAGAAAAGAGGTGACTCGATAGGACATCGCCGTCCTAGGCCTACATATTCCCTCGGGAGCGGGAAAATCAGAGACAATGTAGTTCGGAGGACTACTGGAAAGTTGGGGGAAGGTTGCTCGCGAAGACATCGCCGTCTTGTGCCTACGTATCCTCAATCATACAGGAGAGAGGAAGTCAGAGCAGTCGTAGTTCTACCTACAGGGTCTTTGTTTGTTTAGTGTTTTTTAAGTGGAAGACGCTAACCTTCGCGTTCTAGCAGTTTAGGTGTTGCTGCTCGTTGCGTGGAGACTTACGCGTTTACTTGTTTGCGGTAGAACGAAAATAGCGCATCCTTATGATTAGAGTGAGTGAGATGAGAAAATAATCCCAAAGGAAGATGCTTGATTTGTTTATGTTTTTTAGAATAAGTGTTTTGATTTGTTTTATTTGCGATATGTATCGTTCTAAATATTATGACATAGGATCGAATGCATTGCAAAATTGACCCAAGACGAGACGTATGCAAAACACCCTAGATAAGGTAAGGAGGGACTCCCACTTATCACTTCTCATGTGCTTAAGGCTCATGGCACACTCCACATACAATACTTATTAAGTGTTTTTTCTTTTCTTTTAGAGAGAGAGAAGAGATACTCAAATGGTTAAAAGAAAATTCTAAGGGGATCTCTATCCTAGAAGTTGTCATACAATGATTGATTCTATAGTTGAGGTTAAGAAAGGGAATCTCTACCTATGTTAGCATGCTTGGATTGATAACCTAATGTCTCTCCTACTTTGAACCTAATCCAAAATTAGATTCGAGCTAGGAATCCTAAGGGAACATGTGATCATACACAAGTAAACATTAGATGATTCAATCACAAAATAAAGAAGTAAAGAAGAAGTGAGATGAAAAAGAAGTCATGTAAGTGTAAACATCAAGTTAAAGTAACACAAGTACTTACCAACTCCAAGCCAAGCTCAACTATTAAATAGTTGAAAGAAGAATGCAAAACTAAGCACTTATACTCATGCAAATGTCCTAATTCTAATCTAAGAGTAATGTCAAACAATAAGCAAAGTGAAATGAGTCCTAAAGGTGTATGAACCTAAGAGGGGAAGTATCTAAACCTACTATATCACATCTATGTTAGTGTCCTAAAAAGTGTAAAAGAATTCAAGTTATGTCCTACACTAGCACACAAACATTTGTCATTCAATATTCATGTAAGATGCACTTTAAAAACTCAAACAAGTAAACTTGAAGGAAGAAACCACATGGGGAAGTAGCATTACACAACATAATCAATACAAAGTGAGGTTTGAAGTTTCAAGAAGTGATAATTAAACCCACATCAAATCATGTTCAAAAGTTTGGGCAATTCTACACAAGGATGTCACCTATACCATGTATCATTCACTTATGACACAACAATGACCAAGCAAGCATGTAATTGACATTTGAATGACCTAAGTCAGAAGCTAAAGCATATTGTGAATGTCCAAAAATATATCAAGTTGTCACAAAAGTTCATGTCAAACACATTCTCACAAGTTAGTGCAAGTAAGGAACATAATCCATCTTAAGCATCCTCTAAAAGCATATGAATTGTCAATCATGTACAAGTATGAAAAGGTCATGTCAAGTAAGTGTCAAACCATAAAAGGCAGTACCAAATGACCTATAATATCTCACAATTAAGTCACAAAAACATTGGGAAAAAATGGTATACAAAGGCTCAAGCAAAAGTTGTCAAAGTGGCAAGCTAGCATGTCCAAGTTCACACAAAAGTAACATCAATTAGAGTCACAAAAAAGATCTATAAAAGAGGATGAGAAGACTTTGATTCAAGTCTAAACCCATGTATACATGTGGTTAACATTTAAAATGAACATTAAGAACTCACAAAGTTGCCATGGCAACACATTTCCAAAGACTATTGCAAGTGGTAGTCAAACACAACCCTAATCTTCTTCTAAGAGCATGTGAATTTCAAGCATGTAAAATAATGAACAAGGTCAAGTCAAATGATTATCCAAGCATACAAGGCAGTAGAAAACGACCTATACAAGTCCACATTTAAGTATCAAAAGCAAAGGGGAAGTGAGCATACAAAAAGTCAAACAAAAGTCATCATGGTAGGATGCTTAATCATGTTCAAGTTCATGCAAGTATCACACCAATTAGGAGCATGTAAAATGACCTATAAAATGGTATGGAAAGGATCTACCTCATTCTATAACAAATATAAATCAATGATCAAAAGATCCTTAAATGGATTGCATAAATGTATCACTAAACATCCTAAGGATTCACACCAAAAACTCAAGTAGGAAGACATGTAATTAGGACTCAAAACAAGCATCCAAATCATGATAAAAAGCCAATGTCAAAACATCACAATGGTATAAAAAATTTCATCATGAATGTGCTTAAACATGTCAAAATTTTTTGCCTAAAAAGATCACATACAAGCATCAAACTCAACCTATCTCTAAACATACATCCACACACTAGGCATGTAATGGCCCACTCATGAAAAATAGTTAGGGACCTTGAAAAATCATGTAATTTTACCCAAGATATGATGAAGTCAGAAGCTAAACATGTCCCAAAAATTATGGTCAAGATTCTACACATAAGTGGTTCAAACCATAGCAAACATTAGGCAAGTCATCCAACAATGATCATTCAAACCAATCATTAAAAAGACCTTCACAGATGAACCAAAAATCATGGAAAAAATCCAAAGTGATCATCAATATGTCAGTCAATCATGTGATTAATGGAATACCAAAATTTAAGTCCAAACTAGTTGGAAAAAAATGATTTCAAGTCATTATGTGAAAACTAGGTCAATTTGAACACATTCACATCAAAATTCCAAAACAAATATTAAAAATATCAAAAATTGGAATTAAAAAATGTCAAAAATTAATTAACATGTTCAAAATCACACATGAATTATTTGGGAATTTTTAACCAAAATAAACTATTTTTAAAATGTTAAAATCAAATGTGCATAAAAAAATAGAAATAAAAATGCACAAAGGACCAGGGGGTGCACTACTAGCAGATATCCAGTTCAAATTACAAATGGGCCAACCAATGGGGGTGGTAATAGGAAGCGCGTCGGGTCCATACTATAAACCAAACAAAAAACCTCCTTCTGATTTTTAACATTATTCAGGAAATAAAAAACAAAAAAAGAGAAAGAAATGAGAAAGCACGTGTGGAAATGAGTTAACATTCTCATTAATGTGCTGGAAGGACCTCATTGGCGGAATTCAAACAATTCCACACATGGGAAAAGCTTGTGCACATGCTGGATAGGAAAGTTGACATGGTCTAATGAATTGCATACACGCACGCGCTGACCAGATTAGGGTTTGAAAACACAATCGCCGAAGATGACTTCCTATCATCTTCTCCGGCCAGTTCCCACCGTCGACGGTGGCGAACTTTTCCAGAAATAGAAAAGAAGACCACAATCTTGCTCAATTTCTCACGTAGATTCTAAATCTACCCTTAGAATTCTCATACAGTAACTCTAACATGACATACGAATCCAATTAAGTTAAACCCTAAAAACTTGAAACTAAAATTTTGATCTAGTTTCTATCCAAAAACATTACCTCCTTCAAGAGGACTTCAGATGCAAGCTACTTACATGATTCTAACCACATGAAATGCCCTAACATGATGCCAAAATTTTCAAGATTTCTAGCCTGTTTAAGATGCAAATCCACGTGCCAAGAAACCCAAATACTTCTTGCAAATCTTATGATCTACTATGGGAGCAAAATAAATGCTCTGGAACCTTTGAATCTTGAGAAGAAAATGCAAGATCTTGGAGATGAAGTGTGGATTCGAATGTAGTGATATGGAGCTTCCAGAGGAGATCTAATCCATACAGTAAGTAGATTGAAGTATATTGATGACTATTGTGGAAAGAAACCTTGAAGAGAGCTCCCAAAATGATGGATTCGAAGCTCTAAAGTTGAGAGCTCCAATGGAGTTTTTTGATCTATTTTTGGTGAAAGTGAAGTGTAACCGTATTCTGTTAGGAGTTAGAACTTATATATGTGAGGTTAGGGTAGGGTTAAGTGTTAATCATGGTTGGAGTTTAGTTTGAGGCTTGGTTAAGAAAGTTGCAAAAATGATGGTGAGGTGAAAGCACACGGGTTTGGCTTTGTTCATGTGCATGGAGTGTTGTTATGTATGATGATCATGATGATGTTAATGTGTGGTGATTGTAATGCTAGTACAGGTCGGAATATAAATCTTGTCCACTAAGTTTCCATGGCTCTGTGAAGTAAGTGTAAGGTGTGTATGGTATTATGTAAGGGAGTGCACGTTATTTATGGTAATGAGAGAGACATGAGAGTGTATGGCACGCTGCAGCAAAGGGTGGCATGGTCTTGTTTTGAAATTTGAGTGGATTATGGTATGGTTTATGACATGAATGTCCCAACTTTGAATGTCCCAACTTGAATTGATCATAAGTTTTGATCCAAGAATCCAAATGCAACATTCTTTATATGGTTCGAAAGCTTGGAATGCATACTACAACTTTCATGCTTGACAAAAGTTGAAATGAAGCTTGCATCATGCTAAAAAATGGCTTGGAAGATGGCTGCATGGCATAAAAAAATTCCCAAAATGGAAAGTTTCTAAAACCCTAGTTTTCCAAATTGGGTAACCTTCCATAATCTTTGATTTTTCATGATCCTTTTGATATTTCTTGGTCAAATATCACATGATGAACTCAAATTTGACCTCAAAAAGTCAAGAGTTGACTTTTTCCTTGATCAGTTGACTTCATCCCCCATTTGACTGATTCTCAATCATCTGGCCAATTGAAACCCTTGTGAATGAAATTGATGGTTCATACTCCACCCATAGATACTTAAGAACATATAGAATACCATGGCATCAAGTCCTTCCCAAAGAATCAGAAATAAACTAATTTTAGGCAAAACCCTAGTTTTGGCCCCAAAAGATAAGAGATGTTGACTGATGGTCAAAACCCTAATTCCTCTGAAGAGAATCGATAATCTTTTGAACCAAGATGTTTTATGTGATAAGATGATGTCAAAGCTTCAAGATCCTTGTTCATGATGTGTCACATGCTCAGATGACCAAAACCCTAATTGGAGGATCAAGAGATAGGAGGAGGTGATCCTCTTTAAGTTTCTTGCAAGATCCAATCTCCTGATGAAATGGTGAACCAAATATGATGTCTTGGGGCATGAGAAGCCTTTGTAGCTTGAGTGCTTGAGTATATCCCATTCTTTTTGCTTTGATTTACCAATACCATGGAAACCTCTGATCTCATGCCTTGGGAAAACCAATGATGCATGTATGATGTTTATGACCTAAATGCATATGAAATTTGAAGCATAAGCCACTTATTGATAGTATAAATAGGAGGGAGAATTTTGGGGTTTACAGCTGCCTCTATTCAATCAACTGTGGACCTAAAGGTATGAGAGCAGCGACTTTCAGACATTCAAGGTACATAGGGATTGAATACCAAAGGAAACAAAAAGTTTCACTCTGTGGGTATAAATTAAGGTAAAAAACTTGATGAGCGTGGAAGACTTTACTGGGGGTAAAATGGTAGAAGAGATTGAAAAATCTGCTAGGGATAAGAAACGACACAGACAGGTGTCTAAAATCTCGAGATAAGACGTAGACGTAGGGTTGGATGAACGACACGAACGATTATCGAAAAATGATACTTACAGGTATCAAAGAAAGATGAACACGAGAGAATGTTTGGGTTAACGATACAGACCGGTATCGAAAGATGATACTTACAGGTATTAGAAAGGATACATACTAGAGCGAGTGTACCGAATACATGATATGGACAGGTATCAAAAGATGATACTTACAGGTATCAGAAAGGATACAGACACGAGCGAGTGTACCGAATCAACGATATGGACAAGTATCGAAAGATGATACTTACAGGTATAAGAAAAAAAACTGACACAAGCGAGTGTACCGAATCAACGATACATACACTTATCGAAAGATGATACTTACAAGTATCAGAAAAGATACAGACACGAGCGAGTGTACCAAATCAATGATACAGACAGTTATCGAAAGATGATACTTACAGGTATCAGAAAGGATACAGACACGAGCGAGTGTACTAAATTGACGATACAGATATGTATCGAAAAATGATACTTATAGGTATCAAAAGAAAGGTGATACAGGCACGAACACGTGTACTAAATCGACGATACGAACATGTATCGAAAGATGATACTTACAGGTATCAAAAGAAAGATGATACAAACACGAGCAAGTGTACTGAATTGACGATACAGACAGGTATCGAAAGATGATACTTACAGGTATCAAAAGAAAGGTGATACAGACACAAACACGTGTACTGAATCGGCGATACGGACAGGTATCTAAAGATGATACTTATAGGTATCAGAAAGGATACATACACGAGCGAGTGTACCGAATCAACGATACAGACAAGTATCGAAAGATCATACTTACAGGTATCAGAAAGGATACAGACACGAGCGAGTGGACCGAATTGACGATATGGACAGGTATCGAAAGATGATACTTATAGGTATCAAAAGAAAGGTGATACAGACACGGACACGTGTACTAAATTGACGATACGGACAGGTATTGAAAGATGATACTTACAAGTATCAAGGGAAATTGGATTGACGATACTTACTTGTATCAAAGAGAACTGGGTTGACGATACTTACCGGTATCAAAGATGATACTTACAGGTATCACTAAAAATTGAATTGACGATACAAACAGGTATCGAAAGAATATACTTACAGGTATAAAAAAAAATACTCAAAAAATGATACTTACAGGTATCACTGAAAACTGGATTGACGATACGGACAGGTATCGAAAGATGATACTTACAAGTATCAAAGATAATTGAAAGGACGATACGGACAAGTATCAAACGATGATACTGACAGGTATCAAAGGAAACTGAATTGACGATACTGACCGGTATCGAAAGATGATACTTACAGGTATCAAAGAAAATGAATGGACGATACTGACAAGTATCGAAAGATGATACTTACAAGTATTAAAGAAAATGAATGGACGACACTGACAGGTATCGAAAGATGATACTTACAAGTATAAAAGAAAATTGGATTGACGATACGGATCGGCATCAAAAGATGATACTTACAGGTATAAAAAAAAATTATGAGGAGGTAATGGAATCCTAGTCAAACGACTCTGTTAGGGAACGAAGATCAAAAGGGTAAGATTGATAGATTTACTACCCTAAGGATTGGTTGAGTTGCCTGCTTGAGGGCTACCGTTACATCGTTTTCTGCTGGGAAAAGAGAAGCCTAAACAGACAATTCTGAGAGGAAATACCAGTAAGATGAACAAGTTCATTGGCAACTTCACCGGGGATAAAGTAAGATTGAACCTCATGAGTTAAACCACTTTCGGTTGGGGGACGTCTGGCAACGAAAGTATCAAACCGGGCTTATGCTCCGGATGCATATGTTTGAATTTTTCTATAGCGTAATGCTCCATACAAAATGGAAATGCTACATGTTTGGAAGATGCAATGATTACTATATGCAAGATGCAAAGAGAATCCTTTGCTGGGGAAGATGATTAACAACTCTGTTGAAGGAGTGATCACTGATCTGATCTTTTGACTTTCTGTGGGGAAAAGACCAACAACTCGGCTGGGGAGTAAGGTTGATACATCTAGGCTCTGAACTGCCAAAACTTCCTGCGAACTTCCGGACTCTGCCACTACGGAGAATGATGACTCTGCTTGGGAAGACATCACTTGAACCACTCCTGCTTGGGGAGAATCTGTAACCATAGAACTTGACTGGGGAAATGACAACCTTCTGACCTGGCTGCTGAGGGAATTGAGATAAAAAAAACTTATACTGAGGAAGGAAATGCTTATTGGGAAATTTAGGTCACGTGCCCGTGTCTGTATCACCTTTCTTTTGATACCTATAAGTATTCTATGGGGAGAGAAACTCTACTGGAGACGGGAGGTCAAACGAGTGTCATGTGTAACCCCCCATTTTTATTTAATTAATATTTGCTTAACCATAGTGTAAAATGGACATTAGTAGAATGATATAATTGACGAGAATTATTATTATTAGTATTTAGTTGGATCCAAAAATATTACTAATAATGTAATGGGATAAATAGAAAATACGGTGTGTAGATAATTGAGGGGCAAGCTCGTAATTGTAGAAGAGTAAGTGAGGGTAAAAGAGGTAATCCATAATGAGGGACTTTATAAAGAAAAATTAGAGAATGAGAAGGGAGTTTTAATCTTACATGAAAGTGAAAGCAAAAGGGAGAAGAGTCTAGGGCATGAAGAAGGAGAGGAACCCATTGAGGAAGAGGGAAGCTCATCAATACAAGGTAAGGGTGGGATTTCTTTAATCACTCAAGGGTTAGATGATGTAGGTATGTGGGTAGGAATCATTAGGTTGATGCCATGGATTGGTGTTTGTGGATTAATTGGGGGTTTTTGGGAAGAATCTATAACTAAAATGTTTGGAATTGACGAAATTGTTGTATTCTAATTGTTGAGATTGTTGTGAATAATGTATATGTGGTATAGACGGGTTTTAATGACTTAAATTGGGGTTATTGGGGTTAAAAATGCAATTTAAGGGTGTGAAATCGCAGTGGGAGAAGTGCTGTCATCGCAGACACTTTTGGCTGAATCGCAGAGCGGGCTTAGCCCGATTTTTGGCGCTTAGCGCGGTCCCCTCGGGCAGCTTATTTTAAAAACTTCAAAAATTCCTAACTTTTGACTCGTAAGTCCGTTTGGGTCGCTGTTCGAATCGTTGGAAAGCTGACTTTATGTACTTTATGTTAAAATTATTTTCAATGATAGATTTCCAACTATCTGACGCGCCATATGAGTTTCCGTGTAGGTTGCGATGTGTTGAAATGTGAAATGTGGGAGTTAGCCGTAGGAATGCGTGTTGTGATTGTTGCTTATGATGTTGCGTGAAGATTATTGAGAAGTTGTTGTAGCATACCATGTGATTGTAATCGTTGTTGCTTATAATATTGTGTGATGATATTGTTGACTAGTTATGGTATGATGTGTTGTGACTTAACTAATGAATGCAATAGTTGTTGTTTATGAAGTTGCATGATGGTGTTGTTGAGTTGTTATGACGTAACTTGTAAATGCACTAGCCGTTACTTATGTGGTAGTATGATGATGACGTTGAGTTGTTACGGCATGTTATGTGGTAGGCATGTTTTGATGAGTTATATTGATGATTACGAGATGTTGATTAATGAGGTTTTGGTGATGTATTTGATGATATGATGAATATGTGAGTTTGATGGACGATGATGCACATAATGACTTTTGTTGATGATGATGATTAGGACGTTGTGCATCATGCATTCATAGCATTTGGACTTCAGTCTATTGATGATGTTAGAACTTCGGTCCAGTGACGATGTTAGGACTTCGGTCCAGTGGTGGCTTCAAACCCATTGTGTGGATTGAGGTGTTTATGACGTGCTCCCTTGGGAGGGTTGATGGCCTAGTGTCCATCTTTTATGACGATTGGTACCACATGCATTGAGTCAAGTTGGTGTCTCATTGCATTATGTAAGAGTTGTGTTGCATTATGAAATATGTGATTATCTGTTTGTGTTGAAATTAATGAAAGTTGTGTTGAAGGGTGAATTACTTGATTATTTATGCTTTCATATTTATATCATCTGTTTCTTTTGTTGATTTGAGAATCTCACCCCTTCTGTTTGAATGTTGCCTCCACATGGGTAACGTGCAGATAATCCGCAGTGGGAGATCGGATGTAAGTGGAAGATGGAGTCTTCCGTTTATGCCTTTGTGTCAGTGTCTGCTATGATATGTAACACTGGGGTCATGGAATGTTATGTCT
This sequence comes from Lathyrus tuberosus, assembly GCA_022829125.1. Taxonomy (NCBI): domain Eukaryota; kingdom Viridiplantae; phylum Streptophyta; class Magnoliopsida; order Fabales; family Fabaceae; genus Lathyrus; species Lathyrus tuberosus. The sequence goes on from JALAZF010000357.1 coordinate 493,066, forward strand.
TCTTAGGCTATGTTTTGCTTGAGATTTTAGATATCTCTTAATTTTAGTTATTTATTTAATTGAAATACTATCCTTACGTTGTAATGAATATGTGTTGATGTTTCCGCTGTTTTAATAAAATGAAAATGAAGTTAGAGATCTTTTATCATTATCGTTGTTGTTAAAATAATTATAAAATGATGTGTTGCATATCAAATATATGAGCAGGTGTTTGATGAAATTAGCATCCTAAAATGTTTGATATTTTATTTTACTCTAATTTTATTTATATTACACGGGGGATTATTTAGGGTGTTACATCATGCTGGGGATGCCAACCTGCTTGGAGATCAACCCATCCTTACCTTGTCTGGGGCTTGGACTCCTGCTGGAGAAAAGACAAATCCAGCTCTGGCTAGGGAGACCAGACCTCTGGACTCTCGTTGGGGAGAATGATAAGAAAACATAGCGCTCTGACGAGGACGATACAACCTTAGCTATTTTCTTGGGGAGACATACATTCTCATATCTGAACGATGCCAGCATTACTGTGAGAGGAAAATTGTCTCTGACTTGCACGTACTAACCATTGAGTGCGAGTACCGGTGCCTGCAAACACAAAAGATATACACATGTGCCCCGGGTATCATGTGGTCTGAATTTACCACCTAAGGACACTCAACATTCAAAGCAATTTTAAATGTTTTCACGCATGTTCTTGTAAAGCTTTATTGTTTTCAAATGCAATGTTTATAAAAAATTCGGACGTTTTTGCAAACAAAACAGTAAAATGAAAACAAAAGAGAAAGCTATTTGAATGAAAGGAATTTTATTGATTGAATTGGCCCGTAAATAGGCATTTACATCAGGAAGCAATTCCTAGAAAGAGGTAATTGCATAAAAAAGAGAAGAAACTACACTATTGGCAATGTAAAAACGGATTCCCATTGAGTTTCAATTATGCTATGACTCGTATGTCTTCAAAATGCTCCGAGTACTCTGCTCTCCGAGGAGGGTGATTGGACTATTTCCTATTCTTCGAGATTTCCAGATGTTGAAAAGAGATGAAGTACAGACTACTCAGATCGCAGTCTTTCGCTTAAATCCCTTACTTTTGCCTGGATCGCCCTTTTCGGGTTTTCAATCCACCGGGATACCCATTTTTGCCTAAGTTTCCTTTTCAGGTTTTCAATTTACCGGGTTTACTCATTTTTTTTTCTTTTTATCCCTAATTTTTGCCCGAACCTTTTTCTTTTTTCATGGTTCACCGGAATGCCCTTTTTTCCCGGACTTATTCTTTTTGCTGTCCAGCGGGTCTCTTTTACGCGAAGTATTTTTTGACTGCATCTGAGTTCACAGGGGATGTAAAATCTTCACCGTCCATAGTTGAAAGCATCAAGGCTCCGCTAGAGAAAGCCTTCTTAACAACGTATGGGCCTTCGTAATTAGGGATCCACTTGCCCCTGTGATCTGTCTGTGGAGGAAGAATTCGTTTCAACACCAAATCACCAGCCTGAAAACAACGAGGACTCACTTTCTTATCAAAGGCCTTCTTCATTCTCCTCTGATATAACTGCCCATTGCATACAGCTGTCATCCGTCTTTCTTCAATGAGGCCCAGCTCGTTGAATCTTATTAGGACCCATTCAGCTTCGTCTAGCTTCACATCCATCATTACCCTCAGAGAAGGGATTTCAACCTCAACTGGTAGGACTGCTTCTATACCATACACGAGTGAGAACGGAGATGCTCCGGTTGACATACGTACTGAAGTACGGTACCCATGTAAAGCAAAAGGCAACATCATATGCCAATCCTTGTACGTCACAACCATCTTTTGCACAATCTTCTTAATGTTCTTATTGGCTGCCTCAACAACACCGTTCATCTTCAGACGATACAGAGAAGAATTGTGATGTTAGATCTAGAAGCTTTGGCACAACTCTTGCATCATCTTGTTATTGAGATTAGAACCATTATCAGTGATGATTCTTTATGGAACCCCATAACGACAAATGATATTTTTCTTAATAAACCGGGCAACCACTTGTTTGGTGACATTTGCAAAGGAAGCCGCCTCCACCCACATGGTGAAGTAATCGATGTTAACTAGAATGAAACGATTCCCATTGAAAGCGGTGGGCTCGATCTTTCCGATCATATCAATGCCCCACATAGTAAAGGGCCACGGAGAAGTCATAACATTCAAAGGATTCGGCGGCACATGCACTTTGTTAGCATAAATATGGCATTTATGGCACTTTTGAGCGTATTTGAAACAATCGGATCCCATGGTCATTGTCATACCCCAAATTCTGACCACAAGATTTCCCATCATTGTGAGGATCATCACCACAATATGGATGCACCTTTATGCCTCATCAACCTTCTCAAGGATTGTTGAGCATTCGATACAATCAAGAATTAAGGTTTTGAGCCCTCCCAGAGCACTTAGACAAAGGATCAATCAAGAATTGACATGATCTTCAACTTGTCTAACCTCTCAAACACCCATAAAGCATCAAGAGGTCTCTCATATCAAGAATCAAGCACAAGATTGCAAAAATTCCAAGTGGATCGAGCCTCAAGATCGCTAGTGTCGCCAAATTAGAGTTTTGGTCGACCAAGGCCTCCAAATGAAAATTTTCATCTGGGTATGAGCCAATACCCCAAAACATGAGTCAAGAAGCTCAAAGGGACCTCATGTACCTAATCATAGAGTCAAAATAGTCTCAGGGGATGCATTCATCAAAAATCAGGAATTAGGGTTTCTTGACCTAATTCACCCCTAAGTTGACTTTTGAGGCAAGACATGAACCAAGACCTCAAGACATGATTTGAGGGCCTCAAATACACCACATTGATCCATTTACAACAACGGCTTGATCCAAGAAGCTTGATTCACAAGTTTCAATTTTATCTAGACCGCAATTAGGGTTTTGATTAAAAAGTCAACTGTACCTTTGACTTTGGATCAAGACATGTTCCCAAACCTTGAAACATGATTAAAGACACCCTAAACCACCTATGGAATCTATCCATTAGGTTTGAATTAGTTTAAGAACTTGATTACATAGAGGATCACACAGTTTGGAGTTCATCTGACAAAAAGTCAACTGTGTCCAAAATCAAGTTTGACTTTTTGAAAATTTTCACAAATGTGGTTCCCCTAAGTCAAAAACAATGTTAATGTATGTTTTTGATCATCATCCATCAAGAAAAATCAAGAAAAGTGAGGTTACTTGTGTCATACCCTAAATTTTGACCACTAAGATTTCCCCATCATTGTGCAAATCATCATCACAATATGGATGGACCATTATACCTCATTAGTTTCCCCAAAGATGGGTGAGCATCCTCTACAATCAAACTTAGGGTTTCAAGCCCTCTCAGAGCTCTTAGACAAAGGATCAATCAAGGAATGACATGATCTTCAATTTGTCTAAACCTCTCAAATATCCACAATGGATCAAGAGGACTCCCACCTTAAGAATCAAGCACAAAGTTGCAACATTCCATGTGGATTAAGCCTCAAGATCGCCAGTGTCACCAAATTAGGGTTTTGGTCGACTGGGGCCTCCAGATGGAAATTTTCCTATGGGCATGAGCCAAAGGCTTCAAAGCACCACCTAATATGCTCTAAGGGACATCATAATCATCAAGTCAATTTTGCCTCAGGGGATGCATTCATAAAAAAAATCAGGAATTAGGGTTTCTTGACCTAATTCACCCCTAAGTTGACTTTTGGGGCAAAACATGAGCCAAGACCTCAAGAGAGGATTCGAGGGTCTCTAACACACTACGTTGATCCATTTGCAACAATGGATTGATCCAAGAAGCTTGATCAACAAGTTTCAAGTTCATCAGAACCACAATTAGGGTTTCGCGGGAAAAGTCAACTGTGCCTTTGACTTTTGACCCATGCATGCTCCCAGACCTTGGGACATAATTTAGTACACCCTATAATACCTATGAAATTAATCCATCAAGTTTGATTTAGGTCAAGGACTTGATTTCATAGAGGATCACACAGTTTGGAGTTCATCTGACAAAAAGTCAACTGTGCACAAAAGTCAACTTTGACTTTTTGAGATTTTTCACAATTATGGTTCTTTGACCCTAAAATGATGTTAATATGTGATTGGGATCATCATTCATCAAGAAAAATCAAGAAAAGTGGGATAACTTGAAAAAGGGGTAACCATAAAAAACTTAGAAAATTTCTAAGTGATGGAACAAAGTGGCTAGGGTACCAACTTCCAAGGATCATAACTTGAGATCCAAACAACCATTTGGGCTGATCCAAAGATAGATTTGTAGCTCTCATGGCATACTTTAAAAGTGTCTACTACACCTCATTCCAATTCATCATGGATTTTGAGTTATGGTTGGATCAAAATTGCTGAAAACATGAAATGCCACTTTTTCCAACACTTAGTGAAATATTCACTAAGTCAGAATCTATCCTGTTTTTTTTTTACAAAAGTAGGGGGATTTTTCACTTGGATCCAAAAAGTATCAAGACAAACTATGATCACACATGTGTTGTATCATATAAGAGCTTTCCAAAATGGCCAAGAACTCCATGAAACTCCACTTAAGCCATGAGATATGACAATGACAATGTGCCTTGCTGGAAACTGTCATGGCAAGGCAGTTTTGTGTATTTTGCTCGATTTGAGAAAAAATTTCAAATGACAAACAAGTTTATCCATCTGAACACCTCAGGGGGAGACCAAGGAGGGACAAACACTGATCAATCAGCCTCCCAAGTTATTGGGACCAAAAGTAGCATGCCAAACCTAGAAATGCCTAAAAGAGGGACAAGACTCCAATTTTAGTTTGGAGCATTTAATGGATGCACCAAGGTGGCAAAGACTGAGCTCTTTCCAACTGAATTCAGTTAAGACTTATCCAAGAACTAGGGAACCAGCAGCCTGTGCTCTAACCTCTAGTCAATGGCTAGAGGAGACATGGATTTCTATTGATCAACATTTGCCAAACTTCTGCAGCAGTTGCCATTCACTATTGCTTACAAAACAAACTTGCTCTACTATAAATAGAGCTCATTTGTGCTCAGTTTGAGTACACCAAAGCCATCAAATAGATGCTTTCCTAAAATCTCTTCCTTCACTCCAAAATTGCCTTCCAAAGCAAGTCACTATCAGGTTATGAGTTTGAGAGCAATTCCAACCAAACCAATCCCACACACACCTCATAAACATCATATAGAAGTGATTCAAACACTCAAATAACATCTGTAACACCAAAAACACAAAATCACTTGCCAACTGCTCAAGTTCTTGACAGAGGTGCAATTGAGGTACCATCTTCAATTCCAGCTTGTTTCAAACCACTCCAAGCATTCAGACACATCACTTGGCACCTAAGGAAGCTGTGCAAATCATTGGAACCAACTTGCAACACCTCTAACACAAAACACGATCACCAGCTGCAAGAGGTAAGCCTAAGCTCTTCTAACTCTATGATCCATGCATTTTTTGCTGCACAATAATTTGGCCATATGTTCATAATAATGCATAGAGTGTTTACCCTCAATCAATTGCTTTGTTTGAATCGTGTATGGAATTTCTGAGCCTTCATACAAATTTTAGGGTTCTTGAGGTTTCTCTTTGATTTCTTATTCCATGCTTAAAATAAATGAAATTAAAGACCATAGACATGATCGTGAGATGAAAACGAGCAGATTGATATGTAGATTGCATGATATCTTCAAGTATTCAGTGAGATTGGATAGAAAATGCAAATCTGCAGAAATAGAGGGTGGCGCGTGTTCTTGCCATGTTCTTGGTGCCTTTTTTAAAAATTCAAATATTTGAATTTTGTGATTTTATTTAATTGATTCAAAAATTAATTTCTCTCTGAGTTTTAATGATTTTGAGTTGATTCTTTTTTTAATAATTCACTAAAATGTTAAAATATTTTATTTTACTAAAAAATCCGAAATTTTTTAATTATTTCATATACTTGATATTTTTACAAAGAATTAATATTTTATTTGTTTTTCAACATTTAAAATGTTTTTCTCCCTTGATTTTCCAAACTTAATTGATTTCCAATCATTTTGTGGATAGAAACATGATTTTGAAACATTGATCCAATATCACAATTTGTTTTCACACATGTTTAACAATTTTGATCATTTTAATTGAATTTTTATTCAATTAAAATATATTTTGAAAACAAATTAGGGTTTTGATTAATTCAACCCTCATCAAACTTTTTCAAACTCTTTGGGCCTCTAATAGAGTGTAAAACCCAACCCCTTTGTAAATACACCACCTTTTGGGCCTCAGTCATTGTATAAGTCCCAATGTATTTTCAAAAACAACGGCGCAATCGTCGCCTTTTTAACAAAATCAACTGGGCCTCTCCTCGAGCTATAAGTCCCAATTCTTTTTCTTAAAACTCTTTGGGCCTCTAATAAAGTGTAAGACCCAACCCTTTTTTAAAACCAAAATAATTTGGGCCTCAGTGTATTGTATAATTCCCGATACCGTCAAAAAGTTCGGCACGATCGTCGCGTTTTTAACAAAATCACCCTGGGCCTCTCCTTGAGCTGTAAGCCCCACCACTTGTACAAAAATAAATTATTGGGCCTCTAATAGAGTGTAAGACCCAATCCCCTTGTACATAAAACTTTTTGGGCCTCACATATTGTATAAGTCCATCTGTACATTTTTTAAAACAACGGTGCGATCATTGTTAAAACTTGGGCCTCTCCTTGAGCTTGAAGCCCCAACAATCTTTTCAAATCACTTTCTCCTTTGATTTTGAATTCAAATATATGTTGTTATCAAAACTTTCTTTGTTGAACAACTAACCAAACAGCATGGAAGCTCTACAACGGGTAAGTGTTTATCCGCTTTCATTTACCGCTTTCATTTACCGCTTTCATATATATATATATATATATATATATATATATATATATATATATAACTGTATTGTAGGGCTGCTTCACTGTAAGTCTTCTTTCACATCCTTTTATATACTTGTCACATATCCACCGTGTAATACTAGTATAGTTATTTAGAGTTTTCCCCGACAACTACGTCTAAAACTAGGTAAAGCCATGTTGGTCACACTTAAATACAACAAAAATAGACCCCCTTGGATTCCAGATACAGTCTTCCCTCCTCTTGAGGTTAAACAATATGGAACAAAGAGAAAGGCAGTATTCTCGGTGAACCTTTTCTCAGACTGTCACCCTTAGAAATTGTCAAAGAAACTCTAACTCCCCAGAGATGATCTTTTCTCCGTGAATGGCATCTCTTGAGTTTCTTCCAAATTCTCAAACTTTCCTGGAATGATCTCTTCTCTGTGAATTGTATTTCTTGAACTTCTATTAGTTTGGGGACCCACAGGCTTCCTAAAAGCATCCCCGCCTCCTCTTGGGCGTTGTACAAGGACCCTTCGGATTCTTAGAAGTTCTCATGCCTTCTCTTGGGCTTAATATAAGGACCCTGATGAACTCTTAAAGGTATAAGACATAACTTAGTCATCCTTTGCAAGAACAGTTTTTCCCGCGACAAAACTCCGGCCACTTTAGGGTTGATACTCATCCCTTAATACCCGTGCCTCCTCTTGGGCATTGTACAAAAGATAAAACTCTAGACTTGGACAGTCTAAGACTCTTGAGTCTCAAAGAAATTCTCAAGTTCCTTTCAAACATAGGAAGAAACACCGATCACTCTGAAACCCGGTCTCTCTCATGAGAGTTCCCCACACTTGGACCCGCTTCAGGATCTCCAGAATCCACAGCGGTAAGGCAGCCTCCTCTTGGGCTTTGTACAAATGACTCTCCCCAGCGGAACTAACCTTTTCAGACTCTCTTGTTGAGTCAATCACTTTTTAGCCTTCGTCTTAGGCTTTGTACAAGACATATTAAAAACCCACTCTCTTGTTGAGTATAAAAGACTCTCTTGTTGAGTCAATCCCTCTTTCAGCCTCCGTCTTGGGCTTTGTACAAGACATATAAAATCACTCTCTTGTTGAGTATAAAAGAATTTCTTGTTGAGTCAACCTCCTTTTAGCCTCCATCTCCGGCTTCGTACGAGATAGAAAAACAATCTCTTGTTGAGTATAAAAGACTCTCTTGTTGAGTCAACCTCCTTTTAGCCTCCATCTCGGGCTTCGTACGTGATAGAAAAACACTCTCTTGTTGAGTATAAAAGACTCTCTTGTTGAGTCAATCCCTTTTAGCCTCCGTCTTGGGCTTTGTACAAGACATATAAAAACATTCTCTTATTGAGTATAACAGACTCTCTTGTTGAGTCAACCACTTTTAGCCTCCGTCTTGGGCTTTGTACAACACATATAAAAACAATATCTTATTGACTATAAAAGCTCTCTTGTTGAGTCAATCTCCTTTTAGCCTCAATCTCGGGCTTCGTACGAGACATCAAATCAATCTCTTGTTGAGTATAAAAGACTCTCTTGTTGAGTCAATTAACCTTCAGACTCTCTTGTTGAGTCAATCACCTGTTCACGACTCTCTTGTCGAGTCAACCTTTTTACCCTCCATCTTGGGCTTTATACAGGACAGATAAAAGTACTCTCTTGTTGAGTCAAACCATTTCAGCCTCCATCTTGGGTTTTATACAAGATACATTCTCCCCAATGGAGTCAAAATCCCTTTTAGCCTCAATCTTGGGCGTTGTACAAGACAGGAAGAACATTTTCCTCCGAAAAAGTCAAACTTCCCGCCTCCTCTTAGGCTTTGTATAAAGAAAACCCCGGTTGAGTCAATCAACCTTTTAGCATCAAATTTGTGCCTTGCTCACAGCATACAAACATCAACAACTCCTTTTTAGAGATGACAAATTCTCTCTCAGCCAAAACCCTTTAGCTTCACATCTTGGGCTTTGAACAAGATACAAACCACCTTTAGCTTCATGTCTTGGGCTTTGAACAAGACACCAAAACACCTCTTTCCTCCCATAGAATAGGAGGAACTACGACCGCTCTGATTTCCCTGTCTCGGGAATACGTAGGCATAAGATTTCAAAATCTTAGCGAGCATACTAATCAAAAACCCAAATGCCCGTACCTTCACATATCAATCGAAAAGCATCAGACCTAACATATTACCAATAGCCTAGACACTGTTTTTAAGCGAATAACCCTAAAGAAGAACCCCATCTTGATAGCATCTGTAAACCAACAGTTTTGACTGTTTAATCTCAGTTTGCAAGCAGGGTTAATTGGAGACATCTATTTCCCTTCCTTAATCAGCCCAACAGGATAAAAAATGAATCGAACTGTGGCCCCAAAGCGACAGTGATTCGAAAGCACAAAAATTGCATTACAACTTGCAAAAGGGGCAACCATAAGAAACTTAAAATTTTCTAAGTTATAAACAAAATAGATTTGGTACCAACTTTGCAAGGCCATAACTCCCAAACCCTAAGGCATTTTTCTTCCATACAAAGCTCAAATGAAAGTTAACATGACATACTTCAAAAGTGTCAACTACAAAACATTCCAAATCCTCATGCGTTTTGAGTTATGGATTGATCAAAATCACAAAAACATGAAAATGGCCACTTTTTCCAACACTTAGTGACAATTTTGGGACATAATCTGTCTTGGTTTTTCACCAACTTTGGGACCATTTTTCATTATGATCCAAGCTAAACGAAGACCATTTTTGGACATCAAAGTTAAAGTATGCCATGAGGGCTTTCCAAAATGTACAAGAACTCATCCTAATTCAACTTGAGTTGGGAGTTACAAGCCTTGAAACATGGCATGAAAACCTGATTTTTCAAGACAGCATGAGGACCAAACTTGTGCCACACGATTTTTCCCTTCAAATCTTGTCACTTTGCCAACTTTGTCATCTTCCAAAAACACAAAAGATTTGATGACTCACTTGGTTCATGATCAAGGAGGCAAAGAATTCAACTTGGCATGTGAAAACCATCATGACATGAAACTTAGAATTCAAATTTGGCAAGCTAACATCAATGCAATGCATTGATGTGTCATGAACTAGATCACAACACTCCAAATCAGTCAAGATTTCAGTCCAAACTCTGAGCATTCAAACCTGCAAGGATTAATGGAGTCAAGATAAGGAGAGTTGACTTGGCACTTTTGAATTATCTAAGTCAATGACTACAATCTATTGCCATGAGCAACCTCCAAAAACTATTGCTTCCAAAACAAACTTTCTCTACTATAAATAGAGTTCATGTGTGACTGATCAAACCACCCCAAAACATCTGAATTCATGTTTTCCTCAAAATCACATTCCAAAAACCAGATTTTGCTTCTACTTGAAGTCACTATCGAATTTTCAAATTGAGAGCAAATCCATCAAAACCAATCATGCCAACACCTCACATACATCATATATAAGTGATCCATAACATCAAAACACATCTGGAACACCAGAATCACAAAGTGACCATTCATTTGCTCAAGCTTTTTGGCAAGGTTACAGTTGAGGTACCACAAGGTGATCCAGCATAACTCCATAGGGTATTGTGAAGCTGTCCAAGTCCTTACAACACATCTGTAACATCTTCATCATTAAACTCGATCACCAGCTACAAGAGGTAACCCTGAAGCCTTCAAACTCCATACTACATGCATCATAAATGTGTTTTTGAGTTACCATCTTGTTTCTGCATGTATATAGAGTGATAACCCTCAATCAATTGCTATGTATGAATCGTGTATGGGATTTCATAGTGTTCTTGTAGAAATTAGGGTTCTTGAGTTCATCACTTGATTTCTCACTCCACACTTAATATAAATGCAATTAATTTATATGGTTGTAATCCTTGACAAAAAACGAGCAAGTTTCATGTTTACAAAAGTCATTTTCATTGAGTAATAAGAGAGATTGAGAGGTTTTTGCAAATCGTCCATGGCGCGGTCACGAGGAAGAAGAAGGTGACCGTTGGCGTCATTATTCAAATTATTTGAATTTTTGAATTTTTGATATTTTATTTAATTGATTTTAAAAATTAATTTCTCTCATTATTTTATCATTTTTGATTGGTTCTTATTTTAAAAAGTCACAAAAATGTCAAATTAAATTATTTTACAAAAAAATCAAATTTATATTTTTTATTTAATATAGTTAGAATTTTTGTATTTAATTTAATTTTATTTGTTTTTAAACATTTTTAAATGAAATTCTCACATTGATTTTTCCACTTCAAATGAATTTCAAGCTTTTATGTAATTAAACATGATTTTTCAAAACATTTTTCAATGTTAACAATTTGTTTTTGAATATATTTGATATTTTATATCATTTATTATTTAATTTTCTTTGAAAAATTACACTTTATTTAAAATTAAGGTTTTTCTCTTTATTTTAAAATTTTAAAATTTCATTTTGAAATTTTTTTGGGCCTCTTGGTAGAGTGTAAGTCCTATCCCGTTGTAAATAAACCGTTTTTGGGCCTCAGTCATTGTATAAGTCCCGATACGATTTTAAACTCGGCGCGATCGCCGTTTTCAAAATAATTTTCATCTGGGCCTCCCCTTGTGTTGTAAGTCCCATTTTTCTTCTCTTTCAAACACTTTTGGGCCTCTAATAGAGTGTAAGAACCATCCCTTGTCACATAAATAAATTTTGGGTATCAGTCTTTGAATAAGTCCCACTGTGTTTTCCAAAACCGCGGTGCGATCGTCGCCTGTTATACATAAATAATTTGGGCCTCCCTTTCGTTGTAAGTCCCATCTTTCTTCTTTTTTTTTAAAACACTTTTGGGCCTCTTGATAAAGTGTAAGTCCCATCCCTTTGTAAATAAACCTTTTGGGCCTCAGTCATTGTATAAGTCCCGATACGATCTCGGAACAATCGCGGTTTTAAAAAAAAATTCATCTGGGCATCTCCTTGAGTTGTAAGCCCCATCTCTTGTATAAAAATAAACTTTTGGGCCTCTAATAGAGTGTAAGACCCAACCCCCTTTGTACATAAATAATTTGGGCCTCAGTCATTGTATAAGTTCCGATACAATTTTCAAAATAACGGTACGATCATTGTTTTTCATCTGGGCCTCTCTTTGAGTATAAGCCCTAAACTTCCTTTTAAAACAACTTTAGTTTTTTATTTAAATTCAAAGTTTTATTAAACCTTTCTTCAATTTCTTGAATAACTAACCATGAGCTGTAGTTAGTATGCTTAGGCTTGCACAACTGTAAGTTCCACTATCTTTTCAATCTATACTTATTTATATATTTCATCTGTATATGTATATGCTTGTATATACTTGCTTAGAGTTTTCCCTAGCAATTAGGTATAGGTCTAGATCAAACCAGTGGTTACTCTTTCAATACAGTCAAAACTAGTTCCCCATAGGAAATTTCAGATACAGTCTTGCTTCCTCTTGGGCTTATACAATATGGAACAGAGAAAGGCATTATTCCCGGTGAAACTTTTCTCAAGACTGTCCTAACTTAGAAATATATGTGTACAAGAAATTCATTTCCCCAACGAGGACTAATTCCCGGTGAAACCTCTTTTGAATTTCTTCAAACCTTATATTTGTTCTGCAAAGAATGGACTTATTCCCGATGAAACCTTTCTGGAACTTTTCTTAGGTTTGGACCCACAGGCTTCCTAAAAGCATCCCCAGCCTCCTCTTGGGCTTTGTACAAGGACCCACAGGCTTCTTAGAAGTTCTCAGCCTCCTCTTGGGCTTAGTACAAGGACCCAAAGGCCTCCTACATGTATAGGACAGAACTTAGTCATCTCTACTAGTTCAATCCTCCGGAGAGTCAGAATTCCAAAAAATCTAACCAGTCTAGGGTTGTTTCTCATCCCTTAAAACCTCAGCCTCCTCTTGGGCATCATAAAAAGATCATTCTCCAGTTAATAGTCAACCTCTTCATACCACTAGACTTAGAAAGTCTCATCTTCTCTTGGATCTCAAAGAAACCCTCAGGTTTCCTAAGAAAACAGGAAAAACCCTGATCATTCCCTAAATCTCCAGCAGAGTTTGAAGCCTCCATAGGTTTTCATAGTCAGAGTTTAAACCTTTACCATCAATAAAACCTTAACAGGATCAGAGCCTCAGGGTATCTGATATTTCAACTCTTCTTCAATCCTCAGCAACAGTTGATTCCCCAATTTGGGCCTGTCTTTGGATCCCAATTATTCTCAGCAGAAGCCAGCCTCCTCTTAGGCTTCATATAAGAATTTCCCCAGCCAGCCTCCTCTTAGGCTTTGTATAATGATTTTTCCTCAATAGATTTAGCCTCAATCTTGGGCTTTGCACAAGACAGATAAAACCTCTCCCCAGTGGAGTCAATTTCTTTTAGCCTCAATCTTGGGTTGTATGCAAGACAGACAAAATATTCCCCAGAAGAGTCAATCTCTTTATAGCCTCAATCTTGGGCTTTATACAAGACAGAAACAAAGCTCCCTAAGCAGAGTCAACCTTTTAGCTTCAACCTTGGGCTTTGATCAAGCCACAAAAAAAATCAACATCCCCTCAGAGGAAATCAAAAGTTCTCTCTGTAGGAAGATATTTCTATGTATATCACATATCAAAACAAATAATCAAACAAACCCTAATTCCAGATAACTGCTATAAGTGGCACACTTGTTGATTCAAAAATCCAAGATGTGGTCCCTCCTTTATCTTGGTAAAACTTCCTCTTTCATCTAATTGCGGTAAGTGGCAAGTCTCTGGATTATTCACATCCAAGCCAATGTCTCTCTCTTAGCATGAAATACTCCTAAGGAAAAATGGCATTGCTCTACACTGAGTTAAAGTTTCTTCCTTCAGGACAATTCCCTTATAAAGGAAATTATGGCATTGCTAGATTCCATACATTCCAGTTTAAATTAATTCCCCTTTATAACTAATCCCTCAAAAAACTGTGATAAACAGGTGAGATACCTCGCTTTAGAGATGACAAATTCTCTCTCAGTCAAACCTTTAGCTTCAATCTTTGGCTTTGAATAAGATACAAATAACCTTTAACTTCAATCTTGGGCTTTAAACAAGACACCAAATATCTTTTCCTCCCATAAAAATAGGAGGAACTATGATTGCTTTGATTTCCCTGTTATCTTTATGGGAATACGTAGGCATAAGATTGTGAAATCTTAGCGAGCACACAAAACAAAAACTTTAGGTCCAGTACCTTACTGTAGCATGCAATTATTGTCGGTGACGTGACCACCTTACCGCATTGGGTGGAATTGGGTGCTACTTTCCGATTTCTTATTTATCCTATGAATCTGGAAAGGAAAGGGAAGCTATCTAAAACTAACCTTGCATGCAAATGTTTTCTTTAACAAATGTTAAGAGATTGGGGGGGTCCGGGGTCAGGTTATACAAAGGGAAGTTGTCAATTACCCAATGTATATATGGTTATCCATAGACTTTCTTTGCCATGTTTAAATACTTTCTGTTATTTATCTGTTATGGGTAGGGTATGTTGAGAGAGTGTTTTTGTTGTTTTTGGGTTTTCTGTTGTTTTTGGTAAGGTACTAAACCTAAAGTTTTTGATTTGTGTGCTCGCTACGATTTCGCAATCTTATGCCTACGTATTCCCGTAAAGATAACAGGGAAACCAGAGCAATCGTAGTTCATCCTATTCTATGGAAGGAAAGATGTTTGGTGTCTTGTTTAAAGCCCAAGGTTGAAGCTAAAGGGTATTTGTGTCTTGTTCAAAGCCCAAGATTGAAGCTAAAGGGGTATTTGAGAGAGAATTTGTCATCTCTAAATGGAGATATCTCACCTGTTCATCACAGTTGTTGGGTAATCGATTATAAAGGGGAATTACTTTAACTGGAATGTATGGAATCTAGCAATGCCATAATTTCCTTTATAAGGGAGATGTCCTGAAGGAATAAACTTTAACTCAGTGTAGAGCAATGCCATTTTTCCTTAGGAGTCTTCCATGCTAAGAGAGGGACATTGGCTTGGATGTAAATAATCCAGAGGCTTTCCATTTACAACTGTTAGATGAAAGAGGATGTTTACCAGGATAAGAGAGGGACCACAACTTGGATTTTTGAATCAACAAGTGTGCCACTTACAGCAGTTATCTTAGATTGGGTTTTTTATTGTCTGTTTTGATGTGTGATGTACAGAGAAATGCCTTCCTACAGAGAGAACTTTTTATTTCCTCTGAGGGGATGTTGGTTTTGTGTGCCTTGATCAAAGCCCAAAGTTGAAGCTAAAAGGTTGATTCTATTTAGGGAGTTTTATATTTGTCTTGTACAAAGCCCAAGATTGAGGCTGAAAAGAATTGACTCTTTCGGGGAAAGTTTTGTCTGTCTTGTACAAAGCCCAAGATTGAGGCTAAAAGAATTAACTCCACTAGGGAGAGGTTTTATCTGTCTTGTACAAAGCCCAAGATTGAGGCTAAAAGAATTGACTCCACTGGGGAGAGGTTTTATCTGTCTTGTACAAAGCCCAAGATTGAGGCTAAAAGGTTGATTGACTCAACTGGAGAATATGATCTGTCTTGTACAAAGCCCAAGATTGAGGCTAACTTTGCTGAGGAAAAAATCATTATACAAAGCATAAGAGGAGGCTGGTTAGGGAATTTCTTATATGAAGCCTAAGAGAAGGCTGGCTTCTGCTGAGGATTATTGAGATCTAGAGACAGGTCCAAATTGGGGAATCAACTCTTGCTGAGGATTGAAGAAGGGTTTAAAAAATCAGATGCCCTAAGGTTCTGATTCTGTTAAGGTTGTATTGATGGTAAAGGTTTAAACCTTGAGTATGAAAACCCATGGAGGTTTCAAACTCTACTGGGGATTGATATGTTGATGAAATCATTAGGGTTTTTCCTGTGTCTTTAAGAAACTTGAGGGTCTCTGTGAAATTCAAGAGGAAATGAGACTTTCCAAGTCTACTGGTATGAAGAGGTTGACACTTAGTTAGAGAATAATCTTTGTATGATGCTCAAGAGGAGGCTGATATTTTAAGGGATGAGAATCAACCCTAAACTGATATGATGTTTTGGAATTCTGACCCTCTGGAGGATTGAACTAGTAGAGATGACTAAGTTCTGTCATATACCTGTAGGAGGTCTTCAGGTCCCTGTATTAAGCCCAAGAAGAGGCTGAGAACTTCTAAGAAGCCTGAGGGTCCTTGTACAAAACCCAAGAGGAGGCTAAGGATTCTTTTAGGAAGCCCGTGGGTCCAAGCCTGAGAAAAGTTCAAGAAAGGTTTCACCGGGAATAATCCTTTCCTTAGTGTCATACCCCAAATTTTGACCACCAATATTTCCCATCATTGTGCAAATCATCATCACAATATGGATGAACCATTAGTCTCCCCAAAGATGGGTGAGCATCCACTACAATCAGACTTAGGGTTTCAAGCCCTCTCAGAGCTGTTAGACAAAGGATCAATCAAGGAATGACATGATCTTCAACTTGTCTAGCCTCTCAAACATCCACAATAGATCAAGAGGACTCCCACTTCAAGAATCAAGCACAAGGTTGCAGCATTCTGAGTGGATCAAGCCTCACGATCGACAGTGTCACCAAATTAGGGTTTTGGTCGACCAGGGCCTCCAGATGGAAATTTTCCTCTGGGCATGAGCCAATGCTTCAAAGCATAACCTATGATGCTGCAAGGGACATCATCAACCCAATCATCAAGTCAATTTGGCTTTAGGGGATGCATTCATAAAAAATCAGGAATTAGGGTTTCTTGACCTAATTCACCCCTAAATTGACTTTTGGGACAAAAACATGAGCCAAGACCTCAAGAGGGGATTTGAGGGTCTCAAATACATCACATTGATCCATTTGCAATAATGGATTGATCCAAGAAGCTTGATTCACAAGTTTCAGTTTCATCTGAACCACAATTAGGGTTTTGATGAAAAAGTCAACTGTAGTTTTGACTTTTGACCAGAACATGCTCCCAAACCCTAAGACATGATTCAATACACCCTATGGCACCTATGAAATCAATCCATCAAGTTTGATTTAGGTCAAAGACTTGATTTCATAGAGGATCACACGGTTTGGAATTCATCTGATAAAAAGTCAACTGTGCACAAAAGTCAAACTTTGACTTTTTGAGATTTTTCACAATTATGGTTCCTTAACCCTAAAATGATGTTAATGTGTGATTGGAATCATCATTCATCAAGAAAAATCTAGAAAAGTGGGATAAATTGTAAAAGGGGCAACCATAAAAATCTAGAAAAGTTATGGAACAAAGTGGCTAGGGTACCAACTTTGGAGGATCATAACTCCTAAACCACAAGGCCATTTTTCCCCATCAAAAGCTGGATTTGTAGCTCTCATTACCCTCTACAAAAGCTTCAACTACACCTCATTCCAATTCCCCATGGATTTCAAGTTATGGAATGATCAAAATCAAGAAAAGTGAAAATGTCACTTTTTTCCAACGCTTAGTGAAAATTTCACTAAGTCAGAATCTGCCTTCACTTTTTCCCAAATGTAGGGGCATTTTTCACTTGGATCCAAAAAGTATCAGAACCAATTATGATCAAAAAGTTGTTGTATCATATGAGGGCTTTCCAAAATGACCAAGAACTCCATCAAATTCCACTTGAGCCATGAGATGTGACAATGCCAATATGCCTTGCTGAAAACTGCCAAAGCAAGGCAGATTTTGGAGTTTTGCTCGATTTTCCGAAATTTTGCAAAGGGCAAGCAACTCTATCCATATGAACACCTCAAGGGGGGGACCAAGGAGGAACCAACTATGATCCCAAGCCTCCCAAGTCTTTGGAACCAAAAATAGCATGCCAAACCTAGAATTACCTAAAAGAGGGACAAGACTCCAATTTTGGATTGAAGCATTCAATGCATACACCAAGGTGGCATGGACTGAGCCATTGCCAACTGAATTTAGTCAAGGCTTATCCAAGACCAAGGGAACCAGCAACCTGTGCCCTAACCTCTAGTCAATGGCTAGAGGAGACTTGGATTCTCATTGCTCAACATTGGCCAAACCTATGCAGCAGTTGCCATTCACTATTCCTTGCAAAACAAACTTGCTCTACTATAAATAGAGCTCAGTTGTGATCAGTTTGAGTACACCAAAGCCATCAAATAAATGCTTTCCTCAAAATCACCTTCTTCACTCCAATTTTGCCTTCTAAGGCAAGTCACTATCGAGTTTTGAGTTTGAGAGCTATTCCAACCAAACTAATCACACACACACCTCATAAACATCATATAGAAGTGATCCAAACACTCACATAACATCTGGAACACCAAAATCACAAAATCACCAGCCAACTGCTCAAGCCTTTGACAGATTTGCAGTTGAGGAGCCAAATCAAGTTCCAGCTCAAATCAATCCACTCCAAGCATCCAGACACACCCTATAGCACCTAGGGAAGCTGTCCATAACCTTGGAACCAAGCTGTAACACCTCTAACACAAAACACGATCACCAGCTGCAAGTGGCAAGCATGAGCTCTTCTAACTCTATGATCCATGCAATTTTTGATGCACAATAATTTGGCCATATGTTTATAATCATGCATGGAGTGTTTTCCCTCAATCAATTGCATTGTTTGAATCGTGTATGGAATTTCTGAACCTTCATGCAAATTTTAGGGTTCTTGAGGTTTCTCTTTGATTTCTTATTCCATGTTTAAAATAAATGAAATTAAAGACCATATACATGATCGTGAGGTTGAAACGAGTAGATTGATATGTAGATTGCACGATATAATCAAGTATTCAGTGAGATTGGATAGAAAACGCAAATCTGCAGAAACAGAGGAAGGGCGCGTGTTCTTGCCATTTTCTTGGCGCCCTTTTTCAAATATTTGAATATTTGAATTTTGTGATTTTATTTAATTGATTCCAAAATTAATTTCTCTCTGAGTTTTAATGATTTTGAGTTGATTATTTTTTTAATAATTCACAAAAATTTTAAAATATTTTATTTTACCAAAAAATCCCAAAAATATTATTTATTTCAGATAATTGATATTTTTGCAAAGAATTAATATTTTAATTGTTTTTGACATTTAAAATATTTTTTTTCCTTCTTGATTTTGCAAATTTTAATGACTTCTAATCATTTTGTAGGTCAAAACTTGATTTTTGAAACATTAATCCAAGATCACAATTTGTTTTCCACATGTTTAACAATTTTGATCATTTTAATTGAATTTTTATTCAATTAAAATACATTTTGGAAACAAATTAGGGTTTTTGATTAATTCAACCCTCATCAAACTTTTTCAAACTCTTTGGGCCTCTAATAGAGTGTAAGACCCAATCCTTTGTAAATACAAACATATTTTGGGCCTCAAATGTTGTATAAGTCCCGTTGTATTTCAAAAGTTCGGCGCGATCATCGCCCGTTTAAAACAAACCATCTGGGCCTCTCCTCGAGCTATAAGACCCATTCAAAACCATTTTGGGCCTCTAATAGAGTGTAAGACCCAATCCCCTTTTAACCAAAACAATCTTTGGGCCTCAGATATTGTATAAGTCCATCTGCGTTAAAAGAAAAGCTCGACGCGATTGCCAGTTCAAAAAAAAAACAAATCATATGGGCCTACCCTCGTGTTATAAGCCCCATTTCTTTTTCTTTCAATCATTTTTGGGCCTCTTGAGAGAGTGTAAGACCCATCCCCTTGCACAGAAAATCTTTCTTGGGCCTCAGTCACTTGTATAAGTCCCTGTACAAAACGAGAGTGCGATCACTGATAAAACCCTGGGCCTCTCCTTGAGCTGTAAGCCCCAATTTTCCTTTCAAAAGCACTTTCTCCTTTGATTTTGTAACATATTGTTATTTTCAATTTCTTTGTTGAACAACTAACCAAACAACATGGAAGCTCTACAACTGAGTAAGTGTTTACCCGCTTTCATTTACCGCTTTCATATGTATATAATTGTACTGTGGGGCTGTTTCACTGTAAGTCTTCTTTCATAAAGTCATATCGACTGTGTAATACTAGTATAAATATTTAGAGTTTCCCCGACAACTACGTCTAGAACTAGACAAAACCTCGTCTCCTTACCTCCGACGTTCTCCCGGATATTTCAACATAACCTAAACCATGAGAATTTTCTTTTACAATAATTTTAGATAACTAGATCTAAGAAATCTCCCCCTTGAACAGTTCATATACAGAAGGCCAATGTTCCAAGTGAAACCCCTTCTGGAACTGTTCATCAGCCTTCTCTTGGGCTTAGTGCAAGGACCCACAGGCTTCCTAAAAGCATCCCCGCCTCCTCTTGGGCGTTGTACAATGACCCGTCGGCTTGTTAGAAGTTTTCACAGCCTCCTCTTAGGCTTCGTATAATGATTCTTCCTCCAGGAAGATAGCCTCCTCTTGGGCTTCGTACAAATTGTCCCTTCGGCTTCTTAAAAGTTTTTCTCGCCTCTTCTTGGGCTTCGTACAAATTGTCCCGACGACCTCTTAAAGGTATAGGAACATAAATTAGTCATCTTAATAGAACAGTCTTTCAAAGAGTCTAGATCTTTCTACCGCGAATGTACTGTCTCTTAATTTCACTTAAGCATAATACAAAAGATAAAACTCTAGACTTGGGCAGTTTAATCTCCTTGAGTCTCGAATACATTTTCAAGTTCCTTTCAAAAATAGGAAAAAACATCCGTAGACTTGGGCAGTCTCAATACCCTTCGGATTCTCCGTTTCTTTAAAGAACAGGAAATAATCCCGGTCCTCAGATCAAATCCATGAGTACAACATTACTCATATAAGAACTGATTTTCTCTTTTAACCAACATACTGGACCTGTCACTCAACTGAAACAGTAACCCTAGCCTCCTCTTGGGCTTTATACAATGATTCTCCCCAGCAGAGTTAACCTCTTCAGCCTTCATCTCGGGCTTCGTACGAGATACCAAATCACTCTCTTGTTGAGTATAAAAGACTCACTTATTGAGTCAACATTTTTAGCCTTCATCTCGGGCTTTGTACGAGATATAAAACACTCTCTTGTTGAGTATAAAAAGACTCTCTTGTTGAGTCGATCACCTTTAGCCTCCATCTCGGGCTTCGTACGAGATACAAATCACTCTCTTGGTGAGTATAAAAGACTCTCTTGTTGAGTAAAACCCTTTTAACCTCCGTCTTGGGCTTCGTACAAGACACATATAAAAACACTCTCTTGTTGAGTCAACCATTTTAGCCTCTATCTCGGGCTTCATACGAGACACAAAAGCATCCTCTTGTTGGGTCAATAGCCTCCTCTTAGGCTTTGTATAAAGAAATTCCCGTTTGATTCAATCAACCTTTTAGCATCAAATCATGCTTTGGTCACAACATACAAACATCAACAACTCCCTTTCCCTCGTCTAATTAATGTAAGCGGCAAGCCTCTGGATTATTTACATCCACGTCACTGTCCCTCTTTTAGCATGAGAAATTCCTAAGGAAATTATGGCATTGTTAGATTTGCATATCCCAGTTAAAGTAATTCTCCTTTATAATCAGTCACCCAACAATTGTGACAAACATACCCCTTTAGAGATGGCAAATTCTCTCTAAAGTCAACACCCTTTTAGCTTCACATCTTGGGCTTCGAACAAGATACAAATAGACCCATCAGCTTCATATCTTGGGCTTTGAACAAGATACAAACCACCTTTTGCTTCATGTCTTGGGCTTTGAACAAGACACCAAAACACCATTTCCTCCTATATAGGAGGAACTACGATCGCTCTGATTTCCCTATCCCGGGAATACGTAGGCATAAGATTGAAAAAGAATCTTAGCGAGCACACTAATCAAAAAAGCCCAAAGTCCCGTACCTCCAGCCAATATAACATAGTATCCCAACAAATTCCCCATGAACAGTCCCGGTAATTCATTCTGAACAAAATAAGCAGAGAGAGGCCCACGAACTAAAACCGCATCTGTAAACCAACAGTTTTGACTGTTTAAACTCAGTATGCAAGCAGGGTTAGTTGGAGACATCTATTTCCCTTCCTTCATCAGCTTCAATAGGATAAAAAATGAATCGACCTGTAGTACCCCAGAGCGACAGTGCTTAATAACCACGTCCAAAATTGCTCGCTACACTTAGTGAACATTTCTAGGGTTTGAAGAAATTCAAAAGAGGTTTCATCGAGAATTAGTCCTCTTTGGGGAAATGAATTTCTTGTACACACATTTCTAAGTTGAGATAGTCTTGAAAAAATTTTCACCGGGAATAGTGTCTTTCTCTGTTCCATATTGTATAAGCCTAAGAGGAGGCAAGACTGTATCTGGAATTTCCTATGGGGGAACTAGTTTTGACTGTGTTAAAAAAGTAACCACTAGTTTGATCTAAAACTAGACCTAATTGTTGGGGGAAACTCTAAGCAAGTATATACATACATACATATATAGATGAAATATATAAACAAGTATATTGAAGAGATAGTGGAACTTACAGTTGTGCAAGCTCCAGCATTGTAACCACAGTCGTATGGTTAGTTATTCAAGAAATTGAAGAAAGTTTTGATAACACTTTGAATTTGAATCTAAATCAAAAGGAAATTTATTTTTAAAGGAAGTTTGGGGCTTATACTCAAGAAGAGGCCTAGATGAATTCTTTCGAAAAGGCGACGATTGCATCGTCATTTTGAAAACTATAGAAGAACTTATACAATGTTTGAGGCCCAAATTGTTGTATCTACAAAAAGGATGGGTCTTACAATCTATTAGAGGCCCAAAGTTTATTTTTATACAAGAGATGAGATTTATAGCTCAAGGAGAGGCCCAGATGAAAAACAGTGATCACATCGTTATTTTGAAAATTGAATCGGGACTTATATTATGACTGAGGCCCAAATTATTTTTGTACAAAGGGGTTGGGTCTTACACTCTATTAGAGGCCCAAAAGTGTTTGATAAGTGAAGAAAAATGGGACTTACAACACAAGGGGAGGCCCATATGAAAATTGTTTGAAAATGGCGATCGAGCCGAGATTTTTAAAATCGTATCGGGACTTATACAATGACTGATGCCCAAATCAAATATTTACAAAGGGATAGGACTTACACTCTACCAAGAGGCCCAAAAGTGTTTAAAATACGAAAGTTGATCAATGGAGAAACCCTAATTTCTTTATAAATATAATTTTTAAAGAAAAATAAGTAATAAATGATATAAAATACCAAATATATTGAAAAATAAGTTTTAAATTTTGAAAGATGTTTTGAAAAATCATGTTTAATCACATGAAAGCTTGGAATCCAATTAAATTTGAAAATTCAAGGTGGAAACCTCATTTTAAAAATGGTTGAAAACAAATAAAATGAAATTAATTACATAAATTCAAGCTATATTAAATAAATAATATAAATTCAATTTTTTGTGGAATAAAATATTCCAACATTTTTGTGGATTTTCAAAAAAAGAATCAATAAAAAATAATTAAAATTGAGAGAGAAATTAATTTTGAGATTAATTAAGAAAATCATGAAAAATATGAAAAAAGTAGCAAAAATGAGAGGGAACCAAAAATGGTCTGGGTGGGTGTTGAACCCACACCCTCTAACCAAACACACATGCGCGCTACCACTTGGATGGTGATACATCCGGGTATCAAAACCACCCCATAAACATATATGGGTGGCCTAAATTTCAAGTCAGGCCAAGGCGAAAACCAAGTTTTGAATGATTCGCAAGAAGGATCCTATCTCTCTCATTTCTCCATGAAACTGGACAAAATTTAGATGGATCTTACCTAGAATTTCATGAGGAATCCAATGGTGGTCTTAAAATTTTCTAAAGATGCCTACATTTTAAAACCCGATAGTGGTTTCAAAATAGGCCAAAGTTTGCAAGTTCTATGCTATCTCATCATACAAGCAACAACAACATGGTAAATTGGTTCAAACACAACACATATGATATATATGACATGTTCATGATCAATGGACATCAAAGCAATGCATATTTTAAAGAGTTCAAGTTGTGATGCACTTACCTCTTGAAGCTACTTGTGCTATCTTGCATAAAGCTTGTGCCAAAAGTAATCAAATGATTTAGATACTCTTGATTGATCCCTTAGAAGCTTTTAGGATGATCAAAACCAGCTGGAAATTTCAGGAATAAGAATTGGCTCTTTCTTGGAAAAGTGGCAAAAGTGACCAAAATGGTAACTCACTCAAATGGTGTTACAATTGAGGGATACTTGTTGGAAAAGCTCACAGATGATATTTGGAGAGTATTTTAAGGGTTAATTGGTTTTGAAAGTGATTGGATCAAGATATGGCTTGAAAAATGCAAAAAAGTCAAATTTTGAGGTTTTGGAGGTTGACTTTCTAATTTTGGTGTTGTACAATGAGCATGAAGGTTTGAACACCTCCAATGGATGATTTCTAATGTGTTTGGATGGTTATTTGAGTGGTTTTTGCTCTGGTTTCAAGAATTCCCAAATTGCTCCAATGTGACTTGAAATTGAAGTAAGAAATGGAGAGTGAGAAAACAAGGCTTTGGTATTGTTTTGGTGTGGTTTGAAACATCAGAAATGACCTATATTTATAGTAGAGGAAGTTTGTTTTTGAAGGAATAGTGAATGGCAACTGGTTCACTCTATTATCTAATGGATATGCCCATGTATCACTTTCTTAAATGCCAAGGTACCAAGTCTTCTCTTGGCCATTGACTAGAGCTGATCTTTGTAGCTCTAGGTCTTCTGAATTTTGAGTCAATCTTGACTCAATTGGACTGATATGGCTTGGTTCATGACATCTATATGTTCCACATCAATGCCAAATGAAAAACTTGGAGTTTTGGATTTTAAACTTGAATGATCACATGCCAAAGGATGTGATTCTTGCCTTAGGGTCCAAGCTTGCAGGTTTTTCATGATTGACTAAGATTCTTGTTGAATTTGGATGAGAATCAGTCTTGCATAGTCACCAAAATTGGACTCAAGAATCGTGTGCCACAAGTAATGCACAAAATCTGTCTTGGAAATCAGTTTGAGCAAGGCATGTTGTGAGGTTCATAACTCCTTGCTCAAATCGAATTAATGGGAGTTCTTGTACATTTTGGAAAGCTCTCATGACATAATTTAACTTTAATGTCCACCAATGGACCTGGTTTAGCTTGGATCATGATGAAAAATGGTCCAAAAGTTGGTGAAAAACCTAGACAGATTCAGTCTAAATTTTTTTCTAAGTGTTGGAAAAAGTGGTCATTTTCATGTTTTTGTGATTTTGATCAATCCATAACTCAAAATCCATGAGGATTTGGAAATTTTTGTAGTTGACACTTTTGAAGTATGTCATGTGAACTTTCATTTGAGCTTTGAATGGAAGAAAAAGGCCCTAGGGTTTGGGAGTTATGACCTTGCAAAGTTGGCACCAAATCCATTTTGTTCCATAACTTAGAAAAATTTAAGTTTCTTATGGTTGCCCCTTTTGCAAGAAACCTCACTTTTCTTGTTTTTTCTTGATGTATGATGATCAAAACCATGCATTAACATTGTTTTGGACTTAGGAGACCCACATTTGTGAAAAAATTCAAAAAGTCAAACTTGGTTTTGGGCACAGTTGACTTTTTGTCAGATGAATTCCAAATTGTGTGATCTTCTATGCAATCAAGTTATTGACCTAATTCAAACCTAATGGATGGATTACATAGGTGTTTTAGGGTGTCTTGAATCATGTCCCAAGGTTTGGGAACATGTCTTGGTCCAAAGTCAAAGGTATAGTTTACTTTTTCTTCAAAACCCTAATTGTGGTCCAGTTGAAAATGAAACTTGTGAATCAAGTTTCTTGGATCAATCCATTGTTGCAAATGGATCAATGTGGTGTATTTGAGGTCCTTAAATCATGTCTTAAGGTCTTGGCTCATGTCTTGCCTAAAAAGTCAACATAGGGGTGAATTAGGTCAAGAAACCCTAATTCCTGATTTTTGATGAATGCTTCCCCTGAGGCTATTTTGACTTGATGATTGGATCCATGAGGTCCTTTGGAGCATTTTGGATCATGTTTTGAGGTATTGGCTCATGGCCAGATGAAATTTTTCATCTGGAGGCCTTGGTTGACCAAAACCCTAATTTGGTGACACTGGCGATCTTGAGGCTTGACCCACTTGGAATGTTGCAACCTTGTGCTTGATTCTTGATGCGGGAGACCTCTTGATCCTTTATGGGTGTTTGAGAGGCTAGAAAAGTTGAAGATCATGTCATTTCTTGATTGATCCTTTGTCTAAGTGCTCTGAGAGGGCTTAAAAGCCTTATTCTTGATTGTAGTGAATGCACAACAATCCTTGAGGAGATTGATAAGGTATGATGGTACATCCATATTGTGGTAATGATTTTCACAATGATGGGAAATCTTGTGGTCAAAATTTTGGGTATGACACTTACCAAAAACAAAACAACAAAAATACTCTCTCAACACTCCCAAAGGAGAAACTTTCCCAACCCATAACAGATAAACACCATAAAGTATTTAAACATACCACAGAAGATCTATGGATAACCATATATACACTGGGTAATTGACAACTTCCCTTTGTATAACCTGACCCCAGACCCCCCAATCTCTTAGCATTTGTTAAAGAAAACATTTGCGTGCAAGGTTAGTTTTAGATTGCTTCCCTTTCCTTTCTAGCTTCATACGATAAATAAGAAATCAGAAAGTAGCACCCAATTCCAACCAATGTTGTACGGTGGTCGCGTCATTGACAAAAATCGTACGCTACAGAAAAATGGCGACTCAGCTGGGGAGTCATAGGATTAGAGTTCCTAAGAGGTCTAGGTTTTGTTTGGCATTTTCTGCATGGGAGGAAGACTCCAATGATCCTACTCCGCCAGAAATCAGCGTTATTTCTGAAGATAAACCAAGAAGGAAGATACCAGACTTTGTGATTCACAGAGGAGTTCGTCGCCACTGGTTTGCTGTCGATGTCCCGAAAGTCGTCCATAAGTCTAAGTAATTACCATCTTTCTTTTAACCTTTCACCTTTCCCAAGTGAAACAGATGTTTTTATAGGGCTCACTTTTCTGTAAATGTCCCTCTTCGCTTCACCCAAAGCGACAGAGTTTTGTTTTATAGGGTTGTATTTCAAGAATCAACAAATCATGAATAAATAATGTCATTCTGAATTCCGACATTTATTGTTGTTTTCACTTTTCGTTTTTCAGAAAATGGTAATCCTAAAAACAACCCAAAATAAAAACAAGCATTTTTCAGAAAAATACACTACACACACTCTTGCACTCTCTCTGTATTTACTAAAAAAAACGAATCATCACGTCATGCTGATTGCTTGTATTAAACCCCATTGAAACATAAGATCCAATGCCTTCTCCCAACTTTGAATTCCCGGTATTTGAAGTTGAAGAAGAAGAGAACGAAGAAATTCTTGAAGAGATCTCCCGACTACTTAGACAAGAGGAAAAGTCTATTGAACCTCACAAAGAGCCGTTGGAAACAGTCAATTTGGGTTCAGAGGAAGAAAGGAAATAAGTTAAGATTGGAGCACTGCTCAGTCCAACTGTCAGAGAAGACTTGATAAAACTTCTCAAAGAGTTTCCAGATGTATTTTCTTGGTGCTATCAGGACATGCCAGGATTGGATACCCGCATCGTGGAACATCACTTACCGCTGAAAACAGAATGTCCTCTAGTAAAACAAAGACTGAGAAGGACTCATCTAGATATGGCCATTAAAATTAAGGAGGAAGTGCAAAAACAGATCGACGCAGGTTTCCTTGCCACCTCAGAATATCCTCAATGGTTGGCCAACATAGTGCCAGTTCCAAAAAAGGACGGAAAAGTCAGGATGTATGTAGACTACAGGGATCTGAACAGAGCAAGTTCAAAGGATGACTTCCCCCTGCTACACATTGACATGCTGGTGGACAGTACAACAAAGTTCAAAGTCTTCTTCTTCATTGATGGATTCTCGGGCTATAATCAAATCAAAATGGCGCTGGAACATATGGAGAAAACTTCATTCATCACCCCATGGGGCACCTTTTGTTACAAGGTAATGACGTTCGGTCTGAAGAACGCAGGGGCAACCTATCAAAGGGCCATGACAACTCTGGTTCATGACATGATGCACAAAGAGATTGAAGTGTACATCGATGACATGTTTGCCAAATCTAGAACAGAAGAAAAGCTTGTGGAACACATGTCAAAGCTATTCGAGCGTCTGAGAAAATATAAACTCCGCTTGAATCCTAACAAGTGCACGTTCGGTGTTCATTCAGGAAAACTCTTGGGATTCATCGTCAGCCAGAAAGGAATTGAGGTTGATCCTGACAAGGTTATGGCCATTCAAGAAATGCCTTCTCCAAAGACTGAAAAACAGGTTAGAGGATTTTTGGGACGTCTGAATTATATCTCAAGATTCATATCCCTCATGACCGCGACATGCGCGCCGATCTTCAAACTACTCAGAAAGAAACAAAGATGTGTATGGGCAGAAGACTGTCAAAAAGCTTTCGACAGTATCAAAGAATATATGTTGAATCCACCGATTATGTCTCCTCCAGTGGAATGAAGACCATTGATTATCTACTTAACAGTCTTGGAAGACTCAATGGGCTGTGTACTTGATTTGTCACACTACTTGGTTAATCTCCGAAATGGATCCAATCAAGTACGTCTTCGAAAAGCCTGCTCTCACGGGAAGGATAACCCGTTGGCAGATGTTGTTATTAGAATACGACATCGAGTACCATGCTCAAAAATCCATCAAAGGGAGTATTCTAGCCGATCATTTGGATCATCAACCAATTGACGATCATGAATCAGTCTGATTTGACTTCCTAGATGAAGATGTCATGTACTTAAAAATGAAAAAATGCGATGAATCGCTACCTAGCGAAGGGCCAGAACCAGGTTCCCAATGGGGACTAATTTTTGACGGAGTTGTCAACACTTATGGAAACAGAATTGGGGCAATCATCGTAACACCTCAGGGTACCCATATTTCTTTTACTGCCAGACTAACATTCAAATGCACAAACAAGGAGGCCGAATACGAAGCTTGTATCATGGGTCTCTAAGAAGCAATTGACTTAAGGATTAAGAATTTGGATGTGTATGGAGACTCAACCCTCGTTATCCATCATATCAAAGGAAATGGAATACATACTAATCAAGACTGATTCCTTACAAAGATTACGCGAGAAGGTTGTTACCATTCTTTGACAGAATTGAGTTTCATCATATCCCTCGTGAAGAAAACCACATGGCTGATGCACTAGCCACTCTCTCTTCCATGATTGATGTAAGTCAATGGAATGACATACCTAAGATTGACATAATGCTCCTTGAAAGGCCTGCTTATATCTTCACGATTGAAGTAGTCATAGATGACAAACCCTGGTATCATGATATCAAGTGCTTCCTTCAAAGACAAGAGTACCCGCCTGGGGCATTAAGAAAAGATAGGAAGACTCTCAGAAGACTGGCTGGCAACTTCTTCCTGAATGGTGATACATTCTACTAGAGAAACTTCGACATGGTTTTGCTCAGATGCATAGACAGACAAGAAGCAAACATGTTAATGAAAGAGATTCATGAAGGCTCCTTTGGCACTCATGCCAATGGACACACAATGGCGAGAAAAATTATGAGAGCAGGATATTATTGGCTGACAATGGAATTCGATTCCTACAAGTACATGAGGAGGTGTCACAAGTGTCAGATATACTCAGAAAAAATTCATGTACCACCAACGTATCTCAAAGTTCTTTCTTCTCCATGGCCTTTTTCTATATGGGGAATCGACATGATTGGCATGATTGAACCCAAAGCTTCAAACGGACATCGGTTCATCCTAGTAGCCATTGATTACTTCACCAAATGGGTCGAAGCAGTGTCATACGCCAATGTGACCAGACAAGTGGTGGTCCAATTTATCAAGAATAATCTCATCAGCCGTTATGGTGTTCCAAGCCAGATCATTACTGATAATGGATCCAACTTGAACAACAAGATGATGAAAGAGTTGTGTGCTGAGTTCAAGATCGAACACCATAACTCATCTCCCTAGCGGCCTAAGATGAATGGAGCGGTAGAAGCGGCTAACAAGAATATTAAGAAAATAGTTCAAAAGATGGTTGTAACCTACAAAGATTGGCACGAGATGCTACCCTTTGCTCTTCACGGTTATCGTACACCTGTTCGCACCTCAACAGGGGCAACCCTTTCTCTCTAGTATATGGCATGGAAGCAGTCCTCCCCATAGAAGTAGAGATCCCATCAATAAGAGTATTGATGGAAGCCAAGCTAACAGAAGCTGAATGGTGTCAAAGTCGACACGATGAACTGAACCTAATCGAAGAAATGAGAATGACAACTTTGTGCCATGGTCAGTTGTATCAGCAAAGGATGAAGAAAGCGTTCGACAAAAAAGTCCGACCCCGTGTCTTTAGTAAAGGAGATCTCGTGCTCAAGAAGATACAATCATTCCTCACTGATTCCAGGGGCAAATGGACTCCGAATTATGATGGCCCTTATGTGGTTAAGAAAGCCTTCTCATGCGGTGCCTTGAGACTCGTAACCATGAGATTCGCCTAAATAAAAAAAAAATGTCTCGGTGGATTGAAAATCTAAAAGGGCAGTCCAGGCAAAAATTAGAGACATAAAAAATTGTCATCCCGATGGATTGGAAACCTCAAAGACAATCCAGGAAAAAGTTAGGGATTCATGGCAAGTAACTACGTCTGACGAAGTTTAGATCCCCAGCGGTAACGCCATTCATCGAAAAAGAAAGATTTCAGTCAAGGTCACCTTCGACAGTGTAATACACCAAAATTTGCCCTCTTTCTTTTAGCAATAACTGGCTTATGCTTCACTTCATTTGCATCCTCATTTCTGCATTTTGCATGGTTCTTTAGGGCATGGGATCAAAGTATTTTCCAGCAGCACATGGCGTCAGCAGTTCCAGTATCATTTTCAACAATGTTCAGAGCCAAGCAGATGGTCTTCAAAGTCTTTTCGAGCATTTATTTTTCTCATTAGATGATTTGATAATCAGAAGCTCCGACAGTCTTTTTTTGATCAGTGATTCGGCACCGGACAATCATTTTCAGCAGTATTCCGAGCGAAAAGGAGTTCATAGCATATTTCAAGGGTGTATCAGTGGTGATATCCAACGGTAAGTTTCATAGATCTAATGTGGCTTAGAACAGGTGGAATCAGACCATTTTCCAATTTTCCCTCCAAAAGGCGCCAAAATTCAAATTTTGAACTCAGTAACCGGTTACAGCATATCTGCTAACCGGTTACTCCTTAGTTTTTCTGCGCATTTTTCAGTTTTTGAACTGAGTAACCGGTTAGCATATATGCTGTAACCGGTTACTCTGGGCAAAATTTGAAAAATTATGTTTTCATCATTTGTGATCATGTGCTTGGCATGTGCATGTGTGGAAAGGATCTAGAACTGATATTTTCATCATTTTCCACCCAAAATTCAAATTCCTTCCAACATTTTCCACTCTAATTCCTCATTTCCTTTCCTAATTCACTATTCACTCCAATTTCCACTCACTTAACCTCACTCCAAACCCAAACCTAACTCCTAACCTAGGGGTTATTTAAATCAATTCATTCCAAACCAAAAAGAAACCTAGATCATTTTTTTCACTCCCAATTTTCAGAATTCTCTCAATTTTTTCCCACTTTTTCATTCTCCATCTCCATTTTCAACCACACTCAAAGCTCTTTTTCAAAGATTAACAAGTTCTTCATTGGAACTTGTTAATTCTTGAGCTAAAACCTCTCATCATCACTACATTTCTACTTTTCAATTTGGATTTTCGTTTGGATCTGGTTCTGAATTTCCAGAAGTGATTTTTTGAAGTGATTTTGGAGTTTTGGTTGCTATTTGCTTGGATCTTCAACTTTTGAGTGCAAGGAGCATGTGGAACTTGGATTTCTCTACATGGATTCATCAAATTCTGTTTACAACACTTACCAAAGCAATTCTCAGCTTTGTAGGTTTGTTAATTTCAGATCAACACTCATTTTAGCTTAATTGAAACTTATACAATGTAGATCCATGATTTTTGAAGTGTTTTGATACATTTGTGTGAATTTGATTGTGGATGTTGGTGATTATTGGATCTAAATGATGTTTGAATATTGTATTTGAACGTAATTTTCGTGCATAAGTGATTACATGATCATTGGAGTTGTTTGAATAAGTCATTTGCTGCTGAAAAGTGCTTTTGGAGCTATTTTTTTGAATTCTGTTGCTGAGTAATCGGTTAGCAGTTATGCTGTAACCGGTTAACATGTTGTTTTTTGCGTAATTTCTGGCTATTTTGAACTGTGTAACCGGTTACAGCATAACTGCTAACCGGTTACCACTGCTGCAGAATGAGATTTTCCTGCATTTTCTTACTTGTTTGAGATCCTTTGCATGTCTAAACTTCATGGATTAATATGTAGATGATTTATGTATTATTCTTGATCTGTCTCACCCAACATCCTTGCATGAACATGATTCTTCGACACGCGATCTTTGATTTCTCATTGTTAAATGTTCATGTTTGCATTGATGTTTTCTTAATGTGACGAACACTTTGCACACACTCCTTGAGCATGTTAATTGTGAATTATTGCTGGTGTTGCTGGAGTTGTTGTGATGTATATGTGTGCTTGTATCTAACCTCTTGAAATGCATATTTGATTGGACTTGTTCATGTGCTAAATGTTGTGCATTCTTTCATGATGTGGTGTATTCTTCCATGATGTTTTCAAGCATTGCTTACTATGGTGTGTGGTGTGATTGTGATCATGATTGATCAAAAAGTGTATGATATTTGATGTTTGCTCATTATGTCATGATTGAATCATCTTCAAATGTATTGCATGCTGCCTTGTTTCTACTGCTGTCTATGTGCATATGTGCTATTGTATGTGCTGCTGCTTTCTACACCCATTTATGTGTTGAATATTAGCTGTTGAATGCTGTTTGGTGTGTTTGCTGGATTTTACAGCTGTGCAGGTGCGGAAGCGCTGTTGTAGCCGCTGTTTGTTTTTTTCTTTTCCACTCATTCTCCTCCCTTGAATCTCAAGACTTGTTTAAGTCTTGGATTTACTCCCTTAGCGCTACCTAGTCCAACTTAACTTTCGATTAAGCTTGGAGTAGGATTAGAATTAGGCTTCCCTTTGCATGCTAACTTAGGTAGATGTTTCCCCTTTCAAACTCAACTATAGGGCCACCTTTGCATGACAACATTAGGAACATTTAGTTTCCCCTTAGTGTTTTCTTTTCGACTTGAGTCTTCTCTTGTCATCTCATGACAATTCTAAGACACTTAATAAAGGTAACGTGTATTGCTCATGAGCCTTGTATGTGGGAAATGAGGAATGAGGGGGTTCCTCTCATTTTTCTAGAGTGTTTGGTGGACGTTCCATCTTGGAACAATTTGCTAAACATTCGTTCCTACCTCATAGACTTCGGTGCAATGCAAGTTACGAACTAACTTCAATCCACTTCTGTCTAAAAAACACAAAAACAAATTCAAACTTTTTTATCCTTTGGGATCATTCAAGTCCAAATTATTTTCAGAAAAGGGCACGTTACTTCCGTCTTGTCGCAAACAGGCATCGACCCTAACTGCCGGACGAGAATCTAATGTCGCTCATAAAAAACACTAACCGACCTCGTTAGGTCGAACTACGACTGCTCTGATTTCCTCTCTCTAGTTCGATTGAGGATACGTAGGCACAAGACGGCGATGTCTTGGTGAGCAACCTCCCCCTTTTAGTTCGTGTCCGAACTACGTTGACTCTGACTTTCCCATTGCATGAGGGAATAGGTAGGCATAGGACGAGCGATGTCCTATCGAGTCACTTCTTTTCCTTTTCTTGCTCGTTTATTCGCTCTTTACCGTTCCTGTTCCTTCTCGCTTCCAGTAGCATTGGAGCTCCAGATGACGACTGTAACACCCCATTTCTACCCGGCAATTATATTGAAAATCAGAGTAGTAAAAATTCAATCAACAAGTACACAAATAGGATGCCACAGTTTTCAACTTTAAAAACTTATTCATTTAAATCAAATAGTACTTTGATACATAACACTTTAATTCGGATGAAACTATAAAACAACTTTTATTCATTCTTGGAACCCAAAACAATTTTCACAACTACGCAGCGGATTCTCAAATATTCAACTATACATGATATATCATTTGTTCAACTTAAACAACTTAGTAACAACATATTTTCATGGAAACAACTTAAAACAACAACAGAGCAACTAAGCGTTCATCCCCCCGAGTGTTACGTATCAGAGCGACATCACCGACTCAACTAATGAAGATAAATGACCTTCATCTCTGTTAACCTGTACGTTACCAACATAGGGGTAACATTCAAACAGAAGGGGTGAGATATCAACCAACATAAACAAGTATATGATAAACAGTATATTAGATTAGAATCGTACAAATTTCACCACTTCAACGACAATTATACAACCACCAACAAACAACTCAAATCAATACAAATTAGTAACAACAACGACTTAACTCAACCAACACATCATCATAACAACTTATAATATACAACTTCAATTCATCACAACTTAACAACAACAACCACAACTTTAACAATAATCCACAATCTCTCAACATACTTTATCGACTTATTACACATATCAACATTTACGACATAATCACTACAATCAACCTAATCAACATGAACCACTTTATCAACTTAAGCAACATGAACAACTTTATCAACTTAAGCAACATAAACAACTTACTCAACTCCAACAACCACAATCAACACAAACAACATAAATAATGTGACACGGGATGCGACTCGACTATGCATATGCATGTGGTACCATCGGAGCAAAACTCCCAACTTAAAATATACCAGGTTATCGAGGTATATGCAAGGCATAAGCCTTCAACTTAATAATTTTGCCAATGCAGGCCAACGTGGTGAGCATCAGGTCCAACTTAAAAATTGCCAATCCAGGCCAACGTGGTGTGAGCAACGGCTCCGACAAAAATGTAAATGCCATAATGCAACGACTCAACACAAACAACAACCAACTCCGAACAACATATAACAAACCACATAACAACTTTAATTCAACACGATTCAACTTTGGCCATAGGCCTACAACTTATATACATCAACATTGGTCATACGACTTACAACTTTAACATCAACATTGGTCCTTCGACCTACGACTTAAAATGCCCATAGACAGGGACAAAACCACATAACCAACAGTACCAGAAATCCACACATACAACACAAATTCAACATAATAGACCGACTAAAATCACCTACTAATTATTACTAACTACCTCGACAAATTTTCGTTAGATTCCGAACAACTAATTTTTTCGCCTAAACCGGCTAAACCGACTAAAACTGCACTATTCTTAACCTCTGTTATTTAATACCAGCTTATTTCGAAATTCTACTTTCTGTTACGATTTCCCTAAAATCATTTCCAAGCTTCTGTCATGAATTGTTATCACCCTGTTGCTGTCAAAAATTCTGTTTGATATACAAAACCTGTTATTTTCATTTTCTGTTAAAACTATCACTGCTACTAATACATTTCCAATTTTCTGCTAAAACCTGTTACTGCTATTGTTACATTTTTCTGTCAAATTACCATTGCCACTTAATTAGCTTTCTATTGAAAACCTGTAAGTTCCGGCTACATGAATTACTAATGCCATTAGTACATCCAAAATAATTAAGACTAAAGTTTATATTTATTACTCAGGACACCTTCATTTTTATTAAGGCTAATGTATATATATAAAACAACAGTCCATTCCTTTAATTCATTCAAATGATTACACTATATCCAAAACACCTTAATTTGTTTACTAAAACCAATTATTTCTATCGTGCTACTTAATTATTTAATAACTACATGGTTTAGGTTAATTTTCAAATCCTAATGTTCATGGTTGAAATAAGACTAATGCACCTGTACAACAAAAGACCAACTCCTTAATCTCATGGGTGGCTTGCGCCACACCTCTTATTCAATTCCTTAAGCAACAATTCTTTAAGAATAAATCATTAAGAAAACAATTAATTAAGAAACATGATACTAGTATTAGTATAAGGATTAAAGTGCATAATCCCTTTCCCATGGGTGGCTGGCGCCACATCATCAAGTGGCTCTCAACGTGAATTATTTGGTGGCTCTCAACATGAATAGTTTGGTGGCTATCAACATGAATAATTTATTACTAATTCCAATTACATGCATACAACACTAAAATTCCACTTGCCAGAAAACAACAAAACAAAATATCACTACCCCTATAAAATGGGTGGCTTGTGCCACCCTTACTATGCATAAGTGGCTTGCGCCACTCCCTAGGTTGGTGGCTTGCGCCACCTCCAATTCATCACACACAGGGGTGGCGGGCGCCACCCCCCTATATTTTGTTTTTTTTTTTGTTTTTGGACACAACCAGCCTAATTTCTTCCAGTTTTACGGTGATCAACCCAAAATTTCTTACACTATCAGTTCATCAAATCAGACACTAAAACCTCTCACAGAACACCAAATTTCACAAAAACAAATTCAACAACATAAAACAAATCATACCAGAACAAATTCAGCAATACAGATCCACGCATAAAACCAGAACAAATTCCACAATAAAATCAACACAATCACAGTAGGGAAATCATACAATCCCAATCCCACATACGGTCTACCATATACCCGGTTATAGAGATTGAACCCCACCCATACCTTAATTGATGGCCGCTCGAATCTCCGACCGACTTGGCTTTCCGACGGCAACTTCTCGTATCCCTCGTTCTCCAACTTCTCACGGTTTCCTCTCCAACCGTTGTTTCCAACCCTCGTTCTGTCTCTGTAACTTCCCTTTTTCTCATTTTCTTACAGCCACTTCTTTTCTCTTTTCTTTACAAACCCTTATTTTATAATAATAATACCAATTAATCTAACTAATCCATTGGGCTTACTATTCATACCTCCTTATTTGCTATATATCACCCAACAACCAAATCCAATTTAATTAAATGATAGTCCATTATAATAATATTATTTCGAATATTATTTCTCCGATTAAACCGACCAATTACTCGACTATCAAATAAATCGTCCAAACCACCAAATCAACGCATTCAACCATAGACGGAAAATATTCGATATTATTTGCACAACTTAAATCAACTTATTAACTCAACTCAACTCGAACCAACTTAGAAACATCAACATAATATTCCGATATTCTGGGATCAACTTAAATCAACAAAAATATCACAAACCAACGCAAATCGACACAAATACTCAAATCAACGCGAATCAACACAACATACTACAATTATATTTAATTAAATACTTAATTAAATAAATGGGCGTTACAACTCTCCCTCACTTAGAATATTTTCATCCTCGAAAATTCATCCGATACAGCTACTCCAACTATGCGATTCCATCCGACTAATCAACTCTCATCTCCGAAGGCAACCTACGTATAATACAAAAAAAATTCATAACATCAACAGCGAAAACAACCCGAATACTATTCATGCAACACACTTGACAACTTAACATCACAACATAAAGAATAACCAACTTAAGAATTCACCGGTTTAAGAACTAGAACGCAACAACTTAAGAGCACACAACTTAACCACGACATCAATACAACCAATCTACCAACATCGTTGTCACTCATACATGAACAACGGCACCATGCCACGCGTTCGCTGCGCACTCTAATTACTTGCAAAGTATCAAGACTACTCAGTTTAACTCCAACTTCTAATCACCAAACCGATATAACAACGACTTTCGACCTAATTCTTCGGAATTTCGTTCCAACAGGTATTCTACACTCTCGTAGTTACCGAGTACTTCAACTTAGATCCGTAGGATAAATCCTCTGACATTCAACACCATTACAACGACGACTACTTCCAAATCTTGGATAATATATACATGTACTTCCACGAATTTTCCCGATTATCATCAAACATAAACTACAACTCTCCCATCTTTTAATAACACATTCTCCAAAATTTTCTTAAACACGTAACAACATTACAACAACATAGGGTACCTGTGTACAATTAACTTCAACCAGATAAATCATCTTTTCCTTTCCAACTAATCCCACAAACCAAATTATCGACTTTTACTCATACTGACACAATTCTTCATAAATTCTTATTCGACTTAACACAACCAAGTAAATCATCTTTACCAACCAAAGGTTCCACTTTTACAATTCAACTTATAACTTCACTTCTTTTTCTACTTGCAACTCAATTCTCAAATTACCCAGAACTCAACTGCGAACTTCCATACTACTCATCAATTAAATCGCAACCTCACGCCATCATCCTTAAATTCAACTAATATGCTCATATATGAATCTACATCGACAAAATAAACAATCCACAAGCACTTGGCTTGACTCCAACCAATTCAACGTACGTACTATACTAGTTGGCACGACACATCTATCCATCAATTATGATTCCGTCTACTATCAACAAGAGATTAAGGGTGATCAGTTCCTCAATTTGTCAATAGACAACCGACAACCATAACAGTGGCATAAATCATAAGTACCCAACACAATAGCGTACTTCAACTTGTGCCAAAAGTCCGTAAGCATTATGCTCCGCCAACTTTCTAAGGCTTACCAATGCCACTCTTAGTTTTCTTTAGTTTCAACTTTGTCAATGATACAATAACGTTCAAAATCCATTACGCATCCTCTTATGCACGTTCATAGTACAACACGACTTTAAATATTTTTCCAACACCGAAATCGCTACAACATTGAGAACGATCCAATTCAGTTTGCTCCAATTACAACTTTCAACCAAGGTGAAAATTCTTAGCAACACAAATCAACATTCACATTCCTCTCAACATTACTTTTACTTAACATCATCGTCTTAATTCATCCTCATTCAACATAAATTGCATCTCCAAGCATTCTCCGATACAGTCACATCTTACAAATACCAACATTTTATTCTTAATTATATTCCACACTTGTTTTCATCCTTCCAAATTTTTTCAGCAAATGTCGCTCAACTTCAACCATATATATCTCCTTCAATACAGATCTCTCACTCACAAAATCATATTCCAAAATGAAAAGAATTTCGTGTAGATTTCAGAACTTCAAGAATCGCGTAAATCCGACTTACGAGTAAAAAGTTATCAGCCACACAACGGGACTGGTTCAGAATTTCTGTATGAAGAATTTTCCAAAAATCAGCATCAGACCCAAACAATAAAATGCACTTTTCTCCCTCTTCACAACCTCCTGAAGGAAAACCTTGTATGCAAACTTTAGGGAATTTCGTAAGCTTTCCACAAAGTCCATAACCGCTTCCATCCGAATCACGAGTCAAAAGTTATACCTCGTTTACTGACAGCTGCTCCAAAATCACAAAAACCAGAATTTGAGGTCGATGAACATAAGTTCCATTTCCCTCTCTTGCTTCCAAGACCTACCAACATCCTCCTTTTCGTCCAACTACGAAAATCACTCAACTTTAATCCAACTATACTCAAGATATACAACTTACCGAATTAATCCACCAACTTATCATTTCCATTGGAATACTTCCTTATTCTCAATCGATTCCTCGTCCATATTCCACACACTTCTCAAATTCGACCGATACGAATTCATGAGTCTAAACTCTCGCCGGTCCGCATCAACATCGCTTCAACAACATTTGCACTCTTGCAATCAACATCACCTTGAACCAACTTCTACATACCAACAACACGCCCGGGAGACAAGCTTCTCCCCCACTTAATCCAAACCAACACCTGCAGACAACGACCAGAAACTAACAAACAAGCACCGACAGTGTTTCCCACACATGTCGAGTACTAAGGAATAAACGACATTAGACAACATTGGCCGGACAGACCGACCTGCTCTGATACCACTAATGTAACACCCCATTTCTACCCGGCAATTATATTGAAAATCAGAGTAGTAAAAATTCAATCAACAAGTACACAAATAGGATGCCACATTTTTCAACTTTAAAAACTTATTCATTTAAATCAAATAGTACTTCGATACATAACTCTTTTAATTCGGATGAAACTATAATAACAACTTTTATTCATTCTTGGAACCCAAAACAATTTTCACAACTACGCAGCGGATTCTCAAATATTCAACTATACATGATATATCATTTGTTCAACTTAAACAACTTAGTAACAACATATTTTCATGGAAACAACTTAAAACAACAACAGAGCAACTAAGCGTTCATCCCCCCGAGTGTTACGTATCAGAGCGACATCACCGACTCAACTAATGAAGATAAACGACCTTCATCTCTGCTAACCTGTACGTTACCAACATAGGGGTAACATTCAAACAGAAGGGGTGAGATATCAACCAACATAAACAAGTATATGATAAACAGTATATTAGATTAGAATCGTACAAATTTCACCACTTCAACGACAATTATACAACCACCAACAAACAACTCAAATCAATACAAATTAGTAACAACAACGACTTAACTCAACCAACACATCATCATAACAACTTATAATATACAACTTCAATTCATCACAACTTAACAACAACAACCACAACTTTAACAATAATCCACAATCTCTCAACATACTTTATCCACTTATTACACATATCAACATTTACGACATAATCACTACAATCAACCTAATCAACATGAACCACTTTATCAACTTAAGCAACATGAACAACTTTATCAACTTAAGCAACATAAACAACTTACTCAACTCCAACAACCACAATCAACACAAACAACATAAATAATGTGACACGGGATGCGACTCGACTATGCATATGCATGTGGTACCATCGGAGCAAAACTCCCAACTTAAAATATACCAGGTTATCGAGGTATATGCAAGGCATAAGCCTTCAACTTAATAATTTTGCCAATCCAGGCCAACGTGGTGAGCATTAGGTCCAACTTAAAAATTTCCAATCCAGGCCAACGTGGTGTGAGCAACGACTCCGACAAAAATGCAAATGCCATAATGCAACGACTCAACACAAACAACAACCAACTCCGAACAACATATAACAAACCACATAACAACTTTAATTCAACACGATTCAACTTTGGCCATAGGCCTACAACTTATATACATCAACGTTGGTCATACGACCCACAACTTTAACATCAACATTGGTCCTTCGACCTACGACTTAAAATGCCCATAGACAGGGACAAAACCACATAACCAACAGTACCAGAAATCCACACATACAACACAAATTCAACATAATAGACCGACTAAAATCACCTACTAATTATTACTAACTACCTCGACAAATTTTCGTTAGATTCCGAACCACTAATTTTTTCGCCTAAACCGGCTAAACCGACTAAAACTGCACTATTCTTAACCTCGGTTATTTAATACCAGCTTATTTCGAAATTCTACTTTCTGTTACGATTTCCCTAAAATCATTTCCAAGCTTCTGTCATGAATTGTTATCACCCTGTTGCTGTCAAAAATTCTGTTTGATATACAAAACCTGTTATTTTCATTTTCTGTTAAAAACTATCACTGCTACTAATACATTTCCAATTTTCTGCTAAAACCTGTTACTGCTATTGTTACATTTTTTTGTCAAATTACCATTGCCACTTAATTAGCTTTCTATTGAAAACCTGTAAGTTCCGGCTACATGAATTACTAATGCCATTAGTTCATCCAAAATAATTAAGACTAAAGTTTATATTTATTACTCAGGACACCTTCATTTTTATTAAGGCTAATGTATATATATAAAACAACAGTTCATTCCTTTAATTCATTCAAATGATTACACTATATCCAAAACACCTTAATTTGTTAA
Source organism: Lathyrus tuberosus (assembly GCA_022829125.1). Taxonomy (NCBI): domain Eukaryota; kingdom Viridiplantae; phylum Streptophyta; class Magnoliopsida; order Fabales; family Fabaceae; genus Lathyrus; species Lathyrus tuberosus. The sequence goes on from JALAZF010000357.1 coordinate 534,835, forward strand.
CTAAAACCAATTATTTCTATCGTGCTACTTAATTATTTAATAACTACATGGTTTAGGTTAATTTTCAAATCCTAATGTTCATGGTTGAAATAAGACTAATGCACCTGTACAACAAAAGACCAACTCCTTAATCTCATGGGTGGCTTGCGCCACACCTCTTATTCAATTCCTTAAGCAACAGTTCTTTAAGAATAAATCATTAAGAAAACAATTAATTAAGAAACATGATACTATACATGATACTAGTATTAGTATAAGGATTAAAGTGCATAATCCCTTTCCCATGGGTGGCTGGCGCCACATCATCAAGTGGCTCTCAACGTGAATTATTTGGTGGCTCTCAACATGAATAGTTTGGTGGCTCTCAACATGAATAATTTATTACTAATTCCAATTACATGCATACAACACTAAAATTCCACTTACCAGAAAACAACAAAACAAAATATCACTACCCCTATAAAATGCGTGGCTTGCGCCACCCTTACTATGCCTAAGTGGCTTGCACCACTCCCTAGGTTGGTGGCTTGCGCCACCTCCAATTCATCACACACAGGGGTGGCGTGCGCCACCCCCCTATATTTTATTTTTTTTTATTTTTGGACACAACCAGCCTAATTTCTTCCAGTTTTACGGTGATCAACCCAAAATTTCTTACACTATCAGTTCATCAAATCAGACACTAAAACCTCCCACAGAACACCAAATTTCACAAAAACAAATTCAACAACATAAAACAAATCATACCAGAACAAATTCAGCAATACAGATCCACGCATAAAACCAGAACAAATTCCACAATAAAATCAACACAATCACAGTAGGGAAATCATACAATCCCAATCCCACATACGGTCTACCATATACCCGGTTATAGAGATTGAACCCCACCCTTACCTTAATTGATGGCCGCTCGAATCTCCGACCGACTTGGCTTTCCGACGGCAACTTCTCGTATCCCTCGTTCTCCAACTTCTCACGGTTTCCTCTCCAACCGTTGTTTCCAACCCTCGTTCTGTCTCTGTAACTTCCCTTTTTATCATTTTCTTATAGCCACTTCTTTTCTCTTTTCTTTACAAACCCTTATTTTATAATAATAATACCAATTAATCTAACTAATCCATTGGGCTTACTATTCATACCTCCTTATTTGCTATATATCACCCAACAACCAAATCCAATTTAATTAAATGATAGTCCATTATAATAATATTATTTCGAATATTATTTCTCCGATTAAACCGACCAATTACTCGACTATCAAATAAATTGTCCAAACCACCAAATCAACGCATTCAACCATAGACGGAAAATATTCGATATTATTTCCACAACTTAAATCAACTTATTAACTCAACTCAACTCGAACCAACTTAGAAACATCAACATAATATTCCGATATTCTGGGATCAACTTAAATCAACACAAATATCACAAACCAACGCAAATCGACACAAATACTCAAATCAACGCGAATCAACACAACATACTACAATTATATTTAATTAAATACTTAATTAAATAAACGGGCGTTACAACTCTCCCCCACTTAGAATATTTTCGTCCTCGAAAATTCATCCGATACAGCTACTCCAACTATGCGATTCCATCCGACTAATCAACTCTCATCTCCGAAGGCAACCTACGTATAATACAAAAAAAATTCATAACATCAACAGCGAAAACAACCCGAATACTACTCATGCAACACACTTGACAACTTAACATCACAACATAAAGAATAACCAACTTAAGAATTCACCGGTTTAAGAACTAGAACGCAACAACTTAAGAGCACACAACTTAACCACGACATCAATACAACCAATCTACCAACATCGTTGTCACTCATACATGAACAACGGCACCATGCCACGCGTTCGCTGCGCACTCTAATTACTTGCAAAGTATCAAGACTACTCAGTTTAACTCCAACTTCTAATCACCAAACCGATATAACAACGACTTTCGACCTAATTCTTCGGAATTTCGTTCCAACAGGTATTCTACACTCTCGTAGTTACCGAGTACTTCAACTTAGATCCGTAGGATAAATCCTCTGACATTCAACACCATTACAACGACGACTACTTCCAAATCTTGGATAATATATACATGTACTTCCACGAATTTTCCCGATTATCATCAAACATAAACTACAACTCTCCCATCTTTTAATAACACATTCTCCAAAATTTTCTTAAACACGTAACAACATTACAACAACATAGGGTACCTGTGTACAATTAACTTCAACCAGATAAATCATCTTTTCCTTTCCAACTAATCCCACAAACCAAATTATCGACTTTTACTCATACTGACACAATTCTTCATAAATTCTTATTCGACTTAACACAACCAAGTAACTCATCTTTACCAACCAAAGGTTCCACTTTTACAATTCAACTTATAACTTCACTTCTTTTTCTACTTGCAACTCAATTCTCAAATTACCCAGAACTCAACTGCGAACTTCCATACTACTCATCAATTAAATCGCAACCTCACGCCATCATCCTTAAATTCAACTAATATGCTCATATATGAATCTACATCGACAAAATAAATAATCCACAAGCACTTGGCTTGACTCCAACCAATTCAACGTACGTACTATACTAGTTGGCACGACACATCTATCCATCAATTATGATTCCATCTACTATCAACAAGAGATTAAGGGTGATCAGTTCCTCAATTTGTCAATAGACAACCGACAACCATAACAGTGGCATAAATCATCAGTACCCAACACAATAGCGTACTTCAACTTGTGCCCAAAGTCCGTAAGCATAATGCTCCGCCAACTTTCTAAGGCTTACCAATGCCACTCTTAGTTTTCTTTAGTTTCAACTTTGTCAATGATACAATAACGTTCGAAATCCATTACGCATCCTCTTATGCACGTTCATAGTACAACACGACTTTAAATATTTTTCCAACACCGAAATCGCTACAACATTGAGAACGATCCAATTCAGTTTGCTCCAATTACAACTTTCAACCAAGGTGAAAATTCTTAGCAACACAAATCAACATTCACATTCCTCTCAACATTACTTTTACTTAACATCATCGTCTTAATTCATCCTTATTCAACATAAATTGCATCTCCAAGCATTCTCCGATACAGTCACATCTTACAAATACCAACATTTTATTCTTAATTATATTCCACACTTGTTTTCATCCTTCCAAATTTTTTCAGCAAATGTCGCTCAACTTCAACCATATATATCTCCTTCAATACAGATCTCTCACTCACAAAATCATATTCCAAAATGAAAAGAATTTCGTGTAGATTTCAGAACTTCAAGAATCGCGTAAATCCGACTTACGAGTAAAAAGTTATCAGCCACACAACGGGACTGGTTCAGAATTTCTGTATGCAGAATTTTCCAAAAATCAGCATCAGACCCAAACAATAAAATGCACTTTTCTCCCTCTTCACAACCTCCTGAAGGAAAACCTTGTATGCAAACTTTAGGGAATTTCGTAAGCTTTCCACAAAGTCCATAACCGCTTCCATCCGAATCACGAGTCAAAAGTTATACCTCGTTTACTGACAGCTGCTCCAAAATCACAAAAACCAGAATTTGAGGTCGATGAACATAAGTTCCATTTCCCTCTCTTGCTTCCAAGACCTACCAACATCCTCCTTTTCGTCCAACTACGAAAATCACTCAACTTTAATCCAACTATACTCAAGATATACAACTTACCGAATTAATCCACCAACTTATCATTTCCATTGGAATACTTCCTTATTCTCAATCGATTCCTCGTCCATATTCCACACACTTCTCAAATTCGACCGATACGAATTCATGAGTCTAAACTCTCGCCGGTCCGCATCAACATCGCTTCAACAACATTTGCACTCTTGCAATCAACATCACCTTGAACCAACTTCTACATACCAACAACACGTCCGGGAGACAAGCTTCTCCCCCACTTAATCCAAACCAACACCTGCAGACAACGACCAGAAACTAACAAACAAGCACCGACAGTGTTTCCCACACATGTCGAGTACTAAGGAATAAACGACATTAGACAACATTGGCCGGACAGACCGACCTGCTCTGATACCACTAATGTAACACCCCATTTCTACCCCGCAATTATATTGAAAATCAGAGTAGTAAAAATTCAATCAACAATTACACAAATAGGATGCTACATTTTTCAACTTTAAAAACTTATTCATTTAAATCAAATAGTACTTCGATACATAACACTTTTAATTCGGATGAAACTATAATAACAACTTTTATTCATTCTTGGAACCCAAAACAATTTTCACAACTACGCAGCGGATTCTCAAATATTCAACTATACATGATATATCATTTGTTCAACTTAAACAACTTAGTAAAAACATATTTTCATGGAAACAACTTAAAACAACAACAGAGCAACTAAGCGTTCATCCCCCCGAGTGTTACGTATCAGAGCGACATCACCGACTCAACTAATGAAGATAAACGACCTTCATCTCTGCTAACCTGTACGTTACCAACATAGGGGTGCCATTCAAACAGAAGGGGTGAGATATCAACCAACATAAACAAGTATATGATAAACAGTATATTAGATTAGAATCGTACAAATTTCACCACTTCAACGACAATTATACAACCACCAACAAACAACTCAAATCAATACAAATTAGTAACAACAACGACTTAACTCAACCAACACATCATCATAACAACTTATAATATACAACTTCAATTCATCACAACTTAACAACAACAACCACAACTTTAACAATAATCCACAATCTCTCAACATACTTTATCCACTTATTACACATATCAACATTTACGACATAATCACTACAATCAACCTAATCAACATGAACCACTTTATCAACTTAAGCAACATGAACAACTTTATCAACTTAAGCAACATAAACAACTTACTCAACTCCAACAACCACAATCAACACAAACAACATAAATAATGTGACACGGGATGCGACTCGACTATGCATATGCATGTGGTACCATCGGAGCAAAACTCCCAACTTAAAATATACCAGGTTATCGAGGTATATGCAAGGCATAAGCCTTCAACTTAATAATTTTGCCAATCCAGGCCAACGTGGTGAGCATTAGGTCCAACTTAAAAATTGCCAATCCAGGCCAACGTGGTGTGAGCAACGACTCCGACAAAAATGCAAATGCCATAATGCAACGACTCAACACAAACAACAACCAACTCCGAACAACATATAACAAACCACATAACAACTTTAATTCAACACGATTCAACTTTGGCCATAGGCCTACAACTTATATACATCAACGTTGGTCATACGACCTACAACTTTAACATCAACATTGGTCCTTCGACCTACGACTTAAAATGTCCATAGACAGGGACAAAACAACATAACCAACAGTACCAGAAATCCACACATACAACACAAATTCAACATAATAGACCGACTAAAATCACCTACTAATTATTACTAACTACCTCGACAAATTTTCGTTAGATTCCGAACAACTAATTTTTTCGCCTAAACCGGCTAAACCGACTAAAACTGCACTATTCTTAACCTCTGTTATTTAATACCAGCTTATTTCGAAATTCTACTTTCTGTTACGATTTCCCTAAAATCATTTCCAAGCTTCTGTCATGAATTGTTATCACCCTGTTGCTGTCAAAAATTCTGTTTGATATACAAAACCTGTTATTTTCATTTTCTGTTAAAAACTATCACTGCTACTAATACATTTCCAATTTTCTGCTAAAACCTGTTACTGCTATTGTTACATTTTTTTGTCAAATTACCATTGCCACTTAATTAGCTTTCTATTGAAAACCTGTAAGTTCCGGCTACATGAATTACTAATGCCATTAGTTCATCCAAAATAATTAAGACTAAAGTTTATATTTATTACTCAGGACACCTTCATTTTTATTAAGGCTAATGTATATATATAAAACAACAGTTCATTCCTTTAATTCATTCAAATGATTACACTATATCCAAAACACCTTAATTTGTTTACTAAAACCAATTATTTCTATCGTGCTACTTAATTATTTAATAACTACATGGTTTAGGTTAATTTTCAAATCCTAATGTTCATGGTTGAAATAAGACTAATGCACCTGTACAACAAAAGACCAACTCCTTAATCTCATGGGTGGCTTGCGCCACACCTCTTATTCAATTCCTTAAGCAACAGTTCTTTAAGAATAAATCATTAAGAAAACAATTAATTAAGAAACATGATACTATACATGATACTAGTATTAGTATAAGGATTAAAGTGCATAATCCCTTTCCCATGGGTGGCTGGCGCCACATCATCAAGTGGCTCTCAACGTGAATTATTTGGTGGCTCTCAACATGAATAGTTTGGTGGCTCTCAACATGAATAATTTATTACTAATTCCAATTACATGCATACAACACTAAAATTCCACTTGCCAGAAAACTACAAAACAAAATATCACTACCCCTATAAAATGGGTGGCTTGCGCCACCCTTACTATGCCTAAGTGGCTTGCACCACTCCCTAGGTTGGTGGCTTGCGCCACCTCCAATTCATCACACACAGGGGTGGCGGGCGCCACCCCCCCTATATTTTGTTTTTTTGTTTGTTTTTGGACACAACCAGCCTAATTTCTTCCAGTTTTACGGTGATCAACCCAAAATTTCTTACACTATCAGTTCATCAAATCAGACACTAAAACCTCCCACAGAACACCAAATTTCACAAAAACAAATTCAACAACATAAAACAAATCATACCAGAACAAATTCAGCAATACAGATCCACGCATAAAACCAGAACAAATTCCACAATAAAATCAACACAATCACAGTAGGGAAATCATACAATCCCAATCCTACATACGGTCTACCATATACCCGGTTATAGAGATTGAACCCCACCCATTACCTTAATTGATGGCCGCTCGAATCTCCGACCGACTTGGCTTTCCGACGGCAACTTCTCGTATCCCTCGTTCTCCAACTTCTCACGGTTTCCTCTCCAACCGTTGTTTCCAACCCTCGTTCTGTCTCTGTAACTTCCCTTTTTCTCATTTTCTTATAGCCACTTCTTTTCTCTTTTCTATACAAACCCTTATTTTATAATAATAATACCAATTAATCTAACTAATCCATTGGGCTTACTATTCATACCTCCTTATTTGCTATATATCACCCAACAACCAAATCCAATTTAATTAAATGATAGTCCATTATAATAATATTATTTCGAATATTATTTCTCCGATTAAACCGACCAATTACTCGACTATCAAATAAATCGTGCAAACCACCAAATCAACGCATTCAACCATAGACGGAAAATATTCGATATTATTTCCACAACTTAAATCAACTTATTAACTCAACTCAACTCGAACCAACTTAGAAACATCAACATAATATTTCGATATTCTGGGATCAACTTAAATCAACACAAATATCACAAACCAACGCAAATCGACACAAATACTCAAATCAACGCGAATCAACACAACATACTACAATTATATTTAATTAAATACTTAATTAAATAAACGAGCGTTACAACTCTCCCCCACTTAGAATATTTTCGTCCTCGAAAATTCATCCGATACAGCTACTCCAACTATGCGATTCCATCCGACTAATCAACTCTCATCTCCGAAGGCAACCTACGTATAATACAAAAAAAATTCATAACATCAACAGCGAAAACAACCCGAATACTACTCATGCAACACACTTGACAACTTAACATCACAACATAAAGAATAATCAACTTAAGAATTCACCGGTTTAAGAACTAGAACGCAACAACTTAAGAGCACACAACTTAACCACGACATCAATACAACCAATCTACCAACATCGTTGTCACTCATACATGAACAACGACACCATGCCACGCGTTCGCTGCGCACTCTAATTACTTGCAAAGTATCAAGACTACTCAGTTTAACTCCAACTTCTAATCACCAAACCGATATAACAACGACTTTCGACCTAATTCTTCGGAATTTCGTTCCAACAGGTATTCTACACTCTCGTAGTTACCGAGTACTTCAACTTAGATCCGTAGGATAAATCCTCTGACATTCAACACCATTACAACGACGACTACTTCCAAATCTTGGATAATATATACATGTACTTCCACGAATTTTCCCGATTATCATCAAACATAAACTACAACTCTCCCATCTTTTAATAACACATTCTTCAAAATTTTCTTAAACACGTAACAACATTACAACAACATAGGGTACCTGTGTACAATTAACTTCAACCAGATAAATCATCTTTTCCTTTCCAACTAATCCCACAAACCAAATTATCGACTTTTACTCATACTGACACAATTCTTCATAAATTCTTATTCGACTTAACACAACCAAGTAACTCATCTTTACCAACCAAAGGTTCCACTTTTACAATTCAACTTATAACTTCACTTCTTTTTCTACTTGCAACTCAATTCTCAAATTACCCAGAACTCAACTGCGAACTTCCATACTACTCATCAATTAAATCGCAACCTCACACCATCATCCTTAAATTCAACTAATATGCTCATATATGAATCTACATCGACAAAATAAACAATCCACAAGCACTTGGCTTGACTCCAACCAATTCAACGTACGTACTATACTAGTTGGCACGACACATCTATCCATCAATTATGATTCCGTCTACTATCAACAAGAGATTAAGGGTGATCAGTTCCTCAATTTGTCAATAGACAACCGACAACCATAACAGTGGAATAAATCATCAGTACCCAACACAATAGCGTACTTCAACTTGTGCCCAAAGTCCGTAAGCATAATGCTCCGCCAACTTTCTAAGGCTTACCAATGCCACTCTTAGTTTTCTTTAGTTTCAACTTTGTCAATGATACAATAACGTTTGAAATCCATTACGCATCCTCTTATGCACCTTCATAGTACAACACGACTTTAAATATTTTTCCAACACCGAAATTGCTACAACATTGAGAACGATCAAATTCAGTTTGCTCCAATTACAACTTTCAACCAAGGTGAAAATTCTTAGCAACACAAATCAACATTCACATTCCTCTCAACATTACTTTTAATTAACATCATCGTCTTAATTCATCCTCATTCAACATAAATTGCATCTCCAAGCATTCTCCGATACAGTCACATCTTACAAATACCAACATTTTATTCTTAATTATATTCCACACTTGTTTTCATCCTTCCAAATTTTTTCAGCAAATGTCGCTCAACTTCAACCATATATATCTCCTTCAATACAGATCTCTCACTCACAAAATCATATTCCAAAATGAAAAGAATTTCGTGTAGATTTCAGAACTTCAAGAATCGCGTAAATCCGACTTACGAGTAAAAAGTTATCAGCCACACAACGGGACTGGTTCAGAATTTCCGTATGCAGAATTTTCCAAAAATCAGCATCAGACCCAAACAATAAAATGCACTTTTCTCCCTCTTCACAACCTCCTGAAGGAAAACCTTGTATGCAAACTGTAGGGAATTTCGTAAGCTTTCCACAAAGTCCATAACCGCTTCCATCCGAATCACGAGTCAAAAGTTATACCTCGTTTACTGACAGCTGCTCCAAAATCACAAAAACCAGAATATGAGGTCGATGAACATAAGTTCCATTTCCCTCTCTTGTTTCCAAGACCTACCAACATCCTCCTTTTCGTCCAACTACGAAAATCACTCAACTTTAATCCAACTATACTCAAGATATACAACTTACCGAATTAATCCACCAACTTATCATTTCCATTGGAATACTTCCTTATTCTCAATCGATTCCTCGTCCATATTCCACACACTTCTCAAATTCGACCGATACGAATTCATGAGTCTAAACTCTCGCCGGTCCGCATCAACATCGCTTCAACAACATTTGCACTCTTGCAATCAACATCACCTTGAACCAACTTCTACATACCAACAACACACCCGGGAGACAAGCTTCTCCCCCACTTAATCCAAACCAACACCTGTAGACAACGACCAGAAACTAACAAACAAGCACCGACAGTGTTTCCCACACATGTCGAGTACTAAGGAATAAACGACATTAGACAACATTGGCCGGACAGACCGACCTGCTCTGATACCACTAATGTAACACCCCATTTCTACCCGGCAATTATATTGAAAATCAGAGTAGTAAAAATTCAATCAACAAGTACACGAATAGGATGCCATATTTTTCAACTTTAAAAACTTATTCATTTAAATCAAATAGTACTTCGATACATAACACTTTTAATTCGGATGAAACTATAATAACAACTTTTATTCATTCTTGGAACCCAAAACAATTTTCACAACTACGCAGCGGATTCTCAAATATTCAACTATACATGATATATCATTTGTTCAACTTAAACAACTTAGTAACAACATATTTTCATGGAAACAACTTAAAACAACAACAGAGCAACTAAGCGTTCATCCCCCCGAGTGTTACGTATCAGAGCGACATCACCGACTCAACTAATGAAGATAAACGACCTTCATCTCTGCTAACCTGTACGTTACCAACATAGGGGTAACATTCAAACAGAAGGGGTGAGATATCAACCAACATAAACAAGTATATGATAAACAGTATATTAGATTAGAATCGTACAAATTTCACCACTTCAACGACAATTATACAACCACCAACAAACAACTCAAATCAATACAAATTAGTAACAACAACGACTTAACTCAACCAACACATCATCATAACAACTTATAATATACAACTTCAATTCATCACAACTTAACAACAACAACCACAACTTTAACAATAATCCACAATCTCTCAACATACTTTATCGACTTATTACACATATCAACATTTACGACATAATCACTACAATCAACCTAATCAACATGCACCACTTTATAAACTTAATCAACATGAACAACTTTATCAACTTAAGCAACATTAACAACTTACTCAACTCCAACAACCACAATCAACACAAACAACATAAATAATGTGACACAGGATGCGACTCGACTATGCATATGCATGTGGTACCATCGGAGCAAAACTCCCAACTTAAAATATACCAGGTTATCGAGGTATATGCAAGGCATAAGCCTTCAACTTAATAATTTTGCCAATCCAGGCCAACGTGGTGAGCATCAGGTCCAACTTAAAAATTGCCAATCCAGGCCAACGTGGTGTGAGCAACGGCTCCGACAAAAATGCAAATGCCATAATGCAACGACTCAACACAAACAACAACCAACTCCGAACAACATATAACAAACCACATAACAACTTTAATTCAACACGATTCAACTTTGGCCATAGGCCTACAACTTATATACATCAACGTTGGTCATACGACCTACAACTTTAACATCAACATTGGTCCTTCGACCTACGACTTAAAATGCCCATAGACAGGGACAAAAACACATAACCAACAGTACCAGAAATCCACACATACAACACAAATTCAACATAATAGACCGACTAAAATCACCTACTAATTATTACTAACTACCTCGACAAATTTTCGTTAGATTCCGAACAACTAATTTTTTCGCCTAAACCGGCTAAACCGACTAAAACTGCACTATTCTTAACCTCTGTTATTTAATACCAGCTTATTTCGAAATTCTACTTTCTGTTACGATTTCCCTAAAATCATTTCCAAGCTTCTGTCATGAATTGTTATCACCCTGTTGCTGTCAAAAATTCTGTTTGATATACAAAACCTGTTATTTTCATTTTCTGTTAAAACTATCACTGCTACTAATACATTTCCAATTTTCTGCTAAAACCTGTTACTGCTATTGTTACATTTTTCTGTCAAATTACCATTGCCACTTAATTAGCTTTCTATTGAAAACCTGTAAGTTCCGGCTACATGAATTACTAATGCCATTAGTACATCCAAAATAATTAAGACTAAAGTTTATATTTATTACTCAGGACACCTTCATTTTTATTAAGGCTAATGTATATATATAAAACAACAGTCCATTCCTTTAATTCATTCAAATGATTACACTATATCCAAAACACCTTAATTTGTTTACTAAAACCAATTATTTCTATCGTGCTACTTAATTATTTAATAACTACATGGTTTAGGTTAATTTTCAAATCCTAATGTTCATGGTTGAAATAAGACTAATGCACCTGTACAACAAAAGACCAACTCCTTAATCTCATGGGTGGCTTGCGCCACACCTCTTATTCAATTCCTTAAGCAACAATTCTTTAAGAATAAATCATTAAGAAAACAATTAATTAAGAAACATGATACTAGTATTAGTATAAGGATTAACGTGCATAATCCCTTTCCCATGGGTGGCTGGCGCCACATCATCAAGTGGCTCTCAACGTGAATTATTTGGTGGCTCTCAACATGAATAGTTTGGTGGCTATCAACATGAATAATTTATTACTAATTTCAATTACATGCATACAACACTAAAATTCCACTTGCCAGAAAACAACAAAACAAAATATCACTACCCCTATAAAATGGGTGGCTTGCGCCACCCTTACTATGCCTAAGTGGCTTGCGCCACTCCCTAGGTTGGTGGCTTGCGCCACCTCCAATTCATCACACACAGGGGTGGCGGGCGCCACCCCCCCCTATATTTTGTTTTTTTTTGTTTTTGGACACAACCAGCCTAATTTCTTCCAGTTTTACGGTGATCAACCCAAAATTTCTTACACTATCAGTTCATCAAATCAGACACTAAAACCTCCCACAGAACACCAAATTTCACAAAAACAAATTCAACAACATAAAAAAAATCATACCAGAACAAATTCAGCAATACAGATCCACGCATAAAACCAGAACAAATTCCACAATAAAATCAACACAATCACAGTAGGGAAATCATACAATCCCAATCCCACATACGGTCTACCATATACCCGGTTATAGAGATTGAACCCCACCCTTACCTTAATTGATGGCCGCTCGAATCTCCGACCGACTTGGCTTTCCGACGGCAACTTCTCGTATCCCTCGTTCTCCAACTTCTCACGGTTTCCTCTCCAACCGTTGTTTCCAACCCTCGTTCTGTCTCTGTAACTTCCCTTTTTCTCATTTTCTTACAGCCACTTCTTTTCTCTTTTCTTTACAAACCCTTATTTTATAATAATAATACCAATTAATCTAACTAATCCATTGGGCTTACTATTCATACCTCCTTATTTGCTATATATCACCCAACAACCAAATCCAATTTAATTAAATGATAGTCCATTATAATAATATTATTTCGAATATTATTTCTCCGATTAAACCGACCAATTACTCGACTATCAAATAAATCGTCCAAACCACCAAATCAACGCATTCAACCATAGACGGAAAATATTCGATATTATTTCCACAACTTAAATCAACTTATTAACTCAACTCAACTCGAACCAACTTAGAAACATCAACATAATATTCCGATATTCCGGGATCAACTTAAATCAACACAAATATCACAAACCAAAGCAAATCGAGACAAATACTCAAATCAACGTGAATCAACACAACATACTACAATTATATTTAATTAAATACTTAATTAAATAAACGGGCGTTACAACGACACCCTTTGTTCAAGACAGCAAGCTTGGATCCCGTCGAGTACGATGGATGCGTGGGGGAGCTAATACCTTCCCCTCCTGTAATCGACTTCTTTACCCGTTTCTCTTGGTCGCGAGACCATGTTTTTCCCTTCCCTCAGGTTTACGCAGTGTTTCCTTTCCCTCTCTTGGGATAAATACACTTTACTGGCGACTCTGTTTCTGCGCTACTTTCGCGTTTGTACCTGGATGAAAATCCTCGGGAGCGACAGCTGGCGACTCTGCTGGGGACTACCTGACCTCTTGCTGGTCCATCCCCCTTTGCGAGTCAATCCTAGCGCTTGGTTATTTATTTTCATTGGGTGTTTACTGTTGTGCTTTATTTTACTGTATATTACTGTATTACTGTATTTACTGTATTTATTGCATTGCATTTCATTATTATGCTAGATTGTGCTGTGCTGTACTGGATTTTCTATTTGGAAGGTTGGGATTTCTGAGAGATAAGCCCAATACACAAGCTTGAGCATACACTTAGGATTAGAGTGAAAAGTAGTGGGACCTACGTGCCATCTTTGTGCGTTTGGTGTTCACGAAATTCACATCCAGACGGGGCTATCTTGTGAGATATTCTGACGTGCGTGTCTTGCGCATTTCAGAGTATTGATCTAGAGAGCTGTCGACTCTGGCGACCGTTTCTCCGAGGACTCAGCAACGCCTCTCCTCCCGACATGTGATAATGGCAGACCAGAAATGGCAAACCCATTACACTTGTCGATCCAAGGACCCAATGTTGGGAACTTGCATAGGATGACCTTATTTTTTGGTGAATCAGTGGACGACCTCTTTGTTTGGCGATAGTATTGTACCCCAAGGGATGAATGTACTATTGCTTCTCAAATCGAGAATCCGAGACTGAGGATCCCGTTTTCTAGAACCCACATGAGAGAGGGGATGGGTGTTTGCAGGTCTGCAGGTAACCGAAACCTTCAACCTACCCGGTTTTCTGGATTTCTCGTCAGTGTATAGTTATTTACCTGGTTTTTTGGTTATCTCAGTGGTCCGATGTTCTAGAATTTTGGTTTTCTGGGTTGTGGTTCTTGTTCAGTTAACAGCACAACACATGTCCAAAGCAGTGATACCTTGATCCCATGTTTGCATTTGATCATTTCTTGCATTCTAACATGTTTTACATTTTTCAGGACTTGCATCTTACCCTTGATTCCGGTTGTTGAGGTGTTCTCGTCATGGATGCTCAGAGGAAGAAGAATGTAGCGTACACGTTCCCAGATCCGACTCTGAAGTTGATTCACAAGATGATTAGTATGACTGATCCTGAGATCCGCGCCAAGTTCAAGGAGGAATATGGGAAGATATTAAAGGTTGTCCAGAATATTTCACAAGAAGAGCACGATGCCATTCACACACTCCTTCAATTCTATGACCCTCCTTTGCGTTGTTTCACTTTTGCAGATTATGTATTGGCTCCAACCTTAGAGGAGTTCTCATTTATTTTGGGAATCTCTGTCAAGCCGAGGATACCTTTCTTCTCTGAAGAACAACCAGGACTGGAAGAGATGGCGCCTGCTATTCACATTGGGGAATTCGTTCTGAGTAACATCGTTATTAACAAGCAAGGGTTTAAAGGCCTCCCTTTGAAGTTTCTGTTTGACCAAGCCAGCTCATATACTAAGGAGAGAAATTGGTCTACTTTCAATGCTATATTAGCTCTTTGCATTTTTGGGATTGTCATATTCCCCAACATCCCTGAGTTTGTTACATGCATATAATTCGGCTTTTCATCTTGAGAAACCCCGTGCCTACCCTTCTTGGTGACGTGTATCATTCAGTCCACTACAAGAACGAAAAGAGATGAGGAAGGACTGTAAGTTGCTGCGCGCCGCTCCTATCTACATGTTTTTTTAGTCATCTCCCTAAAGCTAGGGCTTTTGTTGATGCAAGGGATTCTATGAAGTGGTCTAAGAGGTTGATGGGATTGACTGCTGACAACATCGTTTGGTTTAATCACAGTTTGCTAGGGATTGAGCTCATTTTCAACTGTGGAGGATTCCCAAATGTACCCTTAATAGGGAGGAAAGACGGAATTCATTTCAGAGACACACAGTTGAGGAGCGACTGAGTGAGGCCATAGCAACCATAGAAGAGCTGAAGATACGAGCTGAAGTGAAGAGGCCTAGGGGTGGAGGCTCTAGCTTGGGCAGTGGTTCTCAAAGGGTTGTAATCTCCAACGGTGATTTTCTCTGATATATGAGCAGCAGTTTCATTCTATCTTGTCTTTAAACTGGAATCAAGGGGTGGATCGCCCTGAAAATATTCAAACATGTTCATTTGCATTTGCATGATCATAATCATTTGCATAACAGGTGTTCGAGGCTTGGTTATTCTTGTCCTAATCTGGTTTTCTTCAGAATTTCAGACTTAACTGCTCAAACCACTCAAAAGTTGATCATGGAGCAAATTCGGGCAGAGTTGAGGGAAGTGCGAAGACAGATGGGACAGTTTATGGGAGACATGCAAGCATTGATTCAGGGTCAGAAAATACTGAAGGAAGAGGTCAACCAACTGAAGACTCAGATGAGCTTGGTTTTGGAGGTTGTGAGAGGTGTGCTAAGCAAAGATAATACTCCCATGCCTGAAGCTGCGGCTCGAATTGTCTCTTCTCCATTGTCTAAGGGATCCCTTCTAAAGAGTGAACAAATTTCCACTGTGACCATCCCGGCTGTATCTCTGCAACGGGGTAGCGCCCCTCGTCGACATCAGGATAGACCAAAGATGAAACGACACTTCGAGACTCCACCAGTGCTATATTCTCAGCTATTATCGTATCTCCTTCAGTTGCAGCTGGTACAGAAAAGGACTCTGGCTCCTCTTACTGGTACTCCTCCACCGGCTTATGATGCAAGAGTTCACTGTGATTTCCACTCTGGTGCACCGGGGCATAATGTGGAACATTGTAAGGCCTTCCAGCATGCTGTCCAGGATCTGATTGATTCGAAGACAATTGAATTCATGTTAGGCGGTGTGAGCTTTCATGGTGGTCTTACTCTGACTGCAGAAAAAGAAGTGGATATCCCTGTGGTCTCTCCTAAAGCTGCATCAAGTCAGGGGGCATCTCTTGCAGTCACTGGTCTTAGAATCCCCACGTCCGCAACTCTTGCCTGTTCCTATGCCGAGTTTAAGGATGAAGGTGCTTGAAAGAGAGGGAGGCACGAGTCGACATCAGCAATTGAGCTATCATTTGAAGAGTCAACAAAGATCTCGAAGGCCCACAAGAAGGTTTGACCCACTCCCTATGCCTCACAGTCAAATTCTTGCCCGTCTACTTGAGAGTTCTCTGGTTGAACTAAAGGAAGCTGAGCCTCTTCCCGACCACCGTCCTCCCGATTATGACCTGAATGCTAAGTGCGAATACCACTCAGGGACGCGGGGGCATGAAATTGAAAATTGCAATGTGTTCAAACATAAAGTCCAAGATCTAATTGACGCTGGGGTCATTACTTTCACTACAGATGGACTACGCATTAATTGAAGCCTCTCAAGTGAGCACTTGAAGCTGCAAAGGTATCGGCGAAAGCAATCAGTCCGGTTGGAGCCAAGCCTCCTCAGTGGCAATCATGAGCTCCCTTTACTGCATTTTCATATGTAGCTTTCATTTGTTTATTTAAACACTGTCTACATGTAAAAACTTGTTTGTGTTTGGAATGGTAATTTTTAATGCAATGAATATGTTTTTCTTGAAGAATTTCATTCGTGTTCACTTATTTTAAATATTTTTATGCACTGCAATACCAACTTTTCTTGCCTTAAACTCTTGAGGGAGGATGATGAAATTCAAAGACGCAAAACTTCTGATTGTATACTTTTGAACAAAAACCTTGCTGATGATGTACAGGCATTGTTTCAAATTCCCAAACACCGGAGATATAAGGGAGATAGACCCTTGTCAACCCCTTTGAGCCTTGAAGTAGGAGTTTCTTTTCATTCAAAAAATCCCTCATCTAACCTAGGGGTAGGGTAGGTGTCAGTTAATTTGACCGAGCGTTCACATTTCATAAGGAGTGCCCGCTTCGAGGATCAACTGCATCTATGGTTATCCCTCACCAACCGAAGAGTGGGGCAGTCAAAACCCTTTCAAACAAGTCAGACAAGCCAGTGTCACACGATTTGTTAAAAAAAAAGAAAGAGAATCAAAAGAAAAGAAGAGAGAAAGAAAGCCCGCTAAGTTGACAACTTGAAAACAAATGACTTAGGCAAAAGTTAGGGCATCCCGCTGGACTTAAATATTGAAAGATTCAAAAAAGAATCAGTCCAGGAAAAATCAGGGAAATAAAAAAAAGCGAAAAACAAAAAGAAATGATCAAAAGGAAATCCTCGATAAAGAACAAGTCGTGTGACCGAAACACCAAAGACGAAAGGGGTGACTGCCACTCAAAAAACCTAGTGGGTCCATTAACTGTCACTCGTCACAGAATCCTTTTGAGAGATGAGCGCTTGTGCCAAATTAACTGAACGTAGGACTGGAGAACATCAAGGAGAATGGGTGGGTACAAACAAATTTTGAGCCATAAATCCTTTTTTATAAAACCATAAACCAGGCCACGTTACAACCCTTAAAAGTCCTAATTGAAACAGGGTTTATTCTGAAGGCGTACTTCAACGAGATAGCGCTCCTGACTCCCATGAGTTGTGCTAATAAGATTTTTGTTGGTATTGCATGTGCGTATTGTTTTTCCATTCAAAACTCAATGTCGTAACTAGTGACTGTTCATAGGGTTTTGCAACATTTTCAATAAACTTAAAGTTTAACATGTGTGTTGCATTAGAATTACCATTCTCATAATAAACTTGTTATGCTTGCATACACGTGCCTAAGCATCGAGGAAACTTACACGATGAATGTCAGTCGAAAAGCTTGATCTTGCCAAGTTGAGATACTTGAAAATTCTGAATGACAGTCATATCAAGGGGCATGATGCAAGAGACTCAGTGTAGAGTGGGTACTCCCCAGTAAGTCGTGTTAAGGTGTAGCCAATTTGGGGCAGTCACATTGAGAAATATCTCTGAAGTCTAGTTATTATAGGGCTTTCATTCGAAGATCAAGGTCAATTCACTTCAAGGCTCGTATTGGGGCAGGCCACCTCAAGAGCACAAGAAGTTATCCATTCTAGAAGACGGTCAATTGAACGCACCTCTTCAATGTTCAGAATACGGGGGCAAAGTATTTCAGGTCATTACGAATCCTCTCAAGGCAGTTTACTTCATGGATTATGAAGTCTGGGGTATTTATGTCGAGATCTGATATATCTCTAAGAGTTTGAAGACCTTGGGGCGGGGTGGACGCCCGGTCTTCTATAAAATCCTCTGGAGATAATTTCTTCCATTAGACCTTGTGGACTGGGGCAGGCGGAAAGTTCAAGGGACCATTGGTCGTGTATGGAGATCAGTATGTGGTTGATCAGAAGAAGCGTGCAACACGCAAGATTTCTCCCCAGTTGAGCTACTCTCCTCAACATTGAAAAGTTCATCCTCCTCAGCAGGTTGTTACTTTCGCCAGCCAGAATATCGAGGATTACCTTCCTCAGCAGAGTACAGAGGATTGTTCCCTAGCTAAAGTTGTGATCGATTCATTACTCTTTCTGCAAGCAGTCAGAAGTGGATGCTGATGCATCCCCAGCAGGAGACTTATGGAATATCTTCTTTGGACAAAATCGTATTCTTCCCACAGGGTCTGAGCACTCAGCTAGTCAAGAAATGTTTTTCTCACCAACAACGGTATGATTTAATCCCTTCAGATGAGTAAGCTTGATGTTATCCTCTAGCAGAGTTGATGTCTTCATCTACTGTTCCCCAAGCAGATTTGCTGGTATTGGCTGATATTCCCCAGCAGGGTAAAGGTAAGAGCATCTCCCAGCAGTAGGTTGAGTTCGGTAATATCCCTAAGCAGGTTCGAAATTATTGACTTGTTTCCCCAAGCAGAGTTTGGTGGTGATCTTCACAGTGGTTTGTTCAACAACAGTTGAAATCCCCGGCAGGTCTTAAGTCCAATTGTTATTCGCATTTTTCAGATCCAGGTTTTGAGTTCTGTCTTCGGGAGAAGTCATTGGTAATCCCCAGCGGAGAGATTTTCTCTTTGGGTTCCACCTACAATATTCATTTTTATCCGTCCCCAACGGAGTGGGTATTCTCTCGGAGTTTTCATCTCAAGCAGAGCTTGTGATCACGATCTTCCTAAGCAGAGTGAAGTCTTTCTCAGCAGGGTCTCTTATTTCAGAGGACAATTTAGTTTGTCATCCCCGGTGGAGTTGCCTTTGTCTTCAACATTTATTTTGTTGAGACGTTTCTTTTGCATTGCATAAGCATTCTTGCATGGCATCCTCCTAAGCGCGTAGCATTTCCGTTTTGTATGGAGCATTACGCCATAGAAAAATTCAAACATATGCATTCGAAGCATAAGCCAGGTTTGATATCCTTTACCAGTTTCTTTCCCAAGCAGAAAGTAACATGATTCAGGAGATGTTGTTCAACATTACACCGCAACCAGTGGATTCGTCCTTCTTGTTGGTCCTTCCTACACTCCCCCGCAGAGTTGTTTGTTTAGATTTCTCTTTTCAACAATGGAGTCATCTTTACAGATCTGTGGATTCTACTTATCTTGGGTCGGAAAGTCCATCTTCGGCCGGGTCTTTCTTTTCAAGTTCGCTTTCGGTCGTCCTCGCACTCTTTGTTATTTCGTTATCCACAGTAGAGTTATCCTATATGGTATAACCCTTGTTCAAAGTCCGTTTTTGGCCGGTCTTTCTTTTCGAGTCCGCTTTCGGTCGTACTCGTTTTTTCTTCTCGAGTCCGTTTTCGGTCGTACTCGTTTATTATTCTCGAGTCCGCTTTCGGTCTACTCGTTTATTCTTCTCGAGTCCGTTTTCGGTCGTACTCGTTTATTATTCTCGAGTCCGCTTTCCGTCTACTCGTTTATTCTTCTCGAGTCCGCTTTCGGTCGTACTCGTTTATTATTCTCGAGTCCGCTTTCGGTCGTACTCATTTATTCTTCTCGAGTCCGCTTACGGTCGTACTCGTTTCTTGTTGAAAGGGCGTTTTCGGCCGGTCTTTCTTCTCGAGTCCGCTTTCGGTCGTACTCGTTTATTCTTCTCGAGTCCGCTTTCGGTCGTACTCGTTTGTTATTGAAAGGGCGTTTTCGGCCAGTCTTTCTTCTCGAGTCCGCTTTCGGTCGTACTCGTTTGTTGTAGAAAGGGCATTTTCGGCCGGTCTTTCTTCCCGAGTCCGTTTTCGGTCGTACTTGTTTATTCTTCTCGAGTCCGCTTTCGGTCGTACTCGTTTGTTGTTGAAAGGGCGTTTTTGGCCGGTCTTTTTTCTCGAGTCCGCTTTCGGTCGTACTCGTTTGTTGTTGAAAGGGCGTTTTCGGCCGGTCTTTCTTTTCGAGTCCGCTTTCGGTCGTACTCGTTTATTCTTCTCGAGTCTGCTTACGTTCGTACTCGTTTGTTGTTGAAAGGGCGTTTTCGGCCGGTCTTTCTTCTCGAGTCCGCTTTCGGTCGTACTCGTTTATTCTCCTCGAGTCAGTTTTCGGTCGTACTCGTTTTTGTTGAAAGGGCGTTTTCGGCCGGTCTTTCTTCTCGAGTCCGCTTTCGGTCAAACTCGTTTATTCTTCTCGAGTCCACTTTCGGTCGTACTCGTTTGTTGTTGAAAGGGCATTTTCGACCGGTCTTTCTTCTCGAGTCCGCTTTAGGTCGTACTCGTTTATTCTTCTCGAGTCCGCTTTCGGTCGTACTCGTTTATTCTTCTCGAGTCTGCTTTCAGTCGTACTCGTTTGTTGTTGAAAGAGTGTTTTCGGCCGGTCTTTCTTTTCGTGTTCGCTTTTGTTCGTACTCGTTTATTCTTCTCGAGTCCGCTTTCGGTCATACTCGTGTGTTGTTGAAAGAGCGTTTTTGGCCGGTCTTTCTTCTCGAGCCCGCTTTCGGTCGTACTCGTTTGTTATTTTCGAGGACGCTTTCGATCGTACTCGTTTGTTGTTGAAAGTTCATTTTCGGCCGGTCTTTCTTTTCGAGTCCGCTTTCGGTCGTACTCGTTTGATATTGAAAGTCCACTTTCGGTCAGTCTGTCTTCTCGAGTCCGCTTTCGGTCGTACTCGTTGGTTGTTGAAATTCCGTCTTCGGGCAGTCTTTCTTTTCGAGTCCACTTTCGGTCGTACTCGTTTGATGTTGAAGGTCCGTTTTCGGTCGGTTTTTCATTTCGAGTCCGCTTTCGGTCGTACTCGTTGGTTGTTGAAATTTTGTCTCTGGCCGGTCTTTCTTTTCGAGTCCGCTTTCGGTCGTACTCGTTGGTTGTTGAAATTCCGTCTTCGGACGGTCTTTCTTTAAGAGTTCGCTTTCGGTCGTACTCGTTTGATGTTAAAAGTCCGTTTTCGGTCGGTCTTTCTTCTCGAGTCCGCTTTCGGTCGTACTCGTTGGTTGTTGAAATTCCGTCTTCGGTCAGTCTTTCTTTTTGAGTCTGCTTTCGGTCGTACTCGTTTGATGTTGAAAGTCCGTTTTCGGCCGGTCTTTCTTCTCAAGTCCGCTTTCGGTCGTACTCGTTGGTTGTTGAAATTCCGTCTTCGGCCGGTCTTTCTTTTCGAGTCCGCTTTCGGTCGTACTTGTTTATTCTTTTCGAGTCCGCTTTCGGTCGTACTCGTTTGTTGTTGAAATTCCGTCTTTGGCCGGTCTTTCTTTTCGAGTCCGCTTTCGGTCGTAATCGTTGGTTGTTGAAAGTACGTTTCCAGCCGGTATTTCTTTTCGAGTCCGCTTTCGGTCGTACTCGTTTGCTCTTATTTCCCCAGTGGACCCGCCTTCAGTCGGTCTGTCCTCTCGAGTTCGCCTTCGGCCATTCTCATTTTCATTCTATTTTCATTACCCCCACAGGTTGCAAATTTCCAGGTTATTTTGGTATTCAATCTCCGTGTATCCCGATTGTCTGAAAGCCTTTGCTTCCATACCCTCGGATCCAGGAAGTTTGAATAGGGGCAGCTGTAATACACCAAAATTTGCCCTCTTTCTTTTAGCACTAACTGGCTTATGCTTCACTTCATTTGCATCCTCATTTCTGCATTTTGCATGGTTCTTTTGGGCATGGGATCAAGGTATTTTCCAGCAGCTCATGGCGTCAGTAGTTCCAGTATCATTTTCAACAATGTTCAGAGCCAAGCAGATGGTCTTCAAAGTCTTTTCGAGCATTTATTTTACTCATTAGATGATTTGATAATCAGAAGCTCCGACAATCTTTTTTTGATCAGTGATTCAGCACCGGACAATCATTTTCAGCAGTATTCCGAGCGAAAAGGATTTCACAGCATATTTCAAGGGTGTATCAGTGGTGATATCCAAAGGCAAGTTTCAGAGATCTAATGTGGCTCAGGACAGGTGGAATCAGACCATTTTCCAATTTTCCCTCCAAAAGGCTCCAAAATTCAAATTTTGAACTGAGTAACCGGTTATAGCATATCTGCTAACCGGTTACTCCTTAGTTTTTCTGCGCATTTTTTAGTTTTTTGAACTGAGTAACCGGTTAGTATATATGCTGTAACCGGTTACTATGGGCAAAATTTGAAAAATTCTGTTTTCATCATTTGTGATCATGTGCTTGGCATGTGCACGTGTGGGAAGGATCTAGAACTAATATTTTCATCATTTTCCACCTAAAATTCAAATTCCTCCCAACATTTTCCACTCTAATTCCTCATTTCCTTTCCTAATTCACTTTTCACTCCAATTTCCACTCACTTAACCTCACTCCAAACCCAAACTTAACTCCTAACCTAGGGGTTATTTAAATCAATTCATTCCAAACCAAAAAGAAACCTAGATCATTTTTTTCACTCCCAATTTTCAGAATTCTCTCAATTCTCTCCCACTTTTTCATTCTCCATCTCCATTTTCAACCACACTCAAAGCTCTTTTTCAAAGATTAACAAGTTCTTCATTGGAACTTGTTAATTCTTGAGCTAAAACCTCTCATCATCACTACATTTCTACTTTTCAATTTGGATTTTCGTTTGGATCTGGTTCTGAATTTCCAGAAGTGATTTTTGGAAGTGATTTTGGAGTTTTGGTTGCTATTTGCTTGGATCTTCAACTTTTGAGTGCAAGGAGCTTGTGGATCTTGAATTTCTCTACTTGGATTCATCAAATTCTGTTTACAACACTTACCAAAGCAATTCTCAGCTTTGTAGGTTTGTTAATTTCAAATCCATACTCATTTTAGCTTAATTGCAACTTATACAATGTAGATCCATGATTTTTGATGTGTTTTGATACATTTATGTGAATTTGATTGTGGATTGTGGTGATTATTGGATCTAAATGATGTTTGAATACTGTGTTTGAACGTAATTTTCGTGCATAAGTGATTACATGATCATTGGAGTTGTTTGAATAAGTCATTTGCTGCTGAAAAGTGCTTTTGGTGCTGTTTTTTTGAATTCTGTTGCTGTGTAACCGGTTAGCAGTTATGCTGTAACCGGTTAACATGTTGTTTTTTGCGTAATTTCTAGCTGTTTTGAACTGTGTAACCGGTTACAGCATAACTGCTAACCGGTTACCACTGCTGCAGAATGAGATTTTCCTGCATTTTCTTGCTTGTTTGAGATCCTTTGCATGTCTAAACTTCATGGATTAATATGTTGATGATTTATGGATTATTCTTGATCTGTCTCACCCCACATCCTTGCATGAACATGATTCTTCGACACGCGATCTTTGATTTCTCATTGTTAAATGTTCATGTTTGCATTGATGTTTTCTTAATGTGACGAACACTTTGCACACACTCCTTGAGCATGTTAATTGTGAATTATTGCTGGTGTTGCTGGAGTTGTTGTGATGTATATGTGTGCTTGTATCTAACCTCATGAAATGCATATTTGATGCATTCTTTCATGATGTGGTGTATTCTTCCATGATGTTTTCAAGCATTGCTTACTATGGTGTGTGGTGTGATTGTGATCACAATTGATCAAAAAGTGTATGATGTTTGATGTTTGCTCATTATGTCATCATTGAATCATCTTCAAATGTATTGCATGCTGCCTTGTTTCTACTGCTGTCTATGTGCATATGTGATGTTGTATGTGTTGTTGCTTTCTACACCCATTTATGTGCTGAATATGAGCTGTTGAATGCTGTTTGGTGTGTTTACTGGATTTTACTGCTGTGCAGGTGCGGAAGCGCTGTTGTAGCCGCTGTTTGTTTTTTTTCTTTTCCACTCCTTCTCCTCCCTTGAATCTCAAGACTTGTTTAAGTCTTGGATTTACTCCCTTAGGGCTACCTAGTCCAACTTAATTTTCGATTAAGCTTGGAGTAGGATTAGCATTAGGCTTCCCTTTGCATGCTAACTTAGGTAGATGTTTCCACTTTCAAACTCAACTATAGGGCCACCTTTGCATGACAATATTAGGAACATTTAGTTTCCCCTTAGTGTTTTCTTTTCGACTTGAGTCTTCTCTTCTCATCTCATAACAATTCTAAGACACTTAATAAAGGTAACGTGTATTGCTCATGAGCCTTGTATGTGGGAAATGAGGAATGAGGGGGTTCCTCTCATTTTTCTAGAGTGTTTGGTGGACGTTCCATCTTGGAACGATTTGCTAAACATTCGTTCCTACCTCATAGACTTCGGTGCAATGCAAGTTACGAACTAACTTCAATCCACTTCTGTCTAAAAAACATAAAAACAAAAAAACAAATTCAAACTTTTTTATTCTTCGGGATCGTTCAAGTCCAAATCATTTTCAGAAAAGGGCACGTTACTTCAGTCTTGTCGCAAACAGGCATCGACCCTAACTGTCGGACGCAAATCTAACGTCGCTCATAAAAAACACTAACTGACCTCGTTAGGTCGAACTACGACTGCTCTGATTTCCTCTCTCTAGTCCGATTGAGGATACGTAGGCACAAGACGACGATGTCTTGACGAGTAACCTCCCCCTTTTAGTTTGTGTCCGAACTACGTTGACTCTGACTTTCCCATTGCACGAGGGAATACGTAGGCATAGGACGAGCGATGTCCTATCGAGTCACTTATTTTTCTTTTGATCCTCGTTTCTTCGCTCTTTTCCGTTCCTGTTCCTTTCGCTTTTAGTAGCATTGGAGCTCCAGATGATGACACCCTTTGTTCGAGACAGCAAGCGTGGATCCCGTCGAGTACGATGGACGTGTGGGGGGTGCTAATACCTTCCCCTCGAGTAACCGACTCCCTTACCCGTTTCTCTTGGTCGCGAGACCATGCTTTTCCCTTCCCTCTGGTTTACGCAGTGTTTCCTTTCCCTCTTTTGGGATAAATACACATTGCTGGCGACTCTGTTTCTGCGCCACTTTCGCGTTTGCCTGGATGAAAATCCTCGGGAGCGATAGACAGAAGCTCAGAATGTCCAGAATTCAAAGTTGGTAGAAGAATAGCGGTCGTTATGTTTCAATGTAGCCCCTTTCCCTTTAAATTACCATTTTCTAAACTTTGTAATGCTCTATGGGATCACGTGTTTCACTGATTACCATTCTATCAATACAATTTGAGCCCTAGAGCTTTTGTTTGCAATCCTCATTTATTTAATTTACAGAATGACATTTTTAACATAATCAACGATTCTTGAAACAAAACAAAAATGAATTTAACTATCAAATTTTCTTCTACGTTTAAAATAAAGATGGCAATTCTTTTTTACTAACTGAACACAAAAAGAAACATCAATGGCTCCTCCGGGAGTGATCAAACATCAAAATGCAGAATCAAAGTACTCCTTCTAAACCAGTACACTTGAATGAAGGATCAACCATTGCAGATATAATGCCCCATCTGATATCCCCGACGAAGTTCTTACCTCTGAAGACCAATTGATGGTTATTTCACCCCCAGTAGGGTCTACCCCTCCTAAGCAGGAAATTATCACTATCTTGAACCAATGATACTTTTTATCCCCCGCAGTAGCCGAGTATCCCTTCGTGTTCATTCACCAGTCTGTATGTCGTGTCTCTTTTGTCAGCATAAACATACATACATAATGCATAATTGATTCCTATTCATACACATGTTGCATTAATATCACTCTGGTCAAGTTCATCCCCAAGTAATAAAGTCCTCTCACCAATAGGGTTGTCAGTTTTTTCCTCATCTGGAAATGTATCGTCTAAGCAATCTCTCCCCAATTTATTTCTAGATTGGAGACTGTCCTCGACCACTTTGATAACTTGACTCTCTGAGAGGCAAGAAGACATTCGATTGACACCTTTGGAACATCACTCTTCACCATTGAAGATGATATTTTCGCTTTCCCGGATTAAGGAAAATCCCTAGAGAAAGCCTCTCCACTAAAAGACTCTCGTCGATACATCGGTTTTTCTCCCAAGAAATTTGATGTTAATGAAGTCATCAGCACCTCAAAATTAGATCACATCACATGGCATTTCTCCGAGAAAGATCTCGAAGGAAAGTATGATGTAACCTCACCAAGTGAAAAGCGGTATCTCAAGAGACTCGTTTTCCCTAGTAGGATCGACAAATGGCATCTCTAACAGAGAAGTTTGTGCACACCTACAGTTCAGACGAATGGGTTCCCCCAGCAAGTCTGAAATCAAATCTTTTACCATCAAATGGCGTCTCCCCAGTAAAACTCGGCGAGAAGTTTTGTGAAGACCGCTACAAATAGCGTTCCTTGTCAAGAAAGAAACCCGACAAGAAGAAACTGAGACAAGTTCCTTGGCTGAAGACCAGGATCGAGGGGAAGTTTATTTCAGAAGAAACTGAGACCAGTTCTATGGCTGAAGACCAAGATCGAGGGGAAGTTTATATCAAAAAAAAAAATTGAGACCAGTTCCGTGGCTGAAAACCAAGATCGAGGGGAAGTTTATTTCAGAAGAAACTGAGACCAATTCCGTGGCTAAAAACCAGGATCGAGGGGAAGTTTATATCAAAAGAAACTAAGACCAGATATGTGGCTGAAGACCAGGATCGAGGGGAAGTTTTACCCTTTTCTAAGTAACATTGCTTAGCAAAAGAAGATATATGAGCAAACTGCTATTCATAACCACTGTCAAAATTTTGGGTATTCCGATATTTAATCCTCTTGCACACTGAATGTCCGAATATCTCCTCCATTCACACCTTCGGGTCCAAGAAGTTTAAATAGGGGCATCTGTCATACCTCAAATTTTTACCACAAGATTTCCCATCATTGTGAGGATCATCACCACAATATGGATGTACCTTCATGCCTCACCAATCTTCTCAAGGATTGTTCAGCATTCACTACAATCAAGAATTAGGGTTTTGAGCCCTCCCAGAGCACTTAGACAAAGGATCAATCAAGAAATGACATGATCTTCAACTTGTCTAACCTCTGAAACACCCATAAAGGATCCAGTGGTCTCCCATATCAAGAATCAAGCACAATATTGCAACAATACCAAGTGGATCGAGCCTCAAGATCGTCAGTGTCACCAAATTAGGGTTTTAGTCGACCAAGGCCTCCAAATGAAAATTTTCATCTGGGCATGAGTCAATACCCTAAAACATGAGTCAAGAATCTCAAAGGGACCTCATGGACCCAATCATAGAGTCAAAATAGTCTCAGGGGATGCATTCATAAAAAATCAGGAATTAGGGTTTCGTGACCTAATTCACCCCTAAGTTGACTTTTGAGGCAAGACATGAACCAAGACCTCAAGACATGATTTGAGGGCCTCAAATACACCACATTGATCCATTTACAATAATGGATTGATCCAAGAAGCTTGATTCACAAGTTTCAATTAAATCTGGACCACAATTAGGGTTTTGAAGAAAAAGTCAACTGTACCTTTGACTTTGGACCAAGACAAGTTCCCAAACCTTGGAACATTAATCAAGACACCCTAAAACACCTATGTATCCATCCATTAGGTTTGAATTAGGTCAAGAACTTGATTACATAGAGGATCACACGGTTTGGAGTTCATCTGACAAAAAGTCAATTGTGCCCAAAATAAAGTTTGACTTTTTGAAAATTTTCACAAATGTGGTTCCCCTAAGTCAAAAACAATGTTAATGTATGGTTTTGATCATTATCCATCAAGAAAAATTAAGAAAAGTGAGGTCACTTGCAAAAGAGGCAACCATACGAAACTTAAATTTTTCTAAGTTCTAAACAAAATGGATTTGGTACCAACTATGCAAGGCCATAACTCCCAAACCCTAAGGCCTTTTTCTTCCATCCAAAGCTCAAATGAAAGTTCACATGACATACTTCAAAAGTGTCAACTACAAAAGATTCCAAATCCTCATGGATTTTGAGTTATGGATTGATCAAAATCACAAAAACATGAAAATGGCCACTTTTCCAACACTTAGTGAAAATTTTGGGACAGAATCTGTCTTGGTTTTTCACCAACTTTGGGACCATTTTTCATTATGATCCAAGCTAAAACAAGACCATTGTTGGACATCAAAGTTAAAGTATGTCACGAGGGCTTTCCAAAATGTACAAGAACTCATCCTAATTTAACTTGAGTTGGGAGTTACAAGCCTTGAAACATGGCATGAAAACCTGATTTTTCAAGACAGCATGGGGACCAAACTTGTGCCACACGATTTTACCCTTCAAATCTTGTCACTTTGCCAACTTTGTCATCTTCCAAAAACACAAAAGATCTGATGACTCACTTGGTTCATGATCAAAGAGGCAAAGAATTCAACTTGGCATGTGAAAACCATCATGACATGAAACTTAGAATTCAAATTTGGCAAGGTAACATCAATGCAATGAATTGAGGTGTCATGAACCAGATCACAACACTCCAAATCAGTCAAGATTTTAGTCCAAACTCTGAGCATTCAAACCTGCAAAGATTAATGGAGTCAGGATAAGGAGAGTTGACTTGGCACTTTTGAATTATCTAAGTCAATGGCTACAAGCTACTGCCATGATCAGACTCTAAACACTATTGCTTCCAAAACAAACTTCCTCTACTATAAATAGAGGTCATATGTGACTGATCAAACCACCCCAAAACATCTGAAGTCATGTTTTCCTCAAAATCACATTCCAAAAACCAGATATTGCTTCTTCTTGATGTCACTATCGAATTTTCAAATTGAGAGCAAATCCATCAAAACCAATCATGCCAACATCTCACATACATCATATATGAGTGATCCATAACCTCAAAACACATCTGGAACACCAGAATCACAAAGTCACCATTCATTTGCTCATGCTTTTTTCCAAGGTTACAGTTGAGGTACCACAAGGTGATCCAAGTATCTCCAATCAAGGCCAGGCATCTCAACACACTCCATAGGGTATTGTGAAGCTGTCCAAGTCCTAACAACACATCTGTAACATCTCCATCATCAAACTCGATCACCAGCTACAAGAGGTAAGCCCGAAGCCTTCACACTCCATACTACATGCATCATACATGTGTTTTTGAGTTACCATCTTGTTTCCGCATGTATATAGAGTGATAACCCTCAATCAATTGCTATGTATGTGTCGTGTATAGGATTTCATAGTGTTCTTGCAGAAATTAGGATTCTTGAGTTCATCACTTGATTTCTCACTCCACACTTAATATAAATGCAATTAATTTATATGGTTGTAATCCTTGATAAAAAACGAGCAAGTTTCATGTTTACAAAAGTCATTTTCATTGAGTAATCAGAGATATTGAGAGGTTTTTGCAAATCGTCCATGGCGCGGTCACGAGGAAGAAGAAGGTGACCGTTGGCGCCATAATTCAAATTATTTAAATTTTTGAAATTTTGAAATTTTATTTAATTGAATTCAAAAATTAATCTCTCTCTCATTTTTTTATCATTTTTGATCGGTTCTTTTTTTAAAAAGTCACAAAAATGTTAATTTAATTTATTTTACAAAAAAATCAAATTTATATTATTTATTTAATATACTTAGAATTTTTGTATTTAATTTAATTTTATTTGTTTTTAAACATTTTTAAATGAAATTCTCACCTTGATTTTTCCACTTCAAATGAATTTCAAGCTTTTATGTAATTAAACATGATTTTTCAAATAAGTTTTCAAAGTTTACAATTTGTTTTTGAATATATTTGATATTTTATATAATTTATTATTTAATTTTCTTTGAAAAATTACACTTTATTTAAAATGAGGGTTTTTCTCTTGATTTTAAAATTTTAAAATTTCATTTTGAAACATTTTTGGGCCTTTTGGTAGAGTGTAAGTCCAATCCCTTTGTAAATAAACCATTTTTGGGCCTCAGCCATTGTATAAGTCCCGATACGATTTTAAAAATCTCGGCGTGATCGCCGTTTTCAAAGTAATTTTCATCTGGGCCTCCCCTTGTGTTGTAAGTCCAATTTTTCTTCTTTTTCAAACACTTTTGGGCCACTAATAGAGTGTAAGACCCATCCGTTGTCACATAAATAAATTTTGGGCTACAGTCACTGAATAAGTTCCACTGTGTTTTCCGAAACCATGGCGCGATCGTCGCGTGTTAAACATAAATAATCTGGGCCTCCCTTTGGTTGTAAGTCTCATCTTTCTTCTTTTTTTAAAACACTTTTGGGCTTCTTGATAGAGTGTAAGTCCTATCCCTTTGTAAATAAACCTTTTGGGCCTCAGTCATTGTATAAGTCCCGATACGATCTCGGCACGATCGCCGTTTTCAAAACAAAATTCAAATGGGCATCTCCTTGAGTTGTAAGCCCCATCTCTTGTATAAAAATAAACTTTTAGGCCTCTAATAGAGTGTAAGACCCAACCCCCTTTGTACATAAGTAATTTGGTCCTCAGTCATTGTATAAGTCCTAATACAATTTTCAAAATAATGGTGCGATCACTGTTTTTCATCTGGGCCTCTCTTTGAGTATAAGCCCCAAACTTCCTTTTAAAACAACTATCTTCTTTTATTTAAATTCAAAGTTTTATAAAAAAATTCTTCAATTTCTTGAATAACTAACCTTGCAACTGTAGTTACTATGCTTGGGCTTGCACAACTATAATTCCACTATCTTTTCAATATATACTTGTTTATATATTTAATATGTATATGTATATGCTTGTATATACTTGCTTAGAGTTTTCCCCAACAATTAGGTCTAGGTCTAGATCAAACCAGTGGTTACTCTTTCAATACAGTCAAAACTAGTTCCCCATAGGAAATTCCAGATATAGTCTTGCCTCCTCTTGGGCTTATACAATATGGAACAGAGCAAGGCATTATTCCCTGTGAAACTTTTCTCAAGACTGTCCTAATTTAGAAATATATATGTATAAGAAATTCATTTCCCCAAAGAGGACTAATTCCCGGTGAAACCTCTTTTGAATTTCTTCAAACCTTAGATTTGTTCTGCAAAGAAAGGACTTATTCCCGGTGAAACCCTTCTGGATCTTTTCTTAGGTTTGGACCTACAGGCTTCCGAAAAGCATCCCCAGCCTCCTCTTGGGCTTTGTACAAGGACCCACAAGCTTCTTAGAAGTTCTCAGCCTCTTCTTGGTCTTAGTACAAGGACCCAAAGGTGTAACGCTCCGAATTTAATTAATTATTTAATTAAATTAATTAAGGATTTAATTATTGGAATTTGTCGGTATTATTCTAAGAGGAGAAATTGGATTATTATGTTGTTTGAGTTGTTCAGTGGATAGTCGAGTAATTAGTCGGTTTAATTGGAGAAATAATATTAGAAATAATATTATTATTTATGTGGGCTTATTTTAAATGGTAGTATGAAGTAATAATGGAGGTGTAAGAATTAGGCCCAATAGATTAAATAATACTGTTATTATTATTATTATGAATTAGTGAAATAAGGGTTTTGTAAAAGAGAAGAAGGAAGTTGCAGTACATAGAAGTAATAGAGAAAAGAAATAAGGGTTTTGTGTGGAGAAAAGAAATAGGCAGTACGAAGGAAAAAGGAAAAGAAAAAAAAGATGTCGTACGTGGAGAAGTTGCAGAGCACATGTTTGAAGCTATGGTGAACAAGGATTCAACAGGTGGGTTAGAGCGGTCTCCAATCCAAGGTAAGGGTGGGGTTCTAACTCTATAACTGGGTTTATGATAAATCGTATGTGGGGTTAGGTTGTGCGAAAGTGCCATGGATTGATTGTTGTTTTATGTGATGTGTTGGTTTAGTAAATCGATTGATTTTAATGGTTGTTGCTGTGTTGGTTCTTGCTGCAAATATTGGTTGAATAAGTTGTTGTTGTTACCTCTGAAAATATGCTACTATCATGAAATTATGATTGTCCTATGTTGATGGAGATATAGTTGTTATCTTGCTGGATATATGTGGGGTTGATCTGAAATTGTTAGTCAAAGGAATTATGAGGAAATGCAAGAAAAATTCTGAAGGAAACAAAACTGGAACGAAGGGGGACGGACGGAGCAAGCCCTGCCGAGCGGCAGGCATGAAGTAGGAAGGGGGTGCCGATCGGCACACCCCATGTGACAGTCGGCATGGGCATTGTTTTATGTTTTGTTTGGTTGCACTGTAGCAGAGTTACGTAGGAATTATATAATTGATGCTTTATACTTATGGTTTACATTAAATATATATATATATATATATATATATATATATATATATATATATATATATATATAACCTATGAATGTAATAATGACTTACTAATTACTAGACATGATTAGTTAGTAGATAATTGTTAGTGATGGATTAGCATTATAGTAATAAACCAGTAGAGTTAATTGTAACAGGTAGTGTCTATGTAATTTAGCTTAAGCATGTAGTATATATATATTGCTTAGTGTAAGAATATATATTATACAATTATTGGAACCAATTAACAGAAATCAAGTAGTAATATATCTGACAGGAATGGTAGTAGCAGTAGGTTTAGAGAACCTTCAGTAGCAAGCTTAATCTAGAGAAGTAGAAGCAATTGTTAGTTTAAGAAACTAATGAATCAACAAGTTAGTAACCGACAGAATACAATAGTATATTACTAGTAGCAGAAAATATTTAGTAGCATGAGGTAATAAGTTGTAACAGAGCTGGTATTTAAAGTAGCAGAAAACCATAGTGTTGATACATATAATTAAGAGTAATAGTGTATACTTATTTGAATTAATTAATTGAATTAAGTTAGTATATCTATGCATGTTTAGCAGAGCAGTCTTCTACCTATAATTAAATAGCAGTATAATTAAAGTAGCAGTAGAGATGAAGCAATGGAATGAACAATATAATTTAGCAGTGTGCATTGATTTGGCAGAGTAAAAATATATAGCTCAGACAAGTACCAAATTTGCAGAGTATGTATGGGTACGTAACAGAGGTGATTATAATAAGTGGCATACTGAATATATATGTAACAGAGTCATAATAATGGTAGCTCATTAAAGAAGGATAGTAGGATTAATTTAGTAGCAGGTTAGTTACGTGGCAGAGCTAGTATTATATAGCAGAACCGATATTAATAGTGTAGTATTAATTTATCAGAGGCATAATAAGTACTTTAGTAGAGTAGAAAATATTAGTATTTGTAGCCGATAGTTAATTAACCGGTTTTAGTAGAATTGTCCGAAACAATTACGGATCGTTGTTGTATATTTTGTTGATGTTGAATTATTGTTGTTAACATGTCGTTGTTGATAAGTTGTTGTTGATGTGTTGTATTTTTGTAAGTTGCCATCGAATTGTTGTTGTTGAGTTGTTATTGTTGAGTTGCTGTTGAAATGTAGTCGTTATGTCGTTGTTAAGATGTTGATACCAAGTTGTAGGCCTATGGCCAGTGTTGAATTTGCTGCGAAGTTGCTGTTGAATTGATATCAAGTTGTAGGCCTATGGCCAACGTTGTTGTTGTTGTTTTTGTTGTGATGTCGCATTCATCAAGTCACATACATTTGCATTTTTACGTTGGCCTGGATTGGAAAATTTTTATGTTGGCCTGGATTGGCACATTTTTACGTTGGCCTTGATTGACATATTTTTACGTTGGCCTGGATTGGCATATCTTTACGTTGGGAGGTTTGCTCCGTATTTTTACGTTGGGAGTTCTGCTCCAATGGTACCACATGCATGTGCATTGTATGAGTCGCATTTCGTGTTGCATATTGAGTTGTTGTGATGATATATTCATTGATGTTTTATGTTGTTGATTTGTTGTGACAGGTACTGTCTGAAAACGGTGAAATAGTTGTTATTTCGTGTTGAGGATTTTGTTGTGATAATTCTGGTTTGAAAGTTATGAAATGGTGGTTTTTATATGATCTGATCTAACATATTGTTTATCATACACTTTATTATATTGTTAGATATCTCACCCCTTCTGCTGATATTTCCCCTACCATGGGAAATGGGCAGGTACTCAAGATTTGCAGTGGAAGTTCGAATTAGCGTTATGAAGTCTTTACGTGGCTTTATAGCAAGACAAGAGGGTCTTGCTCTGATACGTAACACTCGAGGGGGATGAACGACTGTTGTTTTATTGTTGTTGTTACTTTAGTTGTTGAATTTTAAGTTGATGTCATGGAATACTTGTTGTGTTGAAGTTGATTCAGTTGAACAAAAGATGTTATGTCATTTGAGTTAAAAATAGTGATTCCGCTGTTTAGTTAATAAAAGCTATTTTATTTTAAAGACTATACTTTGTTGTTATCGGTTCATCTGAGCTCTATGTGTTATGCATCTGTTATACATGCGAGTAAATGAAGTTGTTTTTAAGAAGTAAGTGTAACATCTCATGTGTATGTTGAAATTTTGAAACTCTGATTTTATTATTATCCGCCGGGTAGAAATGGGGTGTTACAAAAGGCCTCCTACAGGTATATGACAGAACTTAGTCATCTCTACTAGTTCAATCCTCCGGAGAGTCAGAATTCCAAAACATCTAACCATTCTAGGGTTGTTTCTCATCCCTTAAAACCTCAGCCTCCTCTCGGGCATCATACAAAGATCATTCTCCAATTAAGAATCAACCTCTTCATACCAGTAGACTTGGAAAGTCTCATCTCCTCTTGGATCTCAAAGAAACCCTTAGGTTTCCTAAGAAAACAGGAAAAACCCTGATCATTCCCTAAATCTCCAGCAGAGTTTGAAACCTCCATAGGTTTTTATACTCAGAGTTTAAACATTTACCATCAATAAAACCTTAACAGGAACAGAGCCTCAGGGTATCTGATATTTCAACTCTTCTTCAATCCTCAGCAATAGTTGATTCCCCAATTTGGACCTGTCTCAGGATCCCAATCATCCTCAGCATAAGCCAGCCTCGTCTTAGGCTTCATATAAGAATTTCCCCAGCCAGCCTCCTCTTAGGCTTTGTATAATGATTTTTCCTCAAGAGATTTAACCTCAATCTTGGGCTTTGTACAAGACAGACAAAACCTCTCCCCAGTGGACTCAATTTCTTTTAGCCTCAATCTTGGGCTTTATACAAGACAAACAAAATATTCCCCGGAAGAGTCAACCTCTTGTTAGCCTCAATCTTAGGCTTTGTACAAGACTGTAGCGCGATTTTTGTGGTTTCGAATCACTATCGCTTTGGTACTACAGTTCGATTCATTTTTTATCCTGCGAAGGTGATTAAGGAAGGGAAATAGATGTCTCCAATTAACCCTGCTTGCATACTGAGGTTAAACAGTCAAAACTGTTAGTTTACAGATGCTATCAAAAGGGGGGATATCTTAGGTTATTTCATTTAAGAACGAAGTGTCGTGACTGTACAGGAGGATTTTTGTAAGGTACTAGGTCTGATGCTTTTTTATTGATGTATGGAGGTACTAGATTTTGAGTTTTTGATTAGTATGCTCGCTAAGATTGCGCAATCTTATGCCTACGTATTCCCGTTTAACGAAACAGGAAAATCAGAGCGATTGTAGTTCCTCCTATTCTATGGGAGGAAAGAGATGTTTTGGTGTCTTGTTCAAAGACCAAGATTGAAGCTAAAGGTGATTTGTATCTTGTTCAAAGCCCAAGATGAGAAGCTAAAGGGTTTTTACTAAAAGGGAATTTATCATCTCTAAAGAGGAATTGTTGATGTTTGTATGTTGTGAGCAAAGCACAAATTTGATGCTAAAAGGTTTATTGACTCAACCGGGGATTTCTTTATTCAAAGCCTAAGAGGAGGCTAGAAGTTTGACTTTTCCGGGGAAACTGTTCTTTCTGTCTTGTACAAAGCCCAAGATTGAGGCTAAAAGGTATTTTGGCTCCGTTGGGGAGAATGTATCTTGTATAAAGCACAAGATGGAGGCTGAAATGGTTTGACTCAACAAGAGAGTACTTTTATCTATCCTATATTAAGCCCAAAATAAAGGCTAAAAAAGGTTGACTCAACAAGAGAGTCTTGGACAGGTGATTGACTCAACAAGAGAGTCTGAAGGTTGATTGACTCAACAAGAAAGTATTTTATACTTAACAAGAGAGTGATTAGTTATCTCATACAAAGCCCGAGATTGAGGCTAAAAGGAGATTGACTCAACAAGAGAGTCTTTTATACTTAACAAGAGAGTGTTTTTGCTGTCTTGTATGAAGCTCGAGATTGAGGCTAAAAGGAGATTGACTCAATAAGAGAGTCTTCTATACTCAACAAGAGAGTGTTTTTATATGTCTTGTACAAAGCCCAAGACGGAGGCTAAAAGTGGTTGATTCAACAAGAGAGTCTGAAAAGGTTAGCTCCGCTGGGGAGAATCATTTGTACAAAGCCCAAGAGGAGGCTGACTTACTGCTGAGGATTATTAAGATCCTGAAGCGGGTTCAATTGTGGGGAACTCTCATAAGAGAGACCTGGTTTCTGCTGGAGATTGATCCAGAGTGATCGGTGTTTTTTCCTATGTTTGAAAGGAACTTGAGAATGTCTTTGAGACTCAAGAGTTTTAGACTATCCAAGTCTAGAGTTTTATCTTTTGTACAATGCCTAAGAGGAGGCGCGGGCATTAAGGGATGAGTATCAACCCTACAATGGCTGAAGTTTTGACGCGGGAAAGACTGCTCTAGCTAAGGATGACTAAGTTCTGTCTTATACCTTTAAGAGGTCGTCAGGGTCCTTGTATTAAGCCCAAGAGAAGGCATGAGAACTTCTAAGAAGCCGAAGGGTCCTTGTACAATGCCCAAGATGAGGTAGGGATGCTTTTAAGAAGCCTGTGGGTCCCTAAACCAAGAGAACTTTAAGAAATGCAATTCACAAGGAAGAGATCATTCCAGGAAAGTTCGAGAATTTGGAAGAAACTCAAGAGATGCCATTCACGGAGAAAAGATCATCTCTGGGAAGTTAGAGTTTCTTTGACAATTTCTAAGGGTGACAGTCTGAGAAAAGGTTCACCGAGAATACTTCCTTTCTCTTTGTTCCATATTGTTTAACCCCAAGAGGAGGGAAGACTGTATCTGGAATCCTACGGGGGATCTAGTTCTGTTTGTATTCGAGAGTGACAAATAGGCTTTACCTAGTGCTTTAGACGTAGTTGCCGGGGAAACTCTAAATAACTATACTAGTATTACACAGTGGATATGTGACAAGTATATAAAAGGATATGAAAGAAGACTTATAGTGAAACAGCCCCACAATACCGTTATATACATATGAAAGCGGTAAATGAAAGCGGATAAACACTTACCCGTTGTAGAGCTTCCATGTTGTTTTGTTAGTTGTTCAACAAAGAAATTAAAGAAAGTTTTGATAACAATATATATTTGAATTCAAAATCAAAGGAGAAAGTGCTTTGAAAAGATTGTTGGGGCTTACAGCTCAAGGAGAGGCCCAAGTTTTAACGATGATCACACCGTTGTCTTAAAGACCGTATCGGGACTTATACAACGACTGAGCCCCAAAAAGTTTTTATGTACACGGGGATGGGTCTTACATTCTATTAGAGGCCCAAAGATTTATTTTTGTACAATAGATGGGACTTACAACTCAAGGAGAAGCCCAGGGTTATTTGTTAAAAAGGCGACGATCGCGCCGAACGTTTGAAATTATACAGAGGGACTTATACAATATGTGAGGCCCAAAAAGGTATTATTTACAAAGGGGTTGGGTCTTACACTATATTAGAGGCCCAAATATATTTAAAGAAAATAAATGGGGCTTATAACACGAGGGTAGGCCCAGATGATTTGATTTTTAAACTGGCGATTGCGCCGAGATTTTTCTTTTAACGCAGAGGGACTTATACAATATCTGAGGCCCAAAATTGTTTTGGTTAAAAGGGGATTGGGTCTTACACTCTATTAGAGGCCCAAAGAGTTTGAAAATGAATAAATATGGGTCTTATAGCTCAAGGCGATCGTGCCGAACTTTTTGACGGTATCGGGACTTATACAATACACTGAGGCCCAAAATATTTTGGTTTTCAAGAGGGGTTGGGTCTTACACTCTATTAGAGGCCCATGAGTGTTTGAAAATGATTGATGAGGGTTGAATTAATCAAAACCCTAGTTTTGTTTGAAAAAGGAGTTAATTTTGTTAAAAAATTAATAAAAAGTATTGAAAACATGTGAAAAATGAGTGGTGATCTTGGATCAATGCTTCAAAAATCATGTTTATATTCACAAAATGATTGGAAACAAATTAAATTTGGAAAATCAAGGAGGAAAAAATATTTTAAATGTAAAAAACAAATAAAAGATTAATTCATTGCAAAAATATCAAGTATATGTAATAAATAATATATTTGGGAATTTTTGGCAAAATAAAATATTTTAACATTTTTTTGAATTATTAAAAAAAGAATTAACTCAAAATCATTTAAACGCAGAGATAAATTAATTTTTGAATCAATTAAATAAAATCACAAAATTCAAATATTCAAATTTGTGAAAAAGGGGCCAAGAACATGGGCAAAGAACACGCACGAAGGGAGTTTTGCTCAGATTTAGATTTTTTATTCAATCTCACTGAATGCTTGATGAAATCACACAATCCACATATCAATATGCTCGCTTTCACCTCACGATCATGTCTATGGTCTTTAATTTCATTTATTTTAAGCATGGAATAAGAAATCAAGACAAAACCTCAAGAACCCTAAAATTTGCATGAAGGCTAAGAATTTTGATACACGATTCAAACAAAGCAATTAATTGAGGGGAAATATTCTATGCATGATTATGAACATTTGGCAAAAGTATTATGCGAGGAAATATGCACAGATTAAGAGATGACTAAGTTTAGGCTTACTTGAAGGTCGTGACAGCAAGAGCAATGTGATTTTTGAGTTGGAGGTGTTACAGATGAGTTGTGATGATCTGAACAGCTTCCCTACACCATATGGAGTGTGTTTGAATGCTTGGACTTGATTGGAAATGGCTGGATCACTTCATGGCATCTCAATTGTAACTTGGTTAAAAACATGAGCAACTGGCTAGTGATTCTGAGAAATCAGTGTTACAGTTGTGTGTTTAGTGTTTGATTAGCTGACATATGATGTTTATGAGGTGTTAGAGAAATTGGTTTGAGTGGAATTGCTCTCTACTGAAAAATTCGATAATGACTTGCTAAGAAAGGCATTTTTGAGAGTGAGAAGATGATTTTGAGAAAGGCAAGTGTTGTAGGCCTTTGGTGTACTTAAACTGACCACAAATGAGCTCTATTTATAGTAGAGCAAGTTTGTTTTATAAGCAATAGTGAATGGCAACTGCAGCAGCTCATTGTCCAATTGCATCACTTTGGAATCTTAAGTCTCCTCTAGCCATTGACTAGAGGTTAGAGCACAGGCCTTTGGTTCCCTAGTTCAGAGTTCATCCTTGACTCATTCAGTTGGAAAAGGCTCAGTTCATGCCACCTTGGTGCATCCATTGAATGCTCCAAAACAAAATTGGAGTCTTGTCCCCCTTTTAGGCATTTTAGGTTTGGCATGCTACTTTTAGTTCCAAAGACTTGGGAGGCTTATGGATTAGTGTTTGTTCCTCCTTGGTCTCCCCCTTAGGTGTTCAGATGGATAAACTTGTTTGTCATTTGAACAATTTGATCAAATCGTGCAAAATGCACAAATCTGCCTTTCATGACAGTTGCAGCAAGGCATATTGCCATTGTCATAACTCTTAACTCAAATGGGATTTGATGGAGTTTTTGGCCATTTTGGAAATCTCTCATATGATACAACATGTGGGTGATCATAGTTTGTCTTGAAACTTTTTGGATCTAAGTGAAAAATGCCCTTACATTTTGAAAAAAGTGAAACAGATTTTGACTTAGTGAAAATTTCACTAAGTGTTGGAAAAAGTGGCATTTTCATGTTTTTGTCATTTTGGTCACTCCATAACTAAAAATCCATGAAGAATTGGAGTGAGGTGTAGTTAACACTTTTAAAGTATGCCATGAGAGCTACAAATCCATCTTTGGATCAGCCAAAATGGTTGCTTGGATCTCAAGTTATGATCCTTGGAAGTTGGTACCCTAGCCACTTTGTTCCATAACTTAGAAAATTTCTAAGTTTTTTATGGTTACCCCTTTTATAAGTTATCCCACTTTCTTTGATTTTTCTTGATGAATGATGATTCCAATCACATATTATCATCATTTTAGGGTTAGGGAACCATAATTGATCAAAAAATCAAAAAGTCAAACTTTGACTTTTGGGCACAGTTGACTTTTTATCAGACGAATTCCAAACTGTGCGATCCTCTATGAAATCAAGTCCTTGACCTAAATAAAACTTGATGGATTGATTGCATAGGTGTTATAGGGTGTATTGAATCATGTCCCATGGTTTGGTAGCATGTCCTGGTCAAAAGTCAAAGGCACAATTGACTTTTTCCGCGAAACCCTAACAGTGGTTCTGATGAACTTGAAACTTGTGAATCAAGCTTCTTGGATCAATCCATTGTTGCAAATGGATCAATGTAGTGTATTAGGGTCCCTCAAATCATGTCTTGAGGTCTTGGCTCAGGTTTTGTCCCAAAAGTCAACTTAGGGGTGTATTAGGTCAAGAAACCCTAATTCCTGGTTTTTTATCAATGCATCCCCTGCGGCTAAATTGACTTGATGATTGGGTTTATGAGGTCCCTTAGAGTATTTTGGGTTATGCTTTGAAGCATTGGCTCATGCCCAAAGTAAAATTTCCATCTAGAGGCCCTGGTCGACCAAAACCCTAATTTGGTGACACTGGCGATTTTGAGGCTTTATCCACTTGGAATGTTGCAACCTTGTACTTGATTCTTGATGTGGGAGTCCTCTTTATCCATTGTGGATGTTTGAGAGGCTATAAAAGTTGAAGATCATGTCATTTATTGATTGATCCTTTGCCTAAGAGCTCTGAGGGGGCTTGAAACCCTAAGTTTGATTGTAGTGGATGCTCACCCATCTTTGGGGAGACTAATGAGGTATGATGGTCCATCCATATTGTGATGATGATTTTCACAATGATGGGAAATATTAGTGGTCAAAATTTGGGGTATAACAGATGCCCCTATTTAATCTTCTTGGACCCGAAGGTGTGAAGGGCGAAGGTATTCGGGCATTCGGGGGGTGCAAGAGGATTAAATATCGGAATACCCAAAATTTTGATGGTGGTTATGAATGGAAGCTTGCCCACCCATCTTCTTTCGCTAAGCAATGATGCTTAGAAAAGGTAGAAACTTCCCCTCGATCCTAGTTTCCTACCAAGAAACTGGTCTCAGTTTCTGAAATAAACTTCCCCTCGATCCTGGTTTCCAACCAAGGAATTGGTCTCAGTTTTTGATATAAACTTCCCCTTGATCTTGGTTTCCTACCAAGGAACTGGTCTCAGTTTCTTTTGTAAACTTCCCCCTCGATCCTGGTTTTCTACCAAGGAACTGGTCTCAGTTTCTTTTGTCAATAAACTTTTTTGACAAGGGACGCTGTTCGTAGCGGTTTTCCTCAAACTTCTCACCAATTTTTTTTTCCTAGGGGAGATGCCATTTGACGGAAAAAGTTTTTAATGTCAGACTTGCTGGGGAAACCCATTCGTCTGAGTTGTAGAGGTGCACAAACTTCTCTGTTAGGAGACGCCATTTCTCGACTCTACTGGGGAAAACGAGTCTCTTGAGAGACTGTTTTCTGCTTGGGGATATTACATCATACTTTTCCTCGAGATCTTCTCGAAGAAATGCCATGTGATGGAATCCAATTTTGAGGTGCTGATGACCTTATTGTCAGCGAATCTTTCGGAGAAAACTATTGTATTGTCGAATTTTTGATTAAGAGGCTTTCTTTGGGGATCTTCCTCAATCCGGGAAAGTGAAAATATCATCTTCAATGGTGAAGAGTGACGTTTGTCGAAAGCTCTCTTGCTTTTCAGAGGTTCAAGTTATCAAAGTGGTCAAAGAACCACCTTCAATCCATAAATAAACTGGAGGAGAGGTTGTTCCGACACGATGTTTCCTGACAAGGAAAGAACTGACAACTCAATGGACAAGAGGACTTTTATTACTAGGGGGTAAGACCGACTAGCGTGGTAGTGATGCAATATGAACATGTATGAATCAATAATGCATGATGTATGTATGTATATACTGACAAAACTGACACGACATACAGACTAATAGATGAACACGACTGGATACTCGGCCACTGCGGGGGATGAAGAGGTACCACTGGGTTCAAAATAGCAATTCTTCCTTGCTTAGGAGAGAGAGTCCCTGTGGGGAACAAGGTTAGTCGGGCTTAGGAGATAAGAACTCTGCCGAGGGGTGTCAGATGGAGCATTCGCATCTGACACAACTGATCCTTCATTCAGGTGCAGTGGTTTAGAAGGAGTACCTTGATTCTGCACTTTGAGGTTCAATTACTTCTGGAGAAACGATCGATGTTCTTTCGATGTTCAACAGTCAAAAGAAATTGCTATCTTTGTTTTAAAAGCAGAAAAATTTGACAAGTAAAATTCATTTTTATTTTTTTTCAAGAATCGTTAATCATGTTAAAACTTCGTTCTGTAAAGATAAAAGAAATAAGAATTGCAAACAAAAGCACAAGGGCTCAAATTTTATTGATAGGATGGGAATCGGTCAAGCGCGTGATTCCATGGAGTATTTACAAAGTTAGAAAATGGTAATTTAAGGGAAAAGGGCTACCTTCTACCAACTTTGAATTCTGGACATCCTGAGCTTCTGTCGAAGATGACCTTGACTGAAGTTTTCCTGACCGATGGCATTACTGCTGCTGGGGGATTTCCCCCTTTGTTGGATGTAGTTACTTGCCATGAATCCCTAATTTTTGCCTGGATTGTACTTTGAGGTTTCCAATCCATCGGGATGATTTTTGCTTATGTCTCTAATTTTTTCCTGGACCGCCCTTTCGGGTTTTCAATCCACCAAGATGATTTATTTTATTTTATTTAGGCGAAGTATTTCTTGACTACATCAACATTTGTAGGGTTGGAAAATTCCTCTCCGTCCATGGTTGCGAGTCTCAAGGCGCCGCCTGAGAAGGCTTTCTTGACCACATAGGGGTCGTCAAAATTCAGGGTCCATTTGCCCCGGGAATCAGTGAGAAATGATTGTATCTTCTTGAGCACGAGGTCTCCTTTTCTGAAGAGGCGGGGTCGGACCTTTTTGTCAAATGCCTTCTTCATTCTTTGCTGATACAACTAACCATGGCATAGTTCCGTTATTCACTTTTCTTTGATCAGATTCAGTTCATCTATCAACTTTGACACCACTCAGCCTCTGTTAGCTCATCTTCCATCAATACCTGGATTGATGGGACCTCTACTTCTATGGGGAGCACTGCTTCCATGCCATATACTAGAGAGAAAGGGGTTGCCCTTGTTGAAGTGCGGACAGATGTGCGATAACTGTGAAGAGCAAAAGGTAGCATTTCATGCCAGTTTTTGTAGGTTACAACCATCTTCTGAACGATCCTCTTGATGTTCTTGTTAGCCGTTTTTACCGCTCCATTCATCTTTGGTCGGTAGGGCGATGAGTTATGGTGTTCGATCTTGAACTCAACGCACAACTCCTTCATCATTTTGTTGTTCAAGTTAGATCCATTATCAGTAATGATCTGGCTTGGAACACCATAACGGCATATGAGATTGTTCTTGATAAATCGGATCACCACTTGTCAGGTTACATTGGCGTATGGCGTTGCTTCGACCCATTTGGTGAAGTAATCAATGCCTACCAGGATGAACCGATGTCCGTTTGAAGCTTTGGGTTCAATCATGCCAATCATGTCGATTCCCCATATGGAAAAAGGCCATGGGGATGAAAGAATTTTGAGATGCGTTGTTGGTACATGGATTTTATCTGAGTATATCTGACACTTGTGACACCTTCTCATGTACTTGTAGCAGTCAAATTCCATGGTCAACTAGTAGTACCCTGCTCTTAGGA
Source organism: Lathyrus tuberosus (assembly GCA_022829125.1). Lineage (NCBI taxonomy): Eukaryota > Viridiplantae > Streptophyta > Magnoliopsida > Fabales > Fabaceae > Lathyrus > Lathyrus tuberosus. The sequence continues at coordinate 579,667 of JALAZF010000357.1, forward strand.
TTTTTCTCGCCATTGTGTGTCCGTTGGCATGAGTGCCAAAAGATCCTTCGTGAATTTCTTTTATCAGCATGTTTGCTTCTGATCTACCTATGCATCGGATCAAGACCATGTCAAAGTTTCTCTTATATAGTGTATCACCGCTCAGGAAGAAGCTGCCAGCCTGTCTTCTGAGGGTTTTTCTATCCTTTCTGGATTCCCCAGGTGGGTACTCCTGTTTCTGAAGGAAGCATTTGATATCGTGATACCAAGGTTTTTCGTCTATGACCGCTTCAATCGCGAAGATGTAAACGTGCCTTTCTAGACGCATTATGTCAATCTTAGGTATGTCATTCCATTGACCTACACTAATCATGGAGGAGAGAGTGGTTAATGCATCAGCCATGTGATTCTCTTCACGAGGGTTATGGTGAAACTCGATTCTTTTGAAAAATGGTAACAACCTTCTTGCGTAGTCTTTGTAAGGAATCAATCCTGATTGGTATGTGTTCCAATCTCCTTTGATCTGATTGATAACCAGGGCTGAGTCGCCATATACATCCAACTTTTTGATCCTTAAGTTGATCGCTTCTTCGAGACCCATGATGCAAGCTTCGTATTCGGCCTCGTTGTTTGTACACTTGAATGTCAATCTGGCAGTGAAAGGAATGTGGGTACCCTGAGGTGTTATGATGATTGCCCCAATTCCATTTCCGTAATGATTGACAGCTCCGTCAAAGATTAGTCCCCATTGGGAACCTGGTTCTGGCCCTTCACTGGGTAGCGGTTCATCACAATCTTTCATTTTCAAATACATGACATCTTCGTCTGGGAAGTCAAATCCGACCGATTCCTGATCGTCAATCGGCTGATGAGTCAAATGATTGGCTAAAACACTTCCCTTAACGGCTTTCTGAGCGTGGTACTCGATGTCGTATTCTGATAACAACGTCTGCCAACGGGCCATCCTTCCTGTGAGAGTAGGCTTTTCAAATATGTACTTGATCGGATCCATTTCAGAGATTAACCAAGTAGTGTGTCAAATCATGTACTGGCGAAGATGTTTGACTACCCAAGCCAGAGCACAGCAAGTTTTCTCAAGCATAGTGTACCGAGTCTCGCAGTCGGTGAATTTCTTGCTTAAATTATAGATGGCAGACTCCTTCCTTTTTGTTTCGTCTTGTTGACCAAGCACGCAACCCATGGAGTCTTCCAAGACTGTTAAGTAAATGATCAGTGGACTTCCTTCCACTGGAGGTGATAGAATCGACTGGTTCAACAGGTATTCCTTGATACTGTCGAAGGCGGTTTGGCAGTCTTTTGTCCAAAAGAAGTCTTGATTCTTTTTTGAGTAATTTGAAGATCGGTGCGCATGTTGCGGTCATGAGGAATATAAATCTGGAGATGTAGTTCAAACGTCCCAGGAACCCCCTGACTTGTTTTTCAGTCTGCGGAGAAGGCATTTCTTGAATGGCCTTGAACTTGTCAGGATCAACCTTAATTCCTTTCTGACTGGCGATGAACCCTAGTAGTTTTCCTGAGCAGACACCGAAGGTGCACTTGGTTGGATTCAAGCGGAGTTTATACTTCCTCAACCGCTCAAATAGTTTTGGCAGGTGGGTCACATGCTCCTCTTCTGTTTTAGATTTTGCAATCATATCATCGACATATACCTCTATTTCTTTGTGTATCATGTCATGAAAAAGGGTAGTCATGGCCCTTTGATAGGTTGCCCCGGTGTTCTTCAAACCGAACGACATTACCTTGTAACAAAAGGTGCCTCATGGGGTGATGAAGGAAGTTTTCTCCATATCTTTCGGCACCATTTTTATCTGATTATAGCCCGAGAATCCATCCATAAAGGAGAAGACTTTGAACTTTGCCGTACTGTCTACCAGCATGTCTATGTGCGGTAAGGGAAAGTCATCCTTTGGACTGGCTTTGTTCAGATCCCTGTAGTCTACACACATTCTGACCTTTCCTTCCTTTTTCGGAATTGGTACTATGTTGGCTAGCCATTGAGGATATTCTGATGTGGTGAGGAAACCTGCGTCAATCTGTTCTATACTTCCTCTTTGATTTTGATGGCCATATCTGGGTGAGTCCATCTCAACCTCTGTTTTACTAGCGGGCATTCAGATCTCAATAGTAGATGATGTTCCACGATGCTGTTATCCAACCCTGGCATGTCCTGGTAGGACCAAGCGAATACATCGGGAAACTCTTTAAGAAGCTTTATCAAACTTTCTTTGATAGTCGGACTGAGTAGGGCCCCAATCTTGACTTCTTTTCTCTCCTCTTCTGAACCCAAGTTGACCGTTTCCAACGACTCTTTGTGAGGTTTAATGGACCTTTCCTCTTGTCTGAGTAATCGGGAGATCTCTTCTGGAATTTCTTCATCTTCTTCTTCTTCATCCTCAAATACCGGGAATTCAAAGTTGGGCGAAGGCATTGGATCGTATGTTTCAATGGGGTTTAAAACAAGCAATCTGCATGACGTGATGATTATTTTTAGAAGAGATAGAGTGAAATGCAAGAGTGTGTGCAGTGTAAATTTTTGAACAATGCTTGTTTTTGTTATTTGTTGTTTTTTAGGATTACCATTTTCTGAAAAAGCGAAAAGAGAAAACAACAATTAATGCGGGAATTACAGAATGACGTTATTTTATTTATGAACTTGTCGATTCTTGAAACTACAGCCCTATAAAACTAAACTCTGTCGCTTTGGCCGAAGCGAAGAGGGATATTTATAGAAAGTGAGCCCTATCAAAACATCCATTTCACCTGGGCAGGGTGAAAGGTTAAAACAAAGATGGCCATTAGTTTGAATTATGAACAATCTTCGGAACATTGACTGCAACCCATTGGCGGCAAACTCCTCGGTGAATCACAAAGTCTGGTACCTTCCTTGATTTTTCTTCAGAAATAACGTTGATTTCTGGCGGAGCAGGATTATTAGAATCTGTTTCCCAGGTAGAGTTGTCGTAGGAGGATTCTTCAGATGTATTTTGCATGGTATTTGTGCTCTCAGGAAAATCCCTCATCCAGTTGGTTGGATGTCCTTGAGCCTGATACGAGAGCTTTCAGAAGCAGTGTACTTGACCAAGAAGTCGTACTTGCCACTCGGTTGTCCTAAGGTGTCCCACACTTCTTTGGAACTGGAGGAGTCATCTCTCTCGATGACGTTGACCTCAGGAAAAGCATAATTAATGAATTCTAGTCCTGCAAACTTTACAAATTCATCATCGCACTGGATATTTTTTGAATGACCTGAGTGTTGATCCCATGACATGGTGGGGACACAGGTATTCTTTTCAATGATGCTCAGCTGATTTTCATTGTTCGGCTGATTTTCTTTACCCAAGTCTCCTGGGTACGGCTGACAGATAGGCAGGCCATCCATCGGGCCATAATAGTTGTGGTTAAAGTTATCTTTCATCAGAGTTTCCTCCTCTAATGAGTTTGGCAGAGCACGACATCCTTCCGAATCACAATCTCCGTATATCATTTCGACGTCTGACCTTGGTATAAATCTCGGACTCTATGCGGGATAGCAAAATGGCGTAGGCACCTCTTCCTGAGACATATAATCGTCCTCGTTAAGATAGGACTTCCATTCCTCATCTGTGTCGGAGGAACCTCCCTTATTGATGGTATGTACTTCTTGAGACACTGGGTGAAGGAAACCTCAACTATGGAAGAAGTTCTGAATGGGATAAAGACTTTCATCGTTAGTAGCTGTCTAGGCACAGGTTGGAGAAAAACCAAGACCCTTCTTTGTTTTATTTTCAGCAGGAATGACAAGTTATCCCCATCCCTTTGCATTGTTACTTTTGATTGCCTCGAGAGCATATTTCTATGAGGATATTGATGTTCCCTTCCCTAATTGATTCTCACTGCTTACCGAAAGTGCCTGGAACTGAGTTCCAACAACCTCCTCTGGTTCTACACAAGTGGATAATGATATACTCACGATTAAGGCTTGTTCTCCACAGACCGTGACGAGTTGGTCATTCTTGACGAACTTCAGCTTCTGGTGAAGTGTCGAAGTGACTGCCCTAGCCTAGTGTATCCAAGGTTTTCCCAACAAACAGATTTATGTTGCTCGGATGTCCATGACCTGGAAAGTGACTTGGAAAGTGTGAGGGCCGATAGTTATGGGAAGGTCGACTTCGCCGATAACTGTTTTTCGGGATCCGTCAAATGCTTTGACGACGACCTCACTGCCTCTCATTAGAGATCCTTTGAATGATAGTCACATTAGAGTGGACTTCGGCATAACATTGAGAGCCGATCCGGTATCTACCAGTACACTGGCTAAGGCATCATCCTGGCAATTAATTGTGATATTGAGCGCCATGTTGTGACTTTTGCCTTCTTCTGGAAATTCCTCATCACTAAACCCCAAGTTGTTGCAGGAAGTGATGTTGGCAATGATGTTGTCGAACTGTCTTATTGCTACATCCTGTTCCACAAAGGCCTGTTCTAAGACTTTCTGGGAGCCTCTCTGTGGGCTTCGAAACTTAGTAAAAGAGATAACACATAGATCTTTGAAGGAGTTTGTAACAGCTGATCAACAATGTTGTATTCACTCTTTTGGATGAGCTTCAGCATCTCATCATCGTTCTTTGAAAGGTCGGGATTACTGGATTGACCGACTGGTGGATTGGGAACTTCCGTTTGAGATTCCTTTTCTCTGTTAGGTTCTCCAAATCCTCTGTTGAAGATTCGACCACTCCGTGTTACTCGACTGATGTCTGCAATATTCACGATGGAGGGTAATGGAATTTCCTTCCCATTCTCAACTGTTGTTGCACCGTATTTGTAATGGATAGCCTTAGTTGATTCATACGGTAACGGTCCCGGTAGATAGATAACTACAGGAGCCTTCTGATTTATCTGACTGTCGTAAGTAACTTCAATCAATTTCGGGTTAAGAACCTTCGATTCGTCAAGTAGAGGGATGATGGTACAAACATCTTTGGTCTTCTCGCGATTAGAGATTACAACAACATCCTTGATCTGGTCAGCGAAATAGTCGGGCATCAAGTTGATGGACCCCGAAACTGGACATGGTTGAATCTCCTCGCGGTCCAACTGACTTTGAAGGGCTGCTCGCACGAGGTAACATCCTAGATTATTTTCCGAGAAGACTCTACAGCGCTCGTAGTTATGTGGTGGCACATACCCTCGTCCGCTTTGAATGTAGTGTAACCTTACTAGGTCTATTTCCATAGATCGAACATCCTAACTTTGATGCCTAGTAGGGTTCCCATTAATCATGCTGACTTGTTGCCTGTCTTCGTCTAGATAAATCAGAAGCCACCAATGATTTAACAAGTGTTGCAAAGTTCTTTGAACGAGAGCGCATCCTTGGTCGCTCTCACAACATCCCTTACAGTTCTGATAATTATGTGAAGTCAGAAAACCGAGCTAGACTTGCTTGGCGTGTAACTCCACAAAGCTGGTATTCATCAAACGAATATCGAAGATTTAAATCATGTTAACTTGATAAGGATTTCTATCATGGTAGTCATGGATCCACCCAAGATCCATCTGACACTGGAGGGCCTCTTGTACAAAAGAGCATCCCTGTTTGTTAACCGAGCAAGTCAGACAGGAATTGTAATCGTGCCGCGACAGATTATGATACTGGCTTTGCCTTAAGTAAATTGCCACCAAGTTGACATTCATTACACGGATGTCGGGGTTCTGAATGATGTTGGAATTTGCATAAGTCATGTTAACTCCACGAACTCGGTGCTCTTGGATCCATCCGAGATCCAATTGTTCCTATAGAGCGGATTGCACCACAGAACACCCTTGATTGTCTTTAGAGTAGATATCATACTGGTGATAATTGTGAGGTGGTATATGGCCATACCCGCTCTGTCTGCGATGCATTTTGACCAGATTGGTCCTCAATAAGAGTACATCATGAATTTGATAGCTGCTGTTAGACTCTCCCTCTATCAAATTTACCGCAACTTTCTCGTGTTGAGGCAACGGGTTCGTGAGAACATTCGGATTTTCCGATATTGTAAGAGGAGCCCTGGTTTGGACATGTCCCTTGACCAGTAAGAGTGGAAATAATTCTGCATATAACATGGGTATAGGGTCGAACCCTGGTGGTCGCGTTGTACGATTGTTGTTATATGGAGGACGAGCCTGCTGAAGAGGTTGTTGTGTCATTTGCTGATATTGTTGTTGATTCGGTTGGCTTTGAGCAACCTGAGGTTGATACGTAGGAATAGGCGCAGGGTTGATAACATGAGTTATAGCTGCTACTGGTTGGTACCGTCGCCTTTCTTTCAGAGAGAGATATTACCAATATCTTGCTCTTTTTTCTTAGGGAGAGCACTACCGTATTTTTTGGTACTGCTTGATGATCCAGCAGTAAAGTCACTGGGCGCACTGGCGACCATTCTGTCGTAGTAAAATGAGCTCAAGGTCTTTAAGAAGATCATTGTCATCTCTTTTTCCCCAAGAGGTGGACAAATCTGGGCGGCAATTTCACGCCATGTCTGAGCGTACTCCTTAAAGGTTTCCTTATCCTTCTGCGACATGGCTCTGAGTTGATCTCTGTCCGGTGCCATGTCCAGGTTATACTTATATTGTTGAACGAAAGCAGTGCCAATATCTCTGAAAGTGCCGATCTTAGTGCGGTTTAAACCCATGTACTATTTGAGTGCGGCACCGGTTAAACTATTCTGAAAATAGTGAATCAGTAGCTCTTGGTTCTTTGTCTGAGTTGACATTCGCCGAGTGTACATCACCAAATGGCTTTGAGGGCAAGAGTTACCCTTGTACTTTTCAAATTCGGGCACTTTGAACTTGTGCGGAACTTTCACGTTAGGGACCAAACAAAGGTCTGTGGCGTCCTTTCCAAATAGATCCTGACCGCGAATGGCTTACAGCTCTTTTTGTATCTCCAAGAACTGTTCCTGGAACTCATTCATTCTGTCGAACATACTTTCGTTTCCACCAGAAGGTATCTGTGGAATCTGTCCTTCCGGGACAGTGTGTACCACGGGTGGTGGTATAGTCATCATGGCAGTGACTCTAGGTCCTTCCCTCTCCCGAAGTTTGTAACCTTCAGGAGTTGCTGTCATGCCCCTAGCATCTTCGCTTTCCCGAAGTTTGTAACCTTCAGGCCCAGCGGCTCCTGCTGCGGTTCCCTGATCTTCAGTGATCGGCGGAACATATCCTTCCGGGATATAGTTAATAGGCATGCCCCAGGGACGATCTTTAGGCATGTTATACCGAGGATCAATCTTTTCCATTATAAGCATTGATGTGATTTCCGAGATCACAGTCCTTTGTTGTTGCATCTAAGCTTCTGCTAGAGCTTGTATATCGTTATAAAGCTTTCTCAGATCCTCTTTCAGAGTGTCAATCTCTTCCATTAACTCTTTGTTCTCTTCCTCGAGATCATCCATCTTTTTCTGTCGATTGGCCCGAGTATTGTACGAATGAGATAGTTTGACTCTAGAATCGAGACGCAAACGTGAGATTCGTAGGTAAGAAGAATGCGTTATGTCATGAGAATGATGAATGATATGCAATAATTATATTTATTATATTTTTTTTCCAAGATAAACTTCGACAATTGGATTGCAAATATCAAACAGTGGGGAAACCCCATTTTATTGAATTAAAAGATTGCGGAATGGAAATACAGTAATTTACAAAGTGCTGTAAAAGGAAATGTCTAAGCTAATGGACCCTGAGTCCTCTCTGAGGAGAGCTCAGGTGCTGGTTCTGGTGCTTTCCTTTTCTTTTACCGGGGCTCTTGAGCCGTTGTCGGGTTGTCATTCCTTTTCCAAGTGAAAGGAGCGAGCAAATTCCTTTGGTCACTTGATTTTCTACAACATGTTGCTCTAAAATCTCAATCAGAGCATCTTTTTCTTTTAACAGTTGCTGTATTTTCTTACACTCCAAATTGAGAATACGGTACTTGTTCTTCCAAGACTTCTTTTCCTGTTGAACTCTGTTGAGAATAACCTGAAGTTTTTCCGTATCAGACATAAAGTAAAGGACAGGGTCCCTTAATGAATGAACTTCCTGACGAGGGTAAGGCATCCTCAGCTTGAGAGCTCTAGTTTGTACCCAGTGGAGAAAAGGTTCCACCGAGACACAGTTTGGTATTCCTAGATGATCGCTCTATTTAGTGTGCCTAAATAAATCTAACTGCAAGTATACAGTCGTATCGCGTAGTTTTAAAAGATTATCGATCCCACAGAGACTAGAAATCGAACGCACCGTTATCTATCGTTACTATGTTTATCTAAGGCTAATCAGAATTGGTTTTTAAGTTCAAACGGGAAATTAAAGAGAAATTCAAATTCGGGAGTACTAGTTATGAATAAGATATCGGTATATAATTTAGTAAACCTACGTGGAACTAATTAAACCTAAGCGTATAAAGATTTATCACCCTATGCATCTGTAGGAAAAACTAGTTTAAAAGCCCTCACCTCACACTCCCGTGGTTATTGCTTCGGATTATACTCTTAAGTCAATATGTCTGCTCTCGCTAGCCCATATGAGGTTAAAAATACTTTTTGAAAACTAATAAGACCTAATTAACTTTAAAGCGCTTCCGCTGTTTTTAAAACTAATGCCCGATTTCAGCTATCCGGGTAAAGCCTCACACTCCCGTGGTCTTGACCTTAACCTTTGTTACCTTTTTACTCTCGTAATAAAAGTTGGGTTTAAAATCAAGAAATCGAAGCCAGAAGAAGAGTTAATTATTGATTTTAGCTTAGAGTTATTTAATCCATTTGGTTACTTCATTACATACCGATAAGATCGGTTTAGCTTGACATAATTTCGAACTTAAACATAAAAGCGGAAAAACAATTAATCAAAGACATAATTAAAAGAAAATAAACGATACTATAAATTGAATAATGGAAACCTGGTAAATGCAGTAGCAGCAATCCCTCCACAGATTGGTAGGTTCTTGCTTGGATAAAATTAAAATAGCAAATGATGAAGGCAATGAAACAATCTAAATCTAAAGTGTAATAGTTCCTCAATGTGAGAAACTATTACTTTGTTCGGTAATAGGTGACAAGGAATGGTAAATGTAAACAAAACAAAGCAAAAACTATGAATAAAATTTGGCAGCGAGACTGTACTTCAGAATGGAAAATTGGTCACCCTTTGTTCTTCGAAATCTCTCATATTTATAGCCTGAGCTGAGGTAGTGGTTGGAGAAAATGTAGGCACTTCTCTTTGACAGTTATGTGACTTTAGAACCTAATTTTCTTCGGAGGAAATGTGAACGTGCAAAACTGATTTTCTGAAACTTCGTAATCACGCTTCTGCTCAACGTATTAAACTGTTCTGAGCGCATGACGATCGTGAAGCATTGCGACGATCATGATGAAATTTGTATCTGCCACGGTCGTGGTGGCATTGTGACGATCGTCACATCAGCAGAATTTGGATTCTGCTATTTTTCTTCTCTTTTCTGCTCTTTTCTTGCATGTTTTGCTTCTTTTCTACGCTTTGCATACTCTTGACTTGGAAATTGAATTACCTGCAAAAAACACTTAAATACTCTCGAGAAAATCGGATATTAGACGAAAACGGAATAAGAAAATAACATAAATCAAAGTAAAAACATTATATATTTTCGTGTTATCACTAGAGACTCTCTTCCTTTCATATGAACGTGTTTCCAGGCATGCACTATTTCTGTCTTTAGTGCCCTGTCATTTTCTCCTTCCTTGAAGAAAAGACCTTCCAGATGAGCATTACGCGGGACATGCCTCATCGGGTATCCAAATTGACGACGAACCAAAACTGGATGATAATTGATTCCACCTTTAATTCCTATGAGGTGTACATTTGGGAAATTTCCACAACGGTCAATGATCCTGATCCCGTCATAGATTTGATTGTACCAATCGATGTCAGAGTTGGTAAGAGACATGATTCTCTGCGACCGACGTAAAGTACTTTTTTAATCCCAAAATGCAGCAGAGTTTGGCAAATGGGAAATGAACCATTTGTACAGCAGGGGTACACAGTAGGTGATCATTCCTCCATAGTACAAATTCCTTAGATGTACAGAATGATAAGCATCTGCGAGCAAGGTTGGTACAGGGTTTCCAATCAGAAAAATCTTAATGGCATTGATATCTACAAAGTTATCGATGTTGGGAAACAAAAATAACCCATAGGTGAGCAAAACAAAGATGCCTTCGAAAGCGGCCACGTTCCCTATACTAGCAAAGTACAGAGATTTCTTTATTAAGAACTGGGCTGGCAAACCCTGGATACCACCCTTAATGATCATGTGAGTCCTAACTTCTGACTAGTCCAAATAGATCGCTCTTGCAATGGTTTGATCCTTTAGAATTTCTTCCAGTCCAGAAAAGGGAGCTTGGTTAGTAATGGGTAAATCAGTCAGGTGAGAGTACTCCTCTAGTGTTGGTGCTAGCTGATAATCCGGGAGTGTGAAACAGTGATAGTCCGGATCGTAGAATTGGATTAGTGTGGACAGGATTCCTTCAATTACATGGACCCTTACCAGAGACAGCAGTTCTCCATACTTAGATCTGAAAGCCCCAGGGTTGGTGATCATCCTTGCCAGACCTCTTAAATCCTCTAGTTTTGGAACCTTGAAGGTGTACTTGTGAGTCTTCCTTCTACCGAAATCCATTAGCAATCTCTTTATCTGACATTTGCAATCATTGTCTTAGTTTAATTTGAAAAAGAGAGACTTGAAGAGAAGATTTTTCATTGTTTAATGTTTTTTTTATGAAATAAATGCATGAATGCAGCATATAAAAACATAGAAAAACATGGGGTCAAAGGGTCGGTGTCATGAAGTCAAGGCTCTACCCATCCCCAAAGGTTTATACTGGTGATTTTTTGTACCTGTCCTCAAAATCACTGACCCCTCTTGGGATGACTACAAAATGGTTTTAGTCTACTAAAATCCTCAGCTTCTCGGATAACCCAATAGAACAATCTGCTTTCAACAACCAAAGTCGTATAGGAATTGAATCCGAAAAGGGCATCTCCACTGATTCGATGGTCGACCGGGACCTCTTATCTGGGATTCACTCCCCGTAAGATTACCCGTCTAGTGCCATCACTTATCTTAGGTGTATACTCAATCTTTCCAGATGCGGCATCACACGCATTCCCATTAGCAGAAAAATAAACACGAATATCAATTAGGAAAAGCAGTATATATATTTGTCCTAACATCCTAGACCTCTAGTCCTATTTCCTAACAGACAATGACTCCCCCGCAAAGTCGCCATTTCTGTGACACTTTGTGAATTTATTGTTTTCTACCTAAGCCTGTAAGAAAGAATGCCTCCCACTGTGGTCGCCATTTTTCTATGGCGGCCACAGTGAAAATGACTTGTTCAAGGTTTCTACCTAAAAATGTAAGAAATAATGCCTCCCACTGTGGTCGCCATTTTTCTGTAGTGCAATTTTTGTGGTTTCGAATCACTATCGCTTTGGTACTACAGTTCGATACATTTTTTTTCCTGTGAAGCTGATTAAGGAAGGGAAATAGATGTCTCCAATTAACCCTGCTTGCATTCTGAGGTTAAACAGTCAAAACTGTTGGTTTACAAATGCTATCAAAAGGGGGGGATGTCTTAGGTTATTTCGTTTAAGAACGAAGTGTCGTGACTGTACAGGAGGATTTTTGTAAGGTATTAGGTCTAATGCTTTTTTATTGATGTATAGAGGTACTGGATTTTGAGTTTTTGATTAGTATGCTCGCTAAGATTTGACATTCTTATGCCTACGTATTCCTGTTTAATGAAACAGGGAAATCAGAGCGATCGTAGTTCCTCCTATTCTATGGGAGGAAAGAGATGTTTTGGTGTCTTGTTCAAAGCCCAAGATTGAAGCTAAAGGTGATTTGTATCTTTTTCAAAGCCCAAGATTAGAAGCTAAAGGGTTTTGACTAAAAGGGAATTTTTCATCTCTAAAGAGGAATTATTGATGTTTGTATGCTGTGAGCAAAGCACAAATTTGATGCTAAAAGGTTGATTGACTCAACCGGGGAATTCTTTATTCAATGCCTAAGAGGAGGCTAGAAGTTTGACTTTTCTGGGGAAACTGTTCTTTCTGTCTTGTACAAAGCCCAAGATTGAGGCTAAAAGGGATTTTGGCTCCATTGGGGAGAATGTATCTTGTATAAAGCCCAAGATGGAGGCTGAAATGGTTTGACCTAACAAGAGAGTACTTTTATCTGTCCTGTATAAAGCCCAAGATAGGGGCTAAAAAAGGTTGACTCAACAAGAGAGTCTTGGACAGGTGATTGACTCAACAAGAGAGTTTGAAGGTTGATTGCCTCAACAAGAGAGTCTTTTATACTCAACAAGAGAGTGATTTGTTGTCTCGTATGAAGCCCGAGATTGAGGCTAAAAGGAGATTGACTCAACAAGAGAGTCTTTTATACTCAACAAGAGAGTGTTTTTGCTGTCTCGTACAAAGCCCGAGATTGAGGCTAAAAAGAGATTGACTCAACAAGAGAGTCTTTTATACTCAACAAGAGAGTGTTTTTATATGTCTTGTAGAAAGCCCAAGACGGAGGCTAAAAGTGGTTGCCTCAACAAGAGAGTCTGAAAAGGTTAGCTCCGCTGGGGAGAATCATTTGTACAAAGCCCAAGAGGAAGCTGACCTACTACTGAGGATTATTAAGATCCTGAAGCGGGTCCAAGTGTGGGGAACTCTCATGAGAGAGACCGGGTTTCTGCTGGAGATTGATCCAGAGTGATCGGTGTTTTTTCCTATGTTTAAAAGGAACTTGAGAATGTCTTTGAGACTCAAGAGTTTTAGATTGTCCAAGTCTAGAGTTTTATCTTTTGTACAATGCCTAAGAGGAGGCGCGAGCATTAAGGGATGAGTATCAACCCTACAATGGTCAGAGTTTTGACGCGGGAAAGAGTGCTCTAGCAAAGGATGACTAATTTCTATCTTAAACCTTTAAGAGGTCGTCAGGGTCCTTGTATTAAGCCCAAGAGAAGGCATGAGAACTTCTAAGAAGCTGAAGGGTCCTTGTACAACGCCCAAGAGGAGGAGGGGATGCTTTTAGGAAGCCTGTGGGTCCCCAAACCAAGAGAAGTTCAAGAAATTCAATTCACAGGGAAGAGATCATTCCAGGAAAGTTTGAGAATTTGGAAGAAACTCAAGAGATGCCATTCACGGAGAAAAGATCATCTCTGAGGAGTTAGAGTTTCTTTGACAATTTCTAAGGGTGACAGTATGAGAAAAGGTTCACCGAGAATACTGCCTTTCTCTTTGTTCCATATTGTTTAACCCCAAGAGGATGGAAGACTGTATCTGGAATCCAATGGGGGATCTAGTTATGTTTGTATTCGAGAGTGACCAACATGCTTTACCTAGTGCTAGATGTAGTTGCCGGGGAAAACTCTATATAACTATACTAGTATTACACAGTGGATATGTGACAAGTATATAAAAGGATGTGAAAGAAGACTTACAGTGAAACAGCCCCACAATACAGTTATATACATATGAAAGTGGATAAACACTTACCCGTTGTAGAGCTTCCATGTTGTTTTGTTAGTTGTTCAACAAAGAAATTAAAGAAAGTTTTGATAACAACATATATTTGAATTCAAAATCAAAATAGAAAGTGCTTTGAAAAGATTGTTGGGGGTTACAGCTCAAGGAGAGACTCAAGTTTTAACGATGATCGCACCGTTATCTTAAAGACCGTATCGGGACTTATACAACGATTGAGGCCCAAAAAGTTTTTATGTACAAGGGGATGGGTCTTACACTCTATTAGAGGGCCAAAGATTTATTTTTGTACAAGAGATGAGACTTAAAACTCAAGGAGAAGCCCAGGGTTATTTGTTAAAAAGGCGACGATCGCGTCGAACGTTTGAAAATATACAGAGGGACTTATACAATATGTGAGGCCCAAAAAGGTATTATTTACAAAGGGGTTGGGTCTTACACTCTATTAGAGGCCCAAAGGTATTTAAAGAAAATAAATGGGGCTTATAACACGAGGGTAGGCCCAGATGATTTGATTTTTAAACTGGCGATTGCGCCAAGAGTTTTCTTTTAACGCAGAGGGACTTATACAATATCTGAGGCCCAAAATTGTTTTGGTTAAAAGGGGATTGGGTCTTACACTCTATTAGAGGCCCAAAGAGTTTGAAAATGAATAAATATGGGTCTTATAGCTCAAGGAGAAGCCCAAAGATTTTTGTTAAAAAGGCGACGATCGTGCCGAACTTTTTGACGGTATCGGGACTTATACAATACACTGAGGCCCAAAATATTTTGGTTTTCAAGACGGGTTGGGTCTTACACTCTATTAGAGGCCGATGAGTGTTTGAAAATGATTGATGAGGGTTGAATTAATAAAAACCCTAGTTTTGTTTGAAAAAGGAGTTAATTTTGTTAAAAAAATTAATAAAAAGTATTGAAAACAAGTGAAAAATGAGTGGTGATCTTGGATCAATGTTTCAAAAATCATGTTTATATTCACAAAATGATTGGAAACAAATTAAATTTGGAAAATCAAGGAGGAAAAAATATTTTAAATGTAAAAAACAAATAAAAGATTAATTCTTTGCAAAAATATCAAGTATATGTAATAAATAATATATTTGGGAATTTTTGGTAAAATAAAATATTTTAACATTTTTGTGAATTATTAAAAAAAGAATCAACTCAAAATCATTTAAACGCAGAGAGAAATTAATTTTTGAATCAATTAAATAAAATCACAAAATTCAAATATTCAAATTTGTGAAAAAGGGGCCAAGACAAAATCAACTCACTGAATGCTTGATGAAATCACACAATCTACATATCAATATGTTTATGGTCTTTAATTTCATTTATTTTAAGCATGGAATAAGAAATCAAGACAAAACCTCAAGAACCCTAAAATTTGCATGAAGGCTGAGAATTTTGATACACGATTCAAACAAAGCAATTAATTGAGGGGAAACACTCTATGCATGATTATGAACATTTGGCAAAAGTATTCTGCGAGGAAATATGCACAAATTAAGAGATGACTAAGTTTAGGCTTACTTGAAGGTCGTGACAGCAAGAGCAATGTGATTTTTGAGTTTGAGGTGTTACATATGAGTTGTGATGATCTGAACAGCTTCCCTACACCATATGGAGTGTGTTTGAATGCTTGGACTTGATTGGAAATGGCTGGATCACTTCATGGCATCTCAATTGTAACTTGGTTAAAAACATGAGCAACTGGCTGGTGATTCTGAGAAATCAGTGTTACAGTTATGTGCTTAGTGTTTGATCAGATCACATATGATGTTTATGAGGTGTTAGAGCAATTGGTTTGAGTGGAATTGTTCTCTACTGAAAGGCATTTTTGAGAGTGAAAAGATGATTTTAAGAAAGGCAAGTGTTGTAGGCCTTTGGTGTACTTAAACTGACCACAAATGAGCTCTATTTATAGTAGAGCAAGTTTGTTTTGTAAGCAATAGTGAATGGCAACTGTAGCAGCTCATTGTCCAATTGCATCACTTTGGAATCTTAAGTCTCCTCTAGCCATTGACTAGAGGTTAGAGCACAAGCCTTTGGTTCCCTAGTTCAGAGATCATCCTTGACTCATTCAGTTGGAAAAGGCTTAGTTCATGCCACCTTGGTGCATCCATTGAATGCTCCAAAACAAAATTGGAGTCCTGTCCCCCTTTTAGGCATTTTAGGTTTGGCATGCTACTTTTAGTTCCAAAGACTTGGGAGGCTTATGGATCAGTGTTTATTCCTTATTAGTCTCCCCCTGAGGTGTTTATATGGATAAACTTGTTTTTCATTTGCACAATTTGATCAAATCGAGCAAAATGCACAAATCTACCTTGCCATGACAGTTGCAGCAAGGCATATTGCCATTGTCATAACTCTTAGCTTAAATGGGATTTGATGGAGTTCTTGGCCATTTTGGAAAGCTCTCATATGATACAACATGTGGGTGATCATAGTTTGTCTTGACACTTTTTGGATCTAAGTGAAAAATGCCCTTACATTTTGAAAAAAGTGAAACTGATTCTGACTTAGTGAAATTTTCACTAAGTGTTGGAAAAAGTGGCATTTTCATGTTTTTGTCATTTTGGTCACTCCATAACTAAAAATCCATGAAGAATTGGAGTGAGGTGCAGTTGACACTTTTAAAGTATGCCATGAGAGCTACAAATCCATCTTTGGATCAGCCAAAATAGTTGCTTGAATCTCAAGTTATGATCCTTGGAACTTGGTACCCTAGCCACTTTGTTCCATAACTTAGAAAATTTCTAAGCTTTTTATGGTTACTCCTTTTACAAGTTATCCCACTTTCTTTGATTTTTCTTGATGAATGATGATTCCAATCACATATTATCATCATTTTAGGGTTAGGGAACCATAATTGATCAAAAAATCAAAAAGTCAAACTTTGAATTTTGGGCACAGTTGACTTTTTATCAAATGAATTCCAAATTGTGCGATCCTCTATGAAATCAAGTCCTTGACCTAAATCAAACTTGATGGATTGATTTCATAGGTTTTATAGGGTGTATTGAATCATGTCCCAAGGTTTGGGAGCATGTCCTGGTGTCGTACCCCAAATTTGTCCTACCTGTATATAATTTTCATCTGTACATCCATCCACTAACCATTATTCAGAAAATAAAAAAAAAAGTGTTGTCTCTGGTTGTTGTAGTTTAATGGTCTGGCAAAGTGTGTTTCAAGATCAAGGTCTGGGTGTGATTGATTCAAGTGTTTGTGTCTGAAGTTCCAGTCATGGTTTGTGCTAGTTCATATTATCCGTGCATGGATCAAGTTATCAAGTTGTGTGCAAGTAATGATTGTGTGGTTCAGGTTTTTTGTCATTGAACCAGGATTCGTCAGATTTATTGTTCCATCAAGACCATGATTAAGACGGATTCGAGATTGTGGTGTCATGAATTAGAAGTTGATTCAAGGAGGATCTTCTTCGACTTAATTCAAGAATTGTGGTATGCAAGTTTCGTTTGTCAGAGGTTTTGAGTGTTGATCGAAGGTGGAGGCACATTACCGTTACCCATATCCATTCCCGTAACCATTTTGCTATTTACCCATTTTTCAATCCATTTTTTCATTCGACTATCCATTTTCATGTCCATTTCATTAACCAAATCCATCATTTAATATCCAAATATCATTTCCAATTTAATCCATATCCATTTGTCCAAATCCATTTCTAAACCAATTTTCATTTCATATCCATTTTGTCAATTCCACTTTAAATTCAATTTTATCCATTTAACCAATTCTTCTAAATCCATTTATCCACTTAAAAACTCAATTCAAATAATATCCAAATAAAGTTCATTCATTCATTCAAAAACATCCAAAAATAACATAAACACTTGACTATTATTTTATCCCATTTACAATTAGCAAGCCCATCACATTTTCTTTACATTATTACAACAACACAAAAAAAGGGAGAAAGTCCCCACATCCTAAGCCATGCGTGAAAACGACAAGTCAGGACAACAGCTTCACAAAGTACCTCCTGTTAGTACAAGCTATCACCAAGCAACAAAGACCTGTGAACTGCTTCAGACCTCCAACAATACAAGCAACAACGACTACACCATCCCATTGGTGACAAAAACCTGCATCTTGACAATGACAATACAATAAGAGCAAGACATGAGTCAATAACATAATAAGAGGAGGAGAATTTGACTATTATGCAGGGAAAAGATTCTTAGAACCATTTCTGATCTTCATCGCAACGTAACATTTCCTTCTGGTTTACCACAAATCTTTTTCTTTCCATCACCCACTTTTCTTCAACCATTAAACACAAACAACAACAAAATATCTCCCATCATTCTCCATAACAACCTAAAACATTCTTCAATATTTCTTTAACCGAGTGTGACCTTCTCGTAACAACAAAACTCCACCCAAATCACAAATCACCCAGACCCACTCAACAACAGTACCATTTCAATCCCCAAACATCATACCAGAATAGAACAGAGGAATATAAGATGAAGAAGAGGGTCGAAATTGCACAAACCATACAACCCAATCAAAGACGAAAAGAGAAGAACATCAGACAAATCGGACAAACCTGAACCAATAAAGGGAGGCGGAGGAAGTTTTCTTGAACGTCGAAGGTTGAAGACGTTCTTCATTTTCTTTTATTTTCGATGCAAATCGTGATGTTATTCTTTTTGCGCGATGATGAAGCATAGGTTCTTCTGAGCATTCATTTTTTTTTCTTTTCTCTTCTTTTCACTTTCCATGGCCGTCACGATAATGTGAAACGGATGCTGTTGCTGGTTTTTTTAACCCTTCATTTTGGATCCGTCTGGATCTTGGTCCTCCACCCTTTTTTGAAACCCATACTTTTTCTGATAGACTTTTTCTAAATGGTTAGATGGGCTCATGAGCCTAAAGTATTTCCTACTTCACAACACCAATGGTCACAAAGCCACAACTCAAAATATAACTAAGCCACATGTTGCCATGAAACGAGTTGCAACGTACTATAAGCTTCACACGCGAGTCTTGATACATCACCACACAACCTTCACGCATAGCTTCATTGGACAACTTTCCAAAACCACATGATAAAACTAAGCCAAGCTAATACTCCAGCCAACGTTATTCAAGTTTGACCCCACAGCAAAACGATTCAATCCGTAAGACAAAAATGAAAAACTAATATCCAGCTCACCATCACGAATTTCGCACCAACGCACAACAAAAACCAAACGACAAAACCACATCACCAATCTCCGTACAAAAAATTCCAGCTCACATTCTCGTTTTCACTCAATTCCCATTTCTACCCCTCATTCCCTCTATAAATCTAGCCCTTCTCACCCTCATTTCTGGAAGCTCTGAACCGCTAATAAACCTCTGCCAAATTCAACCTTCAACCATCTTCACCTCTATTTCCTTCAACCTAAAATAAGTCGAATCAATAACCACAAACCTTTTTCTGAACATTCCAAATCACAAACCCATTCAAACAACCACCATAAACCGTAAACAACTCCAAAACCTCAAACCCATAATCACAGAACAATCAAAACCAGATCCAAAAAGAACAAAGATGAAGCAGAGATATTTGAGACGAAGAGGGCTTGTGACAGAGACACAAAAATACAAACCTAGGGATTAAAATTGAAACGAAACCGAAACTGAATCAAAACAAGCGAGAGAGATCGAAGAAGGTTGGTGGTGATTCGTTTCTTTGCTGATGATTTTTTTTGGAGCGAAGATGATGGTTCTTCCGGTCGGTGCTCATTGTTCACGACTGTCTCCTTTGCGTTGCCTTGTTTTTCACTTAAAAAATTATTTAGGTTTTTAATAATAAATGTTATTGATGAAGGATTCTGAAGCGCTTATCATTTATTTTGACTTAAGAGATTGACTTTTGGCTTTTATGAAACCTGATACATAAGCCGTGTTTTTTTTTCTTTTTAAAATTGATAGTGATTTAGTTTTTTTTCAAACTTATGTTGTTTTTTAGATCCGTATGGATCTTGTTTCATAGCCCATTCCTTCTTTTTTTTCTTAACCCACTTTTTTATTACTACCATGTTTTTTGATGTAGGCTATTGGTGTGGTCGGTGCAGGGAGATGACAGGGTCATACTACCCACATGATTCTCATGTTTTTTGTGTGAGGGTGATTGGGCCTTTAAAGCTCATTTAACTTCTACCACTACCCTGGATCTAAGCGCACCCTCTCCCCCTTGTTTCGTTTTTAATTTGTTTTTAGTTCTTTAATTTATTCTAGATTTTATTTATTAGGGCCAATGATATAACAAAACTCATGATGTAGTCGATTTTTTTTAAACCGATTCAAAATCTTGATTAATACGAGGCCTACTTTTCTTTTTTTTATCGATCGATGAAAGTCAAAAATCATAGCTTATCGATTATCGATTTAAGATCTTGATTAAGACGAGACCAATTTTATTTTCATTTCAATTTCTTTTTATTATTTTCTTTTTTTTATTGGTCAATGAAAGTTAAATATCATAGATTATCGATTTCAAGATTAGATCTTGATTAAGACGAGACCATTCTAATTTCATTTCGATTTTCACTTCATTTCACATCTTCTTCTATTTTCTCATTTTCGATCGATGAAGTCTTTCTATTCACGAACGTTGATGGTTGAAGTGATTAACCTTCATTATTTCAAATCTGTAGTGAGTGATCATTGAGATCTCTTTCTATACTTTGAGATCGTGATAGGTTACCTTCGATTAATCGACGAAAGTTTGTGATTTAGATGAGATATTCACCTTTTCGTTTTGTGTGGCACGATTTCATTGGAGAATGATCCTCAATATCATTTCTCCATCGTGTTTTAGCACAAAGATCAAATTGCGCATCCTCCTATAGTGTGATCTTCGTCATAGATCGTGCTACGATGGTTTAGCGCTACATGTCCCGTATCATTTGCTCCTAACAACTAATCAACTAACAATTAACTTTACTTTTCGTCAAATATTATCTTGATTTACTTTCTTGTCAATATTATCTTGATTATTATTCATATTATTCATATCATATTCATACTTGTTCATCTAACTCTCTTGGTTTCTTTGTTCATACCTTAATCAAAACACATTAAAAATATCGAAACAATAAAAGACTAATTGGTGGACTATTGGTTACTATCCTTTGCTTGGAGCTTTTGTCTGACTCTTGCTCAAGGCTTAGTTTAGGACACCTCGAACACACACGGCTTCCTCTTGGGCTACCTTACAATGAGACATTTTATTTCATGTCATCCCCTGTATTTTACATGTACCCCTCTCCCTATTCCGATGTACGCATTCGTTGTTTCTTTGATTGTGTTTTTTTTACAAGGAGCACCCCTAGGGACTAGCATAGACAACCCATTTTCAAACTAATTCTCGATTCGTCATCGAGCCATTTTCAAACAAACCCATTTTTTAACCAAACCCTCGACTCGTCATCGAGCCATTTTCAAATCAACCTCTAAACAAACTTTTTTTAAAAAAACTAACCTCTTCGCATACAAATAAATCCTTGATCCAATGTCAAGTTGATTTTCACAAATAAACTTCAAAATGACTAACAACTATGGAAACTCTTTTCAAGGTGAAAAATGGGGGTTCAAGTCTTTGATCTCTCTTTGGTTGTTTAGGTGCGGGTTCTCTTACTCGTGTGTGAGCAATCGACGCCTTTAAAACAAACCAACTCTCCCTCTTTTCGTGGGCGTATCACGAACTACGACTGCTCTAATTCTTTATTCTAGTCTGGATAAAGATACGTAGGCACAAGATTGCGATGATCTTGGCGAGCACACTTTTTATTTTTCCACCTTTCCCCGTAGTCGAACTACGATTGCTCTAATTACTTATTCTCGTCCGAATGAGCATACGTAGGCACAAGATTGCGATGGTCTTGCCGAGCACCTTATCCTAAAACCACCCATTTCCCCTTAGTATCTTTTCCTGTTATCTTTACCTTTCTGCATTTATCATAGAGAAGAAAACAAACAAGCTTAGCTAACGAGTATCGCGATTCGAATCAAGAGGTTCCCGTTGAGTACAACGGACGTGAGGGGGTGCGCGTACCATCCCCTCACGTAACCGACTCCCAAACCCGGAATGTGGTTGCGACGACCATGCTCTTATCCCTCCTTAAAGGTTTTCTCGATATTTTCCTTTCCCTTTTTTGGGATAAATAAATTTCGGTGGCGACTCTGTCGAACCGTTCCGCGCCTTTCGCGTGAAGGGTCGTGTCTTCGATTAAGCGATTTTTTCGAGGTGCAACAGATGGCGACTCTGATGGGGATAGTATTTGCTCCATGCAAGAGAGATTCAAGCCTATCTTGATTTGAATCACGAGCTTGTTAGTTTTATTTATCTGTTTTCTTCTCGCCTTATTAACTTGCTTTCCTATTTCCTTATCTGTGTTACCTTTTGTGACATTGTTGGGATGTTCTGACATTGGGAACTTTGTGAGATGGCTCTACACCCGAGTCGAGAAAAACCCTAGGATTAGGATGGTGGTTGTGTAGTGGAGGCTTTCGTGGTCTCTTCCGCGTGAGTAAAACCGAAAACCCCGCTTGGGGTAGACTCCCTTGGAGATGTTATCGTTTCAATGTTACTTCGTCGCGATGGTAATGTTTTCGAGCATGAGTCGCTGATCCCAAGGACCATTAACCCATTTATCCATGGTGGTTGGTAGTGTTAACTCCTTGTGGGTTAATGCGAATGCCCCAATCAGATGAGATCCCTCGAACGTCTTACTTCCTGACAGTAATATTTTCGACCTCGATCTAGGATTCTGAGAACCTACATAGAACCCGTGTGTCGATGGTTGTGTAGTGGACGCCTCTGAGGAGTCTTTCTCGTGGGAAAAAAATGAAGACCTCGCCTAGACGAGATTATTTCGAGGATATTATAATCATATGTCTCTTCGTCTTGGTTATAATGTGTCGAAATATATCCATAACTCTAGGAACCTACCCTCCTTAGAAACCTACCCGTGGGCTTTCTTGATCCTAGTTGTGGTTCTTTACCCGTTCCTCCGGCCAACCATAGAATCCGCTGAACCTGTGATCTACAATCCTGGATCTTACATCTTGCATTGCATCTCATGTCATTTCATTGCATTGCATCTGTTGCGCATCTTGCATTGCCTTTTCAACCTCAGAATCTCACTTCAACTTCCTTCCTTCTCCAGTAAATCAAGCTGATTCCTCGACACCAGTACGCAACTTGAGCCAACACTAGACGTATGATGGAGCAAATTCAACAAGAGCAAGCCGCCTTTAGAGAAGAGTTGGACTCTATCAAGGGAAAGATCGACCAGATCCTTGAAGCCATCATGATAGCCAGAAAAGCAGAAGAACTGCGTGAAGCCGTTGCCGCCAACAGCAATGTGCCTGTTCAAGGGTCTACCTCAAGACTCTCAGTTCCTGTTCCCAATCCAATCACTTATGGGATACCAATGAACTTCACTCCTGCCGCTGAAGAAGCCACTTCTCAACCACTTCCAACATCTGGAGTTACTGTTGGAGCTATTCCGCAAGCCCAACCTGTTGTCACTCAGATTCCTATTCCTAATGCTGAAGAAAATATGCTAGATCAGTATGATGAAGTTCAAAACTATCATGCTATTATCCCCATTGTCAACCCTACTGCTGCTCAGGATTCTGAAGCTATCAAGATGTGTCGTGATCTAGCCGAGAAACTCCGAGTCATGGAGGGACACCGCTCAACTTCTCTGAATGCTCTGGAAATGTGCTTGGTGCCAGATGCTGTCATTCCTACCAAGTTCAAAGTACACGAATTCCCAAAGTACAAAGGTCTTAGTTGTCCTCACATTCATCTGAAGATGTACTATCGCAAGATGGCTGCCTATACCAGAGACGAAAAGCTAATGATTCATTGCTTCCAAGACAACTTGTCTGGGGCATCACTCGAATGGTATATGCAACTGGAGCATAGTAATGTGCACACTTGGGATGAGCTAGCAGGTGCATTCGTCAAGAAATACAAATACAACACTGACCTTGCTCCGAATCGTACTCAACTTCAGAGTATGGCTCAAAAGGACAATGAATCCTTTAAGGAGTACGCGCAACGCTAGAGAGAGCTAGCCGCAAGAGTGCATCCACCTCTGGTTGACCGTGAACTGATTGACATCTTCATGGGTACCTTGCAAGGACGGTACTACAAGAAGCTAATTGGTAGTGTTTCAGCTGGATTCTCTGACTTGGTGATTGTCGGTGAGAGAATTGAAGAGGGTCTGAAGAGCAGAAAGATCCAAGGAGGTTCTAGCAGTCGGTCTCAAGCCAAGAAGCCTTTCAATGGATACAAAAAGAAATAGGGCGAAGAAAATGCCGTCTCATCTCATAAGGGGCAAGCTCAATAAGCTCCCGCTCCAATGCCTTTTCAAATCCCCTACTTCCATTATCCGTATGTTGCTGCTGTGCAATATGCTCCAATGCCTTATCATCCAACTGTTCAAGCTGTTCAAGCTCCAATGCCTCCACAACAGGCTCCTCAGTAACAGTCCTATAATCAGCAAGGGTGTCAGTATCCTCCTCAACATCAACAACAGAGAGTTTCTCAGCAACGTCAGCCTAATCAACAGAGGACAAGGAGGTCTGATAGAGACTTTGTCAGCATCAAGTCAAGTCAAATCAAGTCAAGTTCATCTCCCCGAAGAAGGAAGTCATGTTGCCATCCCATCATATGCATTCTTGTATTTTGTCTGTATTTGTTTAAGTACTGTATGCTTTGAACATTGCCTTTCGTATGTGGTTTTCTTAATGTAGTGATTATGCATGTTTTGAATCAGTTATGTCGTATTCACTCATTTTTTCCATTTACTGCAAAACACCTACAATTTATCCACTTCACTCTCAATATCAAATTGTTGCTAGCAATGATTTGAGGGAGGATGATGACAACGAAATACCCATAATTGCAAAATGTATGCTTTCGGATAGAATCCCGCTGATGATGTACAAGCATTGTTTCAACCCCTAAACACTGGAGAGACAAGGAGTTAATCCCTGTTAAACCACTCCGAGCCTAGAAGTAGTAGTTTCCTTCGGATATTCAAATCCTTACACTCAACCTGGGGCAAGGTAGTGTTTAGTTAACCCAATTACGCACTCAAATCACAAAGTAAAATTCCACAAGACATGACGGTTGTTCATCAATAACCATGACTTGGCAGTCAACATCCTCCAACAAAATAAAAAAAAAATCAAAAATTAAAAGCCTTCTAAGTCGAACACCTCAAAGGGAGACTTAGGCAAAAAAAAATCAAGGCTACCCTGATGGACTCGAAAAGCAAAATCAGTCCATGCAAAAGATAGGGATTAAAAGAAAAAAAAATAATGGATGTCCTCAAATCCTCAACAAAAACAAAATAAGATCTAGTGACCACCATGTCAAAATCCAAAAGGTCACTGACATTCATCAAAAAACAAAATAAAGGTGACTGCCATTTTAAGCATACCTTGAACCGTCAACCCTTTTGGAATACAAACATGTGCAGAATTAACTGAACGTAGGGCTGGAGATCATTACGAAGAAGGGGGTGGGTACAAACCAAGCTTTGAGCCTAATATCCTTTGTTTCATAAACTGTGAACCAGACCATGTTACAACCCTCGAAAGACCTAATTGAGACGAGGTTTATTCTGAAAGTATACTATTGCAAGGTTGCGTAAACTGACTCCCCACATATTTTCTAATCTTCAGCATTGGTTTCACTTTCCTTGCTATATTTTTCACACACCACCAAAATCAGCATGGCGTTTGGGCTAACGATCCATTTGTCTTACTATTACGACACTCTGATAAATGACACTTTTTAAAAACTTGCATGAGCATTGCATTAAGATTGCCATTTGTGAATGTGCAATTTTGACTGCAAATCATTGCTAGACATTCAGGACAACTCCAACATGGGGCAATCGAAGAGGAATTTAAACTTTCAGTGGTGCCAACCCAAAGCAAGACTACCTCAAACCCTCAGTCAGGGGCAAATCCTTCAACAACTCGATCAGGGGCAGGCCATCTCAGAAGCACATCAAAGTTCATCTTTCAAAGATCAAATCACTTCAGAACTGGTTAATCAGGGGCAGACCATTACCATGTTTAGACTGGGGCAAGACCAGTTGCAGAAGGCAGATCCTCTCTGTATCTTCAAATTGGACAAGCATATCTTGCCAGGCAGTGGCAATCATTAAGTTCAGAGTAAAAGCACGGTCTTCATGAGCTCATCACGTGGCTACGCTCATTTTCGATTCATCTTGACCATCAAGTACAGGGTTGTGGATTCTCTCAGAAACGAGCTCACGACAAGTCATCAAATGATCGAACTTGAGGCTTCAAGAGCATCTTTATCTGCTTCAATCATGGAATCTTCAACAAACTGAGTGTCGAGGAAATCAAATCTCTCCCGCCGCCCAAAAGTCCAAACCGCATTGGCAACTACCAAAAGTCAACCACGCTGGCACCTCTCCAAACATGTCCAATCACCTGCCTGCAATCATATGCATCATACGCATCATATGCATCGCATTCGAAATCATAAGCACCATAAGCATCATGTGCATCCCAAAAACCAAATCATACTTCCCCAACACTTGCATCTCCGCGCGTCAGCATTTGCATTTGCATTTCCATTGGGATATGGAACATCATTACAAAATCAAGCATTCGTACATGTGCATGTCAAGATCCAGGATCAATCTCAAGACTGCAAGATGATCTTCAGCCCAGTCATGGGAATTTGCTCCGAGTCACTGGGCGTTCCTCATAGAATTACTTCAACCTCTTGTTGATGAAGTCGTGATCTCCAAGCAAATCAGTCGGCGTTCCTCATTGAGTTGGATCTCTTCAACCTTTTGTTGATGTCTCCAAATAAGCCTCACTCATCATATCCCTAGTAAGCTTGGCCTTTTGTCAATCGCTTTACTATCATCCTTTTGGTGATTGCCATCCTGTCATATCAACCTAACCTGCATCCTTTCGGTGTTGGTTCTCTTAAGTGAGAAGTTCCTATCATCCTTTTTGTGGTAGTAGCTTGTATTGATCCGTCATCCTTTTGGGGTCGCCGATCCGTGAACTTGTCATATGTGAATCATCCTTTTGGTGAATGACATCATTTGTTAATGTTTTGCTTGCTATTATCCATCTGGTAGTAGTAAGTTGTAACCTCATTTTCATCCTTTTGGTGAAAGGGTCTGTCTGTGTGGGTGCCCTGTTATCCTTTTCGTAATAGCAGGCTTTGACCTCATTTTCATCCTTTTGGCGGAAGGGTCTGTGTGTGTGCCCTATTATCCTTTTGGTAATAGCAGGCTTTGACCTCATTTTCATCCTTTTGATGGAAGGGTCTGTGTGTGTGCCCTATTATCATTTTGGTAATAGCAGGCTTTGACCTCATTTTTATCCTTTTGGTGGAAGGGTATGTGTGTGTGTGCCCTATTATCCTTTTGGTAATAGCAGGCTTTGACCTCATTTTCATCCTTTTGGTGGAAGGGTCTGTGCGTGTGTGCCCTATTATCCTTTTGGTAATAGCAGGCTTTGACCCCATTTTCATCCTTTTGGTGGAAGGGTTCGCGTCGTTTGTGTTCACTATTATCCTTTTGGTGATAGGTCTATCATCCTTTTGGTGTCTGATTCTCCTGTTATCATCCTTTTGGTGATAACGACCTTTGCAAGTTTTCAGTGTTTACTTGATGGTTGACATTGATCAGTTATTCTATATCCCAAGCATTTTCTTTCTTTTCGGACAAATTTGTGGTCTTCTTCATATCTAATTGTCTTCAACCTCGAAAGAATGAACACCATAGCAGTTCATATTACTCAGTTCATATTTCATCTGTACATCCATCCACTAACCATTATTCAAAAAATAAAAAAAAGTGTTGTCTCTTGTTGTTGTAGTTTAATGGCCAGGAAAAGTGTGTTTCAAGATCAAGGCCTGGGTGTGATTGATTCAAGTGTTTGTGTCTGAAGTTCCAGTTATGGTTTGTGCTAGTTCATATTATCCGTGTGTGGATCAAGTTATCAAGTTGTGTGCAAGTAATGATTGTGTGGTTCAGGTTTTTTGTCATTGATCTAGGATTCGTCAGATTTATTGTTCCATCAAGACCATGATTAAGATGGATTCGAGATTGCGGTGTCATGAATTAGAAGTTGATTCAAGGGCGGTCTTCTTACACTTAATTCAAGAATTGTGGTATGCAAGTTTCGTTTGTCAGAGGTTTTGAGTGTTAATCGAAGGTGGAGGCACATTACCGTAACCCATATCCATTCCCGTAACCATTTTGCTATTTACCCATTTTCAATCCATTTTTTCATTCGACTATCCATTTTCATGTCCATTTCATTAACCAAATCCATCATTTAATATCCAAATATCATTTCCAATTTAATCCATATCCATTTGTCCAAATCCATTTCTAAACCAATTTTCATTTCATATCCATTTTGTCAATTCCACTTTAAATTCAATTTTATCCATTTAACCAATTCTTCTAAATCCATTTATCCACTTAAAAACTCAATTCAAATAATATCCAAATAAAGTCCATTCATTCAAAAACATCCAAAAATAACATAAACACTTGACTATTCTTTTAGCCCATTTACAATTAGCAAGCCCATCACATTTTCTTTACATTATTACAACAACACAAACAAAAAAAGGGAGAAAGTCCCCACATCCTAAGCCATGCGTGAAAACGATAAGTCAGGGTTTCAAAACCAGAACAAGCGAGAGAGATCGAAGAAGGTTGGTGGGCTCATGAAGAAGGAAGATGGGCTCATGAACCAAAACCCATTCAGATGGTTTCAAATCACAAACCCATTTAAACAACCACCATAAACCATGCGTGAAAACGATAAGTCAGGGTTTTGAAACTAGAATATGCGTGAAAACGATAAGTCCTCCACCCTTTTTTGAAACCCTGACTTTTTCTAAACGATAAGTCAGGGTTTCTGAATGGGTTTTGTGATAAGTCCCCACAATCACAGAACAATCAAAACCAGATCCAAAAAGAACAAAGATGAAGCAGAGAGATTTAAGACGAAGAGGGCTTGTGACAGAGACACAAAAATACAAACCTGGGGATTAAAATTGAAGCGAAACCGAAACTGAATCAGAACAAGCGAGAGAGATCGAAGAAGGTAGGTGGTGATTCGTTTCTTTGCTGATGATTTTTTTTTGGAGCGAAGATGATAGTTCTTCCGGTCGGTGCTCATTGTTCACGATTGTCTCCTTTGCGTTGCCCTGTTTTTCACTTCAAAAATTATTTAGGCTTTTAATAATAAATGTTGCTGATAAAGGATTCTGAAGCGCTTATCATTTGTTTTTACTTAAGAGATTGGCTTTTGGCTTTTATGAAACCTGATACATAAGCCGTGTTTTTTTTCTTTCTAAAACTGATAGTGATTTAGTTTTTCTTTCAAACTTATGTTGTTTTTTAGATCCGTATGGATGTTGTTTCATAGCCCATTCCTTCTTTTCTTCTTAACCCACTTTTTTATTACTACCATGTTTTTTTATGTAGGCTATTGGTGTGGTCGGTGCAGGGAGATGATGGGGTCATACTACCCACACGATTCTCATGTTTTTTGTGTGAGGGTGATTGGGCCTTTCAAGCTCATTTAATTTCTACCACTACCCTGGATCTAAGCGCACCCTCTCCCCCCTTGTTTCATTTTTAATTTGTTTTTAGTTCTTTAATTTATTCTAGATTTTATTTATTAGGGCCAATGATATAACAAAACTCATGATGTAGTCGATTTTTTATTTAAACTGATTCAAAATCTTGATTAATATAACGCCTACTTTTCTTTTTTTTATCGATCGATGAAAGTAAAAAATCATAGCTTATCGATTATCGATTTAAGATCTTGATTAAGACCAGACCAATTTTATTTTCATTTCAATTTATTTTTATTATTTTCTTTTTTTTATTGGTCAATGAAAGTCAAACATCATAGATTATCGATTTCAAGATTAGATCTTGATTAAGACGAGACCATTCCAATTTCATTTCGATTTTCACTTCATTTCGCATCTTCTTTTATTTTCTCATTTTCGATCGATGAAGTCTTTCTATTCACGAACGTTGATGGTTGAAGTGATTAACCTTTATTATTTCAAATCTGCAGTGAGTGATCATTGAGATCTCTTTCTATACTTTGAGATCGTGATAGGTTACCTTCGATTAATCGACGAAAGTTTGTGATTAAGACGAGATCTTCACATTTTCTTTTCGTGTGGCACGATTTCATTGGAGAATGATCCTCAATATCATTTCTCCATCACGTTATAGCACAAAGATCAAATTGCGCATCCTCCTATAGTGTGATCTTCGTCATAGATCGTGCTACGATGGTTTAGCGCTGCATGTCCCGTATCATTTGCTCCTAACAACTAATCAACTAACAATTAACTTTACTTTCCGTCAAATATTATCTTGCTTTACATTCTTGTCAATATTATCTTGATTATTATTCATATTATTCATATCATATTCATACTTGTTCATCTAACTCTCTTGGTTTCTTTGATCATACCTTAATCAAAACACATTAAAAATATCGAAACAATAAAATACTAATTGGTGGACTATTGGTTACTATCCTTTGCTTGGAGCTTTTGTTCGACTCTTGCTCAAGGCTTAGTTTAGGACACTTCGAACACACACGGCTTCCTCTTGGGCTACCTTACAATGAGACCTTTTATTTCATGTCATCCCCTTTATTTACATGTACCCCTCTCCCTATTCCGATGTACGCATTCGTTGTTTCTTTGATTGTGGTTTTTTTACTAGGAGCACCCTTAGGGACTAGCATAGACAACCCATTTTTAAACTAATTCTCGATTAGTCATCGAGCGATTTTCAAACAAACCCATTTTTCAACCAAACCCTCGACTTGCCGTCGAGCCACTTTCAAATCAACCTTTAAACAAACTTTTTTTAAAAAAACTAACCTCTTCGCATACAAATAAACCCTTGATCCAATGTCAAGTGGATTTTCACAAATAAACTTCAAAATGACTAACAACTATCGAAACTCTTTTCAAGGTGAAAAATGGGGGTTCAAGTCTTTGATCTCTCTTCGGTTGTTTAGGTGCGGGTTCTCTTACTCGTGTGTGAGCAATCGACGCCTTTAAAACAAACCAACTTTCCCTCTTTTCGTGGGCCGAACTACGACTGCTCTGATTCTTTTTTATAGTTCGGATAAAGATACGTAGGCACAAGATTGCGATGATCTTGGCGAGCACACTTTTTTTTCCACCTTTTCCCCGTAGTCGAACTACGATTGCTCTGATTACTTATTCTCGTCCGAATGAGCATACGTAGGCACAAGATTGCGATGGTCTTGTCGAGCACCTTATCCTACAACCACCCATTTCCCCTTAGTATCTTTTCCTTTTATCTTTACCTTTCCGCATTTATCATAGAGAAGAAAACAAATAAGATTAGCTAACGAGTATCGCAATTCGAATGAAGAGGTTCCCGTTGAGTACAACGGACGTGAGGGGGTGCGCGTACCTTCCCCGCACATAACCGACTCCCGAACCCGGAATGTGGTTGCGACGACCATGTTCTTATCCCACCTTAAAGGTTTTCTCGATATTTTCCTTTCCATTTTTTGGGATAAATAAAGTTCGGTGGTGACTCTGTCGAACCTTTCCGCACCTTTCGCGCGAAGGGTTGTGTCTTCAATTAAGCGATTTTTTTGAGGTGCGACACCTGGTCAAAAGTCAAAGGCACAATTGACTTTTTCCGCGAAACCCTAACTGTGGTTCTGATGAACTTGAAACTTGTGAATCAAGCTTCTTGGATCAATCCATTGTTGCAAATGGATGAATGCAGTGTATTAGGGTCCCTCAAATCATGTCTTGAGGTCTTGGCTCAGGTTTTGTCTCAAAAGTCAACTTAGGGGTGAATTAGGTCAAGAAACCCTAATTCCTGATTTTTAATGAATGCATCCCCTGAGGTTAAATTGACTTGATGATTGGGTTTATGAGGTCCCTTAGAGTAATTTGGGTTATGATTTGAATCATTGGCTCATGCCTAGAGGAAAGTTTCCATCTGGAGGCCCTAGTCGACCAAAACCCTAATTTGGTGACAATGGTGATCTTGAGGCTTGATCCACTTGGAATGTTGCAACCTTGTGCTTGATTCTTGATGTGGGAGTCCTCTTGATCCATTGTGGATGTTTGAGAGGCTAGACAAGTTGAAGATCATGTCATTTCTTGATTGATCCTTTGTCTAAGAGCTCTGAGGGGGCTTGAAACCCTAAGTTTGATTGTAGTGGATGCTCACCCATCTTTGGGGAGACTAATGAGGTATGATGGTTCATCCATATTATGATGATGATTTTCACAATGATGGGAAATCTTAGTGGTCAAAATTTGGGGTATGACAAAGACAGATAAAACCTCCCCAGTGGAGTCAATCTCTTTTTAGCCTCAATCTTGGGCTTTGTACAAGACAGACACAGCAGAGTCAACCTTTTAGCTTCAACCTTGGGCTTTGATCAAGGCACATAAAAATCAGCATCCCCTCAGAGGAAATCAAATGTTCTCTCTGTAGGAAGATATTTCTCTGTATATCACATATCAAAACAAACAATCAAAGCAACCCTAATTCTCGATAACTGCTGTAAGTGGCACCCTTGTTGATTTAAAAATCCATGTTGTGGTCCCTCCTTTGTCTTGGTAAAACTTTCTATTTCATCTAATTGCTGTAAGTGGTGTAGCACCCCAAAATTTGCCTTTTTTTTCTAACATCTAAATGGCTTATGTTTCATTTCATTTTTGCATAATCATCTTTGCATATCATTTGGTTCATAGCATGGGATCAAGGTATATGAGAAATCTCAAGTGAATTACATTCTCCTAACCAGTACAAAATTAGGGTTTTGGTGAAAAGTTAGTGCAAGTGTGTTTTTGAGCCAAGGCTTGATCTCAATGTTTTCTAAAGGCTCTCAATTGTCTAAGGAGGAAGTATTGCCCATTGGTTCATTTCAGAAGATCTTCAATTGATCAATTGGTTGAGAATCAGTCAGATTGGGGAAAAGTCAACTGTGCAGAGGAAAAAGTCAACTCCTGACTTTTTGAGGTCAAAATCGTGTTTCTCATGTCAAATATGTCCATTGATGGAGATTTGATCAAGAAATGTCAAGAGATTCACAAGAAATCAAAAGATATGGAAAGTTGCTAAAAATAGAAATTAGGGTTTCCTAATATAGCAAGTTTTGGCAAGCTGAACCATCATCTTTGGAGCTCTCTTTCTTCATGATACCAGCTTCAAATTGAAAATTTCAAGAGGCCTAATTAAAGTTCACATTCTAGTCTTCAAAACCATAGCAAGAACTCCTCCATTGGATTAAAATTGAAGGAGTTATGATTGATTAAAGTTGGAGGTTTGTAAGGCATTTTGGGCCAGGCAGGCAGGTCATGGGCGAGCTGGCTCGGAGTAATTTGATCAAACATATTATGTGCATGCTGGGTCCAAGTTCATGGCAAAATTACTCTATGATGGAGGCTTCAAATGAAAAAATGTTCAACATGAGTTTTGTTCCTCTCAATCTCCTCTACAACTTTAATGTTGGGGAATTTTTCATATGATCAACCATTTGGGATATATGGAGGGTCAAAGTAGGGGCCTCAAACTGATTCATTTCACACACATGGCTGGTTACGAACCAAGGCAAGTTGGTCAGCCAACTCAGTTATGACCAAGCACTTTCATGAGTATTTTTAAGCATCAAGGGCTTCCATTGTGATTGTTCCAAACTTCAATCTTGTTCTCCACCATGAGATCTTTCCATAGCCCCCAAGATCAATCATTTTCATCCATTTACCATTGAGATATTTCATTCCAAAGTCACCATCATGCTTATGTTGTCATGGCTGCCAAAATAGACATGTCTTGCATTGTTTGTATATGTTATCTCATTACATCCATACATCTTTATCACACACTACCATCACAACACTACACCATGAAACTTTTCAAACCCGTGTGCTTCCACAACATTTTGATTTTTACAATTTTCTTAACCATGCTTATAACTGACTTCCAACCATTCTCATATCATCACCACTTATCATGATATGGTATACAGTAATAATAGTAAGCTAACATACACCTAACCCGTGCCAAGTTCACACCACCATAACCATTCTCATTTTTCCAATCTCCTTTAACCCAGCTCTAACCATACTCTAACCATAGTTAATCACGCTTAACTGCATATATAAGCTTCTAACCCTCCATAACTGAATCAGTTAGATCAAATTTTCACCACTCAAACCAAACTCTCTCTCTCTCTCTCACTCTCAAGTTTCAGCCTTGGATTTCTCTCTGATTCCTGAAGGTTTTCACGAGTTTTCTTCAAATTCTTCACCACCACAACGTGATCTTTCTTCTGTTTGCATCATTTGAAGCTTAAATCCGCCATTGAAGGATTTGGAATTATTCACTTTCTTCACCAAACCTCTATACAGCAAGGTTAGAAGTTTCAACAAGCGTTTATTTCGCTCCTGCTGATTCTACACAAAGCTTCAAAGGTTCATTAAGGCACAAGATACACATTTCACCAAGGTATATTTTCTAAATCTCATAGCATACATTGTAGTATTATGGAGGAGTTACATATTGAAGTCCTATGGAGTGTAGGCAATGTTTGCTAGTTAGAGAATTGAAAAGAACTTAAAATCTTGATGGATATGTGTTTGCATTCGCGAATTTGTGTCCAATTATCTGTGTGATTAAGGCATTATTTTGAATCTTACTAGCCATGGTCGTATTCGTCTCATTGAGTACTATAATTTTGGTTCAAATTTCATAGAATTTCATTGAGAGATGAGAGAGTTATGCTAGGTCAAATATTGGATGAAAATAAGGTTTATCGCATGTTTTCAGGTTTCTATGGTGGTGGGAGGTTGAAGACGATGATGTGTCATCACGCTAGTGGCTGTTTTTATTATTTTCATGCTAGCCAATGAGAATCTGGCAACACATTAATGAAATTGGGAGTGGTGTGGAGAATATTCTTTTCTTTTCCGCGTGATTAAGTCATGATGTGTTGATAATTACAAGAATCATTAGTTAATGATTGGGAAAAGTGGTAATGATTGTCGATGCTAGCGGCACAGGGTTTAAGTGCCACGTGTTTCTAGGGTTGGTAGGCGTGCATGTGTTTTGAGTGAAGGGAGATCTCAGCCTTAGGATCTAATGCGCGGCTGAGATCGTGTCACTGAGCAACATAGCTCACATGTTGAGCACATGGTGTTATTTCTCTTTCTTTTCTTTTTTTTCAAAATGTTGGCACATGGAATGATGAGCGCGTGGTCCTGGCAGAAACTGTTATTCGCACCCCCAGTCCTTTAAGCCCAAATGTTTTGAACTGTCTTTTTACTTGTGTTGCACCCCCCTGGCATTTTTCTTTTGTTTTTTATTTCTTTTTCATAATTGTTTGATTTCCTTTTATTTTTAAAAATACTTGTGAACCTTTAAAAATTCCAATAAAATTCATGAGGCATCCCTACACCTTTAACTAATTTTGGGCACCTTTATTTTTCATTTTTGGATTATTTTACTATTTTTTGTGAATTTCCCAATGTGATGCATTGTGTATGATCTTTGTTCATGAAACATACTGAATTGGTGAATTGTTTGAGGTACTTAGGATTTGCATTTTCACATTAAAATTGATACATGTTTGTATGACATCTTGAGGTACTTTGTGTAATTTTTTGGATTTTTGGGATCACTTTTGATCAATGTTTGAATGTCCTATTTGAGCCTAATGCTTGTACCACTTATATGAACTTGTGAAGCATGTTTTAGCATGATCCTTAATGAATTTTGATCCATCCTTTTGAGACATGTTTGTACACTATTTTCACTTCAAATGAATTTCATCTTCAAATTTTCTTGAGCTTCTAACACTACTTTTGATTCATTTTAAGTGCATCAATACATGTGTGTTTGTTGGAGGATTTATGCTATGGTTTTGGTATGCTTTGAACATGTTTTCTTGTGTTGATTATTGATATGTTTTGACATCATTTTCTAGGCACATTATAGGTCATCCATATTGCATTATAGGTCCTTCATAGTTCATCTTTACATGACTTGTGAGCACTTGTCAAAACTTGCATCTTTCTTTGAACTTGTGCATCCCTCCTTGTTTGTCTTTGACTACTTGTTTCTCCAACATTTGTGTGACCTCAAGCTTGCATTTAAAACTTATTTACCTACTGTATGTGGTCATTCTCATTCATTTTAATTGACTTCTAACATCATCTTGCATGTCTCCTAAGTTCATGAACTCTTGGCACTTGTATGAACTTGTTTGAACCTAGTTTGTTGTTCTTCTTCAATGCGCACTAACATGAGACTTGTATGAACTTTGTATGCTCATTCTTACATTCTAAATGTCATCTCACATGTCATATGCTACTTAATTGCATTCATTTCCAAGTATGTTCATCTTGCATTTTCATTCTTTACTTGTGTTACAAGTATGCATAAATGTATGAACTTGTATGGTTTTTGCTTTCACTTCTTCTTGCTTAATCATTCTCCATGCTTGCATTCATGATTCACATGCCATCTTAATGACATCTCCATACCTTCATAAATGTCATTCAATTCAGACTTTAATGTTTGTAGTTGCATATATTCATGTTTATGAATCATATACATTCATCTTGCATAGTTAGTGCATAACTTGCCTTTGTATGATATTTTGATGCATAGTTTAACATTGTTTGGTTTCATTTAGCATGTTAACCTTAGTAGGATACCTTGACATGTACCTAATGCCCTTGGATGTTCCTTAACCTTTAGGATCCTTTCCTCTTAGTTCAAACTTTGTTTACTTCTTAAGTTGGCTTCTTAAGACAACTAGCTTTGTTTGGTTTACTTTTTGTCATCTATATTCAATACTTGTGGTTATTTTGTGCTAACCTTTTATCTAGGGGCAGTGGTAAGACACATGAGCATGTGTATGTTTATCCATGTTCATTCCTCCTTTCATCTCATCTCTTTTACTTCTTTTTTATGTGTGGATTACATGAGATAATGCTTGTTTGTGATTAACTTCTTCACATACCCCTTGGGATCCTAGCACATCCTTAATTTTTTATTAAGGTGAGGTAGGATAAGCATTAGGAAGTGCTATCCCTCTCTCTTCTTTAGACTTAGGTTGTTCTTAAACCTCTCCTTAGGGCCATCTTTTGCATGATAACTTTAGGATAGAATTCCCCTTGGTGTTTTCTTTTTTCCTTGAGTCTTCTCTTCTCATCTCATAACCTTTCTAAAACACCTAATAAAGGTTAACGTGTATTGCGCATGAGCCTTATATGTGGGAAGTGAGGAATGGGGGGTCTCCCTTCATTCCTCTAGGATGTTTAGTGTACGTCCTGTTGGGGGCGATATGCGACGCATTCGTTCCTTTGTCATAGATTTCGGTGCAATGCAAGTTATGAACCAACTTTAAACCATTTCTGTCTAAAAAACACGAAACAAATTCAAAACTTTTGCATCCTTCGGGATCATTCAGTTTTAAACCATTTTCAGAAAAGAGCACGTTATTTTCCATTTTGTCACAAACAGGCATCGGCCCTAATTACCGAACGCGAAGTTAACGTCGCTCATAAAAAACACTAAGACCTCATCAGGTCGAACTACGACTGCTCTGATTTCCTCTCTCTGGTTAGATTGGGGATAAGTAGGCACAAGACGGCGATGTCTTGGCGAGAAACCTTCCCCTTTAGTTCGTGTCCGAACTACGTTGACTCTGACTTTCCCATTACACAAGGTAATACGTAGGCATAAGACGCCGATGTCCTATTGAGTCACTTCTTTTTCTTTTCTCCTCCGTTTCTTCTTTCTTTTCCGTTCCCGTTCCTTTTCCTTTCCAGTAGCAGTGGAGCTCCAGATAACGACACCCTTTGATCGAGACAACAAGCGTGGATCCCATCGAGTACGATGGACGCGTGGGGGTGCTAATACCTTCCCCTCGCATAACCGACTCCCTTACCCGTTTCTCTTGGTCGCGAGACCATGCTTTTCCCTTTCCCTCAGGTTTACGCAGTGTTTCTTTTCCATCTCTTGGGATAAATACACATTGCTGGCGACTCTGTTTCCGCGCCACTTTTGCGTTTGTACCTGGATGAAAATCCCGAGAGCGACAGCTAGCGACTCTGCTGGGGAAATAATCCTCTTGCTGGTCCACCCCTTTTGCGAGTCAATCCTAGCGCTTGGTTGTTTATTTTCATTGGGTGTTTATTGTGGTGCTTTATTTTGTTGTATATTACTGTATCACTGTATTGCTATTTTACTGTTTTATTGTATTTACCACGTTTATCGAATTGCATTTCATTATTATGCTGGACTGTGCTGTGATGTACTGGATTTTCTGTTTGGCAGGTTGGGATTTCTAAGAGATAAGCCCATTACCCAGGCTTGAGCATACAAATAGGTATTAGCGTGGGCAGGCGTGACGCTCCCGTGGTGTTGGCCACGTCGGGTGTTCACGAGACCTACAGCCAGACGAGGTTCTATCTGGAGATATCTGCTACTATATGTTGATATAGGCCAGTAGTTATTTTCTTGAGGAACTGTCGACTCTGGTGACCATTCCCGAGGACTCAGTAACGACACTCCTCCCGAGATGTGATAATGGCAGACCAGAAATGGCAAACCCATTACACTTCTCGATCCGAGCACCCAATGCTCGGAACTTGCTATAGGATATCCTTTTTTAGGGGAATCAGTTGAGGCCTCCTCGATTGATGATGATGCCAAACCAGAAATGGTGAACGTATCATCATTTCTCGACCTGAGAGTCCGTGATATTGAGGATCCTCGCTTTTCTAGAACCCACATGTGAAAGGGGATGGGTGTTGGCAAGTCTGCAAGTAACCGTAACCTTCAACCTACCTGGTATTATGGATTTCTTATCAGTGCAAACTTATCATCCTGGTATTCTGGTATTTTGAATGATTCGTTACTCTGGATTTCTGGGTTTCTGATATTCTGGGTCTTATCCATTTAGTAGCACAGCAGTTATTCAGAATATATGGAAGCCTTGATCCCATGTCTGTTGCATCTGCATCATCATTTTTGCATACATGTTCTTGTATTTCCAAGGATATTAACTTTGAGACCCGTTGTTGAGCATTTCCATCTATTTCTTGCAGTTCGTCCATGAAAAACTTGAATCAAAGCAAAATGATTCCTTGGAAATATTTGAACATGGCATTTGCATTTCATTTCCATACTCATATGCATGGCAGGTGTTTGAGGTTGGTCTTTTGATCCCGATCGGGTTTTCTTCATGGTTGCAGATTCAATCTTTTAAGTCGTGTCCTACTTGAGCAAAATCAGAAGAAAGTCATGGATCAGATGCAAGCCGAGTTGATTGAGATGCGGACTCGCATGGCTCAGTTTATGGAGTTAATGTAAGGTATTGCTCAAGGTCAAGAGCAGTTAAGGACTCTGGTCCAGCCTCTGATTGCTAGGGTCGATGAGGATGTGGTTATGCATGGAGGTGTTCATACTGGTGTTATTCCTCCGGGGGAAGGTTTTAACGGTAATGGTGTCCATACTGGTCCTCCGGGCGGAGGTATTCCCGTTCCTTCTGTTGTTATCCCTCCGGGCAGAGGAGAGAATGTTGTGATTCCTTCTATTGTGGGAGGAGGAAACAGTATATGTGCAGTACATGGTCGTCACTATGATGATCAACAGGATGATGTGTTTTCTCTTCCAGGTGGGGATGCTGACCCTCGACATGATAACGATCAAAGAATTAGGATGATTGAAGAGCAGTTGAAAGAGGTTGTGAATCAGAATTCCTTGGGTATGGATTTGGATGATTTGAGACTGGTCCCTGGTGTCAAGATTCCGCACAAGTTTCAGGCGCCTACTTTCGAGAAGTATAATGGTACCACTTTCCCAAAGACTCACGTCCGAGCCTATGCATGGAAAATGGCTGCATATTCTAATGACAAAAAGTTATTGATGCATTTCTTCCAAGATAGCTTGACTGGGGCGTCTTTGGAATGGTACATGCAGTTGGAGAGGTCCCATGTTCGAAACTGGAGGGAGTTGGTAGAAGCTTTTGTTAAGCACTATCAGTACAATACTGATATGGCTCTAAATAGGACACAGTTGCAAAACATGTCGCAGAAGAATAATGAAAGCTTTCAGGAATACGCCCAGAGGTGGCGGGAATTGGCAGCAAGGGTACAACCTCCCATGTTAGAGTGGGAGATGATAAGTATGTTTATGGCTACCCTGCAAGGTCATTATTATGAAAAGTTGGTACCTTGTATGCCCGGAAAGTTTGCCGACTTGATCTTAGTTGGAGAAATGGTCGAAAGCGGTATCAAAATGGGAAAGATTCAAGTTGCTCCCTGTTATTCTGAAAACTCAAAGAAACGTTACAGGGGTGAAGAAGGAGAGACTAATGTCGTTCAGTACCAACAACCTCATGCTCCTCAACAACAGAACTATCAGCGTCAGAATCAGCATAGGCCTGGCAACAACCTGGAAAGAAGGAATGCTCATCTTCATCCAGTTCCCATGTCGTACAGTCAACTCTTGCCACACCTGGTTCAAAATTCATTGGTGGAGCCTAAGACTTTGAAGCATGTTCCAGAACCATACCCTCTGGGGTACAATCCCCATGTGCAATGTGGATATCATGGAGGATCTATGGGGCACTCAACTGAAGATTGCAAAGCCTTCCAGGCCAAAGTACAACAATTGATTGACAAAGGGTACATATCCTTTCCAGAAGGAGACTTGGTTGTGCATGTCGACCTCTCATCTATTTGAAGACTTCAAGGGTCATCTCCTAAAGCCAGTAGTCCAGGCGGAGTCAAGTCTCCTCAACAATGGCAATCATCAGTTTCTTTACTGCATTTTTATATGTAGCTTTCATTTGCTTATTTAAACACTGTATGCATGTAAAAACTTGTTTGTGTTTTGAATGATGATTTTAATGCAATGAATGTGTTGTTCTTGAAGTAATTTACTTTTATGCACTCATATCATGTTTATATGCATTGCAATACCAACTTTCTTGCCTTAAACTCTTGAGGGAGGATGATGAGATGAAACCGCAAAATCTCTGGTTGTATGTTTTTGGATAGAACCCTGTTGAGGATGTACATGCATTGTTTCAAATCCCTAAACACTGGAGATATAATGGAGATAGACCCGTCAACCCTTTTGAGCCTTGAAGTAGGAGTTTCTTTCGTACGAAAAAACCCTCACACTTAACCCAGGGGCAGGGTAGGTGTCAGTTAGTTTGACCGAGCGTTCAAATTTCAAAAGGAGTGTGTATCTGAGGATCCATTACCTTCTATTCCACCGTCAAGAGGTCAAGAGATGTGAAACCACAATGGTTATCCATAAATAATCAAGGAGTGAGGCAGTCACAACCCTTTCAAGCAAGTCAGACAAAATGGTGTCACACGATTTGTTTAAAAAAGAAGAATCAAAAGAAAAAGAAAAGAAAGAAAGCCCGCTAAGTCGAAACTTGAAAACAAATGACTTAGGCAAAAGTTAGGGCATCCCGCTGGACTTCAAAATTGAAAAACTCAAAAGAATCAGTCCAGGAAAAATCAGGGAAATAAAAAAAAAGGCGAAAAGCGAAAAAGGATGATCAAGAGAAAATCCTCGATAAAGAACAAAGTCGTGTGACCGCAAAACACCAAAGACAAAAAGGGGTGACTGTTGCTCCAAAACCTCATCTGGTCTCAAACCATCAATTGCATGGGTTCCTTAAAGATCATAAAACTTTTTGAGAGATGAGCGCTTGTGTCATATTAGCTGAACGTAGGACTGGAAAACATCACGAAGACTGGGTGGGCACCAATAAACTTTGAGCCTTAAATCCTTTTTTCTCAAAACCATGAACCAGGCCACGTTATAACCCTTAAAAGTCCTAATTGAAGCAGGGTTTATTCCGAAAGTGCACTTCAGCGAAATAGCGTTCCTGACTCCTATGAGTTATGCTAATAAGATTTTTGTTGGTATTGCATGTGCGTATTGTTTTCCATTCAAAAATCAATGTCGCATCCCAGCTAGTGATTCGTTCACAAGGCTCGGTGACGCATTTTCAATAAAACTTCAAGGTTAACACGAGTGTTGCATTAGAATTGTCATTCTCACAATAAACATTTTCTGCTTGCATGTGTTTGACATCAAAGAAGCTTACACAATGAACGTCAGTCGAGAAGCTCGATCACGCTAAGTTGAGATGGCGAAAACTCCGAAGGACAGTCATGTCAAGGGGTATGTGGCCAAGAGACTGTGCATAACTTAGGGGTTCGCGATAAATGGTGATAAGATGCAGCCAATCTGGAGCAGTCACATGGAAAACTCTCCCTAAAACAGCCAAACAGGGGAAATTAGGTCGATTTTACAAATCTCTATAAGATCAGTCAGGGGCAAAATTCACTTCAAGACTTGGGGCAGGCCACTGCTAGAGCGTAAGAAGTTGTCCACTCCTGAAGACGGTTAATTGAAAGCACCTCTTCAAGGTTCAAAATACTGGGGCAGAGTATTTTCAAGTCATTACAAATCCTTTCAAGGTAATTTACTTCGTGGATTATGAAGTATGGGGCAGTTGCGTCGAGATCTGATAAATCTCTCCAAGAGTTTGAAGACCCTGGGGCAGTGTGAATACTCGGTCTTCTATAAAATCTTCTTGAGATGATTTCTTTCTTTAGACCTGGTCATCTGGGGCAAGTGGAGAGTTCAAAGGGCCGTTTATGACCATAGAGGCAGGTCAGGCTGGGTAACAAGTTTGTTTTTCCCCAGTAGCGTTACTCTCCCCAGCACTGAAAATTCATCATCCTCAGCAGAACTTATTCTCCCCAGCAAGAGTACAGAGGATTGTGTTCCCCAGCCGAAGTCATGGTTGGTTTATTATTCCCCAAAAAGCAGTCAGAAGTGGATTGCTCGAAGGTGAATCTGGTTGTATCTCTAGCAGGAGATGTGTTGGATGTCTTTGAAAAGACTTTAG
Organism: Lathyrus tuberosus; assembly: GCA_022829125.1. Lineage (NCBI taxonomy): Eukaryota > Viridiplantae > Streptophyta > Magnoliopsida > Fabales > Fabaceae > Lathyrus > Lathyrus tuberosus. Next base: position 622,225 of record JALAZF010000357.1, read on the forward strand.
TTTCCCTACTGAGCCTGGTACTCACTTTCCTCAGCAGGTCAGGAAGTGTAATTCCGTCAACAACGGCATGCTCTAAGCCCTAGCAGGGTAAAATCTTTCCTCCAACAGTAGGTTAAGCTCTATGATATCCCTCGGCAGGTTTCGTTGGCATTCCTCCCCAGCAGAATTATTCTCCCTAGCATTGAGTTTTCATCATCCTCATCAGACTGTCACTCTCCCCAGTCAAAGTACAAAAGATTGTTCCCCAGCCAGCATTTAAAGTGGATTGCTTTAGGATGGATGTTGTTTGGTTACCACAGGAGATTTGTGCAACGTATTCCCGAGAAAAAGATGTTGTCTTCCCCGTAGAGTATTGGTGTGTACTCCCCTCGGCCAGTCAGGAAACGTGTTTTCACCAGCAACAGCAGGATAAGGGCGAAGTCATTTCCCAGCAGTGGATTAAGTCCAATGGCATCCCCAGCAGGTCTAGTACTTGTGATGTGTCTCCCCAAGCAGAGTTTGGTGGTATTCTTGGCAGTAGGTTTGATCAGCGATGGTTGACATCCCCACCAGGTTTTAAGTCCAAGTGATATTTGGCACTCTTCTGATTCAGGTCTTGGTTTCCTTTTTCAAAGAGTTATATATAATCCCCAACAAAGTAGATGTTCTTTTGGATTTCATCTCCAGCTGAAGTTGTTGATCAAAGGAGTTATTTAATGTGATCCTTCTCAGTAGAGTTCTTGGACTCAGAGGACAATTTATTTTGTCATCCCCGTGGAGCTGCCTTCGTTTTCAGCATTTATTTTGCTGGAGCGTTTCTTTTTGCATTACATAAGCATAGTTTGCATGGCATCCTCCCAAACACGTAGCATTTCCATTTCGTATGGAGCATTACGCCATAGAAAAATTCAAACATATGCATTCAAAGCATAAGCCAGGTTTGATACTTTCTTTGCCAGTTCTCTTTCTCAGCAGAGATGGCATTGCTCAGGAGTTTTGTTTTATCCTCTGCGAGGTCGCCGAGGGATGTGTTCATCCTACCTGTGCTCCCAGGCAGATTCTTTTATTTATACTTCTCATTTCCCCATGGAGTCATCTTATCTTTGCGTTGTAAGTCCGTTGATTTTACATCTCGCCCTTTCGGTTCACGACCGTATCTTTGTTGGGAGTATGCCTTTGATTGGCCAACCCCTTTTGTAAACCCAGTTCTCACCTGGTAGTCAGTTCTCGTCTGACTTACTTTGTTAAACCCAGTTCTCGCCTGGTAGTCAGTTTTCGTCTGACTTATTTCGTGAAACCCAGTTCTCTCTTGGTAGTCAGTTCTCGTCTGACTTATTTCGTTAAACCCAATTCTCGCCTGGTAGTCAGTTCTCGCCTGACATCTCTTTGTTAAATCCAGTTCTCGCCTGGTAGTCAATTCTCGTCTGACTTATTTTGAGAAACCCAGTTCTCGCCTGGTAGCCAGTTCTCGTCTGACTTATTTTGTGAAACCATGTTCTCGCCTGGTAGTCATTTCTCGTCTGACTTATTTCGTGAAACCCAGTTCTCTTCCTCAGTAGAGATGGCATAACTCAGAAGAGTTTGTTTCACTTTATCCCTAGTGAGATCTCCAGTCGATTCTTCCTTCATATTGTTGTACATTCTGGTACACCCCTGCCGAGTTGTCTGTTTAGACTTCTCTTTTCCCCAACTTTGATTCCAGATGAACTCGAGGGTCGTAAAATTGTGACTTTTACCCTTGGCTGTCCTGTTATCCCCAGCAAAGTCTAAATTTTATTTTGTTGGGTTTGAAAGTCCACCTTCGGCTTGGTCTTTCTTTTCGAGTTCGCCTTTGGTCGTCCTCGTATTATTTTGTTGTTGGAAGTCCACCTTCGGCTGGTCTTTATTTTTAGAGTTCGCCTTCAGCCATCCTCGTGAACATTTTATTTCATTATACCCACAGGTTGCAAATTTCAGGGTTCTTTTGGTATTCAATCTCCGTGTATCCTTGAATGTCTGAAAGTCGTTGCTATCATACCTTCAAGACCAAGTAGATTGAATAGGGGCAGTTGTAGCACCCCAAAATTTGCCTTTTTTTTCTAACCTCTAACTGGCTTATGTTTTATTTCATTTTTGCATAATCATCTTTGCGTATCATTTGGTTCATAGCATGAGATCAAGGTATATGAGAAATCTCAAGTGAATTACATTCTCCTAACAAGTGCAAAATTAGGGTTTTGGTGAAAAGCTAGTGCAAATGTGTTTTTGAGCCAAGGCTTGATCTCAATGTTTTTTATAGGCTCTCAATTGTCTAAGGAGGAAGTATTTCCCATTGGTTCATTTCAGAAGATCTTCATTTGATCAATTGGTTGAGAATTAGTCAGATTGGGGAAAAGTCAACTGTGCAGAGGAAAAAGACAACTCCTGACTTTTTGAGGTCAAAATATTGTTCCTCATGTCAAATATGTCCATTGATGGAGATTTGATCAAGAAATGTCAAGAGATTCACAAGAAATCAAAAGATATGGAAAGTTACTAAAAATAGAAATTAGGGTTTCCTAATATAGCAAGTTTTGGAAAGCTGAACCATCATCTTTGGAGCTCTCTTTCTTCATGATACTAGCTTCAAATTGAAAATTTCAAGAGGCCTAATTAAAGTTCAAATTCTAAGCTTCAAAACCATAGCAAGAACTCCTCCATTGGATTAAAATTGAAGGAGTTATGATTGATTAAAGTTGGAGGTTTGTAAGGCATTTTGGGCCAGGCTGGTAGGTCATGGGCGAGCTGGCTCGGAGTAATTTGATCAAACACTTTATGTGCATGCAGGGTCCAAGTTCATGGCAAAATTACTCTATGATGGAGGCTTCAAATGAAAAAATGTTCAACATGAGTTTTGTTCCTCCCAATCTCCTCTACAACTTTGATGTTGGGGAATTTTTTAAATAATCAACCATTTGGGAGACATGGAGGGTCAAAGTAGGGGCCTCAAACTGATTCATTTCACACACATGGCTGGGCACAAACCAAGGCAAGTTGGTCAGCCAACTCAGTTATGACCAAGCACTTTCATGAGTATTTTTAAGCATCTTAAGGGCTTCCATTGTGATTGTTCCAAACTTCAATCTTGTTCTCCACCATGAGATCTTTCCATAGCCCCCAAGATCAATCATTTTCATCCATTTACCATTGAGATATTTCATTCCAAAGTCACCATCATGCTTATGTTGTCATGGCTGCCAAAATAGACATGTATTGCATTGTTTGTATATGTTATCTCATTACATCCATACATCTTTATAAAACACTACCATCATAACACTACACCATGAAACTTTTCAAACCCGTGTGCTTCAACAAACATTTTGATTTTTACAATTTTCTTAACCATGCTTATAACTGACTTCCAACCATTCTCATATCATCACCACTCATCATGATATGGTATATAGTAATAACAGTAAGCTAACATACACCTAACCCGTGCCAAGTTCACACCACCATAACCATTCTCATTTTTCCAATCTCTTTTAACCCATCTCTAACCATACTCTAACCATAGTTAATCACGCTTAACTGCATATATAAGCTTTTAACCCTCCATAACTGAATCAGTTAGATCAAATTTTCACCACACAAACCAAACTCTCTCTCTCACTCTCAAGTTTTAGCCTTAGATTTCTCTCTGATTCCTGAAGGTTTTCACGAGTTTTCTTCAAATTCTTCACCACCACAACGTGATCTTTCTTCTTTTTGCATCATTTGAAGCTTAGAACCGCCATTGAAAGATTTGGAATTCTTCACTTTCTTCACCAAATCTCTGTGCAGCTAGGTTAGAAGTTTCAACAAGCGTTTATTTCGCTCCTGCTGATTTTACACAAAGCTTCAAAGGTTCATTAAGGCACAAGATACATGTTTCACCAAGGTACATTTTCTGAATCTCATAGCATACATTGTAGTATTATGGAGGAAATGCATATTGAAGTCCTATGGAGTGAGGCAATGTTTGCTGGTTAGAGAATTGAAAAGAACTTAAAATCTTGATGGATATTTGTTTGCATCCACGACTTTGTGTCCAAGTATCCGTATGATTAAGAAATTATTTTGAATCTTACTTGCCATGGTCGTATTCGTCTCGTTGAGTACTATAATTTTGGTTCAAATTTCATTGAATTTTATTGAGAGATGAGAGAGTTATGCTAGGTCAAAGATTGGATGAAAATAGGGTTTATCGCATGTTTTCTGGTTTCTATGGTGGTGGGAGGTTGAAGACGATGATGTGTCATCACGCTAGTGGCTGTTTTTATTATTTTCATGCTAGCCAATGAGAAGCTGGCAACACATTAATGAAATTGGGAGTGGTGCGGAGAATATTTTTTTCTTTTCCGCGTGATTAAGTCATGATATGTTGATAATTACAAGAATCATTAGTTAATGATTGGGAAAGGTGGTAATGATTGTCGATACTAGTGGCGCAGGGTTTAAGTGCCACGTGTTTCAAGGGTTGGCAGGCGTGTATGTGTGTTGAGTGAAGGGAGATCACAGCCTTAGGATCTAATGCGCGGTTGAGATCGTGCCACTGAGCAACATAGCTCGCATGTTGAGCACATGGTGTTATTTCCCTCTCTTTTCTTTTTTCTTTTTCAAAATGTTGGCACATGGATTGATGAGCGCGTGGTCCTGGAAGAAACTGTTATTTGCACCCCCAGTCCTTTAAGCCCAAACGTTTTGAACTGCCTTTTTACTTGTGTTGCACCCCCTGGCATTTTTCTTTTGTTTTTTATTTCTTTTTCATACTTGTTTGATTTCCTTTTATTTTTAAAAATACTTGTGAACCTTTAAAAATTATAATAAAATTCATGAGGCATCCTTACACCTTTAACTAATTTTGGGAACTTTTATTTTTCATTTTTGGATTATTTTACTATTTTTTGTGAATTTCCCAATGTGATGTATTGTGTATAATCTTTGTTCATGAAACATGCTAAATTGGTGAATTGTTTGAGGTACTTAGGATTTTAATTTTCACATTAAAATTGATACATGTTTGTATGACATCTTGAGGTACTTTGTGTAATTTTTGTAGATTTTTGGGATCACTTTTGATCAATGTTTGAATGTCCTATTTGTGCCTAATGCTTGTGCCACTTATGTGAACTTGTGAAGCATGTTTTAGCATGATCCTTAATGAATTTTGATCCATCCTTTTGAGACATGTTTCCAAGCTGTTTTCAATTCAAATGAATTGAATCTTCCAATTTTCTTGAGCTTCTAACACTACTTTTGATTCATTTTAAGTGCATCAATGCATGTGTGTTTGTTGGAGGACTTATGCTAGGGTTTTGGTATGCTTTGAACATGTTTCCTTGTGATGATTGTTGAGATGTTTTGACATCATTTGCTAGGCACATTATACTTCATCCATCTTTCATTATAGGTCCTTCATAGTTCATCTTTACATGACTTGTGAGCACTTGTCAAAACTTGCATCTTTCTTTGAACTTCTGCATCCCTCCTTGTTTGTCTATGACTACTTGTTTCTCCAACATTTGTGTGACCTCAAGCTTGCATTTAAAACTTGTTTACCTATTGTATGTGGTCATTCTCGTTCATTTTAATTGACTTCTAACATCATCTTGCATGTCTCCTAAGTTCAGGAACTCTTGGCACTTGTAAGAACTTGTTTGAACCTAGTTTGTTCTTCTTCTTCAATGTGCACAAACATGAGACTTGTATGAACTTTGTATGATAATTCTTGCATTCTAAATGTCATCAAAAATGTCATATGCTACTGACTTGCATTCATTTCCAAGTATGTTCATCTTGCATCTTCATTCTCTACTTGTGTTACAAGTATGCATAAATGTATGAACTTGAATGGTTTTTGCTTTCACTTCTTCTTGCTTAATCATTCTCCATGCTTGCATTCATGATTCACATGCCATCTTAATGACATCTCCATACTGTCATAAATGTCATTCAATTCTTACTTTAATGTTTGTAGTTGCATTTATTCATGTTTATGAATCATATACATTCATCTTGCATAGTTAGTGCATAACTTGCCTTTGTATGATCTTTTGATGCATAGTTTGACGTTGTTTGGTTTTATTTGGCATGTTAACCTTAGTAGGATACCTTGACATGTACATACTTCCCTTGGATGTTCCTTAACCTTAAGGATCCTTTCCTCTTAGTTCAAACTTTGTTTACTTCTTAAGTTGGCTTCTTAAGACAACTAACTTTGTTTGGTTTACGTTTTGTCATCTATATTCAATACTTGTGGTTATTTTGTGCTAACATTTTATGTAGGGGAAGAGGTAAGACACATGAGCATGTGGATGTTTATCCATGTTCATTCCTCCTTTCATCTCATCTCTTTTACTTCTTTTTAATGTGTGGATTACATGAGATAATGCTTGTTTATGATTAACTTCTTCACATACCCTTTGGGATCCTAGCTCATCCTTAATTTTTGATTAAGGTGAGGTAGGATAAGCATTAGGTAGTGCTATCCCTCTCTCTTATTTAGACTTAGGTTGTTCTTAAACCTCCACTTAGGGCCATCTTTTGCATGATAACTTTAGGATAGAATTCCCCTTTGTGTTTTCTTTTTTCCTTGAGTCTTCTCTTCTCATCTCATAACCTTTCTAAAACACCTAATAAAGGTTAATGTGTATTGCGTATGAGACTTATATGTGGGAAGTGATGAATGGGGGGTCTTCCTTCATTCCTCTAGGATGTTTAGTGTACGTCCTGTTGGGGGCGATATGCGACGCATTCGTTCCTATGTCAAAGACTTCGGTGCAATGAAGTTATGAACCAACTTCAAACCATTTTTGTCTAAAAAACACGAAACAAATTCAAACCTTTTTCATCCTTCGGGATCGTTCAGTTTTAAACCATTTTCAGAAAAGAGCACGTTATTTTCTGTTTTGTCGCAAACAGGCATCGACCCTAACTGCCGGACGCGAACTTAACGTCGCTCATTAAAAACACTAAGACCTCATTAGGTCAAACTACAATTGCTCTGATTTCCTCTCTCTGGTTAGATTGGGGATACATAGGCACAAGAGGCCGATGTCTTGGCGAGCAACCTTCCCCCTTAGTTCGTGTCCGAACTACGTTGACTCTAACTTTCCCATTGCACAAGGGAATATGTAGGCATAGGACGCCGATGTCCTATCGAGTCACTTCTTTTTCTTTTCTCCTCTGTTTGTTCGTTCTTTTCCGTTCCCGTTCCTTTTGCTTTCCAGTAGCAGTGGAGCTCCAGATGACGACACCCTTTGATCGAGACAACAAGTGTGGATCCCCTCGCGTAACCGACTCCCTTACCCATTTCTCTTGGTCGCGAGACTATGCTTTTCCCTTTCCCCCAGGTTTATGCAGTGTTTCCTTTCCCTCTCTTGGGATAAATACACATTGTTGGCAACTCTGTTTCCGCGCCACTTTCGCGTTTGTACCTAGATGAAAATCCCGGGAGCGACAAGTGGCAAGACTCTGGATTATTCACATCCAAGCCAATGCCCCTCTCTTAGCATGAAAGACTCCTAAGGAAAAATGGCATTGCTCTACACTGAGTTAAAGTTTCTTCCTTCAGGACAATTCCCTTATAAAGGAAATTATGGCATTGCTGGATTCCATACATTCCATTTTAAAGTAATTCTCCTTTATAACCAATCCCTAAAAAAATTGTGATAAACAGGTGAGATACCTCCCTTTAGAGATGACAAATTCTCTCTCAGTCAAACCTTTAGCTTCAATCTTGGGCTTTGAACAAGACACAAATAACCTTTAGCTTCAATCTTGGGCATTAAACAAGACACCAAATATCTTTTCGTCCCATAGAAATAGGAGGAACTACGATTGCTCTGATTTCCGTGTTATCTTTACGGGAATACATAGGCATAAGATTGCAAAATCTTAGCGAGCACACAAAACAAAATTTTTAGGTCCAATACCTTACCAAAAACAACGAAAAACTCAAACAACAAAAACACTCTCTTAACACTCCCAAAGGAGAAACTTTCCCAACCCATAACAGACAACCACCAGAAAGTATTTAAACATGCCATAGAAGATCTATGGATAACTATATATACACTGGGTAATTGACAACCTCCCTTTGTATAACCTGACCCCGGACCCCCAATCTCTTAGCATTTGTTAAAGAAAACATTTGCGTGCACGGTTAGTTTTAGATAGCTTCCCTTTCCTTTCTAGCTTCATAGGATAAATAAGAAATCAGAAAGTAGCACCCAATTCCAACCAATGCGGTAAGGTGGCCGCGTCACCGACAAAAGTCGCACGCTACAGTCATCCAGGAATAACCTGCTCTCAACAACTTCTTTCCCATAGCATGTCCGTTGGCATGGGTACCAAAGGAACCTTCGTGCACTTCTTGCATCAATATGTTTGCTTCGTGTCTATCCACGCATATGAGCAAGACCATGTCAAAATTCCACTTATACAACACGTCATCCTCATTTAAGAAGAAACTACCAACCAACCTTCTCAAAGTCTTCTTATCATTATTGGATGCCCCAGCTGGGTACTCTTGACTTTTCAGAAAACACTTGATATCATGATACTAAGGCTTACTATCTACAGCTGTCTCGGTTGCAAACACATAAGCGGGCCTATCAAGGCGCATCACATCAATTTTGGGCACATGATTCCACCAATTCACCTTAATCATTGAGGATAACATAGCCAGAGCGTCTTCTATCTGGTTTTAATCACGAGGTATATGGTAAAGCTTCACTGTATTGAAGAAAGTCAACAGTCTTCTCGTGTAATCCCTGAATGGAATCAAATTGGGCTGATGAGTATTCCAATCTCTGTTGACCTTATTGATCACCAAAGCAGGATCCTCGAATATGTCAAGAGTTTTAATCCTCAGATCAATAGCCTATTTGATACCCATAATACAAGCTTCATACTCAGCTTCATTGTTGGTGCATTCAAACGTCAGTCTGGCAGTGAAAGATAAATGAGAACCCTTCGGAGTGACAATAACTGCCCCTACTCCATTACCATTTACATTAACGGCCCCATCAAACATCAAACACCACTTAGAATCAAGATCTGGTCCTTCGTTAACTAGCGGTTCTTCATAGTCCATCATTTTCATATACATGATGTCCTCATCAAGGAATTCAAATTTCATCGGCTAATAATCATCAAGTGGTTGTTGAGCAAGATATTCGGACAGAACACTACCCTTGATGGCTTTCTGGGAAGTATATTGAATGTCATATTCTGTCAGGACCATTTGCCAACGAGAAACCCTTCCGGTGAGAGTTGGCTTCTCAAAGATGTATTTAACTGGATCCATCTTGGATATTAACAGAGTTGTGTGAGTCAGCATGTATTGTCTCAAACGCTTAGCAGCCCATGCAAGTGCACAACATGTCTTCTCAAGCATTGAGTATATTGACTCGCAATCATTGAATTTCTTACTCAGGTAGTAGATGGTGTGCTCCTTCCTACCTGTCTCGTCGTGTTAATCGAGTACACAAACCGTCGAATTTTCAAGTACTGTCAAATACATTATCAGTGGTCTCCCTAAAACTGGAGATATAAGGATCAGAGGTTGCTGGAGATACTCTTTTATTCTTTTAAATGCCCTTTGGCAGTCATCATTTCACCTGATAGCCTGATCTTTTCTCAACAATTTGAATATCGGTTCACAAGTGGCTGTAAGATGAGAGATGAATCTAGCAATGTCGTTCAACCTCCCTAGGAAATCACATACCACTTTTTCTGTTCTAGGCTCAGGCATCTCTTGAATTGCTTTTACTTTGGCTGGATCAACCTCGATCCCTTTTTCACTGACGATAAAGCCCAACAGTTTTCTAGACCGCACCCCGAAAGTGCACTTATTCGGATTCAGTCTCAACTTGAATTTTCTCAACCGTTCAAAGAGTTTCTGCAAGTTCACCAAATGCTCATATTCGGTTTGTGACTTCGCAATCATGTCATCAATATAGGCCTCGATCTCTTTATGAATCATATCATGAAAGAGAGTCATCATTGCACATTGATAGGTTTCCCCTGCGTTCTTTAGATCGAAAGGCATCACTTTATAACAGAAAGTTCCCCATGGGGTAATGAATGTTGTTTTCTCCATGTCCTCTGGTGCCATCTTAATCTGATTATAACCATAGAAGCCATCCATGAAAGAAAATACCGAGAACTGAGCCGTGTTGTCAACCAATATGTCAATGTGAGGTAATGGGAAGTCGTTTTTTCGGACTCGCTCTGTTTAAATCGCGTTAATCAACACACATCCTGACTTTGACATCCTTCTTAGGTACCGACACAATATTTGCAACCCATGGTGGATATATGGTAACAGCCAAGAAACCTGCATCTAACTGCTTCTGGACTTCTTCCTTGATTTTGATTGCCATGTCTGGTTTCTTTCTTTTAAGCTTCTGCTTGACTGGAGGACAATCCTCTGTGAGAGTCAATCTGGGAATAACAATATCTGTGTCAAGCCCTGGCATATCTTGATATGACCAAGCGAAGATATCAACATATTCATGCAGCATCTCAATCAACCTCTTCTTTACATTCTCAACTAGGGCAGCCCTGATCTTGACTTCTTTCTTAGCATCCTCGGTTCCCAGATTAATAACTTCCAATGACTCTTCATGTGGCTGAATGACCCTTTCCTCCTGTTTCAACAACCTGGCTAATTCCTCAGGAAGTTCACAATCTTCCTCACCATCCTCTTCGGCTTGGTAAATCGAATTGTCAAAGTCATAATAAGCCATAACAGAATCGTTATCAATGAAATCCGGTGAAATGCATCTGTATGAATGATAATTCACGCTTTATGAGTGCAAACAAACAAACATTGCCATTTATTATTAAAGGTAAAAATGAAAGACAGGGAGCACAATATTTGTATGCAAAAAATGTCCTTTATTAATGATAAAATTGAATGTGTAATAATGTAAGCCCTACAATGAATCTCTACGCGTTGGGCATAACGTAGGATTTAACATGAAAACAAAGAAAATTACTCTTCGTGAAGAGTGACTTGGATGAAATCTTCAGAAGACCAGTTGTTAAGCTCTTGACCCGAAACAGATGGGCGTATCTAGTTGCTGATGTCACAATCACTATCTCTGTCTTCGTCGTTTAATGCAAAAATCTGACCAGGATCAATAATTCCAGCACTGGAGAAAGTAATGGATCCTTGAAAGCCTTGAACCTTTGGTCCTCGATAACCAAATCCAAACCTATTTTCTTTGACGGACGCTTCAATTACTCGATCCCATCCTTCTGCGTTTCCTGACTGTACCACAGCTTGGGCCTGTTTGTAAGATGCAATTTAGACTCCCGACTTTTTTTCTGCTGAAGGAGTAACTTCTTCCATATTCACAGTTTCAAATTCCTGGCACAACGTCTCATGGATCTCGCCGTCCATCTCAACATACATGAAGGAATACAGATGGCTTACAAAAATGTCTTCTTCACCATATACGGTGACTACTTGTCCGTCCACAACAAACTTAACTTTCTGATGGAGAGTTGATGATACGGCCCCAGTACCATGAATCCAAGGGTGCCCTAACATGCAACTGTATGCGGGTTGAATGTCCATTACGTAAAAAGTAGTATTGAAGACTTGGGGTCCCACCTTAATAGGTAATTCAACTTCCCTAAAAACTGATCTCTTCAATCCGTCAAATGCTCGAACCACCAGTTCGCTTGGTCTGAGCACTACTCCTCCACATCCAGCTTAATTAGTGCCTTCTTGGGAAGTACATTAAGAGAGGAACCAGTGTCTACTAGCACGTGAGACAAAACAGCCCCTTTGAATTCCATAGAAATGTGAAGCGCTTTATTGTGATTTCTGCCCTCGGGCGTCAAATCAAAGTCGGTAAAACCCAGCCCACGACTGGCATTAACCTTGGATATCACACCCTCCAATTAGTTAACGAAGATCTCCTGAGGTACATATGCCCCATTCAGAATTTTCAACAAAGCATTATGATGCACTTTGGAACACAATAGCAAAGACAAAATAGAAATCTTTGACGGAGTCTGATGAAGGTGATCTGCAATCTTGTAGTCACTTTTCTTGATAATCTTCATGAATTCCTCGACATCATTCTCAAAAGACGTCACAGGATCTGCCCTCTGTACAGGCTCATCATTCGCCACTTGCTTGCCTTTGGCCCTCACTAAAGCATTTGCGTTATCATTCCGAAGAGTTTGTGGTGCGAACAGCCTACCACTTCTGGTGAATCCATCAACACCCAAATTATCAACCTTCGAATCAGTCACAGCCAGAGCCTCAATTTCTTGTTTCTGACCCTGATAGTACACTTCAGCACTGTAGTGCCACGGAATTGCCTTCTCACTTTCGAAAAGAATCGGTCCAGGCACTGTGATGGTTTTTGCAGCCCGCCTCACAGGCACCAAAATCTGCACAGGCGTAAAAGGGATGGTAATTGTCGAAACATTATTCTCAACACCGGAAACTTGATTACACTGCCAACTTCCATCATTGATCAAATTCTAAATACCACTTCTCAAATTATCACAACCATTAACTTGAGTCAAACAGACTGAACAGCCCACATCACAACCAGGGAACACACCCCCTTTTAACAGACGATTCTTTACGACCAACAATGATGTCTTGACAGCGTTAACATCAGATACCAACTTCAGACCATTGTCTTCTTCGACAGCATTAATGGTTACCCCACCGTGGGTAGGCATAGGACTCTGGATAACATTCAGAGCGGCAGGAGGAGCAAAATTGATAGCTTTAGAATCGATCAGATCTTGAACCTTATGATGAAAGGCTCTACATCTCTCAATAGTATGCCCAGGGTTACCAGAATGAAAGTCACAATGCGCGTTAGTGTCATATCCAGCGGGGAGCTTTACTGGAGGGGGGCCCATTGTACGGAGTTTTACCCTATTCAATTTAAGAAGTTGTTGATGCAGCATAGCATAAGACATTGGCAACGGATCAAAATGCTGGTCAGCCATTCTTTGTCTCTGTTGATAAGCTTGTCTTGGAGCCTGTTGTTGTTGAGGGTTTTGTTGTTGTGCAGTAACAGGGATTGTCACAGCATCTTCCTGATGATACAGGGCCTGATACCCTCTATTTCTGCTCTTCTAAGAAGACGTAGCATTAGTTTCGCCTTCGTATTTTTTACTCGCACCCGTAAAAGGTTTCCTTGCACCGGAAGACGGTCCACCACTATCTTGAATCTTTCACAGCTTAATTAGATTCTCAATTCTCTCTCTAACAACTACAATATCAGAAAAACCAGTTGATGGACACCCTTCCAGGTGTTCTAGGAATGGACCTTGCAACGTCCCCATGAACATATCAGCCATTTCCCTTTTATGTAAAGGCGGTTGCACCCATGCAGCTAACTCGCGCCACCGCTGGGCGTATTCTTTAAAATTCTCCTTACTCTTCCGAGTCAGGCTCTGTAACTAAGTTCGATTGGGCGCCATATCAATGTTATACTGATACTATTTTAGAAATGCCTCATCCAAATCCTTCCAGTTTCTGACATTAGCTCTTTCAAGCTTCATATACCACTCTAGAGATGCCCCAGACAGGCTATCCTGGAAGAAGTACATCCACAGCTTCTCGTCATTGGAATAAGCAGATATCTTTCTGAAGTAGGCTTGAAGATGAGTCTTCGGGCAAGGGTTGCCGTTGTATTTGTCAAAAGTCGGTCCTCACTCCCTGGACCAGCCCCATATCTACCACATCAATGCCCATGGTGTTCTGACACTCCACAGCCTTAATCCTTTCAGTGAGCAACTGATACCTTCTGTCTCCGTCGCTATTATTACTGCCAAAGTCTACATTCATCAAAGAAAAATGATCCTCGTGATTGTCCTCCAGATGAGGAATAGGAATAAGAATGGGGATAGGACCCCCAGCAGCTCCACCAGCGGGAACACCACCAGCAATTCCAGCAACGGGAATACCACCAGTAACTCTACCAACAGGAACACCACCTCCAGCTGGAGGGTCAACTTGATTATCAACATAAGGAACTTCAACCTTGGACCTCAGAACCATAGCCCTTAGTTATTGCTGGCCCTGGGTCACTCCTTGTATGAGGTCCATGAATTGGTTCATGCGGGTCCTCATTCAGCTATCTCTACTTGCATTTTCTCCATACCTCATTGTTGATTTTAGCGCGTTGAGTAGCGGTGAAGATAAGAGTCAGCAATCCTGCCTGTTCAATCAAACAAGGTAAGAAATCCAGAAGTAAACACATGTTATGCAAAATGAAATGTATGAATGAATGCATATGCCATGTTTAATCATTTCCAAGGTTTATCTATACTTTGATTCCAGTATTAACCGGGCGAGGAATCAGATACATTGTCGAGAAGATATCATAGGAACAGATGGATATAGCTGAGAAAATATAGTCGGAACAAACATTGTTGAGAATACTGCTGAACAAATATAGCTGAAACAAACATCTCATCATATAATACTTCAAAAAGTCATAGAAATAAGTCTGGTACGACCACTGGTGATTCCATCAACAAGCCTGATGGTAATCACAATAAGCAACAAACAGGAATACATAGACAATTCATTCCCAAACCCCTAGTCCATACAAAATGGTCTTGACTTCTTCGAGAAGTGCTTCAGTGTCAGGATGAGTCAGTCGCTCTATCAACCCCTTGATCAGCTTGTTTCTCTTCCCAATACCTTGGTTCAACTTAACAATATGCTCTGCGCTATCGTCATCTCCAAAGGCTTCTCTGAGCTTTGCCTTATTTACACCAGCTTGAACTTTGAGCTCTTCGATTTCCCTCTGAGCATCCTTCAGCTTATCAAAAAAAAGATTTTTTTACCTCTTTTCACATTCTGGAGCTCTTCCTCTTTCACTCTGAGCTTTTCGTTCAGCCCTGAATTCATCTTCTCTCTTCTTCTCGCAGTCCACAAAGTCGTCCCACATTTGTCGAGAGTCAGCAAGCTTGACATTTGCCTCAAACAAGAGTTGCATAGTGTGATTGTGCGCCTTGTCGGAGGATTCTGCAGCCAACTTATCTTTTTGATAAAACTGAGCCCTGCCTGTAAAGTCTTTCTCCTTTTCTGCTAGCAGCTTCGTTGCGTCTTGACCCTTACATTCCAATCCCTTGTTGATATGCAAAGCATCATGAAGACGGCTACTCAAGTCGGAGTTCTCCACACGGAGTTCATTCACAATAGCTTGCAGCTTGTTGAACTCTTCAATAGCAATAATAGTGGATTGCTCTATCAATAATGGGTACAAAGGTGGCTCCCTTGAGAAAGGGAAGAGCACCTCTTTCACTTTATTCTGAATCCACTCGACATAAGAAGGATAAGCTCTACTATCACTCTTTCCAAAAATAGTCTTCCCTTTCTTATGAATATGTCCCCAAGTGTTTACAGTTCTCCTAAGCAGCTCCTGATCTTCAGCACCATTGAAGAACAAAGATTCTTCGACATCCTAATCTTCGGGGGGACTTCTCAAATCATACCTAAACTGTCTGATGGCCAGAATAGGGTTGTAATTAATTCCACATTTCCTACCCACCAAGGGTACATTTGAAAAGTTTCCGCAGCTGGAAATAATCTCCATACCCAGCAATCGATGATCGAACCAAAAAATGTTGTCAGCAGTCAGACCCATCACCCTTTTAGACCACTTCAAAGAATCCTTTGTATCAACAAAGGCACCGTTCTGAGGAAGATGATTCAAAAACCAATTGGACAAGAGTGGCGTGCAACAATTTACAGATTCCCCTCTTCTCTTCTCGTTCTTGAAGTGCACAGAATGATAGAAATCACCTAGGAGAGTTGGTATCAGATTTTTCAAGATGAAGATTCTAACGGCGTGCATGTCCATAAAATCAAGTATATTGGGAAACAAAACAATCTTGTAGATGTATAAAGCCAAGATAGCGTTGAAAACAATCCAACTCTTCGCGTCGGCATACTTGCGAGCTTGGCCAACTAGAAACTCCAACTGAAAACCTTTAAAACCTCCTTTATCGGTAACATAATCACTTAGAACAGATTGACCCACATGAAGGGCACCTGCAACTTCTTCTAAATTTGGACATTCCTAAAAAAACGGTACTCTCTCCTTGATAGGGATCCCCAGGATGAAAGAGAATTCTTCCAATGTTGGAGCTAGAATATAATCCGGAAAGATGAAACAATGCAACTGAGGCTCAAAAAACTGTAAGAGAGTATGAATAGCATTGTGTTCATACTTCGTGATATTACGGACAATATTCAATAACCTCACATATTCCTTTCTAAAATCAGTCAGAACACCAGGATCAGCCATAACAACCACTTCATGAAGTAAGTCTAGAGTTGGCTTCGGAAACTTGTACGCGACATTATTCTTTCTCTTGGTATCCATCCCTATAGAAACCCATTGACTGGAATCAGGAGTAAGATATAAACCTGGAAATAGAAAAACATGAATGTTAGGGTATGAAATGATGCAATGCATAGGCATGGTATCAGAGGTGCCACATATAACTGGATGTGTCTGTGCTAAACTGTGTGAATAATGTATGTGCTAAATTGTGTGAATAACAACTGACTGAATATAATAGGATCAACCGTCCACTTCTGTAAGAATACCAGATAACCGGGTAGGTTGGAAGTTAAAGTTACCTGCAAACTTGTAAACACACAGCCCCTCTCACGTGTGGGTTCTAAAACCAAGGATCCTCAGTGTCACGGACTCTCAGGTCGAGAAATGATGATACGTTCACCATTTCTGGTTTGGCATCATCATCAATCGAGGAGGCCTCAACTGATTCCCCTAAAAAAGGCCATCCTATAGAAAGTTCCCAGTCTCAGGTCCTCGGGTCAAGAGGTGATAATACGTTCACCATTTCTGGTTTGACATTATTACCCCTTTAGAGGAGTGCCTCAACAAGCAGAGTGGGCAGTGATCCCTGTGTTGAGGAATCATAGTTCCTTTCTTCCCTCACAAATGAGTCTATCTCGGTTATCCCAATCATATGCATTGCATACATAAATCATTCATATATCATACATAGAAAGATTTTCATAGCTCGAAGTGTGTTTCGTGCTCATATGCATTTCTTGAGGTCCTGTTGCTATCAACATCCTACCTTGTGACCAAAGTCCAACTTACTTGGCGCCTACCCAAACATTACCTGTCTTTTCATTCAGTAACATTCCTGAACGT
The DNA here is from genome assembly GCA_022829125.1 of Lathyrus tuberosus. Taxonomy (NCBI): domain Eukaryota; kingdom Viridiplantae; phylum Streptophyta; class Magnoliopsida; order Fabales; family Fabaceae; genus Lathyrus; species Lathyrus tuberosus. The sequence goes on from JALAZF010000357.1 coordinate 639,399, forward strand.
TGTCATTTCCCTGTGCATCCATTGCTATTCCTGGATCTTTGTCTTCTTTCATTCTAGTGCTATTCCTGGATCTTTGCTTTCTTTCACTCCAGTACCATTCCTGAATGTCTTTCTCTTTTGATCTCTAGTGCCATTCCTGGAGACCTTGTTCCTCTTGTTTCTCCTAGTGCTATTCCTGGAAGTTTTGCCTCTCTTCTGTAATCCCCATCATATTTTCTTGGATATCTTTCAGTGTCAATCCTGAAAGTTTTATCAGTTCATTCAGTGCCATTCCTGGATGTCTTTCTCACTATCATTCATTGTCATTCTTGAATGTAGTGATTTACCTTTACTTTCAGTGCCGTTCCTGAAATTTCTTTTCTCACTTCATTCGATGTCATTCTTGGATGTTGTGATTTCTTTTGTCCAATGCCATTCTTAGACACCTTTTTCCCAGCCGAATCCAATGCTATTCTTGGATGCCTCTGATGTTTGTTGTTTCCCCATTCAATGCCCTTCTTGAATGTTGTAGCTCCTTTCATCCAATGCAATTCTTGGATATCTTATCCCTAATAAAGTGTTTTTCACCTCCATTCAATGCTATTCTTGGATGACGTTGTTGTTTTTACCAAAAAATTTATTGTTGTCCAATGCCATTCTTGGACGTCTATTGGCGTACTTTTGTCTTATTCGTAGTTTTCATTCAATGCCATTCTTGGATGTCACTACTCGTCTTCCCAGGGTCTTGTCCCTCTCTTTCTAACTATTGATGGATACTTTTTGTCACCTTGACGGATCTCCAGAAATAGCTTGTTTTCCCCAATGTGTCTTTTCATGTCATCTCACTCAATTTACACTACTACAAAAACCCATTTAACGATGCCAGCTTTACCACGGTTTCGTATCCCACCGTTGTAACAGGATTAAAAATTTATAACGCCATATTTAACGACGGTTGTATTACATAACCGTTGTAATACAAGCTGTGTAACAAGCTTCAATTCCCAGCTCTATATTTTTTTTCCATATTTTTACATTTTAACACGCTTGTATTAGAAGACCGTTGTACTACATGTATCACGCTTTGATTCACAGCAATGTATTCTTTAGTATTTTTAAGTGCAATAGAGTATATATATAACTTTAAAAATAAAACTGTAAGAGATGAACATATATAGACATAATTTTATTTTAATATTCCATTGAGAGTACTTTGATAAACATATTACATATCAAGATCATTGTCAGAGCCCATAGCATAAAATGCATCTTCATAATCTAGACATCTCTCCTCACTCCCCTCATCGGAATCATAATATACAGGTCTCCTTTTCTTCTTTATCTTCTTCTTCTTCGGCTTCTTCTTCTTCTTCTTCTTCTTATCCTTCCTTACCCTTAAGGCATCCCTGAAGTTGGCAGTTGCTGGTTGGACGACCTCCTGGATTGGCGCCTGACGTTCCTCATTGAGGTTTCTAGGATTCTCATTTGTTGAACTCATTGTTATGAAGAATATATTATTTAGATATGTAAAATTGTCTATTTATAGATGAGGTTGAAGATGAAAAGACTAATAGTTTAATGCTTGTAATGATGATAACTTGTAAACCGTTCATATTCTGGAACTATATTTTCTTGTAAACCGTTCATATGTTGGGAAGTGCAACGGTTAATAATATCACGACGGTTATAAGTAATGACTGTAGCGATATCACTTATAATCCAGGCGTAATTTTAGGAAAATGTTGTTGCCTGGTGTCGAACCTTGTACCACGTATAAGGGATATCTCTACGGTTATTATAACTAACCGTTGTGATATTATTAAATTAATATATAATCTATCATAACGGTTATTTAAGAAAACCGTTGTGAAACATTTACCTATATAAGGGAATTAACTTTCCCTTTTTGACAGTCGCGCCGTTTCCTTCACAGCGAAACCCTAGCACCCAAACTTCATCTTTTTTTAGAATCTGCGAGAAGAAATACAAGAAGTATGAAGCTTTTGATTTAAGCTTCTTCCTCCTTGTAGTTCTTCCTGCAGAATCTAAAACTAGATGAACATGGTGATGATGCTGGCGGTAGCAAGCGTAATGTACATATTGTTTATGGAAAATAAGGTAGTCTTCTACTTCAATCTTTTTGTTAAATAGTTCCCATTATCTCGTTTGCTTCATGTTGTTTTTGTTGATTGTTCTCATTTTGTGCAGATTCGACTTCAATGCTTCACAAGCAAGGTGAACTTCATTGTAATGGTACAGTCCCACTTCTTAGGGTTTTGTTTCAACTTTTGGTTGTTTTTTTTTTAATACTAACTAATTTTCTTCATTGCTTCCCACTTCTTAGGGTTTGTTTCACATGGTGATGATGATGGTGGTACATATATATATGAATTCATTCTGATAAGGTACATATATATGAATTCATTCTTATATTGTATATGAAATTTAGTTTATTATATACTATGTACATTGTTTGTTTTACTATCCTTTTATTGAAAATGCAATTAGTTAAATTGATATAGAACATTAGTTTATTATATATATACTATGTATATTGTATATAGTTAAATTTAATACTAACTAATTTTCATCATTGCTTACCACTTCTTAGGATTTGTTTCACATGGTGATGATGATGGTGGTACCTATATATGAATTCATTCTTATATTGTATATGAAATTTAGTTTATTATATACTATGTACATTGTTTGTTTTACTATCCTTTTATTGAAAATGCAATCAGTTAAATTGATATAGAACATTAGTTTATTATATATATATACTATGTATATTGTATATAGTTAAATTTAATACTAACTAATTTTCATCATTGCTTCCCACTTCTTAGGATTTGTTTCACATGGTGATGATGATGGTGGTACCTATATATGAATTCATTCTGATAAGGTACATATATATGAATTCATTCTGATATTGTATATGAAATTTAGTTTATTATATACTATGTATATCGTTTGTTTCACTATCCTTTTATTGAAAATGCAATCAGTTGAATTGCTATAGAACATTATAATTTGAAAATTAGGATGTATTTGAAAACCAATCTTTATCATGTCAATGTTTTCCGAATTGCATCCATTTCATTCCGCACATTTTATGTTCCTTAACATAAAATTTATGGTTCGATGGTCGGTTTCCTTCAATCCATCGATATCTTTTATTATAATTTACCTCATCGTCGTCACTAATCGTCGTGGTTGTTAAGATCATGATCATTGTTATGCTGATAAAATCGTGGCGATTTTTGGCGACGATGAGGTAAACTATAACAAAAGATATCGATGGATTGAAGGAAACCGACCATCGAACCATAAATTTTATGTTAAGGAACATAAAATGTGCGGAATGAAATGGATGCAATTCGGAAAATAGTGGTGTGCTTAAGTTGGTTTTCAAGAACAGTTTAATTTTCAGATTATATAGTTCTTTACCAATTTTAATGGTTGTATTTCTTTAATAAGGTGGATGGTAAAACAAGCAATATACATTTGTATTTAATAAACTAAGGATACATTCCAAAACGGTTGAGACAAATAACTGTTGTGATAGTTAACATATATGACAACGGTTGATACTGATAACCGTTGTTATAGTTAATATATATTACAACGGTTGAAATACCTAACCGTTGCAATATATCGCACGCTTCCAGAATACAACAACAGTTTCCAGACCGTTGTAGAAACGGCGAACTTACAACAACAATCTACATAACAACGCCTTCGCCCGCGTCATTATATGTCATTCCCAACTGTTGCTAAATGGATTTTTCGTAGTAGAGTTACCATAAATCCCTTGTTTTAAGTTTCCCCCGCAGGGTGTTTTATTCTTTGCATTCACATCATCTTGTGACATCTTGTACAATTTACCATAAATATGGTTTTCTGTATTTAAGTATCTTCAATCTTGGCGAGATGAAGTTTTCAACCTTCATATCTCCTGATGGAAGAAACTTAAATAGGGGCAGCCGTTGAACCCTAATTTTTACCCCTAAGATTTCTCACATCTCATTTTGCATCTTTACCACAAACAAGATCATGCTTTGGTTCCTTCATCCCTCTTTTATCTGGGTTTATGCCTTGTAGGGATCACCTAGCACCTGTGTGTTTCTTTTTCGCTTTACTACTTTATTTGTTTATGTTTACTAACCACTAATCAAAATCCAAAAATATTTTGTTTCTCCTTTATTAATTTTTCAGGGGAAGAACAGATCAAATAACCAGGCAACAGTCCCTCAATTCGAATGAATTTCATCTGATAAAGTCAAAGTTGATCAGCACATAATTCAAAAATTCATCTGATCATGAGTTCTTAAGTTTTTGATTGATTATTATTCAAGAGACTCTAAGGTTCATGTGTTTATTTCCATGTCTTCTTTGACAAGCAAAAAGAATCGAGCCAGAGCCAAGCCAATGCAACAAAAAGGCAATTTTCCCATTTTTTTCACTGAAGTAACCAATTACCACTATATGGGTAATCGAATACTATGTGGAAAATTTGAAAAAAATCAGCAAATTCAAATTCTGCAGCATTTGGCACCAATTTCATCATTTGAGAATATTATAGACCACTTCATTTTAATTCCCCTACATAATCACAATTAATTCCCACCATACACTTTCACTAATCACCACTTGATCTTGATTTTCCCTCCAAATTCAAATTCCAAGCCTAATTTTGATTCCAAACCAAATTCAAAGCCACCAAAATTTCCAAGCCTAAACTCTATAAATAGAACCCTCATTTCAATCATTTTTCAAGCTTTTGATAGCCAAGAAACCTCTTGCAAATTCTCTCCCCAACCACAAAATTCACTCAAAGCTTACTTTTCTTTTTTTGAAAGTTAACAAGTTTTCACATTGAATCTTGTTCAAATTTGAGCCAAACCTTCACCCAAACTTGTTTTCTTCATCAATTCTTGTAGATCAAGGCTTGGGAGTTTGCATCTTGAAGCAATTTGAAGGAATTTTCAGATTTGGAGTGGTAATCTCATTTTCCACCATTGTTGTTCTTGATTCATCTTCCAGAATGTGATCCTTTAATAATTCTTGTTGCTTGATCTTTGGATCTTGCAAATTGTGTTTCAATTAGTGTATTTACTGTTATTTACATTGAAATTTCGTGCACAATCCATTCCTTGATCATGCTGAATTTTGAAGGAATGCTGAATTTTAGAGATGCTGATTTTTTGCTGTTTTTCTGCTGTTTTTGCAGTGGTAATCGATTACCCTAATCATGGTAATCGATTACTCTGAGACAGAATGATGTTTTTCACCTATTTTTGGGACTGTTTTGGTTGTTTCTTCATTCCTAACCCTCCTCTTTGTTCTTAGCCTTAGATCACATAATTTTGTGGTTTAATTTGGCTTTCTCTTCATCCATTTTTCTTTTATTTGGATCGATGAAAGTCTTATGGATCTTAGAATTTCTTTTTTGAATTCTTGATCAAGACTAGATCATTACCTTTTTTCTTTTCGTGCGGTATTGCTTTCGGATGACGATTTACATATCGCTCATCTAGCATGCATTAGCACAAAGATCATTTTGACCGGCCTCGAGTAGGGTGACTTCTATATAAGTCACTTGGCGATTGCTTAACATAGCGCTACATTTGTCCCTCCCTCTGAATCGGAACTTGATCTTTCGTTGCCCAAACCTTTTGGTTGTGTAAACCCAAGGATGGTTAATCTTTTGTGTTAGGTTCAAAATCTTTGAAGCTTGTTATGTAGAGGCTTTGATTCTATCAATCTTCTAACAAGTCTTCATTAACCTTGACCTAAGTACATTGTCTAATCATTATAGTTCAAGACACGAGACGGAATAATCGGTGTTACTTTGGAAGGCTTATGGCATTATGGCCTTTGTGCTACTATTATGTATATACTACTACATTACTATTACTATACTTTTATAATTCCTTCTTTCTCCCTATCTCTCTTTATTTTTATTGCTAATGCTCATTATATCATATCATGTTTATGCTTCCGTCATTTTCACTTTGTCCACTTGGACCTTATGTTTATGCTTATGCCTTTTTCTCTTTGTCCACTTGGACCAAAAACATTAATAAAGGCCAAAACCTCTAAAAAAGTTGTGCTTCTAATCTTGGATTATGGCTACTATCCTTTGCATTGGACATGGAATTTTGAACCTAGACCTTGGACTTCAATGCTATTCTTGGATCCTTGGACTTAGAACTAGGGCTTTTTCCCTTTGCTTTGGAATTATGGTTTAAAGACATTTGAGCTTTGTGCTTTTGCTTGGTTTATGGTGAAGATGGCTATATTTGTGGTTAGATTTTTCTTATCCTTAGCATTTACTTTATGCTTTAGGATAACGTCTTCTTCTCCACCCTTTCTTTAATTTTCAAAATCTCCTCTATTTTTCAAAACCTTCTTGTTTTCAAAACTTGAACCTCTTTAACAATAAACGTTGACTTTTGTTAAGTGCCTTTTTCAAACTTCCTTTTCTTTAATAAATGTCAACCAATGTCAACCATACTTAACCATTTCAAAAGACTTTAAAAAACATTTAAACTCATTCAAAACCCTTTTTGTGCCTTATGCACTTTCTCTTTTAAAACCTTTTCATAAGTTTAGACATGATTCATCTCTTTAAGCAGAATTATTCGCTTGGAAATGACGATTTGTCTTTACTTTTTATAATGAACCAAAACAAACAAATTTTATTCTTTGTACCACGAACTACGAGGTTTTGATCATATATTTCACTTTATGGGTACGTAGGCATAAGGCTCAAGAAGTCTCTCCAAACACAAAAATCGTAAAAAATAATTCTCTTCTCATCTCCTCAATCTCTTTTCAAACAAACCTTTTCAAACCAAAAAGCGTAGATATTTCAAAGGGTTCCTATAGAGTACTATAGACGTTTTGGGTGCTAACACCTTTCCTTAACGTAACCAACCCCCTTATCCAGTCTCTGTTCACTTGTTCTCGTTTTAGAGCTTGTGTAGATTTTGTTCACTCTTTTTCCTTTCCTTTTTGGATAAAATAAAAGTGAGGTGGTGACTCTTTCTTTATGAGTTAAGTTAATCAATATCTTACAGTCACGATTTTTGCCGCTACATATCCAACTTCTCGTTGAATTTCAGATTGGGGACCAACAACGTGATACACAAAGGGAGGATTTTCATATGTAGCCTAGGCAATCGTATGCACAATAGGTAGAGGTTCTGTAATCAGAGGCGCTTGGAATACTGGCAGTACAGATGGGTCAACCCTTGTAGTAGTCTCAAAGGGTGGAGAGTAATTTTGTGGTTACCCAAATTCTGGCCAAGTAGAAGATGGCCTCGGAGGTGGCACAGGGTCAACAGCAAAACTATTGACTTCAGAGATGACATTCCTCTGAGGTTGAGTTTCCTTAGCAATCAAGGCTTGCAGCATTTCTATGATCTTTCTCACACTCCTTTTTAACTCGTCAATATCTTCCCCCACTTTTTCATTATGTTGCCCTTAATCAACCATTCTTCTTCTGACGTTGGCTCTAGTTCCGTACTTGTGTTGAGGAATCAGCTTGACGGTAACTCAACAAATTTGAAGATGAGAATGGACGGCAATGAGCTTCTTGATAACTTGAATGTATGCAAAAATGAATGCAATGATATGGAATGCATAAACAGGTACAGGATCTCATAAGTTCGAGGTACAGATGAAGGATAAGTCTGATTGCCTTCCAAACAGGGATCTCACAAGGTAGGCTCTAAGGTTAAACAGGAACCCCAGAGTCATGGATCCATATGGTTGTTCATCACGCACGACTGAAGCATGTCAGTTGACAAATCCAACATATGAATCTATTCTGGGTGATATGTTTGTATCAAACCACGCAAGAAAAGCTTCTCGGGGACCCATACTATGCGACCAACGACATTGGGTTCTAGAAAAGGGTCTCAGAGTCATGGACTTTCTTGACTGTTTATTGCGTATGTCAGTCGTTTCCAGGAAACAACTCTATTAAGAAAGTTTATTCTGAGTGAGATCTTCGTATCGAACCACACGAGAAAAGCTTCTCAGGGACCCACACTACGCGACCACCAATTATAGTTGGCCAATGGTTCAAGTTTCTACAAAGGTCCTTAGAGTCATGGATTCCAAGTAAAACATTGATCGTCCATGCCAAAAGCTTAACGGTCATCAATATCTACAATAGAATATACTTCAAGTGAGGTTCTCGTATCGACCCTTACAAGGAAAGCTTTTCGGTGGCCCATACTACTCAACCTCTCCTATCTCAAGTTTACACTCTAGATTCGGGTAGAGAGTTTTTCCCTCAAGGTTTTCAATCAGAGTATCCAACCAATACCATAACGTAAGAGAGCAACAACAAATAAGATACATATATAGAAAGCATAAAGAAAGCAATAAATAAAGCAAGCAAAGAACAAATACAAACACATAAGCAAGCGAAGAAGGCAACCTAGACTAGGCTTGACTTGCTTAGGGGAGGGTCCCCAGCAAAGTCTCCATCTGTCGCACCTTGAAAATGGAGACATAGCCTCGTGATGCGCAATCGCACGCTCGCAGAATGGACTTAACAGAGTCGTCACCAAACTTTATTTATTCCTAAAAGAAGGAAAAGAAAAATATCGATAAAACCCACGAAACAAAAAAAGATAGGAAAAGATAGGATATGGTCATCGTAACCAAAATAGGGATCGAAAGTCAGTTATGCAAGGGGAAGGTATTAGCACCCCTCACATCTGTTGTACTCAACGGGAACCATCTAGGTTGTCTACGTACGAATGGGTGTGAGATCTAAGGGTTACTTGCTAAGGGGGAAATGGACGGTTTTTGATTAGGGTGCCCGCCAAGGATTGGGATCCTTGTGCCTACGTATTCCCATTGTAAAATGAGAAATCAGAGCTCCGTAGTTGTTGAGAAGTAATTTCGGTGGGTGTTTTATCGTATCCACGGGATTGTTCAGGATATTTAGATGCTCGCCGTTCAACAGTTTAACGTTCTAAGTAAAGAGTTTTCAAAAGATTTCTTATTTTGTAACATAAGTTTGTTGCAAAGAGTAAATTAGGGCAAAGATGTTTAGTTTTGAGAAAAGCATGTCAAGATTAGATTTCGTTAATCCTTTTCATACGTATCCGATTAATCAAGCATATGAACTTAGTTTCGATCAATACAATTGTGTATCCTCACGAATCCGTTTATGTCTAAAGCGACTTCGTGGGTATTATTGTTTAAATTGTTAGATGATGTCTCAAACCTACAATCAAAACAATAAACATTAAGACCAATACAAAGCAAATATTAAATACCAAATCTATGTCTAGAGCTTGGTTGTTAATATATGAAGACATTAGATCAAGATTTGGAAAATCTATGTCTAGAGTGATTCAAACCATAAATACAACATTAAAAGCAAATAACTTCATCATATATTGATCATCAACCTTGTTCATATACAAAAGATCAAAAGAAATACATACAAGCAAGATTAACTACCTCTAATCTTGACATAAAAGTGTTTAGCTACCCATCACAATGGTAGCTTGCTTCACAAGTTTCGGGAGGAGATGAAAAAACATCCACGTTGAATAATCGAACTCGGATGCGAATCCAGCTTCTCTATGTAGAATTTCACTCTTGGATGAAGAAAACTCAAAATCAGGCTGTGGTGTGAAAAAGTGGGTTATGATCCCCAAAAATGATCAAAAGTGCTTTTATAGTACATTCAAGATCTGTCATGTTCGCACTGCGAACAGATTATTCGCCTAGCGAACATCAAATTAGGCACTCGATGTGCCTCTGCACTGTTAAACCGCCTCTGAGACAACTCTGAAGTTCGCAGTGCAAATGATTATTCTCCTAGCGAACTACTTCGCCTACACGTTCGCACAACGAACTTATGACCATTTAGCCACTGCCACAAGTCTGGGATCCTTCGCTAGCTCTTCGCTGAAGCGTTGTGTAGCACCCCAAAATTTGCTCTCCTTACTTTAGTACTAACTGGCTTATGTTTCATTTCATTTTTGCATTATCATGTGTGCATATCATTTGGCTTTGTGGTTATGGGATCAAGGTTATCTGTTCAAGCATCGTCAGGTTGCAACAGACGTTTATTTCGTCACTCGACATATGCGCAAAGTATTTCTCTGGGTTACGTAATTAACGGGTCAGCAAAGCTCTTATCAAACATAATTTTTCATGTCAAGAATCTCAGAGGAAGTTGAAGTTTTCAGCCGATTCAGAACAGTTTGAGCAGAAAATCAGTTTGCTGTGCAAATTTGCAAAATTCATAACTCTTGCTCTGGAACTCGTTTTGGCTGGATATTCAATAGTTAGAACCGTCTTGGTATTCTCTACAACTTTTATGTTCGGCTCGGAAGTCAATTCATCAAGGAAAGTGGTGGGAATTATTTGTTTATGGAATTTCGGTTTCGCTGGATAATTGCGTCAGCGGTATTCAAAAGGGCTTAACTTCTGATTGGATCATCATTTCTGAGCTATTCCTATGCCAAAAAGTTCCATATTGAAATTATCTGCAACTTTTGTGTTTGGACCGAGGGCTGATTCTTTGAGAAAGATCTCTGAACACGCGAGTTTTCAGAGTCGATACAGTGCAAAAAACAGTGAAAAATAGTGCAGAACCGGTGTATTTCGGACACTAAAAAATTCATAACTCTCAGCTCGTTTATCGGATTGATGCCGTTCTGGTGCCTAAAATTCCGTTTAGATGTTATCTTCGTACCGTGAATTCAGTTTGGGTCAGGTCCAAGCTGAAGGACCCCGAAAATGCGAATTACCAGTGGGGTTCTTTGATGCAGTGCACTGTCTGTCAGATTTTGTAAAATTCATAACTCGGTCAATTTTCATCGGATTGCGTCCGTTCTCGAAGCGTTGGTTCAAAAATTTTATCATCTTCAAGTTCCAAGACAAGCTCGAGTTCGAACGATGCTCCGAAGATCATCGTTTTGGTTTATTTCGCAAAACAGAAGTGCTGAACCGAAGAAAAAAGACTGAAAGTTGTTTCACGGGAAAATGTATATCTCGCTCGTTCTTTGTCCGATCGCATTCATCTTTTGACACGAGGTCACTGACTCATAGATCTACAACTTTTCTGACAAAGTCGAGTCGATATTATGCTCCGAAGAGGTTGACCTCGTCGCGTTTTCGAGTAGCGGACACCAAATAAGCTGAAAAAAACAACTTATTCAGTGACGTCTTGCAGCTTAAACATATCGATCGCACTCGATTTTGATCGTATGACGTCCGTTCTTTTTGCGTTGCAACCGTGATTCAGAGTCGAAATTTCTTGCCGAAGACGGTGTTATTTTCACTTAAGCCAAAATTCTACCTTTTGCCTCTTATTTTTAATACACTATATATTCGAATTTCACTCATTCTCACAGACACCAAAAAAACTCTCTCAAATTTTTCTCTCAACTCTCACAAGATCAAAAAAACAAAACTCATACACTCATTGGATAGAACACACGTGATTTTGAGAAGAACAAAAGTTTGAACCCTAAAACTTTAATCATTCGAATCTCTCAATCCACAAGGGCTTTTCACAAGATTCCTTCACAACCTTCATCCTTGGCATCCATAAAACGTAAATCATCCATTGTTTGAAGCTAACAGCAAGGATTAGGATTGCTTGATCTCAGGTTGGTGATAATTTCAATGATCGTAAAACTCTATTTTTTTACATGCATAATGATCTGTGATTGTTGCTGATGACTCTGATGTGTTTTATTTTGAGTTTAGACGTGTATCATGTGCACATCGTGAGTTTTAAGTTTTGGAACCCTAACTTGTTTCGTGCGAATCTCTTTGTGTGTTGATTGTTGGTGATTTTTAACGTGATATTATTGATCCCGGTGAAATTCTGGCCAAGGTAGTGTATTCGTTTGCGTGTTTTGGTGCGTTTTTCATTGCAGGTGGCCGGAAGTGGCGGCCGGAACCCTAGCTCCGGCGACTGGTGAGGGTTCCGGCGAGATTAGGGTTTGGAGGTAGGAGACGAAATCTTGACCGTCCAATTGTTTGATCCCACGGTCCATATGATGCCATATCTTTTAATTTTTGTTTTTATTTTATGATTTACATATGTGTCATTCCACACTAACTACTATACACCCTCTGTTTCTATTACTTTTTATTTCTTTTTTTTTTTTTCGTTTTTGTTTTAATAATTAAAAATACTTCCTATTATTTGAAAATTCCAAACTAAATCATGAACGTATTTTAATGTCTTACTTAATTATTTTTTAATTTTATTTTAACTTTTCATTTGTTTTGATAATTAATTCTGATTTTCTTTTCCAAGGTGTATTCCATGTTTACCCTTGTGGTTAATGCTTGTGTTTGATGACTTTGCCATGCCTTCTTGAGCCGATTTTTTTGCCATGTATTTACACTTAAATTATGAATGTTTGAATGTCATGTTTCTGTCTTGGTGATCAATTTTTGATTATTTTCCATGTGGTTCTCTTCGCTCCTCGATTATTGCTTCGTTAGCTTGATACGTGTGATGTTTGGATCCATTTGGTGATGTAATTTTGTGGTTCTTGGTGAGACCTTTTTCACATACATTCTTGATGGATATAACGTGATTTTCAAAATTTATTCAGATTTTTATAAGGCATGCTTCTATTTTTGGTTGATATTTACATGTGACTCAAACTTTGAATGGAATGTTTTGGGCACGTGACCTAGTTTGGATCTTTTTGACCCTTTTTGTTTAAGTGAAGCTTGGAATGATTATATGTTGTGATCATATACTGACTTTGTTTGTTTGTGGCTTTGGAATCATTTTCATTTAATCATTTTTCTGTTTATGGTGGAGTTTCCAAGTTGACAATGTTTTGACACAACTCTTTGGATGTTTTGAACTAGTTTCTTTGAGATGCCTTCTCATAAGATCTCATAAATGTTTGGTGACTCTTATTTGCTTTAAATGACATGTGTGAGGTTTTGATCCTCTTGATATGGTTTCCGTTAAATGACATTTCCTCACTTCTTGCCTCACATGATCTTTTGTTGCTTGCATGAATGACATAAGTGAATGTTTTGCCTAGTTTTGGCACATGTTTTGAGTATGACGGATGATGTTCCTTCTTTGATGATTTGAGCTTACTATGACATGAAGTGCTTGCTGCCCTACCTTGTTTCTTATCTCTTATGTCATCTTCTTCTTCATCTCCCTCACTTCTTTTCTTCCCTTTTGGATCTCAAGACTTGTTTAAGTCTTGGATTCACTTTTGCATGATCCCCTTAGGATTCCTAGCTCCATTTAATTTCTGATTAAGCCGGAGGTAGGAGAGACATTAGGCTTTCAATCCTTTGCATGCTAACATTAGGTAGGCTTCCCTCCTAATCCTCCCCTTAGGGCCATCTTTACATGATAACATTAGGATAGATTTTCCCCTTAGTGTTTTTCTTTTCCTTTGTGTCTTCTCTCTTCTCATCTCAACGTTTCTTGAAAACATTTAATAAAGATAAAGTGTATTGCGCACGAGCCTTAAGCGTGGGGAATGAGAAATGAGGGGCTTCCTCTCATCTTTCTAGAGTGGTTAGCGAGCGTCCTGTCTTGGGACGATGCGTTAAGTATTCGCCCCTGTGCCCTAGACTTTGGTGCAATGCAAGTTATGAACTAACTTAAGTCACTTCTGTCCTAAAAAATACAAACAAACTTCAAACCTTTTTGCCCTTTGGGATCGTCAAACTAAAGGCTATTTTCAAAAAGGGCACGTTACCTTCCGTCTGAGTCGCAAACAGGCATCGACCCTAACTGCCGGACGCGAACTTAACGTCGCTCATAAAAAACACAAAAAGAACTTAGTCCGAACTACGTTGACTCTGAATTCCCCATTGCACAAAGGGGGTACGTAGGCCTAGGACGTCGATGTCCTACCGAGTCTGTCTTTGTTTTTCCCCTCTCCCGTCTTAGTACAGCCATAGATGATAGGATAACTCACCCTTAGAATAGACAACAAGCGTGGATCCCATCGAGTACGATGGACGCGTGGGGTGCTAGCACCTTCCCCTCGCGTAACCGACTCCCAAACCCAGGTTATGGTTGCGATGACCATTCCTTTCCCTCTTCCTCAGGTTAATGCGGTGTTCCCTTTCCCTCTCTTGGGATAAATTTACACGGCTGGCGACTCTATTTTTCTGCGCCACTCTCGCGTTTGTACCTGGATGAAAATCCTGGGAGCGACACGTTGCCACAATGAACCTTCACTGACTTATTCGCCCAGCGAACTTACAGACCTTTTGCTACTGCCTCTAATCTGGGTGCCTTCGCTGGTTCTTCGCCAGTTGTTCGCACAATGATCATTCGCTAGCAAGTTCGCCTAGCGAACTTACTGAAATTCTTCTCTTCCTTTGGCAACTTTACTCACTTTCCTTGTGTCTCACTCTTTGATGAATTAATGCCTACTTTCTGCACAATAACACACAAATCAAAGGTACTAAAGGTATTTTCACACAATTGAAGAATGGCAAACTTCCAAGTAGAAATTCCAACAAATCAACACAAAAGATTTGAAAAATGCCAATTATAAACGAGAAATTTAAAGCAAGATTGACATCTAACAGTAGTTCGGAGTAAAAAATAAGTGTTTGTTTGTTGACTTTATACCTTAAAAAAGGGTTTTGAGGTAGTGCCACGAGGCACAAAAATAAGTTTGATGAGTTAAGATCTTTTTTAGGGTTTTGGAAAAGATTGTTCTTGAGTTGAATTGCACTAAAGACTATGGGTAGAGGCGATTGTTTTGAACTACCAAGCCAAGCGTCTTGTGTCTAAAATAATCAGGGTGAGTGTAGGAAAGCTCCATTCTCACTCCTTCAACCACTTAAGACTCGTGACGCACAATTCTCCTCGTAATTTATTGTGTTTTTGAATTTGTTTAAGAAAAAGCCACTTGATGTTGGATCAAGGGTTTGTTTGGTTGATTAAGAAAATGTCTTGGTCATGGGAAGGTTGATGGCGATGCCAAAAGAAATCGACTTACAAATGGATGGTGAATGCAAAGTGGAGTGGAATGGGTTAAGGGTTGATGGTTATGGAGGTGCTATTGAATAAGTTTTATGAAAAATGTTTGACATTGGATCAAGCTTATTTGTGTTCTTTTGAAAATAGGTGATTGATTTTATTCTTGAGTTAAATTTACCTAAACGAAAAGCAAACAAAGAGAAAGCGGTAAAAATATTACACGTCATGGGTATGAGGGTACATTTTGTCAAATGGGGATAGTACCATGCCATTGCAAATTGAATCCATCACACAAATCCATGCAAATGAAAGTGTATGGTGCAAAGCAAGTCTCATCGTAAGAAAGCCCAAGAGTAAGCTATGTGAGGTTGATGGCGTTCATAGAAACGACCAACTTACAAAGGTGTTAAAAGGGGATCGACATTGAATCGATAATTATTTTGCTTTTGAAAATGGGTTTGATGTGTTTTGAGAAAAAGAAACACTTGGCATTTGACCAAGGTTTTAGTATTTTTGAAAAGTTAATTTTAATGGTCATGTTGTGTTTTTGGATTAACAATTATGCATCAACTAAAAATGCTAAAAAAAATCAATAATAAATAAAGAAAGAAAGAAAATAATAAAAGGGATGGAGCATACTATCAATACAAGAGATAAAAGAATTAAAAAACTAAAGGAAATAGAAGAAAAACAACCATAAGTAAATAAAGCAATAATAAAAAAAATAAATAAATAAAAAATATACAAAAGACAAAAATTAGATGAAAATTGGGGGTGTAACTAGGAAAATGCTCTAGACCCAAAGGAGAGGACCCCATAAGGGCGTGTTGAGCAATTAGGGGGAGTAGGGAGACTTCATCTTCCCAAAACCCACATTTGACTACTATTTTTGTAGCAACAAAAATGGAGGGAAAAAGTATTTCAATGAAAACATAAAAATATCATAACTTTCTCAAATTTTCACGAAATTAAGCAAATAAATAATAAAGATTTATCTACTTGATTTCACGAACACAATGGTATATTCAAAATAAGCAAATAAACAACAAAAAATTCAAAAATTAACAAACATGCATCAACTTATATTGCTTGATTCGATCATTTTATCCACCCTCATGACAAACGAATCATAGATTCATGCTCGGAATGATGTTGAGAAGCTATTGGATACATTATTTATGTAAAACAAGTATCAATTTGCATTTTATCCTTTTTGTTCGTGGAGGTTCAAGAACACTTTAAACTCTTGATTTTGAATCAATGGAGTTTCCATACAAAATAGAGGGTGATTAAGATACTAATTAAGTGCAACAAGAATAATAATGCAAAGAAAAATTAAATTAATTAAAATTAAACAAAAAATCACTTTTACTCATGGAGGTTTAAGAACACTTTTCAACTCCTGATTTAAAATTAATTGAGTTTCCATGCAAAATGGTAATGATTAAGGTAATAAATGAATCAAGAATAAAAGTACAAAAAAATTAAATAAATGACATGAATAAGAGCTTACCTAAAATAAAATTCAATAAAGAAAGAAAGAAATAACTTGAAGAAAAATGAAGAGAGTTTTGGCTTAGTTTAGTGAATGATTGATGGTGAGATATATGAATGAGAATGACTTTATTTATAGGCTCTAAAAATGGTATTTTAGGAATTATGGAAAGAGTGGTGAGTGCCTTCTAGAAACTTATTTAATTAAATAATGAATAATGATGTAATATATATGGAATAATGATGTATTAAATTAGAGATATTTTGGACTTTCTAGACACTTTGATTTTTGTTTTATGATGCATAAAAATGATTAATAAAATTTAAATGAATATTTTGATGATAAATTAAATGAACATGAATTTATTTTTTCAAAATACATAATAAAAAAAATGCAATTTTTGTCAATTTCTTCAACACGTAAAATGTTGGCTTTGTTGACTTTTTTTATTATAATGCATATATGCATGATTATGGTGACTTTATTTGATGATAAAAATGCATATGGCTAAAAAAGTAAAACTTGACAAATGGACATATGTATCAGATGAATTTTAAAATGCCCGAACAAAATTGGGGTATGACACTAACATGCAACTAGTCAAGGAGTTTTCTAAGCATGTGCATGATGAATTTTAGATGAGTCTAATGGGGGAGTTTAATTACTTTCTCGTACTTCAAATCAAGCAGCTCAAAGAAGGGACATTTGTATGTCAAACAAAGTATTGGCATTAGTTGCTTAAACGCTATGGAATGGCTAATGCTAAGTCAATTGACACTCCAATGGGTTCTAATGGAAACTTGGATAGAGATGAAAATGGTAAGGATGTTGATGTTAAAACGTATAAAGGTATGATCGGATCTCTTCTATACCTTACTGCGTCTAGGCCTGATATAATGTTTAATGTGTGCATGTGCGCTCAGTATTAATCTGCTCCCAAAGAATCACATTTAAAAGCGGTAAAGTGCATCCTTGGATACTTTCACAGTACTTCAAAGTATGGGCTTTAATTTCCCAAAGGGAGTGATTGTAGCTTGGTTGGTTACTCTGATTCCGATTTTTTCGGTTGCAAATCAGATATGAAAAGTACTACCATTTGTTTTCAAAATCCATAGTTAGTTAGCATAGCAAGAAGCAAGTCTCCGTTGCTTTGTCAACTGTCGAGGCGGAATACGCCGTAGTTGGTAGTTGTTGTGCTCAAACTCTTTGGCTCAAACAACAACTACTTGATTTCGATATTAAATTTGAACGTATTCCCATCATGTGTGATTAACCTAACCAAAAATCTGGTGTTACATTCCCGTACAAAACATATTGAGATACATCACCACTTCCTACAATACAATGTTGAAAAAGTCGATGTCGTTTTTGAGCATGTTTACAACAAAAATCAACTTGCGGATATTTTTATAAAACCACTTGCGAGTGAGTTGTTTCTCAACATTCATTGGGAATTGGGTATTCTCGATATATCAAATCTTGCCTAACATTGGATGTTTCATACACTCTCTATATTTTGTTTAACTTTTCTTTGAAAGTTTATTTTCGTGTGTAGTGCATTCTCCGTCTCATCCTATGAGGTAATATTGTTCTCAACTCATCTCGTTGTTCTTAACGTTTTTATGAAATATGTTGGTTAACTATGACTAAATTAATTGCATGTTTATGTTCTATGATTATGTGATATAAATGAGGAATCATGAATTTTATAAGTGTTCACTTCCCAAAATTTCAATTGATTGCACATGAGTTTTCAATTTATATGCTTTTAGTGATATCTTATTGGATTTCTCCATCATATGTATCTCATATCATCAATGTCCAATATTTGAAGTACTTTTAATAATATCTGTAGTTTAACATGTTATTTATTTTATTCTTGCATAAAAAATGCTCTTATGCTTTTATGTCGTTTGTTTATTGTATTCTTTAGTTGAAACCTCTTTATGACAAATGTAATTTGGTTATTATGTTCCTATACTGGGTTGTGAATTTATGATTAAATTTCGCTTTTAATTAAGACATAATTCTACGTGAGTGCATGTTTTAATTGATTTGTTTAATCTTTGTAATGCCTCTGAGTGTGTTTATTTCTGTATGTTGTTGTGTATTGTTCATGATGCTTCTCATATTTTCCGTCTTTGCCTCTTTTTGATGTTGTTAAAGGGGGAGAAGCACAAGGTTTATGATGCACATATTAAAGAGGAGGTTTGCCAAAGATATCAAGGGTGCCTAGTATGTTTTGCCATCATAAAAAAGGGGGAATATGTGAGTGCAGTATGCTCTTAAATTTATTTTGAATGATGTCAAAACTAGGTAGCTTAGATCTTTGTATAATTGGACCTTACAATCTTTGGCAAAATGTGCATCATCATCATAGAACAGTAAGACTAGATTACATAAGCCAAAACATGCCAAAATATGTTTTTTTTCACAAAAATACTTTGCATGGGTCGATACATGTGGAGTATGGGTCGATACATACTAAGTGGAATTTCAAAGAATTTGAATCTGCCTTCAATGGGCCAAACAAAGGGAGCAATAGGTTGATTCATTATGTGAATGGGTCAACTCATTCTTGGTTGGGTCGAATCAACCTGAAAGATGTTTTTCAAGCATTTGTCACTGTCTTGAATGTATCGATACATTAAGAAAATGGGTCGATACATTGAGCAAATGGGTCGACTTACCCGTGTTTCGAGTCAACTCATCCTGAAACAATAATTTTTTAAATTTAGCTACTGCCTTGAATGTATTGACACTAATTGGTCTCGTATTGACTCATTCAGCTAATTTATTGACTCATTCCATTTTAGAGTCAATACATTCTGTACCAAAATTAAAAAATTGCATTTTGCTTAAAAATCTATTTTACTCTTTTTTTTCTCTACACACACATACATACAAATACTCATTCATGCATTATGTCTAAGTATTGGAACCTGAAAGATACAAATAATTCTCATTATCTTAAACCTTTCTTGACGCATTCATTAACTACACATAATCATTTTTTATTGTTTGTTGGCAAGATAAGATTGATAAGGTCCAATCTAGGTCGTGTAATCAAAATTGGGTTGAGGTTTTCTTTGGGGGATTCAAGGATAAAACATTTAGAGTTTTTATTCCAAGATCAAAGGTTGATTTAGAGGTTTTTTCCCAAGTCCTGTCAAGTTGGATTCAGCCGAGCGAAGACTTTGAAGAACATGGGTTCTTGAAAAGAAGTAGCGGTGACCGGAGGATAAATTGAAAGGCTTGGGGAAAGATTTCGCAAGTTAGATTCAACCAAGTGAAAGCTTTGAAGAACGGAAGGTTTGGTCAAAGGATTAGAGGTAACCAGAGGATCATATTGGAGATTTTGTGTGACTTGATCTTGTTAAGATCAAGGGTAGAGAAGGAGCTAAGATCAACATCAAACATAAGGTTTGGGGGTTTGAATTTCTACAACTTCTCTTGTAAACTGAATTGCAAAGGTTAATTAAAATATATCAATTAGATTTCAAAATGAGGGCAGACGTACCTATAATAAGGAAAATTGGGGAACTGCCTAAACAAATCTTGGTGTTCTCTCTCTCTCTCTCTCTCTCTCTCTCTCTCTCTCTCTCTCTCTCTCTCTCTCTCTCTTTCTCTCTCTCTCTCTCTTTCTCTCTCTCTCTCTCTCTCTCTCTCTCTCTCTCTCTCTCTCTCTCTCTCTCTCTCTCTCTCTCTCTTTTTTATTTTGAGAACAATTAATGTGTAATTTGAATTGTTGAAAATTCTGGTTGTGTTGAAGTGTTCAAAACTATTTTTTTAAAACCATTGCAATTGATTTGTTATAACTTCAACACAATGAGAATCAAGCTTGGTGTATTGCACACTGAGTGTTCGATAAAATTAATGCAAGTGTTTGATAAAACTCCTTAGTCAAGTTTAATTTTACTTGTCATTGGAAATCATTTATCTTAAGTGTGGTTTATATTTAAACAAATTATATTGAACTTATTGATATGCTTTTCTCATCTTTGGCATACATTTTACTACGGTTGTACGCATATCCGATTCTACCAATAACAGTTCGGTTAGACCAGAGTTGATCCGAATTCGCTTCTGCTTGCCATATAAAGATATTTTTCAAAACAAAATTTTAAAAGGAAATTTTCATTAGGTGATCTATTCAACCCCTCTTTCTAGATCGTTGCCCTCGTCTAACACTTGTTGTTACTTAGTAACACATGGATTAAAGTTGTTAGATTAGACTCTATTATCGTCTTGTAGTCCCCGAGCGAGTTGTTGCTTTGCGAAGGAGAAATGGAAAAGTCTGGTGAGTGAGAGTAGGTAACCTTGGGAACAAGCACATTAAATGATAGTATCATCACTGAAACATTTTGCAACGTTGTTAGAATGCGTGGTTTTAAGCCTTTAGAGTAGGGAGTAACATCATCGTGATGTGGTTGGATTCTCGAGGTTTATTTTCCACTGTTGTTTTTTTCTTCTTCTAAGCCTTATTTCATTTTGAGTCATAGATTTTTCATCTTTGTCTTCTTATGTAAGGTTGTCCCCTTATTTAGAAGAATTATTTCACCTTCTTGCTCAAATGTTCTACTTATCGCAAGTTTCCCTTTACTCTTCCTTGAATTCAAGCAATATTATTTGATAAGTTTAAAATAAATAGAAATGTCACTAGAAAGGGGGGGGGGGGGGGTTTGAATAGTGACTCCTTTAAAATCTTGCTTTTAATTTCTGAAACAAGCTTTATCAAAATAAACTATGAATATAATCAATAACTAAAGTGTTTGTAGTGTGTGAATTGTGTATGAATAAGCAAGCATTAAATGAAAAAGCTTAAAAAAGAACACACATCGATTTATCCTGGTTCACCAAAGTTAGCTACTCCAGTCCCCACATTTTGTGAGATTTTCCAATTAATGATCAATATCTTTTGATATTTTTCTTACACCAAGATGTATTTTCTATAGCCTTATAAGGCTAACAACAATGATTACAAAGCTTCAACTAGCTTACACTATCACACAAGATCAACCTTGACTTGAGGATGTGCAAAGTATTAAGAATGATTTGTAAGGAGATCAAATTCACAATTCCTCAACAAATTATTATTGAGATGATGTGGTTTTAAGAAAAATAATCTTAGAAAGAGAGATCCTTGATTTTAAGATAATGATTTTAGTGAGAATATAATTTTTGGAAGAATTTCACGAATATTTCTCTTGAGTTTTTCTTTAGTGATTATCTTGAAATAAAGAAAATGTAAATGGCTATTTATAGAGGTTTTGATCCTCTAGTTTATTGAGTACTAGATCTACTATAATTATATACTTGAAATTACATGTCTGTCATTGATATTTACGATTCAGCCATTGATATGTAAATGAGAAGATCATTTATTTATAGAATTGCCATTGAGAGAAACTGATACTCGTATTGTGATTCTTGATACTCAACTTCTTCAGGTATTTACCTGACTGCCATTTGGAATTATTTAACTGTTATAATCTGATCCTCTAGGATAATTACATCTTTGCCATTTGTTCAAAAGTTGATCCTCTTTAGCAGTGCAGAATTACGATAATCCCACCAATACCTTTTCTTGATATTCAATATGATGCGGAATTACAAAACTGTCATTGTGTGACTTATTTCTTTGTCACACTTGGTATTTCACTACTACGGAAAACCCATTTAATAACGGTTGGGAAATATGTATAATCACATAGGCGCAGACTCTGTTATGTAGAGTGTCGTTGTAAAATGATACTTACTATGATGGCCCATTAACCGTTGTAATAACCTGGAAACAACGCGCCCTATCACAACGATTTTTAAAACGAACCTTTGTGATAAATATAATGGACCTTGGTTCGATTCTCAGCTGCGCCGTTTTGATATTTATTTTTTTCTGGATAGCGCGCGAGATATTATAACGGTTATGATGTATAACGGTTGTTATATATTCTGCAGGATTAAAAAATATCATCCTGGTTTTATATATAATCCCTTTTTTTAACCTATATTATTGTTCATCATATCACAACAGAAAATACAACCCACATTTGTGATAAAGTTTTCATTCAAGTACTTTTAATAAGAATTGTGTGTCATATCGAAGACAACAAAATGTTTCACAAGTGCAAGTTTCATATTTAATACATCTAAAACTCCTGAATATTGAAGATAACAGACACTTTTAAGTTTTAATTATCAAATCTAAATGCCCTAGCTGACATAAAATTACTCCAACTATACGGTGCTACGTATGAATCGACCGTAGTTGTCCTCCTTCTCTTTCTTCTTGATCTCCTTATTCTCCTCCTGGTTCGTATTCCTTGCAAGGCGACCGCCTGTTGGGTCTGTACAGCTTGTTCGGGCTGGACAACTGGTTGTACCTCTGTAGCCTCTACGACTTGGACAACTTCTTGGACATCTATAGTATCTACGACCTGGACAACTTCTTGGACATCTATAACATCTTTAACCATACACGCAGTTTGTTGAACTTCTTGGACAACTTCTTGAACATCTACAGTTTGTTGAACCTGGACTGCATTGCTTGAACTCATTTTGATTATTCCTCTTCAATGATGCTGCTTGTGTGATGGTAAGAAGAGGAATAACGTATTTATAATGATTTCTCTGATTCTTCATTTTCTCTCTACATTGAAAATCTAATCGTTTTAGTTGAAAGTCATTATTATTTCTTTAATTCAAAAACCATTGCTGGTTATTGAACTGTGATGGTCAAGTTACTCATTCATTTTTTATTATATTCTTATTTAAGATGGGGCATTGGAAATCAAAACATTAAATAAACTAATATAGGGCCTAATGATATTTACATAAGAAGTGGTAATGTGTGTTTAAGGAATAATGGGCCCTAAGATGCCACACCATGATGTTCTGATAAATTTTTGTTATGTATAAAACATTACTAAAATAACCTGTCACAAAACATTAAATAATGATGATATAAAAACATTCATTGATGATGCATGTACATGGTTATGATGATAAAATTTAGATTAGAAGTTTTAGTACACAAACATCGAACTGGACCAGATTACGAATAAATTAAGTTTGAAGTATAAGAAAATATAACCGACATAACGTATATGGTTAAGTTACTGAATAACTTCCTCAGCATTCTTTCTGTTATAGAAATAACTGAAGGCATTAAAACATATCGTATATGGCAAGCGAGGCATAAATAACACACTACTGATGATATTGGCAATACAACAAGTGTTACCTAACACCAACTTGACCATCATGCCTACCAGATTTCTTGCAAAACTTTATAGAACCCTGTTCTATATACCTGTAACTTCCACAAGAGAAATCAAAATTCTATCTATGATAACCAACAAATGTCATATCATAGCCAATGAAATCAGATTACCATGGTATGTATTACGAATTGGTAATTTATACCAAAGTACATCCCAGCAGACAATCATAACCTAAAGCATATGAAACATGTACTCTCATACTGACTTGAGCATATACAACATAAATAAATAAATAAAGAATGAAGATGTTGAAGAATAACGTACTTCGAAACTGAGAATCTTATGCACATAAGGAATAAAGATGTTGAAGAGTACCGTACATCGAAGCCGAGGAATCAAATGAAGGAAGAGGGTGAATATTTGAGCAAATACAACATAAACCAAAATAAAAGGAATGAAGATGTTGAATAGTACCATACTGAGAAAGATGAATATTTGAGCTCCAAATGAATGGATACGACGAAAGTAAAGATTACGCCACCCCTGTCATCTCTGGCTCGCTTGTTCGCCTAGGGCGTCTTATGAAAGAAATACAGAATAATTTTTGTTTTAATTTATCAATAAACCCTTAAATCTCGAGTGTGTAACGCAACCGTAGTGGAAATGTAATTCCTCTAACAACTGTTGGCTTTCTCTACCGTTGTAAAATCATTTACAATTTATTTTTTAAATAATGGACTTAAGTGACACAAGCGTATAACAATGGTTGTTTAAACTAACCATTGTAAAATCATTTACATTTTATTTTTTAAATAATGGACTGAAGTGACACAAGTGTATAACAATGGTTGTTTAAACTAACCGTTGTAAAATCATTTACATTTTATTTTTTAAATAAAGGACTTAAGTGACACATGCTTAATGTACTCTAAAAAATGAAAAAAAATGAAGTTGTTGAGAATTGAAGCTTGCTACACATCATTTATTACTACGATTTTTATAGACAACCGTCATTAAATCACTGTTTATAAATCCAACTAATCACTGGACGCGAAAATTTTAATATATTACAACGGTGTATGAATACATTGTAAACCTGACGTTGTTGTTTGCACGTTTTGTAGTAGTGTTTGTGTTCCTTTCAAACATATGTTTTTCTTTTCTTGTAATGAGTTTAATAATAAACTTGAGAACTATTTCTTCTCACATCCCATTGATGATAACATTTATACATACATGTCTAATTAATTTCCACTCAAGAGCACACATCAAATAACAAATAAGATCATAATCTTAATTATATTTACACAAAAGTTTGTCATCTTCAAAACATCAAAAAAGATTTTTTCCTCAACAATCTCCCCCTTTTTGATGATGATAAACTTCTTGTAATTAAAATTTTGAATTTTTCAGAAATGGAGAAATTTTTTGATCCCCTTCAATTTGTGCATAATATAAAGTTTATGCCCCCTCAATTTGTGCATCAAAATTTATGATTTTATTTACTTTATATTCTAATTTCAAAATATTTCTCCCTTAATTATTCTCCCCCTTTTGTCATTATACAAAAAGAAATGAAAAATACATACAATACCATGGAGAAAGAGATGAAATTTTTTGAGATAAATGCTCATAAATAAATTAGATATAAATAATATGTACCTCATTTAGATGTGTTTCTTACACTAAGTCTTAAAGATGAAATCATCTTCAATTTTTAGTTTCTCCCTAAGCTCATCTATTGATTTTGACTCAATTAGGAGATAATGATCATGTTGTTTAGATCTTCTTTTAAGGACTCTCTTGTTCTAACTCCATCAAAGATATTTCTAGTTACTTGATTTTGAGGATGATATTTAATTATTTTCCAACTTCTTGGAGGATCTTGAGAGGATGATATTTGTGTTTCCTCACTATTTTGATTGTTATCTAAAGTGTGGTTTGATTCTTCTTCTTCATCATCATATTCCTTTCTTTTATCATAAAAAACATTAAGTTCATAAAAAAACAACATGCATATTTTCTTCTACAATTTGATATTTGATATTGTATACCGTATATTTTC
The DNA here is from genome assembly GCA_022829125.1 of Lathyrus tuberosus. Classification (NCBI taxonomy): domain Eukaryota; kingdom Viridiplantae; phylum Streptophyta; class Magnoliopsida; order Fabales; family Fabaceae; genus Lathyrus; species Lathyrus tuberosus. The sequence continues at coordinate 665,150 of JALAZF010000357.1, forward strand.
TCGATAATGTAGAATATCCTAAAAATATATCTTTGATTGATTTTGAGTCAAACTTCTCCAAACTTTGTTTTAAAATATAACAATTATACCCAAAAATATGAAAATATGATATTTTTGGTTTTCCATTTTTCCAAAGTTCATATGGAATTTTATTTAAGATATCTATAATAGAAACACAATTCAAAATATAGCATGCAATGTTAATAGCTTCGGCCCAAAATTATTTTTCAACATTTGATTCAAACATAAATTTTCTAGCCATTTCTAGCAAGGTTCTATTTTATCTCTCAACAATTCCATTTTGTTTGGAAGTTCTTGGGAAGGATAAATTTTTAGATATTCAATTTTCATCAAAGAAAGATTTAAAGGATGAACTTTCAAATTTTTTTCATTGATCACTTGTCACAAATGTAATATACAAATGTTTTTCATCTTGAACCATTTTGCAAAACTTTTGAAATGCTTCAAATGAATCATACTTTTGTTTTAGAAATAAAACCCAAGTAAAGTGAGAGAAATAATCAACTATCACAAAACCATATTTATTTCCACTGAGGCTTGTATTTTTTACAGGACCAAAAATATCAATGTGAGAAGAAGTTTAAGAGGTATATTTGTATATATTGTGTTTTTAGAATAGAACCTACTCTTGACTTGTTTTACTTTGATGCACGATTCACACATTTTATCTTTATCAAAACTAATTTTAGGAAGACCTTTAACTAGATCAAGATTGGACAATTTTGCAATAGTCTTTATACTTAAATGACCAACCCGTCTATGCCATATCCATTTATCTTTTTCTATGGATATGTAACAAAAATCAGTTGGGAGTTCATTTAAGTCTAAGATATACATATTTTTATTTCTTGATCCAGAGAAGATAGTTTTTCTCGAGGATAGTTGTTTTACTTGACACGTGTTAGGTTTGAAAATAACTTCAAAGCTATTATCACATAGTTGACTTATACTTCTTAAGTTATATTTCAAACCTTCCATATATTAAACATTCTTAATCTTAGTAGAATAATTCTTACCAATGATACCAATATCGTGGATTTTTTATTTGACACCATTTGGTCCCTGTAAGTTAGCAAGATTTTGAATTTAGTCTCTGTATCTTTTTTTTGGTCTGAGTCCTTATATCTCACTTTTGTATTGACGTTAGTCCCTGGGGTTAGATATTTGTTAAAAAAAAAGCTGAATGGACAAACGGTGCAGACGTGGAATTATGTTATGTCTGTTTTTTGTTTAACAACGTACACACGTGGATATTTCTTTTTTTCCCACCAAAATGCAATAGTGTTCAGAATTTTACTTTTGCATTTAGTCCTTGTAAATTAAGGTTTTGTATAAGAAAATAGAAACTAAAACTTGTGTGAGGGAGGAGACGAAGGAAGGAATGAAGATGGAGAAATGTTGATTTCAAGACCAAGTAACACAACCGCATATCTAGAACTCAATCTCATATATTGTATATTCTATCTTCATTGTATCATTGAGTTAACTCTGTTTATCGTGTCTTCTTGAAACTTGTATCTTATGGAGTTCACTTTGATTTTTCATTATGGGGGTAGATTTGATAGGTATTGTTTAGTATATTATGAGGGAAATGAGCATGTAGTAGAAATAGATCCGAATAGGTGGAGCTTATTTTAAGCAACAATTATCGTGAAAGAGTTAACTGAGCTTGAACATTCTGATTATTGGTTATGGTGGTATAACAGTGATGCTGATAGGTATATTAGAATGGTTAGTGATACAGATGTTGATAAGGTATATCAACATGCCATGGAAATGAAGTGTGTAGTGCACATATATGTCAAGCATAAAGGTAAATGTAATGCACAAAAAGCTGATGCAAGTGATTTTCAAGAAGATGATGTTGATGGTGTTGAACAAGATGAAGTAGGTAATGATGTTGGTGGTGTTGAAAATGTTGAAGAAGGTAATGTTGGTGGTGTTGAACAAGTTGAAGAATCTATTATTGGTGGTGTTGAACAAGTTGTAGAAGGTAATGTTGCAGGTGTTAAACAAGTTGAAGAAGCTGCCGTTGGTGATGTTGAACAAGTTGAAGTATGTGATGTAAATGAGGATAGTGAGGACTATGAAGATAGTGACTTTGAAGTTGATGGTTTATCATTTGATGATAGCGAGGATGAGAGGGCTCTTGGGTTGAATGATTGTTTTGATGTTATTGAAAATCAAGATGAAGAAAATGGAAAAAGAGGTAGGATAAAAGTTGCAACAAGGAAGCATAAGCATACTCCCAAAAAAGTACCAATTGGTGTTGATAATGTAGGGTCATCTAGTTACGTGGATAATGAGATGGACATCAACTATGCTAGTGATGAGCTTGGTAGTAGTGACCCTGATGCTTCTGATGGAGTAAAGGAACCAAAATATCCAAGGTTTAAGATGCAAGAGTTGGACAAGAATTACATATTCAAAATGGGACTGGAGTTTGTATCACTTGAAGAATTTAAGGAAGATATAACTGAATGATCAATATTAAATGGGAGACAGATAAAGTATGTGAAAAATGAAAAAAGTTATAATAAGGGTAATTTGCAAGGGCAAATGTTGGTTTTTAGCACTTGTAAGTAAAGTTAAGAATAAGAACACGTATATAATAAAGAAATGCATTAGAACACACACGTGTGGTAGGGTATTGAATAATACTTCTGCCACTTCCAAGTGGGTTGCTAAAACTGTGGCGGCTAGGATAACATCTTGAGATGGTGTTAAGATTCGTAATATTGTATCTGAGATTAGGAATAACTTTTCTGTTAGTATAACTATGAGCAGGGCATGAAAGGCCAAAATAATTGCAAAAGCTTTGATTGAAGGTGATGCAGTGAAACAATACAACCTTTTATGGAAATACTCTGAAAAGCTAAGGAGAGTCAATTCTGACAAGGGTTGGACCAACAATACAACCAAGGTTTGGAAACTTTTACTTTTGCTTGTATGGACTTAAGAAGGGATTCGCAACCTCTTGTAGGCCATTCATTGGAATTGATGGATGTCATCTTAAAACAGAGTATGGAGGGGCTCTTATTATTGTAGTTGGTAGAGATCCAAACGATCAATACTATCCCATAGCTTTTGGTGTATGTGAAACTGAAACAAAAGAGTCATGTATGTGGTTTCTTACCTTGATTGTGAAGGACATTGGTCAAGAAAAGAGATTGGTTTAATCTCTGACCAACAAACAGTACATTCAAAACTGTAATGTTTTTTGGATCTCATCCTTAACTATATAATATGTTATGGTTTTCATCCCTTACTATGTTACTTGTTTTTGGTTTTCAACCCTACAGGGTTTGATACCTGTCTTTCAAAAATTGTTTGAGAGGGTAGAACACAGATTTTGTATTAAGCATTTATATTCCAATTTCAAAAAGAAGTTTGGTGGAGGGACACATATTAGAGACTTGATGATGGAAACTGCAAAATCCAGATATATCCAAGTCTGGGATGCTAAGATTAACGAATTGAAGGAGATCAATGTGAAGGGTTGGGAGTGGCTGTTAGGCATACCTACCAAAGCATGGTGTAAGCATGCATTTTCTTTTTATCCTAGACGTGATGTTCTTATGAATAATGTATCTGAGGCCTTTAATAATAATATATAAGTTGCAAGAGAGAAAACAATATTAAATATACGTGAATGGATAAGAAACTATCTCATGAATAGAAATGCCAACTTAAGAGAAGGAGTTGATAGATGGAATCATAGGATAATGCCTAGACCTAGACTTAGGTTGGATAAGGAAGTAGAACATGCAAGGAATTGGATTCCTAATTGGTCTGGTGATACATTATGGCAAGTTGAACATACACATACTAGGAATAGTTTCATTGTGGATACTTCAGATAAAACATGCACATGTAATTTTTGGGAACTAGTGGGCATTCCTTGTAGACATGCAGTAGCTGCATTTGGTTTTAGGAGCCAATGCCCAGAAGATTATGTTGATGACTATTATTCCAAAGATACTTATGAGAAATGTTATGGTTATAATGTAAGTCCTATTAATGGACAAGACATGTGGCTAGAGGTTGAGATGGAAGAGATGTTACAACATATAAAAAAGGACCTAGAAGACCAAAGAAGTTGAGGAGGAGGGAACCTGATGAGCACCCTAATAAGGTAAGATCACAAACCAGTTATTGTTGCACAAGATGTGGTGTACATGACCATAATGCAAAATGTTGTACAAGTCAAGTAGTTGACCCTGAAGCTCAAAAATGAAAGGTGTTGAACTTGTTGTAACTTTGCATATGTTATTAATGTCATGGATAATGTCAAGTAGTTAACTCTGATTTGTTTGTCCAGAGAAAGCTAAAGAAAACTGCAATATGATAAGGACAAGGAAAAACTCAAACTGCACCAGGACAAGGACAAAATCAAACTACATCATGAAAAAAACAAACTCAAACTCAAACTTCATCAGGACAAGAACAAACTCAAATTGCAGCGCAAGAGAAACCACAACCTAATGAAACTCAAATTGAAGTTGACCCTGAGTTTGAAATGCTTGCTGCAAATTTTGTAGCAACATTTGAGGCAACTCAAGCTCAACTAAATCTTGCTGTTAATGGACCTCTTGCATTTGCACAAAGTCAACAAAATCATACTACACCTGTTACATCAGCTCATATTGCACCTGTTGCAACTTCACAAACTGATTATATACCTGACTATATTTTGAGTGCATTTGTTCCATCAACTGATGATGTAACTGCTGTACCTGTTTCTACTACTCCAAGAGTTCTTAAAACAATTGAGTTTATTCTACTATTTCCCAATGATTTGGAATTATTCTGTTGATGTATTGCACCTTTAATACTCTATATTTTACAGAAGAAGAAGACAAACAAACCACAAGTGGCAAGAAAATTGGAGTTGAGGAGAAGTGGCAGAATTAGGGTCCTTAGATGCAAAAACCTGAAGGGAGAAAGAAGTAATCCATCACAACCTTTGGGTGTGGACAAGGGTCCATAAGCATCTTGTTATGGTGTATTTTTATGCCTTTTAGCTATGTTTGTTGTGTCTTTATTGTATTGTTAGACAAAAGTCTATGCCCTTTAGCTTAATGTAGTTTTGAGACATATAACATTACTAGGGTTTATGTATGGTGTGTCTTTGTTGTACTTTGAGACAAAATTATATGCATTTTGGCTTTATGTAATTTTGAGACACCTTTATGGTTTATGTATGATGTGTTTTTGTTGTATTTTGAGACAACTTTAAATATGCCTTTATGTTCTACAATATTAAGTAAATGCATGCAAAACAAGGATGACATATAAACATATCATTAAAAAACAGGGATGTAATACAAACAAATAATTAAGAAAGAGGGATTCAAAAACAAGAAGCTACAAACATATAGGGACAGAAATAAAAAATTTCATTGGTTCTGATTCATTTCATAATGTACCATTACAGGGACATAATTCAACAACTATCCTTCTACTAGGGACTAAAACAGCAAAAACATTACAGACTCCATGAACATGAAAATCACTACCATTTCTGGTAAGCAAAGAAGAGACACCATGAAAGTGTCAAGAAAAGCTTTAACATTTTGGCCTTTTTCCTTTCGTTTTCCAAATTCAATTTCATCTTCTCTTTTTTCCTAGCTTCAAGATCTGTAATGATGCAACATAACTCCTGAACTACCTCTGAGCAATTACATTGGATTGATTTTTTGTGTTCAGTTGATGTGTTGCGTTCAAGTTCATCATCCCATATGAATAACTTGTAACCTAATCCCGAATTAGAACACTTCCAGAATCTTCTTTCAGGGTTTTTAGTTGAATTTGAAATGAACATTCTCATAGCTTTATTGCAACCACAAACTGGGATTTGAGACTCAGAGAAATTACCTACAGATGATGTTGCCATGCTTGAATCTGTACAAGATTTTGAATATTTGAAGAGAGGAAAGCTAGAGGAAGAAGCGACGAAGAAGAAGAAGAAGAAGAGATGCAAATTGGCAGATTTTCTGAATTTAGTCCTCCTTTTCAAGGCCCCTCTACTTGGTTTTCCACGTATTCACCACATAAAAATGTAAAACAATTCCACGTCTGCACCGTATGTCCAGTCAGCTTTTTTTTAAAACATAAATCTAACCCTAGGGACTAACTCCAACACAAAAGTGAGATATAAGAACTCAGACAAAAAAAAAAAAGATATAGGGACCAAATTAAAAAACTCGCTAACTTATAGGGACCAATATACTATTTAAGCCTAGTTTCTATATCAAGTTATATATCTTGAGCAACCATTATCTAAGTACCACTTTTTCTTATTTTTCAAAAGATATTCTTGCATCACAAGTTAGTAATGATTTGACTACCCATATGGACTTGGGTCCTTGAGAGTTAGTTTATATGAGATGTGTAGTCTTGCTAAAACACTTAGATTCATGATGACCAGTTTTATTGCAATAAGAGCATTTTCTCTTTTTTCTAGAGCAATAGTTTGATTCATGATGGTTAGTTTTTTTTTCAATAACAACACCTTTTATGAGGTTTTTCGTTGTTTGTATTTGTTTTTGATACTTTCACCCTCGTTGCATATAAGTTTTTCCTTTTTGATTTCTTTATTTTTGCTTTCAAGAACACAAATAATATTGAAGTTGTTGGCATCTTTCTTAAAACTTTCATCTTACTTGTATAAATGTTTTTCCTTATTGAGATACAAAATTACATTCATATATAGGTCTGTAATGTTGTACAATAGATTACATCAAAATTTTACAAAATGTCATCATATTGTTACATCAACAAAATTAAGGTCTGCAACATTGTGTTATGAGATACATTACATCAAAAGATGATCCCAAAAGATTACATCAATCAAGGTTGACTCAAAATAGGTTTTTGTATATTTTTGGAACTTTTATCCTTCTTTGCAAGAGATTGATTGATTAGGGCGAGGATGGCTCAACTCTTTTTTAGTGGTGCAACCAGAATTGGTCTTTCTGCCTGAATTATAAGTGCTATTTGACATGGTGGTGTTGGCTCAGTTGCACGTTGTTGATTCATTTTGTTTTTTAAGTTGAGCAGCATTTTGTGTCACATGTTGTGGAAGTTTACAAGTTTCCTTGTTATATCCATCCATATGGCACATATTGTATTTGTTTCTTCATATGTGTTTCATCTTCCATTGCTTCTCATGCCTATTTGTTTCTTATCTTCTTAGACCTCCTAGGTTGTCTTTTTAGAGGTGGTCGTTGTAGATCAATAAAATACTTTTTTTCTTCTATAATGCTTTATCATTTACAAGATTTTCCACTATGGTAACCTAACTTCGTCAACTCAGTAAATTCTCCTTCATGGAGTAAAACACACTCAAACCTCATTCTGATCCATGCCCTTGTTAATCTAAAGAAATAGAATGGAGAGCGAATCAATAATGAAGGTGGCAAGAAACACAAGAAAGTGGGGGTTTGAATTAGGTTTCTAAGATTAAAACATTTTTAGCTCAAACACCCAAAATAGAACCAAGAACAAAAATAAATGAACACAAATATTTTTATACTAGTTCAATCTTAACGAAGCTAATCCAGTCCACCCGCCATGGTGATTTTGCCTTCTCAATAAGGACTTAATCCACTATAATCACCAGATTACAAACACACAAAGACTACCCGTTTTTTCCTTCTCGAGTATTCAGACTAAATCCTAGTCACTCAAGGAAACAATCTCAAACAAAGAGATACAAGAGTTTGTGTTTACAAGGATGCTTCAAAAAGAAGCTTACACAAAGTTTAAGTACAAACGAATATGCACACAATAACGAACAAAAGCTCTATGTGTGTTTTCTATACAATATTCACAAATAATATGTGTAGCAAAACCTTTGTAGAGTGAATAGAGTAGCATTGTGAATTAGCAAATTAACAGCTTCATTCATCCTCCAAGTCTTCTTTATATAGGCATGAAAAAATCTATTAGAGGGTAGAATGAATAACTTCAAAAATGAGTTGTCACCTTGCATAACGGTCTGTCAAGGCGGGAGACAAAACGGTACAAATAGTACAGTCTTTACTCCACAAAATCAGTGTAGTGGAATGAATATTTGATCTTGTACTATGTACTATTTTTCTCACGTAAAACCGTTTGATCTTATCTTCTAATCTTCAGAGGCTTCTGAGTGAATGTTGTTGAAGCATGTTTAGAAGGATCAAGAGATTGGTAGAAAGAAACTTCAGATCAAAAGTCTTCAGAGTCTTGACACTGTTCCTCAGAACCTGGTCTTCAGAACTTGTTCTTCAGAATCTTGAGAGCTTTGACAAATATTCAGAAGCTCTTCTCATCAGAGTCACAGTCAGAAGCTTTAGAAAAAGCGTTCGTCAGAACCATTGTCTAATAGCATTTCAGAACTTGACTTAATCTTGAAGTACATATTTGTATCTTTTCAGAGTCAAAATGTGTTGGTTCCAGAATTTGATGACATCACACGCCAATACTTCAAAGTCAGAACCTGTTAGCAAAAGCTACACACTAGACAAAACCATTACCGTACAAAATTGTTCACTAACAAACAATGTATTATTACCATCAAAACTAAATGTCAGATATAGAACCAAATCTTGTTCTTACAAGTAAGACATAAAGACACAAATATGTATAGTGGAAAATTTATATTCTTAACAAGGAAATTTCAAACCTAGTGTTTGTCGAGTATTCTTAGTGAAACTTATGTGATATTAACAAGAGTTTTTGTCAAGTATTGATGATTCTTCAGTGGTTTGTGTTGTACCTTCGTTCTTCTTATCTCAACAACCTAATCTTCTTCTTCTTCTAGGTATTTAGGGTTCATTAATGTTAAAACATGAGAATTAGTTCTTCGAGAGACAAATCAGGGTTTATGTAAAAAAAGTTAAAACCCAAGAATGTTAAAGCAAGCAAATTAGTTTTTTGAGAGGTAAATCAATAGGTTAAAATAACACAAAAGTCATGTCACAGTAAATTAACATTTTTTTAAAAGACTAAAAGAGCAGAGTAAAATCATAAATTAAAATTAAGTTAAGAAACTAAAATTCTAATTAAATCTTAATTTTATCATAAATATCTTTAAAGTCACATCTACAAATAGTTGTGATGTATTTATAGTGTAAAGATTTACATTTCTTAAGTTCTGAAATTTTGAATTCTTAATCAAAAGGAGAAATATATATATATATATATATATATATTAGAAATGCTAACACACACTCAAAATTGGTGGATCCTACACAAAATTACACTATATATATTTTCTTTTTATTTTTTTCTTCATCTTTCTAATGTGAGCCCCACCAAAAAAATGGTGGACCCCACACAAAAATACACTAAGGTGTATGTTTCTAATGCATACCTACATGAGTGTGCATTAGCATGACCATATATATATTAGTGATTTTTCCGGTTAGTTTTTCTTCAAAACAAGGGTTAATGAAGTTTTTAGTCCTCATAAATATCTAAATTTCACTTTTAGTTTCTCCAAAAATTTCCTTCAAAGAATGGTCCTCATAAAATTTTTAATTTTAACTTTTGGTCTCTCTTACCAATTAGCGACGGTTTTTAAAACTTAGAGACATAATTAGCGACGGTTTTAGCGACGGTTTTTTATTTAGCGACGGAAATGACGACGGTTTTAGCGACGATTTTGACAGGAGGAACTAAAAATTAAAATTAAAAATTTTATGAGAATCATTTTTTAAAAATTTTTTTTGAAAAACCTAAAAGTAAAATATGAAATATTTAAGAGGATCAAAAATTTCATTAACCCTCAAAACAATGAATGTAATTTCTCGTGAGCATGAAATGAACAGGAACTGCAGCTAACTTTTGTTGACCTTCAAAACAGATTAAGATAGATAAGAATAAAGGAGCTATTTATCAAGGCTGTAAGGTGCAGAAAATGATTGACTACTAGATTGTATTGACTATGGAGTCACACTTAAGATCTTTACAAAAAATTAGGTAGCTTTATTGATTGATTAATATAATCACTCAATTGATAATAAGTCTAAAATTATAGAAAAGATCACCATCACTTTCATTACCTTATCCATCTTTTTACTTTATTGTTTTAGCATTCGACCAAAAAATCAACAAAAGATAAGAGATGCCCCTATATAAACTATTTTTTAAGTCCTCTAATCTTTTTTCAATATGAGAATTGACTTTGAGGTATATTTTCTTCTCTCTTAATCAAATTATTTTAGAAAAAATATACTATTCTTTCAGGATAGATAATTGAATTACATTTCTCCTCCACCGTATCTTAAATTCCAAACTCATCTTTTTACTTGCATTTTATTACTCCCTTCATTTTAAAATGAATTTCGTTTAAGGTTTTTTCAAACAAATTAAAGAATCCAATGATATTGTCATAAGATATTGTATTTTTAGAATTTTTTTAATATAACCTATTTTTTCAAAGAAAATACCAAAAAAAACAAACTTTTCAAATAAAGTACCAAAATGACATGGTTTGGGAAAAAGTAATGACTTGAGGCGCCATATGGGATGGCAACTCAGGCAAAAAAAAATTCTGAAAAAATACTAAAAGCCATATGGGATGGCGTATCAGTGTATTTTGTGGTGCCCTAATTCTCAGGGGGAGGTGTAACACCCCACTTTCCCATTTTAGAAAATATACAAAGTTCTATGAAAATAATCAGAGTTTTTACACTAAAAATAAAGTAGGATGCCACATTCATAAAACCAACATCATGCTCCTTTTATTAAGTGAAATAAAACAGCGGAAAAATAATTTATTCATTTCACGGCCACATGCCAACAACTTCGGAAAAATTCCACATAACTCGTGGTTAACCAAAAATTCAAACAAATGAAAGATACGTAACGAAATTCAAAACAAAATGACAATAAATAAAATCCCCAAAATTCCCGTGTTACGTATCAGAGTGACTCCTACGACTCGAACAAGCAACACGCACTCCAAACAACCTAAGTACCTGGATTGTCTGTACTTCCGAAGAAGCACAAACACAACAACAACAAAGGGGTGAGAACTACATTCAATATTAAACGGTGAATAATACATATTAGAAGGTAGTTACTCACATATATCATACAAACATACAGTCACGACCTACTGTCACATTCAATCACAATCAATCAACAAGTAATAATGCAATGCGACTCGACACAGACACAATGCATGAGGTACCAACATCATGGTTCATTCAATCGAACCCGGATAGATTACATACACCCCTACTTGGCAATAATCTATCTCCACCATTCTCCATATCGGAGTACGGATGATTCACATACACTCCTCCTGAGCAATGATTCATCCCACCCACACCATGAAATGCATGACACAATTATGCATAAAAACACATGTACAATAACATATATATATATATATATATATATATATATATATATATATACATGTTCACGATCCTCCTGATCACACGTGAATCACACATAAAATAATCATTCACCACAACACAAATTACACACAAAACACATGTATAATAATCAGTTATGCATTTACACGATCCTCCTGATCACACGTAAGCCACACGCTTACCGTAATTCATACTGGAATTACCTCACCTGCAACACCGCATCATCACACACAAATTATGCACAAGGGACTATCATCAAGTAAAATATACGATCCTCATTGATCCCAAGTACGTCATACACTCACCGTCAATTCACCAAGAATTACCTCTACTACCCCAAGACCGCTCGCACCTCACACAAACGGCGCCACCCAAACACATTCTACACGCCTCACAAGGTACTCGTCCACTAATTAGCTAGTCACTAATTAATTCACCAAAATTATCAAATTAATTATTTTCGTCACCAACTCTATACTTCTTAACTTCTGACATCCATTCCCAACCTCTCAAACCAAAAGAAACCAATTCCGACGCGAAAACGGGAAAGAAATCGCGAAACGGTAAAATTCTACACACTCGCTGGTCATACGCGTATTGCCCTGGCCATATGCATATTGCCTAGCTCTCTCGCCCATTTCTACGCGTACCAGACGTGTAAGGCCTCATGCCTCGCCCTGCCATACGTGTATTACCTGACCCCATACGCGAATGGGCAGAGAACTAATTTCCTTTACAAATTCCTTTCTCAGATCTGGATACGCGTATAGCTACTCCATACGCGTATTGCCAAGCCACCATACACGTAGCCTTACGCGTATGGGCAGAGGTCTGTGCCACGTGACACCTTATACGCGTATTACCCTAAAAAAGCATTGTCATACGCGTAACAACATGTCTGTTACGCGTAAGGCCTCCAATCCTGCCTAGCCGTACGCGTAACACCTTCCCCAATACGCGTAAGGCCAGATCTATTACGCAAACCTGTTTCCTCCACACCAGCCTGAGTTCTGCTACGGGACCTTCACCTTTTCACTCTAAAACAGTCCTAAAACTAGTTCTACATCAATTTCATGTTCTATTACTCATCCTACATTTTTCTCTTAACATTATTAACTCAGATTTTAGTCTAAATTCATCCTCCAAATCTAAATTAAATTCAACTCTGAAATGTCACATTCAACAGCAATAACAACATCAAGATGACAGACAAAATCAGAAGTTCAGCACATAATATTCATCACAGATTCACGCATATACATCACATAATCATATGACAACATACATTCAAACGAATTTCTACGGGGTTAAGGACTCCCCACTACCCTCACATGATTAATTCACCAATATTAAACCTGTTCTCCCCCCTTACCTCGAATTCTTGATCAGATTCCTGCGAGAATTTGTTCTGAAGAGTGCCCTAGCAATTGTTCTCCCCTTGTTCTTCCTTCTCTCCCCCTTACTCTTTTCTTTTTTTTTGTTTTACGTGAAAACCAACTATTCCCCCACTAACCCTCCTTAATCCTAATTAATCTGATTTCATTTCATTAGTAATAAAATAATAGTAATAATAATAATAATCCCAATAATAATAATAATAAGAATAATAATAATAATAATAATAAGAATAACAATAATAATATTAACCATATTACTATTATTATTTTCACTGCTATATCATTCTTACTAAACCAAGGTCTTTAATTCCCACTATTTAAATAAGGCACTACCCTTCACTCACCCTTAACAAGGCCAAACAAACAAAATAGCCATGACGACCAAATAATTTAAAATGGGGTGTTACAACTCTCCTCCACTTAAATTATTTTCGTCCTCGAAAATATATCTGAGACGAACAACTTCGGATACGACTCTCGCATCCGACTAACCAACCATCATGCCAATAAAAGGCACACACGGATAACACACTGACAAGATGCAATGCCCATACAATGCACTTGACGACTAACTCACGACTAAAAGAATACCCAAGTTACGAACACGCAGGTTCACTCTAGAAACAGAACACAACAAGATCGTTACCCTCACCATAGGTAACACTCCCCTAATTCCCACATAGGAATTAGCTCCACGCACTCGAACCATCACGATGGAACCGAGGTAACAACAATACAAGAACCCAAAGTCCCACGACACAACATCGTGTCAACAACCTCTACATAATTATAATACCAACCTCCTATCCACACGACACTATTACAACAATGCTACGATTCACCAATCGAAAATATAACCTGAACATCCATCTACATAACAACCCATGAATAATATTTAAACCTTTCGCCTAACACTTCCATTTTTGAAACGTCCAATGGTCTCATCGTTCCCACTTGTTTCCAAGGTTCAACCTATGAACTCTCACAAGTCACTCACGCATAAGCAAAATGTGCCACATCACTCTTTCGATGCGCACTCTGATTACTCGCAACCATCAACTCTACCAATTCCCTATCCAAATTCTGACTCTCTTTAATATTCACCAGAAGGATCATAGTTCATTTCTAATATACCCAACCTCACACTCTATTGTGCTATCTCACACACCAGACACAAGTCTCTAAACTACTCAAATAATTCTAATCCGCTGACAATCAGAACAGACATGTATAAAACTTTCGACTTACTCTTCCGGCTTGACATTAACCTCACCAATAGGATAATTCCAGCTAAAGTCATAACTCATCAGGAATCTCAACCATCCTCGTTGTCTCGTACTCTATTATTTGGTCCTAAACAGGCACTTAATATCTTTGTGATTACTACACACTTCGATCTCAAAACCATAAAAATAATACTTCCAGACTCTCAACACAAAAGTAACCGCAACCATCTCGAAATCATGAATCCTCAATTATCGTAAAGCATAAGCCACGACCTTACCATCTTGCATCACCACCCTGACTAACTCTTCATAGACACATCCCAATACCTCACAAATGGTTTATTAGGATCACGCAGAATCAAAACTAGAGCTGTAGACAATTCCACTTTAGCCCTCTCGAGCTTTCGTCACACTGAACACCCCAAGCAAACGAGTTACCCTTTGTAAGTCAACTGAAGTAACAAAAATGCTAACTTGCATAGGCCTTTCATAATCTCCGGTAATAACCAACTAAAGGCCAAAAGGTTTCTAATCATCTTAACCGACTTCGGAGCCTCTCATTGTAGAACTGCATCTACTTCCGATGAATCCATAACAATGCCATCATCAGAAATAGGATATCCAAGAAAACTAACCTTTTTCAACCAAAATTCTCACCTGAGTAATTTAGCATAAAAATTCCTTTCTTTTCAACACTTACAACTCGATTCTCAAACACCCTACATAGTCTCCTTCTGACTTTATATTAGATCTGGATATCCCTAATGAACACCACTCCGAACTCATTCAATCTTGTCCAGACTCACATAGCAGCTTAACCGAGTAAATAACAACCTATTCCGATGATAACATAACCAGCCACATGAAATCGATCAAAGCCTCAACTCACACAAATTCACCATTCGTATCAAACTTCCCAAACAATTATAATTCCAATCAAACTCAACTAAACCATTCCAATCATCTATTCTTGAAAATTTCTCAATCATTACCTTATGTAACTGTCAGTAATCCATACGTAATTTCATTCTCTGGACAATCCCAATTCCACAATTTCCAATATATATCAACAATCAACCAAAAAGAACTCTCAATCTCAATATTACATCCACACCCAAGGGTTTTCTCAAAATTTCCATTAATGCCCAAAAACTCTAAGAACTCCAAAACTCATCCAAACTCTAAGTTTTGCTTCAAATAGCCTCAATACCCTTATACACATCATGCTTGTCATTCCATCCGGAAACACATATTGGAATCATGTACAACTGGTAGCCCTTCACTGTGGCCTTCCCGCCAATTCCAGTACACCATTAACACAATATAACAAACATTTTAGTCTCATCTCCTAATAGTTTTTCCCACTTACCGAGCAGATAAAAACCTCAACTATTCACCTTCGTCCAATTTAAGTTCACTTTCTGTACGGAGCCATTGACATCAGACTCGTATCAAGCGCTGAATCAATAGCCACCTCTACCTCATTAATACACCTGTGATCCACTTATCTCGCCTGAAAATGAATTCAAAAATTCACAAACAACAGGTAACTCAACACATGTAATTTCACTACTAACTCGCCACAACGCGAACGTTAATACACCGAGGCTTCTCCCAATAGATGTCCACCCATTCGCTCAGCACACAACGTTGCCAGTTCTCTACCATTACCCAACTCGGATCCACCCTTAGAAAGACATCCGGGAATACCCAACACTGGAATATATCTAGCCCTCACTTGTTCTCTACTCACTGAAAAACAATCACCAACAATACCCGATTGTCCTCCCTCGGAGGCATCCTTCAACTTGATCGACCGACAACACCTCTCTCCTACATCCTCTTTAGATAATGAAGATTTATGCCGACCCGACACGACCAACTTCCACATCACATGCTATCTTAACTGTCAAGCGCATCTATCCATTCATCTTGATTCCGACTACTATCAACAATAGATTGAGGGTGATCAGTTCCCCAATTTGTTCATAGACAGCCGATCATCCTGATGAAGTATAGACCCTTCCTTACCAACTATGATAGCGCTCCATTATTCACCAATCTACCATTCCATAGTGAAAGCATCGTGGAGAAGCACCAGTTTCTCCCCCACTCATCTCATCCTCAACTCCTGCAAACAGACAGTTAAAAGACCAACACGCACCAACCGTGTTCTACACAGGCGTCATATACCAAGACACAAACCATACTAGACAACCTGGTCGGACGGACCGGCCTGCTCTGATACCAATTGTAACACCCCACTTTCCCATTTTAGAAAATATACAAAGTTCTATGAAAATAATCAGAGTTTTTACACCAAAAATAAAGTAGGATGCCACATTCATAAAACCAACATCATACTCCTTTTATTAAATGAAATAAAACAGCGGAAAAATAATTTATTCATTTCACGGCCACATGCCAACAATTTCGGAAAAATTCCACATAACTCGTGGTTCACCATAAATTCAAACAAATGAAAGATACATAACGAAATTCAAAACAAAATGACAATCAATAAAATCCCCAAAATTCCCGTGTTACGTATCAGAGCGACTCCTACGACTCGAACAAGCAACACTCACTCCAAGCAACCTAAGTACCTGGATTGTCTGTACTTCCGAAGAAGCACAGACACAACAACAACAAAGGGGTGAGAACTACTTTCAATATTAAACGGTGAATAATACATATTAGAAGGTAGTTACTCACATATATCATACAAACATACAGTCACGACCTACTGTCACATTCAATCACCAATCAATCAACAAGTAATAGTGCAATGCGACTCGACACAGACACAATGCATGTGGTACCAACATCATGGTTCATTCAATCGAACCTGGATAGATTACATACACCCCTACTTGGCAATAATCTATCTCCACCATTCTCCATATCGGAGTACGGATGAATCACATACACTTCTCCTGAGCAATGATTCATCCCACCCACACCATGAAATTCATGACACAATTATGCATAAAAACGCATGTACAATAGCATATATATACATGTTCACGATCCTTCTGATCACACTTGAATCACATATAAATTAATCATTCACCACAACACAAATTACACACAAAACACATGTATAATAATCAGTTATGCATTTACACGATCCTCCTGATCACACGTAAGCCATACTCTTACCGTAATTCACACTGGAATTACCTCACCTGCAACACCGCATCATCACACACAAATTATGCACAAGGGACTATCATCAAGTAAAATATACGATCCTCATTGATCCCAAGTACGTCATACACTCACCGTCAATTCACCAAGAATTACCTCTGCTACCCCAAGACCGCTCGCACCTCACGCAAACGGCGCCACCCAAACACATTCTACACGCCTCACAAGGTACTCGTCCACTAATTAGCTAATCACTAATTAATTCACCAAAATTATCAAATTAATTATTTTCGTCGCCAACTCTATACTTCTTAACTTCTGACATCCATTCCCAACCTCTCAAACCAAAAGAAACCGATTCCGACGCAAAAACGAGAAAGAAATTGCGAAACGGTTAAATTATGCACACGCGTTGGTCATAGGCGTAGTGCCCTGGGCTATACGCGTATTGCCCGGCTCTCTCGCCCATTCCTACGCGTACCAGACGTGTAATGCCTCCTGCATCGCCCTGCCATACGCGTATTACCTGACCCCATACGTGTATAGGAAGAGAGTTATTTTCCTTCACAAATTCCTTTCTCAGATCTGGGTACGCGTATAGCTACTCCATACGCGTATTGCCAAGCCACCATATGTGTATCCTTACGCGTATGGGCAGAGGGTCGTGCCACGTGACACCTCATACGCGTATTGCCCTCAAAAAGCCATGCCATACGCGTAACAACACGCCTGTTACGCGAAAGGCCTCCAATCTTGCCTAGCCGTACGCGTAACACCTTCCCCAATACGCATACGGCCAGATCTATTATGCAAACCTGTTTCCTCCACATCAGCCTAAGTTCTGCTACGGAATCTTCACCTTTTCACTCTAAAACAGTCCTAAAACTAGTTCTACATCAATTTCATGTTCTATTACTCATCCTACATTTTTCTCTTAACATTATTAACTCAGATTTTAGTCTAAATACATCCTCCAAATCTAAATTAAATTCAACTCTGCAATGTCACATTCAACAGCAATAACAACATCAAGATGACAGACAAAATCAGAAGTTCAGCACATAATATTCATCACAGATTCACGCATATACATCACATAATCATATGACAGCATACATTCAAATGAATTCCTACGGGGTTAAGGACTCCCCACTACCCTCACATGATTAATTCACCAATATTAAACCCGTTCTCCCCCATTACCTCGAATTCTTGATCAGATTCCTGTGAGAATTTGTTCTGAAGAGTGCCCTAGCATTTGTTCTCCCCTTGTTCTTCCTTCTCTCCCCCTTACTCTTTTTTTTTTGTTTTACGTGAAAATCAACTATTCCCCCACTAACCTTCCTTAATCCTAATTAATCTGATTTCATTTCATTAGTAATAAAATAATAGTAATAATAATAATAATAATCCCAATAATAATAATAAGAATAAGAATAAGAATAATAATAATAATAAGAATAACAATAATAATATTAACCATATTACTATTATTATTTTCACTGCTATATCATTATTACTAAACCAAGGTCTTTAATTCCCACTATTTAAATAAGGCATTACCTTTCACTCACCCTTAACAAGGCCAAACAAACAAAATAGCACCGACGACCAAATAATTTAAAATGGGGTGTTACAACTCTCCCCCACTTAAATTATTTTCGTCCTCGAAAATATATCTGAGACGAACAACTTCGGATACGACTCTCGCATCCGACTAACCAACCATTATGCCAACCAAAGGCACACACGGATAACACACTGACAAGATGCAATGCCCATACAATGCACTTGACAACTAACTCACTACTAAAAGAATACCCAAGTTACGAACACGCAGGTTCACTCTAGAAACAGAACACAACAAGATCGTTACCCTCACCATAGGTAACACTCCCCTAATTCCCACATAGGAATTAGCTCCACGCACTCGAACCATCACGATGGAACCGAGGTAACAACAATACAAGAACCCAAAGTCCCACGATACAATATCGTGTCAACAATCTCTACATAATCATAATACCAACCTCCTATCCACACAACACTATTACAACAATGCTACGATTCACCAATCGAAAATATAACCTGAGCATCCATCTACATAACAACCCATGAATAATATTTAAACCTTTCGCCTAACACTTCAATTTTTGAAACGTTCAATGGTCTCATCTTTCCCACTTGTTTCCAAGGTTCAACCTATGAACTCTCACAAGTCACCCACGCATAAGCAAAATGTGCCACATCACGCTTTCGATGCGCACTCTGATTACTCGCAACCATCAACTCTACCAATTCCCTATCCAACTTCTGACTCTCTTTAATATTCACCAGAAGGATCATAGTTCATTTCTAATATACCCAACCTCACACTCTATTGTGCTATCGCACACACCAGACACAAGTCTCTGAACTACTCAAATAATTCTAATCCGCTGACAATCAAAACAGACATGTATAAAACTTTCGACTTACTCTTCCGGCGCGACATTAACCTCACCAATAGGATAATTCCAGCTAAAGTCATAACTCATCAGGAATCTCAACCATCCTCGTTGTCTCGTACTCTATTATTTTCTACTAAACAGGCACTTAATATCTTTGTGATTACTACACACTTCGATCTCAAAACCATAAAAATAATACTTCCAGATTCTCAACACAAAAGTAACCGTAACCATCTCGAAATCATGAATCCTCAATTATCGTAAAGCATAAGCCACGACCTTACCATCTTGCATCACCACCCTGACTAACTCGTCATAGACACATCCCAATACCTCACAAACGGTTTATTAGGATCACGCAGAATCAAAACTGGAGCTGTAGACAATTCCACTTTAGCCCTCTAAAGCTTTCCTCACACTGAACACCCCAAGCAAACGACTTACCCTTTGTAAGTCAACTAAAGTAACAAAAATGCTAACTTGCATAGGCCTTTCATAATCTCCGGTAATAACCAACTAAAGTCCAAAAAGTTTCTAATCATCTTAACCGACTTCAGAGCCTCTCATTATAGAATTGCATCTACTTCCGATGGATCCATAACAATGCCATCATTAGAAATAGGATATCCAAGAAAACTAACCTTTTTCAACCAAAATTTTCACCTGAGTAATTTAGCATAAAAATTCCTTTCTTTTCAACACTTACAAATCGATTCTCAAACACCTTACATAGTCTCCTTCTGACTTTATATTTGATCTGGATATCCCTAATGAACACCACTCCGAACTGATTCAATCTTGTCCAGACTCACATACCAGCTTAACCGAGTAAATAACAACCTATTCCGATGATAACATAACCAGCCACATGAAATCGATCAAAGCCTCAACTCACACAAATTCACCACTCGTATCAAACTTCCCAAACAATTATAATTCCAATTAAACTCAACCAAACCATTCTAATCATCTATTCTTGAAAATGGACACTTATTCTCAATCGTTACCTTATGCAACTGTCAGTAATCCATACGCAATTTCATTCTCTGGACAATCCCAATTCCACAATTTCCAACATATATCAACAATCAACCAAAAAGAACTCTCAATCTCAATATTACATCCACACCCAAGGGTTTTCTCAAAATTTCCATTAATGCCCAAAAACTCTAAGAACTCCAAAACTCATCCAAACTCTAAGTTTTGCTTTTCATAGCCTCAATACCCTTATACACATCATGCTTGTCATTCCATCCGGAAACACATATTGGAATCATGTACAACTGGTAGCCCTTCAATGTGGCCTTACCGCAAATTCCAGTACACCATTAACACAACATAACAAACATTTTAGTCTCATCTCCTAATAGTTTTTCCCACTTACTGGGCAGATAAAAACCTCAACTATTCACCTTCGTCCAATTTAAGTTCACTTTTTGTACGGAGCCATTGACATCAGACTCGTATCAAGCGCTGAATCAATAGCCACCTCTACCTCATTAATACACCTGTGATCCACTTATCTCGCCTGAAAATGAATTCTAAAATTCGCAAACAACAGGTAACTCAACACATGTAACTTCAGTACAAACTCACCACAACGCGAACGTTAATACACCGAGGCTTCGCCCAATAGATGTCCACCCATTTGCTTAGCACACAACGTTGCCAGTTCTCTACCATTACCCAGCTCGGATCCACCCTCAGAAAGACATCCGGGATTACCCAACACTGGCATATCTCTTGCCCTCACTTGTTCTCTACCCACTGAAAAACAATCACCAACAATACCCGATTGTCCTCCCTCGGAGACATCCTTCAACTTGATCGACCGATAACACCTCTCTCCTACTTGTTCATTTCAAGGCCACATGCCAACAACTTCGGAAAAATTCCACATAACTTGTGGTTCACCATAAATTCAAACAAATGAAAGATACGTAACGAAATTCAAAACAAAATGACAATCAATTAAATCCCCAAAATTCCCGTGTTACGTATCAGAGCGACTCCTACGACTCGAACAAGCAACACGCACTCCAAGCAACCTAAGTACCTAGATTGTCTGTACTTCCGAAGAAGCACAGACACAACAACAACAAAGGGGTGAGAACTACATTCAATATTAAACGGTGAATAATACATATTAGAAGGTAGTTACTCACATATATCATACAAACATGCAGTCACAACCTATTGTCACATTCAATCACCAATCAATCAATAAGTAATAATGCAATGTGACTCGACACAGATACAATGCATGTGGTACCAACATCATGGTTTATTCAATCGAACCCGGATAGATTACATACACCCCTACTTGGCAATAATCTATCTCCACCATTCTCCATATCGGAGTACGGATGAATCACATACACTTCTCCTGAGCAATGATTCATCCCACCAACACCATGAAATGTATGACACAATTATGCATAAAAACACATGTACAATAGTATATATATATATACATGTTAATGATCCTCCTGATCACACTTGAATCACACATAAAATAATCATTCACCACAACACAAATTACACACAAAACATATGTATAATAATCAGTTATGGATTTACACGATCCTCCTGATCACACGTAAGCCATACGCTTACCGTAATTCACGCTGGAATTACCTCACCTGCAACACCGCATCATCACACACAAATTATGCACAAGGGACTATCATCAAGTAAAATATACGATCCTCATTGATCCCAAGTACGTCATACACTCACCGTCAATTCACCAAGAATTACCTCTGCTACCCCAAGACCGCTCGCACCTCACACAAACGGCGCCACCCAAACACATTCTACACGCCTCACAAGGTACTCGTCCACTAATTAGCTAATCACTAATTAATTCACCAAAATTATCAAATTAATTATTTTTGACACCAACTTTATACTTCTTAACTTCTGACATCCATTCCCAACCTCTCAAACCAAAAGAAACCGATTCCGACACGAAAACGGGAAAGAAATCGCGAAACGGTAAAATTCTGCACACTCGCTGGTCATATGCGTATTTCCCTGGGCCATACGCGTATTGCCCAGCTCTCTCGCCCATTCCTATGCGTACACGACGCGTAAAGGCCTCCTGCCTCGCCCTGCCATACGCGTATTACCTGACCCCATAGGCGTATGGGCAGAGAGATATTTTCCTTCACAAATTCCTTTCTCAGATCTGGATACGCGTATAGCTACTCCATACGTGTATTGCCAAGCCACCATACGCGTATCCTTAAGCGTATGGGCAGAGGGTCGTGCCACGTGACACCTCATACGCGTATTGCCCCCAAAAAGCCTTGCCATACGCGTAACAACATGCCTGTTATGCGTAACACCTTCCCCAATACGCGTAAGGCCAGATCTATTATGCAAATCTGTTTCCTCCACACCAGCCTGAGTTCTGCTACGGGATCTTCACCTTTTCACTCTAAAACAGTCCTAAAACTAGTTCTACATCAATTTCATGTTCTATTACTCATCCTACCTCTTTCTCTTAACATTATTAACTCAGATTTTAGTCTAAATTCACCCTCCTAATCTAAATTAAATTCAACTCTGCAATGTCACATTCAACAGAAATAACAACATCAAGATGACAGACAAAATCAGAAGTTCAGCACATAATATTCATCACAGATTCACGCATATACATCACATAATCATATGACAGCATACATTCAAACGAATTCCTACGGGGTTAAGGACTCCCCACTACCCTCACATGATTAATTCACCAATATTAAACTCGTTCTCCCCCCTTACCTTGAATTCTTGATCAGATTCCTGTGAGAATTTGTTCTGAAGAGTGCCCTAGCAATTGTTCTCCCCTTGTTCTTCCTTCTCTCCCCCTTACTCTTTTTTTTCTTCTTGTTTTACGTGAAAACCAACTATTTCCCCACTAACCCTCCTTAATCCTAATTAATTTGATTTCATTTCATTAGTAATAAAATAATAGTAATAATAATAATAATAATCCCAATAATAATAATAATAAGAATAATCATAATAATAATAATAATAATAATAATAATAATAAGAATAACAATAATAATACTAACCATATTACTATTATTATTTTCACTGCTATATCATTATTACTAAACCAAGGTCTTTAATTCCCACTATTTAAATAAGGCACTATCCTTCACTCACCCTTAACAAGGCCAAACAAACACAATAACACCGACGACCAAATAATTTAAAATGGGGTATTACAGGAGGCGCCTTATGGTATGGCGCCTCAGGCCAATGCTTTTTTATTTATTTAAATTTTATGATTTTAATATATAATTAATTATATTATTTAATAGGCTTTCATGTGCCTATAAATAAGAGTTCACCCTCATTTGTTATTGCACAACACTTGTCACCAAAACCCTAATTTCCTCGCTTCCCTCACCAATATCCCAAACTCTCCCCTTCTCAACACCATATATGAATGGTTAAATCACCGTCCGTCGTCATCATCATCAGCACCAGAGGAACCATTTCCAGAGTTTCCACTGATGAAAAGAGATGCCCTAATTGTATACTCAGTTGTCAAGCCTCCGATGAAGATGCGACTATGGAACACGCAGACGTTGAAGCATTTGCATAGGGAACTTCGCCGCTGGCTAGAAGAAGAATTTCAGGCAGGTGAAAAGATCAGGAAGATTGAGAGGCTGGTTAAGAAGTCTGGTCCAAACGGAGTCACCCGGACTTGGAGGAAAGTGGAAAATGATGCTGGTGTCCTCATGATGATGATGACACAACATGAAATTAAGTTGATGGTTGTAATTTCCTAGATAAGCTGATTATATGAGTTGTTTCGTTTGGGTTTGTTCTTGTTATTTTCTGATTTGCTATTAGGTTTCGTTGATGGTTATTTGTTGATGTTTAGCTATTAAGTTATGTTATGTTATGTCGTTGTAATCAGTTAGGTATGCCATCAATGAAATAAAATTTGTTGCTGTTATAAATAGACAAGTTTACAGTTGAAATTATAAAGTTGTGCTAGAGCCCACATTTGGACACTTGGTACGATTGTGGCCTGGCTGGCGACATAAACCACACAACCTCACCATTTTGTCTGCTGCATCCATCTCCGTTTGAATACGGGTGCTGTTATGGCGACCCTTTTTATTTCTTCACATCAAATCATTATGCCACACAATTTTGCCTTCGTATGGAGGCCAGTAGTCCTCCCTTGCTACCACTTGAAACCTAGTGCCGTAGACATTGCATAGAGTAATGACTTGGTGAAGAACAGAGATATAGTTGGTTGGGTCCAGCCGGACCTTGGAACAGGCAGCTATAACATGGGAGCAAGGCATACGAAATGCCTGAAACTTTCCACAGTCACACCAACTCCTATCCAATTCTTCTCGATAATATCCCTTAGGCCTTCCTTCGTTGTGATCAATAGACTCTACAACACTGAAGTGACCTGTAATACGGTCAAAGACTGTGACGACATGTGTGTTGGCCTTTGCAGCTTCTTCCTTCATGAATATCATTGAACTATCACTAAACAGCTGCTTAGATTGTATGATCGAACCCCACTTTGTACGTCTGGTATCAAAGAGTGCAGCGAACCTAAAATATGTTGACCTTACAATAACGGTTATCGGCAGGTTTCAAATGCCTTTGAATACAGAGTTCATAGATTCAACAAGGTTTGTTGTCATATAGCCCAATCGCTGCCCATTGTCGTATGCCCTTGTCCACTTCTCCCGTTGAATATTATCAATCCATATCAATGCATCTGCGTTTGCAAGTCTGATCTCGTCCCGGTAGTATCTGAAGGTAGGCCCTGTTAGTGCATATCCCGCGTTAGTAACCATCTTCTTTGGCCCCTAGTCCTTGAACTCTCGCATGAAATTTTGACCGATGTGTCTAATGCAATACACATGGCTTGAGGGAGGATCCTGCCAACCGTTATCAGGATTGTTGTAAGCACTCTCTATTGAGGGGTGTCTATCGGAGGTCAAACATAATTTAGGCTGGGGAGCAACGTATTTTCGGAGATTTTTTAGGAAAAAACTCCAACCTCTAGCAGTCTCCCCTTTAACTAGAACGAAGGCGATAGGGAAAATGTTGTTGTTGCCATCCTGTGCCATGACCATTAGTAGTGTGCCCTTATATTTGCTATACAACCATGTTCCATCAATTTGAATTATAGGTTTACAGTACGTAAATTCTTTGATGCATGGTCAAACGCCCAGAAGAGTCTGTGAAAAATGCCATTTCCACTGACACAATTCTCGTCTGGCGTATATGCCGGCAACGTCTCCAACATGACAACAGTCCCTGGAGCATAGTGTTTTAGTTCCACGAGGTATCTTGGGAGAATCGACACCAGCACGTCTTAACCGACCCCGTTGTAGAAGATGTTATGCCAACGCAATAATATATGAGTTGGTTTATGTCTGTTACAACACCCCAATCGTTCCTCTCTCAGCCGACGTATCTAATTGACCCCCGCCAACATGCGTCTTCCTCACAGCCACATACCCAGCAATATGCCCAACATCATACACCTACCTATACCCAACAACAAGAAGAGCCTTACCCCTACCCTAGCATGCCACCTACTCAATCACAATAAGAAAACCCTTACCCCTACCCCCATCCCACCTACACCGACACTGTCATACCCCAAATTTTGACCACTAAGATTCCCCATCATTGTACAAACCATCATCACAATATGGATGAACCATCATACCTCATTAGTCTCCCCAAAGATGGGTGAGCATCCACTACAATCAGACTTAGGGTTTCAAGCTCTCTCAGAGCTCTTAGACAAAGGATCAATCAAGAATTAACATGATCTTCAACTTGTCTAACCTCTCAAACATCCAAAATAGATTGAGAGGACTCCCACATCAAGAATCAAGCACAAGGTTGTGGCATTCTGAGTGGATCAAGCCTCAAAGTCAACAATGTCACCAAATTAGGGTTTTGGTCGACCAGGGCCTCCAGATGGAAATTTTCCCTTGGGCATGATCCAATGCTTCAAAGCATAACCTATGATGCCCCAAGGGACATCATGAACCCAATCAGCAAGTCAATTTTACCTCAGGGGATGCATTCATAAAAAACAAGAATTAGGGTTTCTTGATCTAATTCACCCCTAAGTTGACTTTTGGGACAAAACATGAGCCAAGACCTCAAGAGATGATTTGAGGGTCCCTAGCACACTACATTGATCCATTTTCAACAATGTATTGATCCAAGAAGCTTGAGTAACAAGTTTTAATTTCATCAGAACCACAGTTAGGGTTTCGCGGAAAAAGTCAACTGTACCTTTGACTTTTGACCAAGGCATGCTCCCAAACCTTGGGACATGATTCAATACACCCTATAACACCCATGAAACATGTCCATCAAGTTTTATTTAGGTCAAGGACTTGATTTCATGGAGGATCGCACAGTTTGGAACACATCTGACAAAAAGTCAACTGTGCACAAAAGTCAACTTTGACTTTTTGAGAATTTTCACAATTATGGTTCTTTGACCCTAAAATGATGTTAATGTATGATTGAAATCATCATTCATCAAGAAAATTCAAGAAAAATGGGATAACTTGTAAAAGGGGTAACCATAAAAACTTAGAAATTTTTCTAAGTTATGGAACAAAATGGCTAGGGTACCAACTTTTGAGGATCATAACTCCTAAACCACAAGGCTATTTTTCCCCATCCAAAGTTGGATTTGTAGCTCTCATGGCCCTCTACAAAAGCTTCAAACACAACTCATTCCAATTCCTCATGGATTTTAAGTTATGGAATGATCAAAATCACAAAAAGTGAAAATGTCACTTTTTTCCAACACTTAGTGAAATTTTCACTAAGTCAGAATCTGCCTTCACTTTTTTCCAAATGTCGGGGCATTTTTCACTTGGATCCAAAAGGTATCAAAACCAATTATGATCAAACAGTTATTGTATCATATGAGGGATTTTCAAAATGACCAAGAACTCCATCAAAGTCCACTTGAGCCATGAGATATGACAATGGCAATATGCTTTGCTGAAAACTGTCAAAGCAAGGCAGATTTGTGCATTTTGCTCGATTTACCAGATTTGTGCAAATGAAAAACACACTTATCCATCTGTGCACCTCAGGGGGAGACCAAGGAGTGACAAACACTGATCCATAGGCCTCCCAAGTCTTTGGAACCAAAAGTAGCATGCCAAACCTAGAAATCCCTAAAAGAGGGACAAGACTCCAATTTTGTTTTGGAGCATTCAATAGATCCACCAAGGTGGCATGGACTGAGCCATTTCCAACTGAATTCAGTCAAGACATATCCAAGACCAAGGGAACCAGCAGCCTGTGCCCTAACCTCTAGTCAATGGCTAGAGGAGACTTGGATTCTCATTGATCAACATTGGCCAAACCTATGCAGCAGTTGCCAATCACTATTGCTCCCAAAACAAACTTGCTCTACTATAAATAGAGCTCATTTGTGATCAATTTGAGTACACCAAAGCCATCAAACAGATGCTTTCCTCAAAATCACCTTCTCACTTCCAAAATTTCCTTCCAAAGCAAGTCACTATCGGGTTTTGAGTTTGAGAGCTATTCCAACCAAACCAATCACACACACACCTGATAAACATCATATAGAAGTGATCCAAACACTTAAACAACATCTGGAAGACTGATTTCACAAAATCACCAGCCAACTGCTCAAGGTTTTAACCAAGTTGCAGTTGGGATACCATCTTCAGTTCCAGCTTGTTTCAAACCATTCCAAGCACTCAGGCACATCACTTGGCACCTAGGGAAGCTATCCACATCATTGGAACCTAGATGTAACACCTCTAACATAAAACACGATCACCAGCTGCAAGAGGTAAGCATGAGCTCTTCTAACTCTATGATCCATGCATTTTTTGCTGCACAATAATTTGGCCATATGTTCATAATCATGCATGGAGTGTTTTCCCTCAATCAATTGCTTTGTTTGAATCGTGTATGAAATTTCTGAGCCTTTATGCAAATTTTAGGGTTCTTGAGGTTTCTCTTTGATTTCTTATTCCATGCTTAAAATAAATGAAATTAAAGACCATAGACATGATCGTGAGGTGAAAACGAGCAAATTGATATGTAGATTGCATGATATAATCAAGTATTCAGTGAGATTGACGAGAAAATGCAAATCTGGGCAAAACAGAGCACGCAGGCAAGGCCAAGATGTTCTTGGCGCCCTTTTTCAAATATTTGAATATTTGAATTTTTGTGATTTTATTTAATTGATTCAAAAATTAATTTCTCTCTGAGTTTTAATGATTTTGAGTTGATTCTTTTTTTAATAATTCACAAAAATGTTAAAATATTTTATTTTACCAAAAAATCCCAAAAATATTACTTATTTCATATATTTGATATTTTTGCAAAGAATTAATGTTTTATTTGTTTTTAACATTTGAAATATTTTTTCTCCCTTGATTTTCCAAACTTAATTGATTTCCAATTATTTTGTGGGTATAAACATGGTTTGTCAAACATTAATCCAATACCACAATTTGTTTTCCACACATGTTTAACAATTTTGATCATTTTAATTGAATTTTTATTCAATCAAAATATATTTTGAAAACACATTAGGGTTTTGATCAATTCAACCCTCATCAAATCTTTTTCAAACACTTTGGGCCTCTAATAGAGTGTAAGACCCAACCTCCTTTGAAACCTTTTTGGGCCTCAGTCATTGTATAAGTCCCACTGTATTTTCAAAAACAACGGCGCGATCATCGCCTTTTTAAAATAAACATTGGGCCTCTCCTTGAACTGTAAGCCCCACCACTTGTACAAAAATAAATCATTGGGCCTCTTGTAGAGTGTAAGACCCATCCCTTGTAGATAAAACCTTTTTGGGCCTCAATGTATTGTATAAGACCCAGTACGTTAAAGAAATCTCGGTGCGATCGTCATTTTTCAAACAAGACCCTTTGGGCCTACCCTCGTGTTATAAGCCCCATTCATTTTCTTTAAACACCTTTGGGCCTCTTGAGAGAGTGTAAGACCCATTCCTTTGTACAAAAAACCTTTTTGGGCCTCAGTTACTTGTATAAGTCCCTGTACAATTTCAAAACAACAGTGCAATCACTGATAAAACCTTGGGCCTCTCCTTGAGTTGTAAGCCCCAACAATATTTTCAAAGCACTTTCTCCTTTGATTTAGAATATAATATTGTTATCAAAGTTTTCTTTGTTGAACAACTAACAAAACAACATGCAAGCTCTACAACCGAGTAAGTGTTTACCCACTTTCTTTATCCACTTTCATATATATGTAACTGTATTGTGGGGCTGCTCACTGTAAGGTTTCTTTCACAAATTTTTATATACCTGTCAAATATCAACTGTGTAATACTAGTTCAGTTATTTAGAGTTTTCCCCGGCAACTACGTCTAGCACTAGGTAAAGCCCTGTTGGTCACTCTTAAATACAGTCAAACTAGATCCCCATAGGATTACCAGACACAGTCTTCCCCCTCTTGGGGTTAAACAATATGGAGACGTGAAACAAACTCTAACTCCCCAGAGATGATCTTTTCTCCGTGAATGTCATCTCTTGAGTTTCTTCCAAATTCTCGAACTTTTCTGGCTTGATCTATTCTCGGTGAATGGCATGTCTTGAACTTCGCGGGGTTTGGGGACCCACAGGCTTCCTAAAAGCATCCCCGTCTCCTCTTGGGCGTTGTACAAGGATCCTTCGGCTTCTTAAAAGCTCTCATGCCTTCTCTTGGGCTTAGTATAAGGACCCAGAGACCTCTACAGGTATAGGAACAGAACCTAGTCATCAATTTGCTAGAGCTGTCTTTCTGAGTCAAGTGTCAGACCAGTTAATGGGTTGACCTTCATCCCTTAACATACCCGCCTTCTCCTGGGCATCATACAAAGATCATTCACTATCTGAGAATCAATTTCTCATAACACCTGTAGACTTGGACAATCTCAATACCCTTTGGATTTTCCATTTCCTTAAAGAATAAGAAATAACCCTGATCCTCTGATCAGTGCCAAGGCACAACCATACCTGTAATCTTTCCTTCATAAGAACTGATTTTCTCTTTTATCCAACATACTGGACCTGTCACTAAACTGAAACAGTCACCAGCATAAATAGCCTCCATCTCGGGCTTCGTACGAGATACTAAAACACTCTCTTGTTGAGTATAAAGGGCTCTCTTGTTGAGTCAAACCTTTTAGCCTCCATCTCGGGCTTCGTACGAGATACTAAAACACTCTCTTGTTGAGTATAAAGGACTTTCTTGTTGAGTCAAACCTTTAAGCCTCCGTCTTGGGCTTTATACAAGACACATAAAAGCACTCTCTTGTTGAGTCAGTCACTTGTTAGTACTCCCTTGTTGAGTCAACCCCTTTTAGCCTCTATCTCGGGCTTCGTACGAGACAACAAAAAAAAGCATCCTCTTGTTGGGTCAATAGCCTCCTCTTAGGCTTTGTATAAAGAAAACCCCGGTTGAGTCAATCAACCTTTTAGCATCAAATCATGCCTTGCTCACAACATAAAAACATCAATAATTCCTTTTCCTTCATCTAATTGCTGTAAGCGGCAAGCCTCTGGATTATTTACTACCACACCACTGTCCCTCTTTTAGCATGGGAAATTCCTAAGGAAAGATGGCATTGCTCTAAACTGGGTTAAAGTCTTCTTCTTCAGGTTAAAAAATCCCCTATAAAGGAAATTATGGCATTGCTGGATTCATATATCCCAGTTAAAGTAATTCTCCTTTATAATTAGTCACCCAATAGTTGTGATAAGCAAACCAAACAACTCCTCTTTAGAGATGACAAATTCTCTCTAAAGTCAAAACCCTTTAGCTTCACATCTTGGGCTTTGAACAAGATACAAATCACCTTTAGCTTCATGTCTTTGGCTTTGAACAAGACACCAAAACAACCTTTTTTTTCTCCCATAGAATAGGAGGAACTACAATCGCTCTGATTTCCCTGTTTCATCAAATGGGAATATGTAGGCATAAGATTGAAAAAAATCTTAGCGAGCATACTAATCAAAAACCCAAAATCCAGCTTCTCCACCAAATCTACCCAAAAGCAGCAAATATAAACACATTAGCAAAAACCTCACAAATAATCCAGACACTGTGTTCTTAACAAAATGAACCAAAGATTGGGCCCCACATCCACATAGCATCTGTAACCTAACAGACCGCTGTTCAAACTCAGTATGCAAGCAGGGTTAATTGGAGACTTCTATTTCCCTTCCTTAATCAGCTCAATAGGATAAAAAATGAATCGAACTGTAGTGCCCAAGCAATCGTGACTCAGGACCACAAAAATCGCGCTACAGACACCACCAATGCCTATAGCCCTGACGAGTCTTTTGAACCCACCCCATCCCACCATAGCCCCCCCACAAATGAACACCCCATCTTCCTACAACCAAGAACCACAATCGTCCTACAACCAACAAACCCACCCACTATTCGACTACCAAACCCCACATCAACCTCTGAATCGGTTCCAACACCCATCAATGCAACATTTCGGCCAACCATACCGTCTGCAACCAACCCAACCCCCCTTACAAACTACGCAAACTTGGGCATGCAGCTGGATTATGGAAGCGCCGTCGGCGGAAATCCCCCGCCTATTGGGGACAGATGCTTCAGAATTTGTCTGATGCGTCGGGGCCATCTCAACAGACGCAAAGACCAGCCACACCTCAACAAAATCGTGGTGGTAGACTAAGACGCCGCGCAGTGGACGTTTAGATAGACACGATCATTGAATTTTTCTTTACCACCCATTGTACTAATTGTTATCCTTAACATTCTTATGTCTTTATGGCTACCCTAATTTTATTTCCAATATATTTTTCATTTCATAAATTAAAAAAAAAATATAAAAAATAAAAAAAAATAAAGTGAACTGAGGCGCTATCCCATATGGCGCCTCCCCCTTGCAGTATGAAAAAAAATTAGGGCATACCCCATGTGGCCTGAGGCGCCATATGGTATGGCTTTTGCCTTTTAACTGAGGCGTCTTCCCATATGGCGCCACCCTTATATTCCTTTTCCAAACATAGCCATTTTGGTAAATCTTCTAAAATGTGTGTTTTTTTGGAATTTTTCTTGAATAAGAAAGTTATATTAAAAAAAATCGCATTTTTACTAAATTAATCTTATTAATATATTGAAAATAGTGTACAGAGTAATAGTTATACGATACAATTGAAAAAATAGCAAATATTACTAAATTGAAAAGTG
Organism: Lathyrus tuberosus; assembly: GCA_022829125.1. Taxonomy (NCBI): domain Eukaryota; kingdom Viridiplantae; phylum Streptophyta; class Magnoliopsida; order Fabales; family Fabaceae; genus Lathyrus; species Lathyrus tuberosus. The sequence goes on from JALAZF010000357.1 coordinate 698,026, forward strand.
AGAATGACATTCATTTTAAAACAATTTTTTTCCCTAAAACGGCAATCATTTTGAAATGGAAGGAAGGAGTATATTTTAATATAATTAAAATTTTAAGACATGTCATAAATATTAAACAGTACCAGATAAAAAAATATTGGAATTTATAAAAAAAATTAAATATACAAAATATTAAAATTGATAAGTTAAGCCAATTTAAATTAGAGTGTATATTAAATAAATTATGAAAGTAATAATAAAATTATTGAAGTTAATTATCCTGAATATTTGAAGTTATAAAAAAGGAAAATTTGATTTTTTTTTACATGGTGGTATGTATTGTTTAAAATTTCGATTTAAAATTAATTGTTATTACAAAAATATGTATTTATGTTAAAATACATTACATTGTAATATATATATATATATATATATATATATATATATATATATATATATATATATATATATATATATATATATATATATATATATATATATATATGACTTAATACCCTTTTTTATCCTGTATCTTAACTTCTGGGTTTATTTTGGTCTCTTAACTTTAAAATGGTCCATATTGGTCCCTTAACTCTTCAAAATGTTCCATATTAGTCTTTTTGTCCTATTAGCGACGGAAAAATTCAAAAATCAGTTGCTAATTAGACAAAAAAAGACTAATATGAAACGTTTTGAAGAGTTAAGGGATAATATGAACCTTTTTAAAATTAAGGGAGCAAAATCAACCTCGAGATTAAGATACAGAAGTAAAAAAAGATATTAAACCTGTTCTAGGAAAAAATGGTTAGATACACCAAAAGTGTTAATTCCTCTTGTCCTGAACAAGAAGAGCTACGCTGTCTATATTGTGAGAGATATTTGGGGATTTGAGAGCTATACTTGTGCTGTATATTGTCTCAAGAAGATTGTGTCATGCTTAACCCTCATGTGGGAGCCCCTTTTTTAGTCTTCCATTAAGATATGCCATTAAGAGAAGTCTCTTGGCCTTCTGATGTTACAAGGTCATCATTGATGTAACTCCCCTTGAAGCTCTGGTAACGTCCGCATTGATGCGTCGCCACCGTTACAACTGTTGGTGTGCCAGTTGAGTTCATGTACATAAGCCCCCCGAGTACTATATCCGTTTACAAGGGTACAGTACTCGGCAGTAACATAAGCCCAGATATATTTGATAGGTGTCACGCTCTAGGTCGGCTTTTCTTCTCAGGTCCTTACGTGTCATGAATTCCTTGGAGGGTCGTGTCCTTTCATTTTCTCTAGTGTAATGATGATTGTTAATGGTTACTCCCTAGCTATCCTTGGGTGTTGAGTCCTTTAAAAGCCTTTCTTTCCTCTCTCCCTCTTCTCGTTTCGGCTCTATATCATCTTCTTTAACGATTAAACTCCTATTTCAATTTTCAGCTTCTCATTACTCACAGGTATTTCCTTACCCTTCTTGATTTATCTTATTCTTCTACCCGCTTTTTAGAAAGAATGACCGTCTTTGGGGAACGAGGTGATGAGGGTAGTGGTAGTGCCGTTCGTATGAGTGTCGTGGAGAGAAAAGAGTTGTGGGAGCAATGCATGCGGGAAATGGAAGATGATTTAGGACCAGAAGAGTATAGACGGGTTATAAATGAAGTTTATGGTGATATTCTCACTTCTAAAAGTGATTTTGACCCTCACTCATCTTCCTCAGGTTTTGTAGAGACTCCGATGATGACCGTTGCTCCCTTCAATCTCGAAGTCATGAAATATAAGAATAACGTCTTTGATGATATAGAAATCGCAAAACTTTGATCTAAAAAGCAAATATCTTCAACAGTGTCCGAGGATGATGTTGTCTTGGAATCGTGTATTCCCGGAGAACGAGTTTGTATACTCCGTCCTAAAGGTGTCAAGTAAGATTTTTTCTATTTTTATGCTGGGGTTTTAGACGACTTCAACATCCAGATACCCCTTTTTGATTTTGAAGCGGAAGTTTTACAAACCGTTAACATAGCCCCTTCTCAACTTCGCCCCAATAATTGCGGTTTTATAAAGGCCTTTGAAAGAGTTTGTGAGGTTTTAAACATCACCTCCACCATTGGCCTATTTTTCTCTTTCTTTAAGGTTAAGGGTGTTGATAACTGTAGTTGGGTACAAATCAGCGAGATTCTTGGCCGGAGTTTTCTCCAGGCATACACCTCCAACTATAAGAATTATAAGAATTGATTCTTAAGGGTAACGAGTGGGCTGAGGTGTCGATAAGTATTATATGCTTTAGATGGTCAGCCTCGCTTCCTTTTTTATTGGGTTGAAAATCCACTGTCGATCACTGGCTTTGGCTTTGATAAGTTAAGTGACCTGGAAACCCAATCTCTAATAGTTCTCGACTCCTTCCGTATGATGAAGGTCAAAGAATTGTTATCTCTAAGTGACGAACAACTACTCGCCTTTCTAGTTAACTGTTTATATTTATTTTCACCATTCCCAATTACTTTTTTCCTGACGTTCGTATATGTGTTTGTAGATACGATGACTAGCCTATCCGTAGCTGAACAAAAGAAGTTAATGCAGGAAACTCGAGCTGCTCGGAAGGGAGCTGGGAACTCTATATTGCCGAAGTCGGACCCGAGCGGGTTAGAAGTCCGTCAACCAAAGCGGATAAGGAGTACAAATACTAAGGCTCCTCCGAGTAAGGGTGACATTCAACCCAATGCTCCTCAGACTCAAGAAGAGGTTTCACAGGGTGCTCCGAAGAAGCTGAAAACCTTAATGGCTAACGAAGTCTGCCAAGCTGATATGGAGATAAGTTCTCTTATTTGAGTCCCCAGGGAAACTTCTGCGTCCGGGGAGTTTAAATTTTGGTCCAACGGCTTTGATGGACTTAAATTTCTATATGACCATCTTAATGCCACCGAGGACGTTAACAAAGTGAAATCCATTGGTAGGCAGAAGATCACCCAGAATATAAGCTTCAATCTTATGAGGTGCGCCGTCCTTACTTGCGGGTTGTTTAAATCCAGCGATGATTTTGAGAAGACAGAGCTGAAACTGAAAGAAGAGATTACCCGACTACAAGAAGCTCATAGGACTCAATCAGATAAGATTTCTAGCTTGGAAAAAGAACTAGCCGATGAGAGGAAAAACAAGGAGGCCCTTGAATCCGAGCATAAACTGACTTTATCAAAGGTTACCAAGGAGTTGAAGCAAATCAAGGCTTCTCATCAAGAACTTTTGGCGTCCAATACCGAGCTTACAGAGTCCCTTAAGAAGGCTCAGATTGAAGTTCTCTCTGCTGGTGATGAGGCTTTCGACAGGGATAAAGACCAAGTTTTATACCTCCATCCCGGGCTGGATCTATCCGAGGTGGATTAATTAAAGGTGGTTCAAGATGGCCGCCATGTAGAAATGGATGAGAACCTGGAGAAATCTTCTACTCCTGTCAATAATGGCGGGGATGAGAACCCGGATGATGCTGGCGTGAATGGCACCTCGGCGGCTGATTGATTTTGAAGTTTCTCCTTGTTTTGATTAGACATCCCTTTGAATATGCTTTTGATGATTTTCCTATTTTTGTAAGGGAGTGTGGTGTTGTCCCCCGTTTTTCTTATGCTTTTCGGCCTTCAGGCCTTGTAATGCACAATACTTGACCCTTTTATGGCTTTTCTTAATGTCGTTTCTGCTTATCATCATTTTAATTCCTTTGCAAAATAATCCTGTGCGTATATCCAGCCCCTCGGACACTAATTTAAAATAACTTAAGGTGCCCGATTATAAAGTGTCAGGCATTATTTTGTCTTTTTGCTTTGCTTAGTTTGATTCCTAAGACGTTTTAGATAACTTGTTTCTCGGCTATCTTTTATTAAAGCCCTAGGCTATATAGCTTTGACACTTTAGAGAGTCCAGAACTCTTATAGTCTTAGGTGCCGATTACGATGTTGACTTGGGTGTCCTTTTTTCAGAGACTTGCTCCCAGTTCTTTAAAAGCCTTTGGCAGTTGGTCATGTGTGATTTTGACACTCACAAGCCCCAAGTTTATTTTAGTGTGCTTAGGCTTGGGTATTTCATCATTTTCGTAATTGACTATCCGGATTGTGTACGTGGAACAAGCTGACATCCTTATAAGTGTTTGTTCAACCCATGTACGCGGAGCGTTTATGGGTGACCTATGTACGTGGATCAAGTCAACACGTTTATAGGAGTTTAATCAACCCGTGTATGCGAAACTTTTATGGGTGACCTATGTACGTGGAGCAAGTCAACACGTTTATAGGATTTTAATCAACCCTTGTACGCGGAATGTTTATGGGCGACCTTTGTACGCGGAGCAAGTCAACACATTTATAGGATTTTAATCAACCCTTGTACGCAAAGCGTTTATGGGCGACCTATAACACCCCAATTCCCATCGCGAATAAATAATACCTAATTAAATCAGAGTAAATAAAAATTTATTTTTCCGACAGAAACAAGGATGCCACATTTAAAGAAAGAAAACACAATCCCTGCTCATAAATTTGATACATAACACAAAATGGAATAAATATAAAAGGGAAACTTTTTCCAACAAATGGAAAGTTCAATTATGGAATAAAGCGGAAAGATCCATAACTGACTTGTTTTACAAAATAAATTATTTTATAACATCAAAATATTCATACAAAGGTAATACAAAATATATCCAATAAATGTATACATATATAACAAAAGCGTTCCCCGACTCCCGTGTTACGTATCAGAGCAGGCAGACCGACAAAAGGATGAAGAACTAAGCTTCACAAAAGCCTCCAAGACACAAATCTGCAATTGCCTCATAGAGCAACAAACCACAGCAAAAGGGTGAGAAATAACAACTAAATCCAGACTGCATAATAATATGCAAACACATAAAAATTCACATGCATAGTTATTCTCACCACAAACATCACATACTAATACATATTGCATGCCACAAATACATAACATATATCACTTATACCAACATAATCACATATTCGAACATAAGGCATACCAAAGTTATGACATATGGAAACACACCACCACATCACGTATATTTATGTATAGCATACCATAGATAATTAATACAATCATTGTAAGGTACAACATCCCCACAAAACATAGTATATGTTTATACATAAAACATATCATCCATAACCAATGCATTTATCACATATGCACATCAATTCACCAATCCAATCACAAACTCAACACTTAATCAATCAATTCACAATCTTCCACACATAATCAATCCATTCATGATTTTCCACACATAATCAATCCATTCATGATTTATGCAAATTCAAAGATACCGACACAATGACTATATGCAAATGCAATGCGGGTACCATCCATCCATCAATCTCATCATCAGTTCACTCAGGAACTATTGGAATCATCGCTTGTTACTTAGTGTAACTCTCCGTCGGGGAAAACAATGTTCCATGTCGCTTTAGGTCCTCTCGGTATAAGGCTCACGACGTTTATGGATTGCTTTAGGTCCTCTCGGTATAATGCTCACGATCCGATCGCTTTAGGTCCTCTTTGTATAGGGCTCACGATCGTCTATAACGTCGCTTTAGGTCGTCTCGGTATAGGGCTCACGACCATTATAGCAGATTCCCTCTAGAATTGTTTAGTCGCTCACACTCACTATGGCACACGACATCACAAGAATGCATATCATGATACTTGGCATACAATGACTCATGACAATCAAATGCATACATATGCACATCCATGTGAACCATTCCAACACCAATAATCATGCATTGCAATCAAACCCAAAACAATGCATTTCATCATAATCCACAAACCACAACAATTAGCATTTTAGCATATACACTCATATCACTTCACATCAAGAATTACTCACCATCAACCACAACAATTACAACAACTTATCACATGCTTCAACATCATATATAAACCACAAAACATCATAATAACATACATTGATATTCCATCAAACAATGTATTTTACCATACAACAACATAATTATCACATGCATCAACATCATATAAACCACATAAAAGCTCCACGTTATATAACAATAGCACAACACACGGTAAAACACCAACCGCACGCATTTAATGCGATAAAAACCCGACAACCCAACACTTTTACAAAACCACGACTTAAATAATTCCTATAATGCCCTCCAAACCATTTTTAATATAAATAATATTTCATTAGCTTTCCAACGCTTCAAACGGGGGTCAAAACGGACTTACGGTTCAAAAGTTATGACGAAAATACGAAAACAATATTTTTGCTGTCCCAGACAAATTCGCCTGGCGAATCCCTGGCGAAGCAGACTCGCCACTAGCTCGCCTGGCGAATCTGGACAAACCAGAATTCTCCCAAAACGTGTTGGAACCTAAAAATGATCAAAACCTTCAACCCACATGATATTATTGCACCCAATGACCCAAAACAACATGTTATAACACATTTAGGCATGCATTTCATCGATTTCTACTCATTGTTCATAAATCCAACCTAATTGAAACTAGAAGAAAATAACCAAAACAATCCAAGAAAACATACACATATACATATACAAGCAAGATATAATCGAAACTTCTCACCCTTACCCGATTAATCGCGATTGAAACAGAGTTTCTTCATTTTTTCCTCTTTCTCCTCTTCTCTTTTTTCCTTCTCTTCTCTTTCTCTTTTCTTTCTTTTCTTTTCCTTTCTCTCTTTTTCTCTCTATTTCTCTTTTTATATAAATATCTAACTAATCAAATGACCATTTTGCCGTTACGCTCAAATATCTCCCAAACGCTCTCAAAATGCGATAAAACATAAACATACTGATGAAAAACATATCGTGCAATAAAAGTTAAAAAGAAAAATATAATGTAATGCAAATATTTTACCTATCAGGGAAATTAACCAATTAACTCAATTAGCAGGTAAAATACAATAAATTCACACATTTCACAAAATTCACATAAATGAAATAAATAAATACAATTAAACAAATTGGGGCGTTACAATTCTCCCCCACTTAGACATTTTCTTCCTCGAAAATATAACTGAGACGAATAACTCCGAATATGACTCTCGCATCTGACTAACCAACTAACATGCCAACACTAGGCACACCACGAATAACATAAAGTGACAAACCACCTTGCTTACAACAACTACAACAACGACACGACAACGATGACAACTACAACAACAAGATGCAAAGACCATACAATGCACTTGACGACTAACTCACGACTCAAAGAAAACCATGTTGCCAACACCCAGGTAACACTCCCCTAATCTCCCACAAGGAATTAGCTACCCGCACTCGAACCATCACCATGGAAACGAGGCAACAACAAGGACAAGAACCTAAAGTCCCACGACACCATGTTGTCTCAACAACATCAACAAAACCAGAATACCAAACATAACATCAATACAACAACGTTGTGATTTACCCACCAAACATGTAACTAATACATCCATTTACATATTAGTACATGATTAATATTGGAACCTTCCACCTATCACTTCCATTATAGAATATCCCATGGTCTCATCCTTCCTACCATTTTCCACTATTCAACCTTCGAACTCTATCAAGTCACACACCAGACACAAGTCTTTGAACTGCTCAAATAATTCTAATTCCCTGGCCATCAAAACAGACATGTATAAAAACTTTCGACTTAGCTCATCATGCACGACATTAACTTTACCAATAGGATAATTCCAGCTAAAGTCACAACTCATCACAAATTCCAACCATCCTCGCTGTCTCATACTATATTCCTTCCGACCAACCAGGTACTCAATATTCTTGTGATTACTAAACTTTTCGAACTCAAAACCATAAAGATAATACCTCCAAATCTTCCAACACAATACAACCGCAACCAATTCCAAATCTTGAATAGTATAGATCCTTTTATGAATCCTCAATTGTTGTAAAGCATAAGCCACGACTTTACCATCTTGCATTAACACACTGACTAAACTCATCAAGGACACATCACAATTCCTCACCAACGGTTTATTAGGATCACACAGAATCAAAACTGAAGCCATAGACAAATTCTACTTTAACCTCTCAAACTTTCCTCACAATAAACATCCAAAACAAACGACTTACCCTCTGCAAGTCAACTGAAGTAACGAAAATGCTAACTTGGAAAAGCCTTCCATAACCTCCGGTAATAACCACTAAGGTCCAAAAAGCTTCTAATCACCTTAACTAACTTCGGAGCCTCTCAATGTAGAACTGCATCTATTTTGGATAGATACACAACAATACCATCATCGGAAATAACATAACCAAGAAAACTAACCTCTTTCAATCAAAATTCTCACTTCGATAATTTAGCAGAAAGCTCCCTCTTTTTCAACCCTTGTAACTCAATCCTCAAATACTCTACATACTCATCCTTTGATTTAAAATAAATCAGAATATCCCCAATGAACACCACTCCGAACTTATCCAATTAAATATGGAAGATATGATTCATATACTCCACAAACATTCCAGACGTATTACTAACACTGAACAACATCACTGTACATTGTAATGCCCAACCAAACCAACCCTCATCCAAACTTGTCCAGACTCACATACAAGCTTAATCGAGTAAATAACAACCTATTCCGATGATAACAAACCTAACCAGTCACATGAAATCGATCAAAGTCTCAACTCACAAAATTCACCACTCTTATCGAACGTTCCAACCAAATTCCAAAAGATATAAATTCTTAAAGTTTTTCCAAAATTCTTCACTGGGTAATTCTAACACCAACATCCAATATCCCATCCGGAAACACATCTGGAAATCACGCACAACTGGCAGCCCTTCACTGTGGCTTTCCTGTCAATTCTAGAACACTATTATCATAAATATAACAAACACCTTGGTTTCATTGCCTAAGATATTTTCTACTCACTTAGCAGATCCAAACCTCAGATCTTCACCTTCGTCAAATTGGAGTTCACACTCTACTCTCTGAGAACAACCATTAACGATACCCAATCGTTCTCTCTCAATGACTTCCCAACTGGACGAACATACCAAAACCTCTAATCCGTCTCATAAACAATAATTTCACTTTCCACAGCATAGAACACTTTCATAGCTTTATATCGATATAAAGAACGCTTAAATCAGACCCCCGAGTCAAAAGATATGAATTTTTGAAGGAAAGTCAATTATTGGAAAACAGCCAGATCCGCCTGGCGAGTAAGGATTTCTCCTGGCGAATACCTCTTCGCCAGCCCTTCGCCTGGCGAACCAGTGGCGAAACCTGATTTTTCTGAAAACCCAAACTTCCAGTAGCTACACATGTTCTGCCTCTTGAATTTCGCTTGGCGATTTAGAATTCCGCCTGGCGAACCCCTCTTCGCCAACACTTCGCCCGACGATCCAATGGCGAGACCCCATTCGCCTGGCGATTCCTGATTCGCCTAGCAAATCGCACCAGAAGCAGAATTTTCTGCTGCGTTTTTCATGGTTTCCACACCTCAAAATCCAACTTTTCCAAACCAACACATTTTCAAATTCCAAACAATTCATTACACACACTATCAAACCCGGAAAGACACGTCTATCCCATCCAACATAATTCCGTCTACTATCAACAAGAGATTAAGGGTGATCAGTTCCTCAATTTGTCAATAGACAGCCGACAATCATGATGGGGCATAAACCGTCTTTACCAAACTATAATAGCATTTCTTGCATCTTGTGCACAAAACTACCTAAGGCACAAATCCTTGGTTGACATAACCCTTACCTCCGCATTCCCTCCAAAACCGGGAACAACACTGTCTAAACAACACTTATAATCTGGCAAACAGCGACACACCAAGCCAACGCTCCACAACTGAAGCAACTTGGAGAAGCACCAGCTTCTCCCCCACTTATCTAATTTTCAAACCTAAAGACAAGGATTAGAAAAACCAGAAATTACTGACAGTGTTTCACATACATATCACATACTAAGGAACAAACAACATCGACAGTATTCAACTGTCACACCAACTGACTCAACAACTTGGCCGGACGGACCGACCTGCTCTGATACCACTTTTGTAACACCCCAATTCCCATCGCGAATAAATAATACATAATTAAATCAGAGTAAATAAAAATTTATTTTTCCGACAGAAACAAGGATGCCACATTTAAAGAAAGAAAACACAATCCCTGCTCATAAATTTGATACATAACACAAAATGGAATAAACATAAAAGGGAAACGTTTTCCAACAAATGGAAAGTTCAATTATGGAATAAAGCGGAAAGATCCATAACTGACTTGTTTTACAAAATAAATTATTTTATAACATCAAAATATTCATACAAAGGTAATACAAATTATATCCAACAAATGTATACATATATAACAAAAGCGTTCCCCGACTCCTGTGTTACGTATCAGAGCAGACAGACCGACAAAAGGATGGAGAACTAAGCTTCACAAAAGCCTCCAAGACACAAATCTGCAATTGCCTCATAGAGCAACAAACCACAGCAGAAGGGTGAGAAATAACAACTAAATCAAGATTGCATAATAATATGCAAACACATAAAAATTCACATGCATAGTTATTCTCACCATAAGCATCACATACTAATACATATTGCATGCCACAAATACATAACATATATCACTTATACCAACATAATCACATATTCGCACATAAGGCATACCAAAGTTATGACATATGGAAACACACCACCATATCACATATATTCATGTATAGCATACCATAGATAATTAATACAATCATTGTAAGGTACAACATTCCCACAAAACATAGCATATGTCTATACATAAATCATATCATCCATAACCAACACATTTATCACATATGCACATCAATTCACCAATCCAATCACAAACTTAACACATAATCAATCAATTCACAATCTTCCACACATAATCAATCCATTCAGGATTTTCCACACATAATCAATCCATTCATGATTTATGCAAATGCAAAGAGACCGACACAACGACTCTATGCAAATGCAATGTGGTACCATCCATCCATCCATCAATCTCATCATCAGTTCACTCAGGAACTATTGGAATCATCGCTTGTTACTTAGTGTAACTCCCCGTCGGGCAAACGATGTTCCCCGTGGCTTTAGGTCCTCTCGGTATAAGGCTCACGATGTTTATGGATCGCTTTAGGTCCTCTTGGTATAAGGCTCACGATCCGATTGCATTAGGTCCTCTTTGTATAAGGCTCACGATCGTCTATAACGTCGCTTTAGGTCCTCTCGGTATAAGGCTCACGACCGTTATAGGAGATTCCCTCTGGAATCGTTTCGTCGCTCACACCCACTAGGGCACACGACATCACAAGAAAGCATATCAAGATGCTTGGCATACAATGACTCATGACAATCAAATGCATACATATGCACATCCATGTGAACCATTCCAACATCAATAATCATGCATTACAATCAAACCCAAAACAATGCATTTCATCATAATCCACAAAGCACAACAATTAGCATTTTAGCATATACACTCATATCACTTCACATCAAGAATTACTCACCATCAACCACAACAATTACAACAACTTATCACATGCTTCCACATCATATATAAGCCACAAAACATCATAACAACATACATTGATATTCAATCAAACAATGTATTTTACCACACAACAACATAATTATCACATGCATCAACATCATATAAACCACATAAAATCTCCACTTTATATAACAATATCACAACATACGGTAAAACACCAACCGCACACATTTAACGCGATAAAAACCCGACAACCCAACACTTTTACAAAACCAAGACTTAAATAATTCCTCTACTTCCCTCCAAACCATTTTTAATAGAAGTAATATTTCATTAACTTTCCAACGCTTCGAACGGGGGTCAAAAGGGACTTACGGTTCAAAAGTTATGACGAAAATACGAAAACAATATTTTTGCTGTCCCAGACAAATTCGCCTGGCGAATCCCTGGCGAAGCAGACTCGCCACTAGCTCGCCTAGCGAATCTGGATGAACCAGAATTCTCCCAAAACGTGTTTGGGACCTAAAAATGATCAAAACCTTCAACCCACATGATATTATTGAACCCAATGACCCAAAACAACATGTTATAACACATTTAGGCATGCATTTCATCGATTTCTACTCATTGTTCATAAATCCAACCTAATTGAAATTAGAAGAAAATAACCAAAATAATCCAAGAAAACATACACATATACATATACAAGCAAGATATAATCCAAACTTCTCACTCTTGCCCGATTAATCGCGATTGAAACGAAGTTTCTTCACTTTTTCCTCTTTTTCCTCTTCTCTTTTTTTCCTTCTCTTCTCTTTCTCTTTTCTTTCTTTTCTTTTAATTTCTCTCTTTTTCTCTCTACTTCTCTTTTTATATAAATATTTAACTAATCAAATGACCATTTTGCCCTTACGCTCAAATATCTCCCAAACGCTCTCAAAATGCGATAAAACATAAACATACCGATGAAAAACATATCGTGCAATAAAAGTTAAAAAGAAAAATATAATGTAATGCAAATATTTTACCTATCAGGGAAATTAACCAATTAACTCAATTAGCAGGTAAAATACAATAAATTCACACATTTCACAAAATTCACATAAATGAAATAAATAAATACAATTAAACAAATCGGGGCATTACACGACCTATGTACGCGGAGCAAGTCAACACGTTTATAGGAGCTTAATCAACCCTTGTATGAGGAGCGTTTATGTGCTACCTATGTACGCGGAGCAATTCAACTCGTTTATAGGTGTTTAATCAACCCTTGTACGCGGAGCATTTATGGGCGGCCTATGTACGCGGAGCAAGTCAACACGTCTATAGGAGTTTAATCAACCCTTGTACGCGGAGCGTTTATGGGCGAGCTATGTAGGCGGAGCAAGTCAACATGTTTATAGGAGTTTAATCAACCCTTGTACGCGGAGCATTTATGGGCGACCTATGTACGCGGAGCAAGTCAACATGTTTATAGGAGTTTTCTGAGTTATAACTCACCATCTTCAGCCGAATACCTATAAACAAGACATAATTTTTTTTAAAGTCCAGGTGCCTCGTTAATAGCCATTGCCCTTGCAAGGGAAAAGAGTGTAACCCGGATCCTTTATTCGTTATTGAATTACATAATATTTAGCTGAAATATAGCCTAAGATTGGATACATTCCATGTCCTAGGTATTTTTACTCCCTTTAATGTTTCCAACTTGTAGGCTCCGTTATTTAGTTTTCGAAGTACCTTGAATGGGCCTTCCCAATTGGGGGCAAGCTTTCCCTTGTTTTTTGGGTCTGTGATTTTCTTCAAGACCAGGTCGCCTTCCTGGAACTCCCTCTGCCAGACTTTTAGGTTGTATCTTCTTGCCAACCTCTGTTTTGCAGCGACTTCTCTGACTCATGTTGTCTCTTTAACCTCATCTATCTGATCAGCTGAGATGTTCAAGTTATCCATGTTGGCGACTTCATCAAAGTGTTCATGCCTCCAAGTCGGGGTGTTGATTTCCATCGTTATCATTGCATAAGCTCCAGACACCATCCTGAAGGGTGTCTCTTGAGTAGTAGAATATGGTGTAGTGTGGTATGACCACAAGATCTCGGGTAGGTACTCAGCCGACATTCCTTTTGCCTCCTTCAGCTTCTTTTTTATTCCTCCTAGGATAACCTTGTTTGCAGCTTCTGCTTGGACATTAGTTTGGGGGTGTTCCACAGATGTGAACCTGTTTTTTATTCCATAATACCTGCAAAAGTCTATAATGGAAGTGCTTGCAAATTGGGCTCCATTGTCCGAGACTATGATTCTCGGCATATGATATTCCTCCAATAAAATTTGCGAACCCTCTCAGCAGAGATCCGAGTAACAGCCTCGGCTTCCACCCATTTTATGAAATAGTCAAGTGCAACGATTAGGAACTTGAGCTGTCCTGAAGCAACTGGGAATGGTCCTAGGATGTCTGCTCCCCACTGATGGAACGACCATGGAGATGAAATCAAATGGAGCGACTCAGCTGATAGGTGTTTAATTGGGCGAATACTTGGAACTTTTCGCACTTGCTAACGTACTCGATGGAATCTCGCATCATATGCGGCCAGTAATACCCGACTCTTAGGATTTTTTCCGGATAGTGCTCTCCCACCGATGTGGCTACCACTGGCTCCCTCGTAGACCTCTTTAATTACCAGTTCAATCTCAGGCTCTGACACGCATCTAAGCATAGGTGTTGACCTACCCATCTTGTATAGCGTGCCCGAGATTATGATGTATCGGGAAGCTATTATTTTAATCTTCCGGGCTTCATTGACATTCTCAGGTAATATTTCCTGGGTCAAATAGCTGATGATGGGCCTTATCCATTGATGACTCGATTTCGTATCATTTAATTCGATTCAATTCGTGCATGTTTTATTGTATTTTTATCGAGTCATTGTCATTTCGTGTATTGTTTGCTTATGTTTTCGTTTCTTTTCCATTTATAGGTCCTATATCAGCTCCAGAGAAGAAAAGACCAAGATATGAGCTCAAAGAGAAGAAAAGTGGAGAAAATTGCATGGTTCTGCCTCTTCCAGATGAAAGGCGTTCACCATTCCCCCCAGTTCAACTGAATGGCGCTCGCCATGTCAGAAAGGAGGGAGATTCAAACATTTAAAGAAAAGGCGACCGCCGTTTGCCATAAGGCGACCGCCATTGTGCGCGGGAGTGTAGCGAGTGATTTTTGGATGTGGTTGCGAAGCACGATCGTTCTAGTACTACAGTTCGATTCATTTTTTATCCTATTAAAGATGATGAAGGAAGGGAAATAGATGTCTCCAATTAACCCTGCTTGCATACTGAGATTAAACAGTCAAAACTGTTAGTTTACAGATGCTACAAAGATTCGGGGTTTGTCCTAGGTTATTTTGTTGACGAGGGGTGCTTTAGGCTATTGGTTGAGATGTTAGGACGGATATATATGAAAGTATGGGATTTTGGGTTTTTGTTTAGTGTGCTCGCTAAGATTTTTCTTTCAATCTTATGCCTACGTATTCCCGTTTTACCGAAACAGGGAAATCAAAGCGTTCGTAGTTCCTCCTATTCTATGGGAGGAAATGGTTGTTTTGGTGTCTTGTTCAAAGCCCAAGACGTGAAGCGAAAGGTGGTTTGTATCTTGTTCAAAGCCCAAGATGTGAAGCTAAAAGGTTTATTTGTATCTTGTTCGAAGCCCAAGATGTGAAGCTAAAAGTGTTGACCTTAGAGAGAATTTTCCATCTCTAAAGAGGGGTTTGTCTTGTTACGACTGTTTATAAAGGAGAATTACTTTAACCGGGATTCGTGAATCCGGCAATGCCATAATTTCCTTTATAGGGGATTTCAACCTGAAGGAGAAGACTTTAACTCAGTGTAGAGTAATGCCATCTTTCCTTAGGAATTTCTTATACTAAAAGAGGGACATTGGCATGGATGTAGATGATCCAGAGGCTTGCCGCTTACAGCAGTTAGATGGAGGGGAAGGAGTTGTTGATGTTTGTGTACTGTGAACGAGGCACAACTTTGATGCTAAAAGGTTAATTGGATCAACCAGTGGTTTTCTTATACAAAGCCTAAGAGAAGGCTATTATGTGTCTCGTACAAAGCCCGAGAGAGAGGCTAAAAGATTTTGACTCAACGAGGGAATCTTTTGGTATCTCGTATAAAGCCCGAGATGGAGGCTATTTGACTCAACAAGAGAGTATTTTTGTATCTCGTACGAAGCCCGAGATGGAGGCTAAAATATGTTTGGCTTAATAAGAACCTTTTTGTATCTCGTATAAAGTCCGAGATGGAGGCGAAAGGGTGATTGACTCAACGAGGGAGTCTCTTATGTGTCTCGTACAAAGCCCGAGAAAGAGGCTAAACGTTGTTTGACCCCGCTGGGGAGAATCATTGTACAAAGCCCAAGAGAGAGGCTAACCTCACGAGAGAAGGATCTTTATACAAACCCTAAGAGGAGGCTATGGCGACTGTTCAATTAAGTGACAGGTCCAGTATGCTGATTTAAAGAGAAAATCAGTTCTTATATGAGCAATGTTGTACGCGAGGATTTGATTCGAGGACCCGGGTTATTCCTGTTCTTTAAGGAAGTGGGAAATCCGAAGGGTGTTGAGGCTGTCCGAGTCTACGGGTTTTCTTCCTATTTAACGAAGGGGTCACTTTGAGAATGTCTTTGAGACTCAAGGAGATTAGACTGTCCAAGTCTAGAGTGTCATCTTTTGTACTGTGCTTTGAGAAACAGTAGTAGACTCTATGAAAGGAATGTTCTATGCAGATGACTAAGTTCTGCTCCTATACCTCTAGGAGGTCGCCGGGACAATTTGTACGAAGCCCAAGAGGAGGCTGGAAACTTTTAAGAAGCCGGCGGGTCCTTATACTAAGCCCAAGAGGAGGCTATCATTCCCGGAGGAAGAGATCATTATACGAAGCCTAAGAGGAGGCTGTGAATACTTCTAAGAAGTCGACGGGTCCTTGTACTAAGCCCAAGAGGAGGCGGGGTTGCTTTTAGGAAGCCTGTGGGTCCTTGTACGATGCCCAACAGGAGGCCGATGCTTTTAAGAAGCCTGTGGGTCCCCAAACCCCGAGAAATTCAAGGCAAGCTATTCACAAGGAATAGATCAAGTCAGGAAAGTTTGAGAATTTGGAAGAAACTCAAAGATGCCATTCACGGAGAATACATTCATCTCTGGGAGTAGAGTTTCTTGACAATTCCTAATGAGGACAGCCGAAGAGAAGACTGTATCTGGTGATCCTATTGGGGATCTAGTTGTCTATTTCTATGAATAAACGAAACGGCGTCACCTAGTTCTAGACGTAGTTGCCGGGGAAACTCTAAATATCTATACTATTATTACACAGTTGATATGAGTTTATGAAAGAAGAATTACATTGAAACAGCCCCACAATACAGTTATATATATATGAAAGCGGTAAATGAAAGCGTATAAACATTTACCCGGTTGTAGAGCTTCCATGCTTTTTGGTTAGTTGTTCAACAAAGAAAGATTGAAAACAACAGTATATTCAAAATCAAAGGAGAAAGTGTTTTGAAAAAGAAAGATTTGGGGCTTACAGCTCAAGGAGAGGCCCAGGGTTTTATTAGTGAGCGCACTGTTTGAATTTGTACAGAGGGACTTATACGAGTGACTGTGGCCCAAAAATTGTTTTCTGTACAAAGGGATGGGTCTTACACTCTCTCAAGAGGCCCAAAAAGTTTAAAGAAAAAGAGTGGGGCTTATAACACGAAGGTAGGCCCAGATGATTTTTCCGTTTGAAATGGCGATCGCGCCGAGGTTTTCTTTTAACGCAGAGGGGCTTATACAATATCTGAGGCCCAAAGTCATTTTGGTTAAAAGGGGGTTGGGTCTTACACTCTATTAGAGGCCCAAAAAGTTTTGAATGGGTCTTATAGCTCGAGGAGAGGCCCAAAAGGTTATTTTTCAAAAGGCGACGATCGCGCCGTTTGTTTTTGAAGGTATCGGGACTTACACAATACACTGAGGCCCAAAAATGGTTTGGTCAAAAAAGGATTGGGTCTTACACTCTATTAGAGGCCCATGAGTGTTTGAAAATGATTTGTTTGAGTGAAAATCAAAGAAACCCTAATTTTATTCTTTAAAAGTAAATATTTAAAGAAAATCAATGAAAAATACCAAATAGGTTTGAATAAACCACTTGTGATTTTTGTTTAAGGTTTGGAAAATGAGGTATAAATCACAAGAGATATTAAAACTCATTTGGTCTTGATTTTTCAAGATGAATATTTATTTTAAAATATTTAAAAACAAATAAAAATGAATTTATTCACAAAAATACTAATTATATTAAATAAATAATATAAATTCAATTTTTTTCTGGAATAAAATATTTCAACATTTTTGTGATTTTTTGCAAAAAGAACCAATCAAAAATAATTAAAATTGAAAGAGTTATTAATTTTCCAATTAATTAATAAACCTTGAAAATATTGGAAAAAATGGCAAAATGTGAAAAAACACAAAATGGCATGGGTGGGGTTTGAACCCAAGACCTCAAGGTTACAAGGCGCGCGCCTTACCACTGGGGTGGTGATACATCCATTGTTTGAAACAAAACAACAAATATACAAGGCATGACTTGGTTTTAGGCCTGGCCCAAGGCAAGTTTTGGCTCAGAAACGTGAAGGTCATAACTTTCTCAATTCTTAATGGTTTGGGACAAAATTTATATGCATCTGGACCAGAATTTCATAAGGAATCCAATGGTGGTGGTAGTTTTTTCAGATCAAACTCCCTCCTCAAAACCCGATAGTGGTTTTGAAAATGACCTATAAATGCATTTTCTATGCTACAACCTGGTACAAGCATGGATTACATGGTGAATTAGCTCAAACACAACATATACAACATGTATGAGATGTTTATGATCAATGGACTTCAAAGCATTGTATGTTTGAAAGATTCCAAGTTGTGAGGCTTACCTCTTTTTTGAGATTTTGGAGCTTTTGTGCAATCTGTCAAACCTCTTGTTCCAGAAATGATTTGATGCTTTAGACACACTCAAATGATCCCTTAGAAGCTTTTAGGATGATTGGAATTGACTGGTACCTGCAAAAACACAAACAGTCCCTTTCTTGCAAAAGGGGTTAAAAGTGACCAAAATAGCAACTCTCTCAAATGGTGTTCCAGATGAGGGGAACCATTTGGGACAGTTCAAGGATGATATTTGGAGTGTGTTTGAGGTTTTATCTGGTTTGGAAAGTGACTGAATCAAAACATGGCTTCAAAAATGCAAACAAAGCCTATTTTGAGGTTTTGAGAGGTGACTTTGTGATTTTGTGATTACAGGTCACTTATGATAGTTTGCACAGCTTACATATGATATATATGAGGTGTGTGTGTGATTGATTGTGATGAAAAAGCTCTCAAGCTAAAAAACTCAAAGTTGCCTTGCTAAAGAAGGCATTTTTGCCAAGAGAAAGAGGTTTTGAGGAAAGCATCTGTTTGATGGCTTTGGTGTCCTCAAACTGATCACAATTAAGCTCTATTTATAGTAGAGCAAGTTTGTTTTGGGATCCACAGTGAATGGCAACTGCAGCAGGTGTTTGTTCAATGTTGGCCAATGGAAATCCAAGTCTCCTCTAGCCATTGACTAGAGGTTAGGGCACAGGGCTGTGGTTCCCTTGGTCTTGGATAAGTCTTGACTGAATTCAGTTGCAAATGGCTCAGTCCATGCCACCTTGATGCTTCCATTGAATGCTCCAATCCAAAATTGGAGTCTTGTCCCTATTTTGGCCATTCTAGGTTCAACATGCTATTTCTTGTTCCAAAGACTTTGGAGGCTTGGCTCAGTGGTTGTCCCCTTTAGATTCAATCCTCATAGGTGTCCAAGTGTATAAGAGCATTTGGATTTGGCTGATTTTGGCAAATCGAGCAAAAATGCAAATTCTGCCTTGCCTTGGCAAATTTCAGCAAGGCAACTTTCCAATGTCATATCTCATGACTCAAATTGAATTTGGTAATGTTCTTGGTCATTTTGGAAAGCCCTTACATGATACAAAAACTGTTTGAACATATTTGGTTTTGATCTCTTTTGAATCCAAGTGAAAAATCCCCCTACATTTGGCAAAAAGTAGGGTAAAATCTGACTTAGTGAAATTTTCACTAAGTGTTGGAACAAAGTGACTTTTCTTGATTTTGATCACTCCATAACTCAAAATCACAATGAAT
Source organism: Lathyrus tuberosus (assembly GCA_022829125.1). Taxonomy (NCBI): domain Eukaryota; kingdom Viridiplantae; phylum Streptophyta; class Magnoliopsida; order Fabales; family Fabaceae; genus Lathyrus; species Lathyrus tuberosus. The sequence continues at coordinate 717,732 of JALAZF010000357.1, forward strand.
TGGAATTAGGTCTAGTTGAAGTTTTTGTAGAGGGCAATGAGATCTACAAATCAAGCCTTGGATGAGAGAAAATGGCTTTGTGGTTTAGGAGTTATGACCCTCCAAAGTTGGTACCCTAGCCACTTTATTTTTAACTTAGAAAATTTTCTAAGTTTTTTATGGTTACCCCTTTTACAAGTTACCCAACTTTTCTTGATTTTTATTGATGAATGATGATTCAAATCATACATTAACATAATTTTAGGGTTAAAAATCCATTTTGGTGAAAAATCTCAAAAAGTCAAAGTTGACTTTTGTGCACAGTTGACTTTTTAGCAGATGAATTCCAAACTGTGCAATTCTTCAAGAAATCATGTCCTTGACCTAAATCAACCTTGATGGACATGTTCCATGGGTGTCATAGGGTATATTGATGCATGTCATAGGGCTTGGGAGCATGACCTGGTCAAAAGTCAAAGTTACAGTTGACTTTTTCCTTAAAACCCTAACTGTGGTGCAGATGAAATTGAGACTTGTTGCTCAAGCTTCTTGGATTAATCCATTGTTGAAAATGGATCAATATAGTTCATTAGAGACCCTCAAACCCTCTCTTGAGGTCTTGGCTCATGATTTGGCCTAAAGGTCAACTTAGGGGTGAATTAAGTCAAGAAACCCTAATTCCTGATTTTTGATGAATGCATCCCCTGAGGAAAAATTGACTTGATGATTGGGTCCATGAGGTTCCATGGAGTATATTAGGTTAGGTTTTGGATCATTGGCTTGTGCCCAGATGAAAAATTTCCATCTGGAGGCCCTGGTCGACCAAAACCCTAATTTGGTGACACTGTCGATCTTGAGACTTAATCCACCTAGAAGGGAGCAACCTTGTGCTTAATCCTTGAAGTGGGAGTCCTTTTGATCCATTTTGGATGTTTGAGAGGTTAGAAAAGTTGAAGATCATGTCATTCCTTGATTGATCCTTTGTCTAAGCACTTAGAGAGGGCTTGGAACCCTAATTTTGATTGTAGTGAATACTCACCCATCTTTGGGGAGACTGATGAAGTATGATGGTTCCTCCATATTGTGATGATGATTTTCACAATGATGGGAAATTTTAGTGGTCAAGATTTGGGGTATGACAGATGCCCCTATTTAATCTTCTTGGACACGAAGGTGTGAATGACGAAGGTATTCGGGCATTCGGAGTGCAAGAGGATTAAATATCGGAATACCCGAAATTTTGATGGTGGTTATGAATGGTAGCTTACGCATTCATCTTCTTTAGCTAAGCAATGATGCTTAGAAAAGGTAAACTTCCCCTCGATCCTGGTCTTCAGCCAAGGAACTGGTCTTAGTTTCTAAAATAAACTTCCCCCCGATCCTGGTTTCCTACCGAGGAACTGGTCTTAGTTTCTGATGTAAACTTCCCCTCGATCCTGGTTTCCTACCGAGGAACTGGTCTTAGTTTCTTTCGTCAATAAACTTTACTGACAAGGGACGCTATTCGTAGCGGCTTTCCTTCAAACTTCTCGCCGAATTTTCCTGGGGAGATGCCATTTGAGTGGAAAAAGTTTCGATGTCAGACTTGCTGGGGAACCCAGTCGTCTGAGTTGTAGAGGTGTACAAACTTCTCTGTTGGAGATGCCATTTGTTGACTCTACTTGGGGAATGTGAGTCCCTTGAGAGATTGCATTCGTTTGGGGTCTTTACATCATACTTTTCTCGGAGATCTTCTCGGAGAAATGCCATATGATGTGATCCAATTTTGAGGTGCCGATGACCTTTTCATCAGTGGGTTTTTCGGAGAAAAACTGCCGTACTGGCGAATCTCCAATTTTTGAGGCTTTCTCTCGGGATTTTCTTTAATTCGGGAAAACAAGGATATCATCTTCAATGGCGAAGAGTGATGTTAACTGAGGGCTCTCTGGTCTTTCAGAGGTTCAAGTTATCAAAGTGGTCGAGGACCCAACTTCAATCCAGAAATAAAAATGGAGGAGAGAGAATGTTCAGACGTAACACTTCCTGACGAGGAAAGGGTTGACAACTCGATTGAGAGGACTTTATCACTAGGGGACAAGGCCGACTAGAGTGATAGCGATGCAATATGAAATGTGAATGCAAATCAATAATGCAATGATGCATGTATGTTTATGCTGACAAAACTGACGTGACATACAAACTGGCAGGTGAACACGACTGGATACTCGACCATCGCGGGGCGAAGAAGTACCGTTGGTTCAGACTAGCAATTCCACCTTGCTTAGGAGAGATAGTCCCTGTTGGGAGCTATGTTGGTCGGGCTTAGGAGATAAGAACTCGGCCGAGGCGTGTCAGACGAAATAAGGTCTCTGACACAGTAGATCCCTTCATTCAGGCGTACTGGGTTAGAAGGAGTACTTTGAATCTGCACTTTGAGGTTCGATTACTTCTGGAGAAGCGACCGATGTTCTTCTGATGTTCAACAGTCAAAAGAAATTGCCGTCTTTATTAAAAAGCAGAAAAATTTTTAACAAGTAAATTCATTTTTGTTTTATTTCAAGAATCATTAATCATGTTAAAAACGTCGTTCTGTAAAGCTAAAAAAAATAAGAATTACAAACAAAAGCACAAGGGCTCAAATTTTATTGATAAAATGAAGATCAGCCAAACGTGTGATTCCAAAGAGTATTTACAAAGTTAGAAAATGGTAATTTACAGGGAAAAGGGCTACATTGAAACATAACGACCACTATCCTTCTACCAACTTTGAATTCGGGACATCCTGAGCTTCTGTCGAAGATGGCCTTGACTGGAGTTTTCTGGCGGATGATGTAACTGCTGCTGCTGAGGGACTTGCCTCTGTTGAACATAGTTACTTGCCATTATCCCTAATTTTTGCCTGGATTGTACTATGACGTTTCTAATCCACCGGGATGCTTTTTTTTCATGTCTCTAACTTTTGCCTGGACCGCCCTTTCGGGTTTTCAATCCACCGAGACGTTTTTTTTAGTTTAGGCAAAGTATTTCTTGACTACATCAACATTCGTGGGGTAGGCAAATTCCTCTCCGTCCATGGTTGCAAGTCTCAAGGCGCCGCCTGAGAAAGCTTTTGTGACCACATAGGGGCCATCATAATTTGGGGTCCATTTTCCCCGAGAATCAGTGAAAAATGACTGTATCTTCTTGAGCACGAGGTCTCCTTTCCTGAAGACATGAGGTCAGACCTTTTTGTCAAACGCCCTCTTAATTTGCTGTTGATACAATTGACCATGGCATAGTGCCGTGATTCGCTTCTCCTCGATCAGATTCAGTTCGTCGTGTCGGCTTTGACACCATTCAGCTTCGGTGAGCTTATCTTCCATCAATACTCGGATTGACGGGATCTCTACTTCTATGGGGAGCACTGCTTCCATGCCATACACTAGAGAGAAAGGGGTTCCCCCTGTTGAAGTGCGGATATATGTGCGATAACCGTGAAGAGAAAAGGGTAGCATCTCGTGCCAATCTTTGTAGGTTACAACCATCTTTTGAACGATCTTCTTGATGTTCTTGTTAACCGCTTCTACCGCTCCGTTCATCTTGGGTTGGTAGGGAGATGAGTTATGGTGTTCGATCTTGAACTCAGCGCACAACTCCTTCATCATCTTGTTGTTCAAGTTAGATCCATTATCAGTAATGATCTGGCTCGGAACACCATAACGGCAGATGATATTTTTTTTGATAAATCGGACCACCACTTGTCGGGTTACATTAGTGTATGATGCTGCTTCGACCCACTTGGTGAAATAGTCAATGGCTACCAGGATGAACCGATGTCCGTTTGAAGCCTTAGGTTCGATCAAGCCAATCATGTCGATTCCCCATATGGAAAATGGCCATGGGGAAGAGAGAACTTTGAGATGTGATGGCGGTACATGAATTTTGTCGGAGTATATCTGACACTTGTGACACCTCCTCATGTACTTGTAGCAGTCGGATTCCATGGTCAACCAATAGTACCCTGCTCTTAGAATTTTTCTTGCCATTGTATGTCCGTTGGCATGAGTGCCAAAGGATCCTTCATGAATTTCATTCATAAGCATGTCTGCTTCTGGTCTGCCTACGCATCGGAGCAAGACCATGTCAAAATTTCTCTTATAGAGAGTGTCACCGCTCAGGAAGAAGCTTCCAGCCAATCTTCTGAGGTTTTTTCTGTCTTTTCTGAGTGCCCCAGATGGGTACTCTTGTTTCTAAAGAAAGCATTTGATATCGTGATACCAAGGTTTATCGTCTATGACTGCTTCAATCGTGAAGATGTAAGCGGGCCGTTCAAGGCGCATTATGTCGATCTTAGGTAGGTCGTTCCATTGACCTACACTAATCATGGAAGAGATGGTGGCTAATGCATCAGCCATGTGATTCTCCTCACAAGGGATGTGATGAAACTCGACTCTGTTAAAGAAGGGTAACAACCTTCTTGCATAGTCTTTGTAAGGAATCAGTCCTGATTGGTATGTGTTCCAATCTCCTTTTATCTGATTGATAACCAGAGCTGAGTCGCCATATACGTCCAAGTTTTTGATCCTTAAATCAATTGCTTCTTCGAGACCCATGATACAAGCTTCGTATTTGGCCTCGTTGTTCGTACATTTGAACGTAAGTCTGGCGGTGAAAGGAATGTGGGTACCCTGAGGGGTAACAATTATTGCCCCAATTCCATTTCCATAATGATTAACTGCTCTGTCAAAGATTAGTCCCCATTGGGAACCTCGTTCTGGCCCTTCACTGGGTAACGGTTCATCGCAATCTTTCATTTTTAGATACATGACATCTTCGTCTGGGAAGTTAAAACCGATTGATTCCTGATCGTCAATCGGTTGATGAGCCAAATGATCGACTAAAATACTTCCTTTAACGGCTTTCTGAGCGTGGTACTCTATGTCATATTCTGATAACAACATCTGCCAACGGGCAATTCTTCCCGTGAGAGCAGGCTTTTCGAAGACGTACTTGATTGGATCCATTTCTGAGATTAACCAAGTAGTATGACAAATCATGTATTGGCGAAGACGTTTGGCTGCCCAAGCCAAAGCACAGCAAGTTTTCTCAAGCATCGTGTACCGAGTTTCGCAGTCGGTGAATTTCTTGCTCAAATAGTAGATGGCAGACTCTTTCCGTTTGGTTTCGTCTTGTTGGCCAATTACACATCCCATTGAGTCCTCTAGGACTGTGAGGTAAATGATTAGTGGTCTTCCTTCCACTGGAGGTGATAGAATCGGAGGATTCAACAGATATTCCTTGATACTGTCGAAGGCAGTTTGACAATCTTCTGTCCAAACGTAATCCTGGCTCTTTTTGAGTAATTTGAAAATCGGCGCACACGTGGCGGTCATAAGGAATATGAACCTGGAGATGTAGTTCAAACGTCCCAGGAATCCTCTGACTTGTTTTCCAGTTTTCGGAGAAGGCATTTCTTGAATGGCCTTGACCTTGTCAGGATCAACCTCAATTCCTTTCTGGCTGACGATGAACCCTAGTAGTTTCCCTGAACGGACACCGAAGGTGCACTTGTTGGGATTTAAGCGGAGCTTGAATTTTCTTAGATGTTCGAACAATTTTGACAGATGTTCAACATGCTCACTCTCTGTTTCAGATTTTGCAATCATATCATCGACATATACCTCGATTTCTTTGTGTATCATGTCATGAAAAAGAGTAGTCATAGCCCTTTGATAGGTTGCCCCGACATTCTTCAAACCGAACGACATTACCTTGTAACAAAAGGTACCCCATGGGGTAATGAATGAAGTTTTCTCCATGTCTTTCGGCGCCATTTTGATCTGGTTATAGCCCGAGAATCCATCCATGAAGGAGAACACTTTGAATTTTGTTGTACTGTCTACCAGCATGTCAATGTGTGGTAAAGGAAAGTCGTCCTTTGGACTAGCCTTGTTCAAGTCTCGGTAGTCGACACACATTCTGACCTTTCCGTCCTTTTTGGGAACGGGTACGATGTTGGCTAACCATTGAGGATATTCAGATGTGGCGAGGAAACCCGCGTCAATCTGTTTCTGTACTTCCTCTTTGATTCTGATGGCCATGTCCAGGTGAGTGCGTCTCAACCTTTGCTTTACTGGCGGACATTCCGATCTCAACGGTAAGTGATGTTCCACGATGCTGGTATCCAACCCTGGCATATCCTGATAGGACCAAGCGAATACATCGGGGAATTCTTTGAGAAGCTTTATCAAACTCTCTTTGGCAGTTGGACTGAGCAGTGCCCCAATCCTGATTTCTTTTCTCTCTTTTTCTGAACCCAAGTTTACCATTTCCAACGGCTTTTTGTGAGGTTCAATGGACCTTTCCTCTTGTTTGAGTAGTCGAGAGATCTCTTCTGGAATTTTGTCATCATTTTCTTCTTCAGCCTCGAATACCGGGAACTCAAAGTTGGGAGAAGGCATCGGATCGTATGTGAAATTCTGGTACCAGACGTGTGATGTTAAGGTGCGATGTCACAACAACACACTCTGCATAATGGACAGAATAACCAACAAGATAACACAAGGAATTGTTCACCCAGTTCGGTCTAACTACCTACGTCTGGGGGCTACCAAGCCAGGGATGAATTTCACTACTTGTAGATATAATTTACAGACTCAACACACCAGTTGACAATCTCCTAAACTTATACTCTACTAGTGACTTTCTACCTAAGAAACCACTTAGATATGAGAACACTACTCAATCCCCTAAAATACTCAAAGAACACCCTCTTTGAGTTTCCTTGATCTTGCTTCCTAGCTTCGATCAACCAACAACTCTCTATTGCTTCACAGCTTCTAGAGAGGACAGAAACATAACACCTATTCAAACCCTAGAATAGTGTAAATACAAGCACTCTAAACAAACTCTAGACACTAAGCCTCCTGCTCTTGATCTTCTGAATGTTTTTTGTACCTTCTTCCTTGGTCTTGTGCGCTTTATATAGCTCCTTGAATTTGGATTGGATTTGTCACAATATTTGATCAGATTTGTTAATTAAAAATTGAATCTTTTAAAACAGATTTTATCCCCAAAATCTTTTTAAATCTTCCACCTTTTAATTCTCCAACAAACCTGCAATCAAATCTCCCATGTAACAGAAAATATCTAGCCCAAGATATTCTCATCCAACGAGTCAACACTCTCCACAATTCCAGCTAATACGCGACCCTAATAACAACAAGCCCATGCTGTCATTAGCTTCAGTTCTGCAGGTCTGATGTTACAACATCACCTATGTGACATCAGACATCCACTTCAGCAACTAGCAACCTTAACACAGCCCAGTGTTAAGTGCAATGTTATGACATCAAGCCCATGACATCAAACATAGTTAACCTTCACAACTTAGTACAACCCAGTACTAAGACTCAATGCTGCAACATCAACACCATGACATCAGCATTGAACACCTTGTTGTTTTACCAAAATTCCAGCCAATCCAGGAACTTACAATCTGCCCCTTTGGCTAATTTTGGCTAAAACAATCTCTGCATCTTCAGAGACTTCAGCAGCGGAATATCTTCAATATTTTGAAACTTTAACTTGCAGCAGTTTGACAATCTTCATATAGTCTTCATTACTTGATCTGCTGCAGCACCATCTTCATTATTGACAACAGCCAATTGGTGCTCCCCCTCAAAAACTTGAACCAGCATCACAGCTGTTCAGTAGCTCACAATGTGCAACACATCTCCCCCTTGATGTCTGCTTTGCTGCACTCTGCACTCTTCAAATATCTTCATTAGCAGCTCTATCTATACTGCCAACACTCCCCCTCAACAGCTGCATCAACACTTTTCAACTAAACACCTTATTCTTTTTAGCAGCAGCAACTACTCTTCTCTTTATAGCATTTATTAACTCTCCCCCTTTTTAGCCATAATTTGACAAACCTCAACAAGTAACTCGTATGACACCCTGTACAAAACCATACTTCTTCTGCCAGCAATATCCATATTTTGAAAATCCAGACATATTCTTCATCCATCCAGTTATGAAGGCTTCACACAATCATCCACAAGCTTGATCAGCATGCAATCTTCACAATAAATGCACTTTTGCTGCAAGATCCATAGACAAGTACTCCCCCTGTCATGATTAACAAATGCTCTAGATGAAGATAAACCTTTGAACACTTTTTCTGAGTACATGCATTTTGGTACCACTGTCCCTTTCTCCAAAGGTGGTCATTCCCTATCATACTTTTTAATCACTACATGATCCACTTCAGTCTTCTCTACATTCTCCATCCAAGGTAAATCTTCTACATCATCATTTTCCCGTATGACTATGTAGATGCTCCTTAGATATAATGTAAGCACTAAGCTTCAGATCCAGAACAAAGACATCCTTCACCAAGGATACTCTTGACACCAGGGTATTACATAAGCTCCACTACTAGATTATCAGCAAAATAATCCAAACTCAATACTGTGTCACAAACTTCACAAATTCTCAGCTTACTTATAAGCTTTACTGAGATCCAGTCTCTTCAAGAGATCACAATTCCTCTCTCCTTACATCCACCAGTAGTTGTTGAAACTGGTGAAGTCTTCAGTAGTCATGCTTTGCCAGAACAAACTACTAACCATATGACCATAATCTCCACCTCTTCTAACCAGAAATGCTAGAGCATCCAACTCCACATGTCCAATCTTAATCATCTTCCAGATATAACCACCAGCAAACATGATGATATAACATCTTTTGGGACATCAGCTTCTCATCACCATTCAAAGGACTCATTGCACAAAGAAGTCCTTCAAGAAGCTCCCAATAAAACACAGTCAGAGCAACTTATTCATACACACCTGAATACCATAAGTTCCCACACCCTCTCTGAACCATATCCTAGCAAACTCAACCATATCCAGAGTATCCATACCCAATTCTTTTTCCAGAACATACTTCCACCATTTTATGAAAAGCACATGATTATTATCTAGTATGGCCTTTTGAATTTTCTCAGAAGTTCTAACAACAACGACTTCCTTCATTTGAGAGCTATCCTGGACATTATCATCAGACTTATCTCTAATCTTCCTATTTCTGGAAGAGATGAACACTTTACTCCTGGATTTTGTAGTACCATCCACATAGATCTTCTGCTTATCAGTTCTCATCTTTGGAGGTGACTCAATAGCTTTCCTCTTCCTTGATTTCAGTCGATTAGCAACCCCAGGAACCACTTTTCCAATTAGTTCATCATCACTCTTCTTTATTTTAAGGCTAGAAGTACCTTTCTTGACTTGAGATGTTTTAACATCAGCTCTAGCATCTGCATCTTCCAACCTAAGGATTTTCAACTTGTGGAGTTTTACTTCTGAACTATAGGAGTCATTAGTCAGGTTGTCATCTTTCTTGGCCTTGCAAGTATTCAGCTCCCAACACTTCTTAAGGTCACAGCTTTTGATCCTTCCATCAGCATTGTTGACTCCTTCATCTTGCTCACATAACTGACTACTCACATCATCCAACTTAGGAGTAACAGCACCATAAGTCATTAACCCAGATTGACTTATCACCATACTTTCACACTTGATGTCACCATCTGATGTTACAACATCAACCTTAACATCACTAGATAAGCTGTCCACTTGAGGTATCCACTGATAGCAATTATCTTTGGATCTTACTCCCTTCATCACTACCTCATTCTGCTCATCAGCTACCACACATTCATCTTTGGTGTAGCTTACCTTGTAACCTTCATCACAAAGTTGACTTATGCTAATTAAATTAGCACTCAACCCTTGAACAAGGAGTACATTATCAAGAGTAAGGCCATCATGATTCTTCACTCTTCCAACTCCTTCTACTACTCCTTTTTCACCATTGCCAAAAATAACACCATTTGCATGGCAAGGATTAAACTCTACCAAATGCTTCTTGGATCCAGTCATGTGCTTTGAACATCCACTGTCAAAGTACCATGCATCCATAGCAAAATGTTCATCTGATGTGTGAGCCAATAGACACTTCACCTTCTCCTTAGGTACCCATTGTTTAACAACTTTGGGCCTGTACTTTCTCCATCTGTTTTGAGGCTGAGGGTATCCATGCAGCTTGTAGCAAGAGTACTGCATATGTCCAAACCTTCCACAATAAAAGCATCTCACCCTTTCATCTCTGAATCTTCTGCCATGATGAGATTGCTTAGGCTGCCATCCATAATGTGGTCTCCTCCTACCATAATTGGCCTACCTTCTATTATGCTGGTATCTTCTTCCATAAGGAGGCTGAGAATGCTGTTTCCTAGATTGTCTCCTGAACTGAGGATGTTGTCTTCTAGGCTGTCTCCTATGGTGATGAGGCTTCCTTCTCCCATAGTTATAAGGCACTGCATTGTTGAAACCAGATCCATACCAGTTTTCCTGATGTTGAGACACCCTATGTGACATGTGCTGTTTGAGCTGAGCCGCTTGCATGCTCTTGTGGTATTGTGGGGGCATATACTGACTTGCTCCTTGTAGCTGCTTTCTCTTCTGATTAGGACCAGTCTTCTTCTCAATCTTCTTAGGTTGTGAAACATCAGCTTTCTTAGGAGTAAGATTCTGCCTCTTTGGCTGATGTTGAGACAACGGTTGTGACACTTCCTTCTTTGACCTGAAGTGCTAGCCTCTGAAGTTCCCTTATAACCTATCCCAACTCTGTCTCTAGCAACCTGTTCTGTCTGCAGGATCTTATCAAGAGTGGCTGTACCACTGTTCAGCATTCTAACAGATTTTGTCATCTGATCAAGTTGAGATTTTGCTAGAACAACTTCATATTCCAGATCAGATTTTTCATTCTCAAGCTGAGCTAACTGTTGCTTGTGGCACTTGTTTTCTTGACAGACTTCAGCACTTTTTAAACACATCTCTTTGTAGGTTGAAGCTAGCTCCTCATAGGTGACTTCTCCATCACTATCATCATCAGATTCAACAATTCCTGTCAAAGCTGTAACATGCTTTGCTGACTCACTTTCACTTTCACTGTCAGACCAGGAAATTGTCAAGCCCTTATTCTGCTTCTTCAAGAATGTGGGACACTCTTTCTTGACATGTCCATACCCTTCACATTCAAAGCACTGAACTCCTTTATCTTGATCAGTCTTCTCTTCGTCTTTCTCTTTTGACTTGCTGATGTCAGAAGAGATGTTCTTGACACTAGGCTTGTAGTTATAGTTCATCTTCTTGAACAATTTGTTGAACTGCCTTCCCAACATAACTATGGTCTGCGGTAGATCCTCCTGGGACTCAGAACTCCTTCCCTTTTCTTCTTGATCATTTGACACCAAGGCTATGCTCTTTGGCTTCTTTTCTGGTTCTTCCTCATTCAAGCCCAGCTCAAAAGTTTGAAGAGATCCAATGAGCTCATATACTCTCATCTTGCTGATGTCTTGTGATTCTTTAATGGCAGTAACCTTCATCTTATACTTCTTAGGTAGGGACCTAAGGATCTTCCTCACAAGCTTTTCATCTGACATCTTCTCTCCAAGGGCACTAGATGCATTGGCCAGCTTAAGAACACTCATGTGGAAATCGTGAATAGTCTCATCTTCCTTCATCTTCAGGCTTTCAAATTTTGATGTTAAGATCTGAAGTCTCGACATCTTAACTCTAGACGTTCCTTCATGTGTAGCCTGCAAGATATCCCACGCTTCCTTAGCAACTTCACAGGTATTGATTAACCTGAAGATATTCTTATCCACTCCATTGAAGATAGCATTAAGAGCTTTGGAATTTCCAAGGGCAAGCTCATCTTCCTCCTTGGTCCACTCTTCTTCAGGCTTTGGCTTAGAGGTGCCTTCTTTATCTTTGCCAGCATCATCCTTCTCACATATGACAGGAGCTTTCCATTCTTTAATAACAGCTTTCCAAGCCCTACTGTCCAAGGATTTTAAGAAGGTGGTCATCCTTGGCTTCCAATAGTCATAATTGGATCCATCCAAAATAGGGGGTCTGTTGACGAATCCTCCAACTTCTTTGTCCATCTTTACACCAGAAAGTAACTTCCCTAGATCTCACCCAGAGACAGATAGGATGCCTGCTCTGATACCAATTGAAATTCTGGTACCAGACGTGTGATGTTAAGGTGCGATGTCACAACAACACACTCTGCATAATGGACAGAATAAGCAACAAGATAACACAAGGAATTATTCACCCAGTTCGGTCTAACTACCTACGTCTGGGGGCTACCAAGCCAGGGATGAATTTCACTACTTGTAGATATAATTTAAAGACTCAACACACCAGTTGACAATCTCCTAAACTTATACTCTACTAGTGACTTTCTACCTAAGAAACCACTTAGATATGAGAACACTACTCAATCCCCTAAAATACTCAAAGAACACCCTCTTTGAGTTTCTTTGATCTTGCTTCCTAGCTTCGATCAACCAACAACTCTCTATTGCTTCACAGCTTCTAGAGAGGACAGAAACATAACACCTATTCAAACCCTAGAATAGTGTAAATACAAGCACTCTAAACAAACTCTAGACACTAAGCCTCCTGCTCTTGATCTTCTGAATGTTTTTTGTACCTTCTTCCTTGGTCTTGTGCGCTTTATATAGCTCCTTGAATTTGGATTGGATTTGTCACAATATTTGATCAGATTTGTTAATTAAAAACTGAATCTTTTAAAACAGATTTTATCCCCAAAATCTTTTTAAATCTTCCACCTTTTAATTCTCCAACAAACCTGCAATCAAATCTCCCATGTAACAGAAAATATCTAGCCCAAGATATTCTCATCCAACGAGTCAACACTCTCCACAATTCCAGCTAATACGCGACCCTAATAACAACAAGCCCATGCTGTCATTAGCTTCAGTTCTGCAGGTCTGATGTTACAACATCACCTATGTGACATCAGACATCCACTTCAGCAACTAGCAACCTTAACACAGCCCAGTGTTAAGTGCAATGTTATGACATCAAGCCCATGACATCAAACATAGTTAACCTTCACAACTTAGTACAGCCCAGTACTAAGACTCAATGCTGCAACATCAACACCATGACATCAGCATTGAACACCTTGTTGTTTTACCAAAATTCCAGCCAATCCAGGAACTTACAGTATGTTTCAACGGGGTTTAAAACAAGCAATCTGCATGACGTGATGATTCGTGTTTAGAAGAGATAGAGAAAATGCAAGTGTGTGCAGTGTTTTTATTTTATTACTGCTTGTTTTTATTTGAATTGTTTTTTTTTAGGATTACCATTTTCTGAAAAAGCAAAAAGAGAAAACAGCAATAAATGCGGAAATTACAGAACGACGTTATTTTATTAATGAACAAGTCGAATCTTGAAACTACAGCCCTATAAAACAAAACTCTGTCGCTTTGGGCGAAGCGAAGAGGGAAAATTTACAGAAAGCGAGCCCTATCAAAATATCTGTTTCACCTGGGCAGGGTGAAAGGTTAAAGATGGAAATTACTTTGACTGATGAACGATCTTCGGAACCTCGACGGTAACCCATTGGCGGCGAACTCCTCGGTGAATCACAAAGTCTGGCACCTTCCTTGATTTGTCTTCAGAAATGACGCTGATTTCTGGTGGAGCAGGATCAGTGGAATCTGTCTCCCAAGCAGAATTGTTGTAGGAGAATTCCTCAGTGGCATTTTGAATAGTATTTGTGCTCTCAGCTGTATCTCCCCATCCAGTAGGCTGGATATCTTCGAGCCTGATACGAGAGCTTTCGGGAGCGGTGTACTTGACCATATAGTCGTATTTCCCACTCGGTTGTCCCAAGGTGTCCCAAACTTCTTTGGAACTGGAGGAGTCATCTCTCTCGATGACGTTAACCTCAGGAAAAGCATAGTTGATGAATTCAAGCCCTGCAAACGTTGCAAATTCATCTTCATGTTGAGTAGTTTCTGAATGACCTGAGTGTTGATCCCATGACATGGTGGGGACACAGGTATTCTGTTCAATGACGGTCAGCTGATTTTCATTGTTCGGCTGACTCTCTTGCCCCAAGTTTCCTGGGTAAGGCTGCCACATTGGCAGACCATCCATTGGGCCGTAGTAATTGTGGACAAAGTTGTCTTTCATCAGAGTGTCCTCCTCTAATGAATTTGGCAGAGCACGTCATCCTTCCGGATCACAATCTCCATAGATCATTTCGACGTCTGACCTTGGTATAAATCTCGGACTCTGTGTAGGAAAGCAAAATGGTGTAGGCACCTCTTCCTGAGACATATAACCGTCCTCATTAAGATATGACTTCCATTCTTCATCTGTGTCAGAGGGATCTTCCTCATTGATAGCATGTACTGCTTGAGACACTGGGTGAAGGAAACCTCCACTGTGGAAGAAGTTTTGAAGGGGATGAAGACTTTCATCGTTGGCAGCTGTCTGGGTACAGGTTGCAGAAAAACCAAGACCCTTCTTTGTTTTATTGTCAATAGGAATGACAAGCTGTCCCCATCCCGTTGTATCGGTACTCTCGACCGCTTTGATAGCATCTTTGTATGAGGAAATCGAGGTTTCTCCTTTGAACTAATTGTTCTTGCTTACCGACAGTGCTTGGAACTGAGTTCCAATAACCTCCTCGGGTTCTATGCCAGTAGATGATGACAAGTTGCTTACAAGCAAGGCTTGTTCCCCACAAACTGTGACAAGTTGATCATTCTTGACGAACTTTAGCTTTTGGTGGAGGGTCGAAGTGACCGCTCCAGCCTGATGTATCCAAGGTCTTCCTAATAAACAACTGTACGTTGCCCGGATGTCCATGACCTGGAAAGTGACTTGGAAAGTGTGAGGACCAATAGTTATGGGAAGATCAACTTCGCCGATAACTATTTTTCTGGATCCGTCGAACGCTTTGACGACGACCTCGCTGATTCTCCTCGGAGGGCCTTTGAATGATAATTGCATCAAAGTGGACTTCGGCATAACATTCAGGGCTGACCCTGTGTCTACTAGTACGCTGGCTAAAGCATCGTCCTGGCAGTTAACTATAATGTTGAGCGCCATGTTATGACGACGACCCTCTTCGGGTAATTCCTCATCACTAAATCCCAAATTATTGCAGGAAGTGATGTTAGAGACAATGCTATCAAATTGTCTGATTTTTACATCCTGTTCCACAAAGGCTTGCTCCAAGACTTTCTGTAGAGCCTCCCTGTGGGCTTCTGAACTGAGTAACAGTGATAATACCGAGATCTTTGAAGGAGTTTATAACAGTTGATCGACAATGTTGTATTCACTCCTTTGGATGAGCTTCAGTATCTCATCATTATTTTTCGAAGGGTCGGGATTACTGGATTGACCGACTGGTGGATCAGAAGTTTTCGTCTGAAGTTCATTTTCCTTGTTAAGTTCTCCAACTCCTCGGTTGAAGATTCTACCACTCCGTGTTACACGACTGATGTCTGCAATGTTAACGACGGAGGGTAATGGAATTTCCTTTCCATTTTCAACTGTCGTTGCACCGTATTTGTAAGGGATAGCCTTAGTTGATTCATACGGTGTTGGTCCCGGCAGATAGATGACTATGGCAACCTTATGATTTTTCTGATCATCATAATTAATCTCGATCCGTTCCCGATTGGGAACTTTAGATTCGTCAAGTAGAGGGATAATGGCAAAAACATCCCTGGTCCTGTGATGACCAGAGATCATGACAACATCCTCAACTTGCTCTGCAAGGTAGTTCGACGTCCAGTTGATGGGTCCAGAACTCGGATATGGCCGAATCTCTCCACGATCTACCTGACCCTGAAGAGATGCTCTCACAAAGTAACACCCTTGGTTACTTTCCGAACAGACGCCACAACGTTCATAGTTGTGTGGTGGTACCTGGCCACGCCCACTTTAAATAGAATGTAACCTCACTAGGTTAGCTTCCACAGATCGGACATCCTGACTCTGACGCCGAGTGGGGTTTCTGTTATTGATACTAATCTGCTGAGTATCTTCATCCATATAAATTGGCATCCACCAGTGATTTTACAAGTGCTGAAGTGCCTCCTGGACAAGGGTATAACCACGATCGTTTTCGCAACCTGCCTTACAGCTTTGATAGTCATGTGATGTTAAGAATTCGAGTCGGACCTGCTCAGCATGTAACTCTACCAGGTTGGTATTCATCACGCGAATATCGAAGATCTGAACCATGTTGATTTGATAGGAGTTCCTATCACGGTAGTCTTGGATCCACCCAAGATCCATCTGACGCTGGAGGGCCTCCTGTATGAAAGAGCATCCCTGGTTGTTTATTGAGCAAATCAGACAGGAACTGTAATCGTGTCGCAACAGATTATGATACTGGCTTTGCCTTGAGTGCATCGCCACCAAGTTGACATTTATTGCACGGATATCGTGGTTCTGAATGACGTTGGAATTCGTATAGACCATATTAACTCCACGAACTCGGTGCTCTTGGATCCATCCGAGATCCATCTGTTCCTGTAGAGCTGCTTGCACCACAGAACATCCTCGATTACTCTTAGAGCAGATATCACATTGATGATAATTATGAGGTGGCACATGGCCATATCCACTCTATTTACAATGCATATTGACCAGATTGGTTTTTAACAAGAGTACATCGTGAATTTGATAGACATCGTTAGTCTCTTTCTCAATCAAGTTGACTGCAGCTTTCTCATGTTGAGGCAGCGGATTCGTGAGAACATTAGGATTCGTATCCTTGAAGGCTAAGACCCCACTCCTAACAAGTTTTTGCACGTCGGACTTGAAATTGAGACAAGTCTCTATGTTATGCCCTGGACCTCCTTGATGATAAGGGCAAGTTTGATCCATCTTAAACCAAAAAGGCCAATTTTCCGGTACTATAAGAGGAGATTTACTCTAAATGTGCCCCTTAGCCAGTAGTAATGGAAATAGCTCTGCGTACGACACGGGTATAGGATCAAATCCTGGTGGCCGTGTTGTACGGTTGTTGTTGTATGGAGGACGAGCCTGCTGAAGAGGCTGTTGTGTCCTTTGTTGATCAGGTTGGCTATGCGCAACCTGAGGTTGATACGTAGGAATAGATGCAGGGTTGATAGCAGGAGTCACAGCTGCTACCGGTTGATAACGTCGCCTTTGCTTTCCGAGAGAGATATTCCCAATATCTTGCTCTTTTTTCTTAGGGAGAGCACTACCATATTTTCTAGTACCGCTCGTCGATCCAGTGTCTTTTACGAAACGTCCTTCTCGGACGGCTTCCTCAAGACGTACGCCCATGCCAACCATTTCGGTGAAATCACTGGGCGCACTGGCAACCATTCGGTCATAGTAAAATGAGCTTAAGGTCTTTAAGAAGATCTTTGTCATCTCTTTTTCCTCCAGAGGTGGACAAATTTGGGCGGCAATCTCACGCCACCTTTGAGCGTACTCCTTAAAGGTTTGCTTGTCCTTTTGCGACATCGATCTGAGTTGATCTCTGTCGGGTGCCATGTCCAAATTGTATTTGTATTGTTGGACGAAGACAGTGCCAAGATCTCTGAAAGTGCTGATCGTGGCACGGTTTAAACCCATGTACCATTTGAGTGCGGCACCGGTTAAACTATCCTGAAAATAATGAATCAGTAGGTCCTGATTTTCCGTCTGAGCTGACATCCGCCGGGCGTACATCACTAGATGGCTTTGAGGGCAAGAGTTACCCTTGTACTTTTCAAAGTCGGGCACTTGAAATTTATGCGGGACTTTCACATTTGGGACCAAGCAGAGATCTGCGGCGTCCTTTCCAAATAGATCCTGACTGCGAATGGCTTACAGTTCCTTCTGCATTTCCAAGAACTGCTCCTGGAATTCATCCATTCTATCAAACATAGTTTCCTTCTTACCAGAAGGTATATATGGAATCTGTCCTTCCAGGACAGTGTGCACCACAGGGGGTGGTACCGTGACTACGGTAGTGAATCTTGGCGTTTCCCGAAGTTTGTAACCTTCAGGAGTCTTCAGTATGCCCCTGGCATCTTCGCTTTCCCGAAGTTTGTAACCTTCAGGCCCAGCGGCTTCTGTTGAGATTCCCTGATCTTCAGTGATCGGCGGAACATATCCTTCCAGGATATAGTTAACAGGCATGCCCCAAGGACGATCTTTCGGTATTTGATACCTAGGATCATACTTCTCTACTATGGGCATTGAGGTGATCTCTGAGATCACAGTTCTTTGTAGCTGAGCTTCTGCCATGGCTTGCATGTCGTTACGAAGCTTCCTCATATCCTCTCTCGGAGCGTCGATCTCTTCTTTCAACTCTCTGTTTTCTTCCTCAAGATCATCCATCTTTTTCTGACGTTTGGCCCGAGTATTATACGAATGAGACAGTTTGACTCTAGAACCGAGACACAAAGGTGAGATTCGTAGGTAATAAGAATACGCGATGTGAGAATGATGAATGCAATGATTATATTAATTGTTTAAGGTTTAATTAAAATAAACTTTGACAATTAGATTGCAAATATCAAACGGTGGGGAAACCCCTTTTTATTGAATTCAAAGGATTACAGAAATGGAAATACAGTAGATTACAAGGTGCAGAAACAGAAACCTAAACTAATGGGTCCCGAGTCCTCTCTGAAGAGAAATCGGGTGCTGATTCTGGTACTTTCCTTTTCTTTGACCGGGGCTCTTGGGCCGTTGTCGGGTTGTCATTCCTTTGCCAGGTGAAAGGAGTGAGCAAATTACTTTGGTCATCTTGATTCTCTACAGCATGTTGCTCCAAAATTTCACTCAGAGCATCCTTATCTTTCAGTAATTGTTGTATTTTGATGCACTCTACGTCGAGGGTGCGATACTTGTTCTTCCAAGACCTTCTCTCCTTTTGAACTTTGTTGAGAGTAACCTGAAGCTTTTCAGTTTCCGTCATGAAGTACATGACAGATTCCCTCGGCGGAAAAATTCTGTAACGAGGATAAGGCATCTTTAGCTTGAGAGCTCTAGTTTGTACCCAATGGAGGTAAGGCTCCACCGAGACACAGTCTGGTTTTCCCAGAGACTCTCGTCCTTTCTTATGAACATGCTTCCAAGCGTGCACTATTTCCATCTTTATTGCTCTGTCGTTTTCTCCTTCCTTGAAGAAAAGACCTTCCAGATGAACACCCCGTGGGACGTGTCTCATCGGGTATCCAAATTGATTCCTCCCTTAATTCCAATAAGGGGTACGCTTGGGAAGTTTCCACAACGGTCAATGATCCTGATTCCATCATAGATCCTATTACACCAATCTATATCAGATTTGGTAAGGGACATGATCTTCTGCGACCAACGTAAGGCACTCTTACAATCCCAAAAAGCAGCAGACTTGGGCAAGTGAGAGATAAACCATTTGTAAAGCAGAGGTACACAGCATGTGATCTCCCCTCCGCTGTACAAATTTCCCAAGTGTACAGAATGATACGCATCTGCGAGCAAAGTCGGCACAGGGTTTCCAATAAGAAAAACCTTAATGGAGTTGATATCGACGAAATTATTAATGTTGGGAAACAAAAATAACCCGTAGGCGAGCAAGACAAAGACGCTTTCAAAAGCAGTCACGTTTCCTATACTGGCAAAATACAGGGCTTTCTTTGTCAAGAATTGGGCTGGCAAACCTTGGATGCCACCCTTGGTAGTTAGGTGAGTCCTGACCTCAGACTCGTCCAAATGAATTGCTCTAGCAATGGTCTGATTCTTTGGAATTTCTTCCAGTCCAGAAAATGGAGCTCGATCTGTAATGTGTAGATCAATCAGATGAGAATACTCCTCCAGCGTTGGTGCGAGCTGGTAATCCGGGAATGTGAAACAGTGATAAACTGGATCATAAAACTGAATGAGCGAATCCATGATTCCCTCAATCACATGGACTCTTAACAGTGATAGCAAACCTCCGTGTTTGGCTCTGAAAGCCTCTTGGTTTGTGATCATTCCTGCTAACCTTCTCAAATCCTCTAGTTTTGGAACCTTGAAGGTATAACTATGAGTTCTCCTTCTACCGAAATCCATTAGCGCAATCCTTTTCTCTGATATTTGCAATCACAGTCTCAGTTTAATTTGAAAAACAGAGAGACTAGAAGAGAAATTTTTTGAATGTTTTTAATGTTTTTTTAAAATGAATGCATGAATGCAGCACACAAAAACATAGAAAAAACATGGGGTCAAAAGGTCGTTGTCATGAAGTCAAGGCTCTACCCATCCCCAAAGGTTTATACTAGGGTGATTTTTGTACCTGTACTCATTATCATCAGCTCCTCCCAGGAAAGCAAAACAACAAGCGGATCCCCAGCGAGTTGTAGAGCAATCTTAGAGTAAGTGCCATTCACCGAGAATAGATCACCAGCCTCAAATGAGGGTAGAATTGCGTAACAACTATTCCCGATAGTTTCCGCACTACAAAAGGGTTTGGCTCCTCAGCTTCTCAGACATCACAATCTGCCCATTGTCTAGGTGAGAGAATGGGTTGCATTGGTCAGCCTCCACTGAGGTTGATGGTCGACCTCGTCACCATCACTTATCTTAAGTGTATACTCGATCTTTCCACATGCGGCATCACACGCATTCCCATTAGCAGAAAAATAAACACGTATAGCAATTAGGAAAAGCAGTATATATATTTGTCCTAATCATCCTAGACTTTTAAAAGCTAAGAATCTTAAGTTCCTGACAGAAAATGGTTTCCCAGCGGAGTCACCAATCTGTGGTTTCATTCCAAATTAACGGCGTTTTGACCTAAGATCCTAATGACGTCAAGGTTTCTACCTAGGGGACAAAAACGAGAACAAAATCCCTAAAGAGACCTGTCTCCCCAGCAGAGTCGCCATTTTTCTGTAGCGAGTGATTTTTGGATGTGGTTACGAAGAACGATCGCTCTAGTACTACAGTTCGATTCATTTTTTATCCTATTAAAGATGATGAAGGAAGGGAAATAGAGGTCTCCAATTAACCCTGCTTGCATACTGAGATTAAATAGTCGAAACTGTTGGTTTACAGATGCTATAAAGATTCGGCGTTTATCCTAGGTTATTTTGTTGACGAGGGGTGCTTTAGGCTATTGGTTGAGATGTTAGGACGGATATATATGAAAGTATGGGATTTTGGGTTTTTGTTTAGTGTGCTCGCTAAGATTTTTCTTTCAATCTTATGCCTACGTATTCCCGTTTTACCGAAACAGGGAAATCAGAGCGTTCGTAGTTCCTCCTATTCTATGGGAGGAAATGGTTGTTTTGGTGTCTTGTTCAAAGCCCAAGACGTGAAGAGAAAGGTGGTTTATATCTTGTTCAAAGCCCAAGATGTGAAGCTAAAAGGTTTATTTGTATCTTGTTCGAAGCGCAAGATGTGAAGCTAAAAGTGTTGACCTTAGAGAGAATTTGTCATCTCTAAAGAGGGGGTTGTCTTGTTACGACTGTTTATAAAGGAGAATTACTTTAACCGGGATTTGTGAATCCGACAATGCCATAATTTCCTTTATAGGGGATTTCAACCTGAAGGAGAAGACTTTAACTCAGTGTAGAGTAATGTCATCTTTCCTTAGGAATTTCTTATACTAAAAGAGGGACATTGGCATGGATGTAGATGATCCAGAGGCTTGCCGCTTACAGCAGTTAGATGGAGGGGAAGGAGTTGTTGATGTTTGTGTACTATGAACGAGGCACAGCTTTGATGCTAAAAGGTTAATTGGATCAACCAGTGGTTTTCTTATACAAAGCCTAAGATAAGGCTATTATGTGTCTCGTACAAAGCCCGAGAGAGAGGCTAAAATATTTTGACTCAACGAGGGAATCTTTTGGTATCTCGTATAAAGCCCGAGATGGAGGCTATTTGACTCAACAAGAGAGTATTTTTGTATCTCGTACGAAGCCCGAGATGGAGGCTAAAATTTGTTTGGCTTAATAAGAACCTTTTTGTATCTCGTATAAAGCCCGAGATGGAGGCGAAAGGGTGATTGACTCAACGAGGGAGTCTCTTATGTGTCTCGTACAAAGCCCGAGAAAGAGGCTAAACGTTGTTTGACCCCGCTGGGGAGAATCATTGTACAAAGCCCAAGAGAGAGGCTAACCTCACGGGAGAAGGATCTTTATACAAAGCCTAAGAGGAGGCTATGGCGACTGTTCAATTAAGTGACAGGTCCAGTATGCTGATTTAAAGAGAAAATCAGTTCTTATATGAGCAATGTTGTACTCGAGGATTTGATTCGAGGACCCGGGTTATTCCTGTTCTTTAAGGAAGTGGGAAATCCGAAGGGTATTGAGACTGTCAGAGTCTACGGGTTTTCTTCCTATTTAACGAAGGGGTCACTTTGAGAATGTCTTTGAGACTCAAGGAGATTAGACTGTCCAAGTCTAGAGTGTCATCTTTTGTACTGTGCTTTGAGAAACAGTAGTAGACTCTATGAAAGGACTGTTCTATGCAGATGACTAAGTTCTGCTCCTATACCTCTAGGAGGTCGTCGGGACAATTTGTACGAAGCCCAAGAGGAGGCTGGAAACTTTTAAGAAGCCGACGGGTCCTTATACTAAGCCCAAGAGGAGGCTATCATTCCCGGAGGAAGAGATCATTATACGAAGCCTAAGAGGAGGCTGTGAATACTTCTAAGAAGCCGACGGGTCCTTGTACTAAGCCCAAGAGGAGGCTGGGTTGCTTTTAGGAAGCCTGTGGGTCCTTGTACGATGCCCAACAGGAGGCCGATGCTTTTAAGAAGCCTGTGGGTCCCCAAACCCCGAGAAATTCAAGGCAAGCTATTCACAAGGAATAGATCAAGTCAGGAAAGTTCGAGAATTTGGAAGAAACTCAAAGATGCCATTCACGGAGAATACATTCATCTCTGGGAGTAGAGTTTCTTGACAATTCCTAATGAGGACAGCCGAAGAGAAGACTGTATCTGGTGATCCTATTGGGGATCTAGTTGTCTATTTCTATGAATAAACGAAACGGCGTCACCTAGTTCTAGACGTAGTTGCCGGGGAAACTCTAAATATCTATACTATTATTACACAGTTGATATGAGTTTATGAAAGAAGAATTATAGTGAAACAGCCCCACAATACAGTTATATATATATGAAAGCGGTAAATGAAAGCGTATAAACATTTACCCGGTTGTAGAGCTTCCATGCTTTTTGGTTAGTTGTTCAACAAAGAAAGATTGAAAACAACAGTATATTCAAAATCAAAGGAGAAAGTGTTTTGAAAAAGAAAGATTTGGGGCTTACAGCTCAAGGAGAGGCCCAGGGTTTTATCAGTGAGCGCACTGTTTGAATTTGTACAGAGGGACTTATACGAGTGACTGTGGCCCAAAAATTGTTTTCTGTACAAAGGGATGGGTCTTACACTCTCTCAAGAGGCCCAAAAAGTTTAAAGAAAAAGAGTGGGGCTTATAACACGAGGGTAGGCCCAGATGATTTTTCCGTTTGAAATGGCGATCGCGCCGAGGTTTTCTTTTAACGCAGAGGGGCTTATACAATATCTGAGGCCCAAAGTGATTTTGGTTAAAAGGGAGTTGGGTCTTACACTCTATTAGAGGCCCAAAAAGTTTTGAATGGGTCTTATAGCTCGAGGAGAGGCCCAAAAGGTTATTTTTCAAAAGGCGACGATCGCGCCGTTTGTTTTTGAAGGTATCGGGACTTACACAATACACTGAGGCCCAAAAATGGTTTGGTCAAAAAAGGATTGGGTCTTACACTCTATTAGAGGCCCATGAGTGTTTGACAATGATTTGTTTGAGTGAAAATCAAAGAAACCCTAATTTTATTCTTTAAAAGTAAATATTTAAAGAAAATCAATGAAAAATACCAAATAGGTTTGAATAAACCACTTGTGATTTTTGTTTAAGGTTTGGAAAATGAGGTATAAATCACAAGAGATATTAAAACTCATTTGGTCTTGATTTTTCAAGATGAATATTTATTTTAAAATGTTTAAAAACAAATAAAAATGAATTTATTCACAAAAATACTAATTATATTAAATAAATAATATAAATTCAATTTTTTTGTGGAATAAAATATTTCAACATTTTTGTGATTTTTTGCAAAAAGAACCAATAAAAAATAATTAAAATTGAAAGAGTTATTAATTTTCCAATTAATTAATAAACCATGAAAATATTGGAAAAAAATGGCAAAATGTGAAAAAACACAAAATGGCATGGGTGGGGTTTGAACCCAAGACCTCAAGGTTACAAGGCGCGCGCCTTACCACTGGGGTGGTGATACATCCTTTGTTTGAAACAAAACAACAAATATACAAGGCATGACTTGGTTTTAGGCCTGGCCCAAGGCAAGTTTCGGCATGTTTTGGCTCAGAAACGTGAAGGTCATAACTTTCTCAATTCTTAATGGTTTGAGATAAAATTTATATGCATCTGGACCAGAATTTCACAAGGAATCCAATGGTGGTGGTAGTTTTTTCAGATCACACTCCCTCCTCAAAACCCGATAGTGGTTGTGAAAATGACCTATAAATGCATTTTCTATGCTACAACTTGGTACAAGCATGGATTACATGGTGAATTAGCTCAAATACAACATATACAACATGTATGGGATGTTTATGATCAATGGACTTCAAAGCATTACATGTTTGAAAGATTCCAAGTTGTGAGGCTTACCTCTTTTTTGAGATTTGGGAGCTTTTGTGCAATCTGTCAAACCTCTTGTTCTAGAAATGATTTGATGCTTTAGACACACTCAAATGATCCCTTAGAAGCTTTTAGGATGATTTGATCACTCTAGGTTGATTACTCTAGGTTTACACCGTAATAATCGATCACTCTAGGTTGATTATTGGTCCCTGTGGGTTCGACAACCTTTTTAAGACTATGCGATAAGCTGTATACTTGCAGCAGTAATCCGACCATTACACAAAGTCGCGACCAAGTTTTTGGCACCGTTGCTGGGGACTCAATTAGTCATTATTGTGATACTTTCGTTGCACAGTATATACTAAGGCAACTTTTTATTTCTTTTCCTTTTCGATTCGTCAATTGTATGCCAAACACTCGCTCACAAGGCGAAGAGTTGGAGCAACCAGTTAACGAAATCGAACGTTACATACTTCTGAGACACCGAATTAACGAATTCCTTCTTAGATATAACATCCCAAATCCTCTTATTCCCTACTCAGATTCGGAAGCCGAATCAGAACCAGAACAAAACATGGCAGATGGCCCACAAAACCGTCCTCTAAAGTACTTTGCTATTCCGTCGCAAGATGAACCACATAATAGCATTGCTACTCCAGCCATTAACCGTAATGATTACGAGCTGAAACCTTTGCTAATATCTGCAGTTCAACAAAACCAATTCTCAGGTAATGCTACGGATGACCCAAACCTTCATTTATCAATATTCGTGCAATATGCAGACACCGTGAAAGCCAATGGGGTTAGTCAAGAAGCAATCAGACTGAGACTTTTTCTGTTCTCATTGAGAGATAGAGCAAGGGCTTGGCTCCAGTCTCTACCATCTCACTCAGTGACGACATGGGACGAGTTGAAGAAAGTCTTCTTAGCCAGATATTTCCCACCAAGCAAGACCGCTATGCTGAGAGCCCAAATTAACGGATTCAAGCAGAAAGATAACGAATCTTTATTTGATGCTTGGGAGAGATACAAAGACACGTTGAGGTTATGCCCACACCATGGACTTGAAGAATGGATGATAATACACACCTTTTACGGCGGGCTACTGTACAATACCAAAATGAATCTGTACGCTGCCGCAGGCGGTGCTCTAATGGATAAACCGTATGCAGAAGCCTATGAACTCATAGAGACTATGGCTCAAAACCATTTCCAATAGGGAGGTGAACGCGCTGGTACAGAGAAACCAACTCCGAAAGGAGGAATGCACGAAGTCAACGGTATAGACCGAGTCAATGCTAAAGTGGACGCGCTTGCTCAAAAGATCGAAAGTTTAGCAATAGCACCTCCAGCAGCTACCGTAGCTGCACTTACACCAAATTGTGAAATATGCAGAAACCCTGGGCATACAAACGTTAAATGTCAAGTGTTGGCTAGTAATCCTATTGACCAAGTGAACTACGCTCAAGGGAACCCGTATTCAAACACTTACAATCCTGGCTGGAGAAATCACCCAAATTTTCCGTATAAGAATAACAATGCTTTGAATCCACCTAACCCAGCACCTGCTATTCCACCCGGATTTCAGAAAGGAGCGCAACCCGCTCCGCCTCTACCAAAAAAATCAAATCTGGAAATCATGATGGAAAACTTTATGAATGCCCAGGCTCAGCAAAACAGGGATTTCACAAATCAAAACGCTCTCACGAGCGAATTGATGAAACAATTGTCAAGCAAGATTGATGATATGGCTACCCATAACAAAATGTTAGAAACTCAAATTTATCAGGTAGTCCAACAAAAATCGACTAACGCAGCCCCCGATGGAACATTTCCTGGCCAACCGCAACCAAACCCAAAAGGTCATGCTAACGCTATAACTTTACGAAGCGGAACAGAGTACGATGGACCTGTTGACCCGAGATTCCAAAATTCAGCCATGCACCAAAATTCACCTAAGGGAACTGAGAAAATAAAAGAACTTAACACAGAGAAGGAAGATAAAAGCGGAAAGGCCGCAGAGAAAGAAACACCTTATGTGCCTCCGCCACCATATAAACCACCTGTGCCTTATCCCCAAAGACTAGCTAAATCCAAAAACGAAGGACAGTTTAAGAAATTCGTAGAGCTTCTAAAGCAACTGAATATAACGATACCTTTCACAGAAGCTATTACGCAAGTGCCCTCATATGCCAAGTTCCTTAAAGAGATACTGTCAAACAAGAAAAAGTTAGAAGATAACGAAACCGTTATGCTCACTGCTGAGTGTAGTGCCATACTTCAAAACAACATGCCTCCAAAACTAAAAGATCCAGGTAGCTTTTCCATACCTTGTGTAATCAGAAAAACTGTCATAGACAAAGCGTTATGTGACTTAGGAGCCAATGTTAGCCTAATGCCCCTATCCACCTGTAAGAAACTTGAATTAGGAGACTTGAGGCCAACGAAGATGTCGCTACAACTAGCAGACCGCTCTGTGAAATATTCAGTAGGTATGATAGAAAACGTGCCAGTCCGCATAGGTCAGTTTTATATTCCAACATATTTCGTGATAATGGACATTAAGGAAGATTCTAATATACCAATTATTTTAGGTAGACCGTTCTTAGCAACAGCTGGAGCTATAATATATGTGAAGAAAGGGAAGTTAACTTTCGAAGTAGGGGAAGAAAAAGTCAAATTTATTTTAGCCCAATTCCTACAAGCCCTTGCTTTAGACGATTCATGCTGTTTTCTAGACGTTATCGACGAATGCGTCAGAGAAATGGAGAAGGAGCCGACGAGGTACACGGAAGTACTAAAGATTCCAGCCCCTCCAATATTCGAAGACGATAATTGGTGTGAGCCGTATGAAGATGACAGCCTAAGAGAATGCCTAGCACTCACACCCGATCCAATGCCTTGCCCAAAGAAACCATCTGTAGAACTCAAAACATTACCCAAAGATCTAAGATATGAATTCCTAGATACTGAACTTGAAAGACCAGTGATAGTTAATGCCGATTTAGGACAAATAGAAACTGATAAATTATTGAAAGTCTTGAGGAAGTATCCCACATCTCTTGGATATAACATCTCCGATCTAAAAGGGATAAGTCCCTCTATATGTATGCATCACATCATGATGGAGGAAGACTGTAAGACGTCCAGAGAGCATCAAAGACGGTTGAACCCTGTCCTAAGTGATGTAGTGAAGAGAGAAGTGCAAAAACTATTAGAAGCAGGAATCATATATCCAATATCTGACAGCAAATGGGTCAGCCCAGTGCATGTCGTACCAAAGAAGGGTGGTGTTACAGTTGTAACTAACGAAAAAGGCGAGTCCGTAGCCAAACGAACTCAAACTGGATGGAGGATGTGCATAGACTATAGAAGGCTGAATAAGGCTACTAGAAAAGACCATTTTACTTTACCCTTCATAGACCAAATGCTTGAACGGCTAGCCAAACATTCATATTTTTGTTACTTAGACGGATACTCTGGATTTTTCCAAATACCTATTCACCCTGATGACCAAGAGAAGGCAACATTCACCTGCCCATATGGTACATTTGCCTATCGTCAAATGTCGTTTGGACTGTGTAATGCTCCCGCAACATTTCAGAGATGCATGATGTCGATCTTTGCAGATTTCATAGACGACATAATGGAAGTCTTTATGGACGATTTCTCTGTATGTGGGGGAAGTTTCGAACACTGTCTGTCGAACCTTGAGTTGGTACTCGAACGATACGTCAAAGTGAACCTTGTGCTAAATTGGGAGAAGTGCCATTTCATGGTGCGACAAGGTATAGTTCTTGGACATGTAGTATTCGATAGAGGTATTGAAGTAGACAAAGCAAAGATAGAAGTCATAGAAAACCTTCAACCACCCAAAACAGTTAGAGAAGTACGAAGCTTTTTAGGTCATGCCGGTTTTTACCGACGATTCATTAAAGACTTCTCTAAGATTACAAAACCATTGACTGGGTTACTAATGAAAGAAGCTGAATTTATATTCGATGAAGAATGCTTGAAAGCATTTGAACATCTGAAGAATGCTCTTATTACCGCACCAATTATTTAACCACCTGATTGGAGTTTACCATTTGAAATAATGTGCGACACTAGCGACTACGCGGTAGGCACTGTCTTAGGACAAAGAAAGGATAAAAGGCTTCATGTTATTTACTACGCAAGTAGAACCTTAGACAACGCGCAGATGAACTATGCGACCATAGAAAAGGAACTCCTAGCTATTGTGTTCGCCTTAGACAAATTTCGTTCCTATCTGGTAGGAGCAAAAATTATTATCTATACCGATCATGCCGCTATTAGGTACCTGTTGGCTAAAAAAGATGCCAAACCAAGATTCTTGAGATGGATTCTGCTTTTGCAAGAATTCGATTTGGAAATAAATGATAAGAAAGGTACATAGAACGTGGTAGCAGATCATCTCTCTAGGATTGAGGATCTAAAGCCCGAAGGAGTGCCTATAAACGATGATTTTCCTTACGACGGACTAGTATCCCAGTTGGAAAGAGAAAGCAAAACCGTAGAATGTTCCTTGCTATTTAACGATGTAGAGACAAATGAAGTAGTAGAAGCAATCTATACAAAAACCACATTGCTATGGCATGCTGCCTTTGTCAACTACCTAGCAGCCAAAGTGCTTCCACCAGATCAAACATACCAACAGAAAAAGAAAATTTTCCATGATCTTAAACAATATTACTGGGATGAACCCCTATTATTCAAGCGAGGCACCGATGGAATATTTCGTCAATGTGTCCCTGAATCGGAAGTAGAGGATGTCATATCCCAATGCCATGTTGCACCGTATGGAGGACATGCCAGTACATCAAAAACATGCGCAAAGATATTACAATCTGGCCTCTTTTGGCCAAACCTTTGGAAGGGCGTTCACATTGCCATTATGAACTGTGACTGGTGCCAATGCAATGGAAATGTTTCTAGACGCGATGAGATGCCGCAAAGGGGAATTTTGGAAGTCGAAGTCTTTGATGTATGGGGCATTGATTTCATGGGACCTTTTCCATCTTTTTTTGGAAACAAATATATACTCGTCGTAGTAGATTACGTATCAAAATGGATTGAGGCAGTAGCTTCACCTACAAATGATGCACGAGTGGTGGTAAAGCTTTTCAAGAACATAATCTTTCCCAGGTTCGGTGTACCAAGAATTGTCATTAGTGATGGCGGATCCCATTTCATTTCGAATGTCTTCGGGAGGCTATTGCTTAAATACGGAGTACGACACCGAGTAGCAACACCCTATCACCCTCAAACTAGTGGACAAGTAGAAGTGTCGAATAGGGAGATTAAGCAAATCTTAGAAAAAACTGTTGCAACCTCTAGAAAGGATTGGTCTACTAAACTTCATGAAGCTCTGTGGGCTTACAGAATAGCCAACAAAACTCCCATAGGAACCACACCGTATAAACTAGTTTATGGAAAGTCATGCCATCTGCCTGTCGAACTTGAGCATAAAGCTTATTGGGCCATTAAAACCCTGAATATGAATTACAAGGCAGCAGGCGAGAAAAGGATTCTCGATATCCATGAATTAGAATAACTAAGACTAGATGCCTATGAAAATGCCCGAATATACAAAGAAAGAACCAAGAAGTGGCATGATAAAAGGATAACAAAGAAGGAGTTTAACGAAGGAGATATAGTTCTTCTCTTTAACTCTAGGCTTAAACTCTTTCCCGGAAAATTACGCTCTAGATGGTCTGGTCCTTTCGAAGTTACAAAAGTCCTACCAAGTGGAGCAGTTGAAATTAGAGGAAAGTCGAATGAGACGTTCTTTGTGAACGGCCAGAGACTCAAACACTACCACCTAGTAGAAAACAAGGAATTCATCAATTATTACAAGTTGGAAGAGCTTCCCGCTCTTCCCGAAAAATGATGCCCTTTCTAATTCTAATGTCGAGCTTCCGACATTAAACAAAGCGCTCCGTGGGAGCTAAACCACGATCTTTAGTTTTTATTTTTTATTTTATTTTGCCCTCTATTTTACGTTGTTAGTTTTAGGACATTGCATGCATGTTTAGTATAAAGTCTATGCAATATACATCACTATTTATTGCATCTCACTATTTCTGCTATCATTATTATTATTACGATTATTATTACTATTTTTATCTTACTAACGCATAGCTAATAGTATTTTTCCCCTAATATTGTAATGTTTTTCAATTTTTCAGGAGACCCTTCTCTAGGAAACCTTTGACCAGCAACCATGCAGACATTTGAAACCCGTGCCGTTGTTTTCAGGAACGATGTCCAGAGGCGTCGATTTGAGGCTTTGTCTCAAAGAGAGTTTGGTCCGTCCATCTATCCTGACGACTCGGGCATGCAAACCCTTAGCATCCGAGACAGTGTTGTTTTCCTTCTAAGCCATATAGGATGGTCTCACTTTGCTTTAGAGAAGAGATTTAGCAATTACCGTAGCCTGACCTTGGAGTTCCTAAGCTCCCTCTATTATGATGCCACCCGTGGTTTCGGATTTGGCTGTGGATTGGCCACCTTCAGGTTATTTGGAAACAAGTACAGATTCACCCACCATGAATTCGCTGAATTATTGGGTTTTCCTAATGAGCCCGATGCTGTGACCAAAACCCCTATTGATGCCTTCACTAGCTATGATCTTGAACATTTCTGGGGTACCATAACAGGAAGCGGTAATGCCGACCCTAATGCTATGTTCTCCAAAAGTATTCACAACCCTGCATGGAGATATTTCCATAAGGTTCTGGCTCACACCTTCTTTGGAAAAGAAGAGAACGTGACATCTGTGTCGAGGGATGAGCTATATATCATGCTCTGTGCATCCCAGGGAAAGTCGGTCAATGCAGCGCCGTACCTACTTGCTAATCTCAGTCATATTGCCCGTGATTCCCTCGAACCGATTTTAATAGGTGGGCTGGTAACCATGATTACTGATGCAATTGGGATGAGGTACCATCTGAACCGATCCTTTGCATTCGGTGGTTTCCGCCCGATGGACATTAGCTTCTGTTTCAATAGAGGCATTATTGCTAACCTTGGCCCAGTAGAATTTGAGCTACTTATCAATAATTCTGTGGTCCATGCCTTCACCTTGCCCAACCATGCTAAGACCAGTGTGCACAACAAAGACAATTGGCTCTATGATTTGGAGGTCGTCAACGAGTTTCTAACTCCGCCCGGTTCTCCTCAGGCTTATGAAAATAGAGATACCA
This sequence comes from Lathyrus tuberosus, assembly GCA_022829125.1. NCBI lineage: Eukaryota > Viridiplantae > Streptophyta > Magnoliopsida > Fabales > Fabaceae > Lathyrus > Lathyrus tuberosus. The sequence continues at coordinate 749,440 of JALAZF010000357.1, forward strand.
TTATGTCTGCTGAGGCCACTCAAGGTTCCGAGGTCGCTCCTGATATGCCCCCTTTGAATGTTGCTGCTGCTATAAACACTCTCCAGGATGAAGTAGATTCCTTCCGAGACGAGATTTCCTATCTCCGAGTAGACTTCATCGGCCTAATGGATGTTGTTCACGAAGAGTTGGACCATATGTTCCAAATTGTATACTCTCTTAGACGACACCATGGATGATCCGTAGCCGCACATTTCTTTTTCCTGCTTTTTCTTAGATTAGTTTGTTTACACGTATAGTGTTTCCCCTTATTGTATTGTTTGAATTGTAATTTCCATTCCACTGTGTACCGTCGGGATGCCGACGTGTAAATGTAGTACATTTCAGTTTCGTTTAATGCAATTTCTTTTTCTTTAAGTTTCTATTTTAGTGTTTTAAATAATTACTTTACTTTCTATTAATGTTTAGCAAACCTAGGCTTGTCAAGAAAAACCAAAAACAAAAAAAATTTAATAACCAATTTGCATTCTGCAAGCCAGAAAACCAAAAGGCGTGCTGAAAGCAAATGGCGGTCGCCATGTGCCTAACGGCGCTCGTCGTGCATTCGAATTGGCAGAACACGCGTTTTTCTTTGTGAAACGCGCCCTTGCCTCCTCCACTTCCCATTCAATGCACTCTTTCATGTTCCTAGACCCCCTAAGTACCTAGTAAACTCTTCATCATTCCCACATTAACTCCATCTATCCATATTCATCCACTAAATCCTTATATAAACACCTCTAGCCACACATTACCATTCACCTTTCTCATACCCACTACCTATTTCTCTACCCACTTCAGAAAATTCCCACAACCGCCATATTCCTAAGATGCAACCATGGCTGCTAACCAAGAAGTTGATTACATGGGCATTGAGTTCCCCGACGGAGAACTTGGATCCACCATGCGTTCCAACTTCCACCGAGTATCCAAAAGGCCAGTCTACGCCACGAGGTATCCAGAGCCCGGAACTCTTCGCACCTTGGGTCTCTATGATAGTGTCTCGTGGATGCTCCGGAATTTAGGAATGACCCGATTCTGCTCTATGTTTAATCCTTCTTCAGTTAGGCTTACCTATGAGTTTCTTAGTTCAGTCCGATACGTCCATGACCTTAGCCGCACTACCGGAACCATTCACTTCAGGATGTTTAACATTGACTATTCGCTCACTCATGAGCAGATAGCTGAGTACTTTGGTTTTCCTACCGGTGAGGGTTTTGCGACTCAAGCCCCCTTAGACAGTGATTGGGAGGAAGAAGCCTTCCAATTTTGGCACCAAATAACAAACGCAAGAGCCATCAGATGGGAGGGCTTGAAAGCCACAACCATCCACAACCCTGCCATTCTCTATTTTCACCGCACCCTCGCCTCCACCATCTTTGGCCGTGAAAATCCGGGAAACGTAAACTCTAAGGATTTGTTCTTTATCCACTGTGCACTTTCCCAGACCCGTGTAAATCCAACACCGTTCCTTCTTGGCCACTTCATCAGTGTAGCAAACAGAGTCGGTGGTTCCATCTGTATAGGCGGTATCATTACTGCCATTGCCCTCTGTTTAGACTTAGAGGCCGATTTAGAAAACGAAGAAAGCATACCTTGTCTCTATGCCGACATTGACTTTTGCCGTAATGCGCGGCTTATCAAGAGTTTGCATAATAACAAGTATCACTTTAAGGTCCGGACACACGAGTTTCGAGGTTTTTCTTTGCCTAATGTTGAGTATATTTACGTGCGTCGAAGCACCAATTGGCTGTTTGATTTAGGAGCCCGTGATGTAGAGGCAGAGAACGACGAAAGGCACTACCATGAGATTATGGGACATCATCCTGAGCACCCCCGTGCTCATATCTATGCCACTGACATTCCTGGGTCTAGGACCCAAGCACACATGGAACCTTTTGCTGATTTTGCAGGTATTCGCTCGTCATTAGATGAAGTTCTTTCGGAGCTCAGGCAGCAGAGAGAGAGATGTCGCGCGTGATGTGCAGATGCAGGAGTTAGAGAGGAGACAATACGAGTTTATGGCCAGGGCTGAGACGGATTTGAGAGATGTTGTTTTGGAGATGGCAGGCCTGCGCAGGGAGGTAAATCGAATTGCAGATTGTGTCCAGCATGTCCCCCAGGACAAGCCAGCCATCAGAAAGGATAGACACCATCGTGGAGGGCGTGCTCTCTATCACTGATTGTATCCAGGTTCTATCGCTCCTTCTTTCACCTTAGATTAAGACATTGAGGACATTGTCTAATTTAAGTGTGGGGGAGGAGTCGTTTATTGCCTTTATTTATCTCTTGTTTTTTAGTTTAGTTTGTTTTTCATTATCGAGTCATATGCACGTTTGAGTCGTTTTTACTTTACGTTTTTCCTATGTCTATCAACCCCCTTATTTGACCCCAAATTTCAAAAAATTTTGTTTAGACTCAAAGGCAAGACGCTTATAGTATAGGTTGTTTCATTTTTTGATTTAGGATAAGTAGGCGGACTTGGGAAAGTTTTGAAAATATCGGTTCCGTTCCTACACCTTAGATTCCCCAAATATGTGATATTGATTTAAATAGACATTATGCCATGACCTTATGCCTAGTTTCTTAGAAGTAACCCCTTGATTAGTTTATTCTAGCAGTCAGCACCATCCTTATGTACGAACTAAGTGACGAGCCAATACAAATATGTGATCTCAAAATGTGATTTATATGATTTTTATAGAAAAACGCGAATGAAAGAAATATTCTCGCTAAGTTAGGTGGTCCTCACCCGACCATTTAGCCTAAAGTTTCGGACTCTTGAAATTCGTAAGCAAAAGAATGCACAAATGCGAAAAAGAAAAAAAAATATTGTTGAATAAGAGATCATAAACACTAACAGGTTCGCTTACCATGTAAGTACAAAGGATAGCGGGCTTAATGTGATTGCGCTCGAATGAAAAAGAGGTGAAATAAGATGAAGGATATATGTCTAGGTATAATTTCGTGATTTGAATTGGTATTGCATAGGAAGGGAGTTTTCGTCCGATTTTGTGGAGTTGTGTCATTACGGTATCCTTGTTTTCACTATTCAGTACCTATCCGTTTCAATATAGCCTAGCAACCTTGTGCTTAGATTGTTTTTGTCGTGCCTAAGAGTCGAAACATAATGCTTACTGTTTTATTGCATTGGGAGTTTTCTTGAGGACAAGCAAAAGCCTTAGTGTGGGGGAGTTTGATGACTCGATTTCGTATCGTTTAATTCGATTCAATTCGTGCATGTTTTATTGTATTTTTATCAAGTCATTGTCATTTCGTGTATTGTTTGCTTATGTTTTCGTTTCTTTTCCATTTACAGGTCCTATATTAGCTCCAGAGAAGAAAAGACCAAGATATGACCTCAAAGAGAAGAAAAGTGGAGAAAATTGCATGGTTCTGCCTCTTCCAGATGAAAGGCGTTCGCCATTCCCCACAGTTCAACTGAATGGCGCTCGCCATGTCAGAAAGTAGGGAGATTCAAACATTTAAAGAAAAGGCGACCGGCGTTTTCCATAAGGCGACCGCCATTGTGCACGGGAGCAGTTTTCTTTATGCAGTTCTGGCAGTTTGCAAGTGATATTTCAAAATTCGAACTCAACTGCTTAGGAGCCTATTTTGCCTATAAATAGAGTACCAGAGGTCTGCATTGGGAATCCAAGAACCTTGCGGAAGCGCTGTCGAAATTCCTAATCACTTATATCATTAGCCATAGTATCAATCGATCACATCGAGAGATTGATACACTCGTTGTATTTTCCATTTCTTTTGCTGCTGATGTACACTTGGATCGATTAATTAATACAAAGTCCATTTCCCATTTTAATTACTTCGCATTTCAGGTTATTTATGATATATTTACTTTACTGCATCTTGTTTTCTTTTGTTTAATTGCATAATTCAGATTTCACATCAAAACCTAATTCTGATCCTAATTAAGAACACACCATTATGCATGTTTTAAAATTCAGAAATGTTAATATATTAGTGTTCGATTTAATTATGTCTGAGTAGTTTTGTTTCGAGTCCGTAGATTGAGGACCGTCGTTCTGACGGGACTCTGTAGAATCCTTCGGTGTTTAGCTTTTGTTTTAAAATTCTGGTTTTGGTGTCTAAACTGAATTTAGACAACCTTGTCGTGAGAGCGAGAGGCTGTTTAACAGTGTTTCGTCACGAGAGTGAGAAGCACACCAAGGCGTGTCCAATAGAGCGAGAGTTTGAGGTAATCACTGGATAGTAGACATCGGACATTGAGCCTAAATGCAGCAAGAGCGCTTTAGGGCCTCATTTAGTTTATATTAGTTTTCAAACAGTACCTCTTAACTACCGAGTGAGCGAGAAAAAAATCTTGGGGTCATTAGGCGTGGTTTGGTTAAGACCGCGAGAGCGTGAGGTTGAGCCTTTAAACTGGCATATCCTTCAGACCAATCTCAAGACCTTTGTTAACACCTGGATCTTACGGAGCCCCAAAGAGCACGGAAATCAATCTCCGGTCTCATCTTTATTGTTGTTTTTCAAATCCCGTTAATAACCAAATTTCTTTTACCGCCAAATCTAAGCCTTAGCTTTACACCGCAATAATCGATCACTCTAGGTTGATTATTGGTCCCTGTGGGTTCAACAACCTTTTTAAGACTACGCGATAAGCTGTATACTTGCAGCAGTAATCCGACCATTACACCAAGTCGCGACCATCCATCCTTGGACATCCTCTATTGTTAATGCTTCCTCTGATTGAATGTTGGGTGCTTCGAGAACTTCTTGGATCACAAACTTATTCATTCCTGAATTCTTTGAACTTGCTAATCGGGCTAGGAGGTCGGCTCGGGCATTGTCTTCTCTTAGGATGTGGACGACTTCGAATTCTAAGAATGCTTTGGATATTCCTAAAGCTTTCTGAAGGCACTTTATCAAGGTGGAATCCTTCGTCTGGTACTCGTTCTTCATTTGTCCGACCACTAGCTAGGAGTCAGTTTTCACTAATAAATGTGTTACTCCGACCTCTCTCACCAATTTCATTCTCGCAATCAAAGCTTCATACTCTGCTTGGTTGTTGCTAACTTCAAAATTGAAACCTAAAGAGTATTCTAATGTTAGATCTTCGGGTCCTTCCAGAATTATTTCAGCTCCGCTTCCCTTGAGATTTGAAGATCCATCTACATAGAGGATCCATCTGTTTGAGATCTTTTCTCCAGCTGGTTCACTTAATTCTACCACAAAATCGGCCAGTGTCTGTGACTTGATACTGGTTCTAGGCACAAAGTTGATGTCATACTCTGAGAGCTCTACTGCCTACTTGACCATCCGTCCTACTAAGTCGGGCTTTTTCAGTATTTGTTTGATTGGGTAATTCGTCTTAACTATGATGGGGTGACCTTGAAAATAATGTCTCAGCTTCCGGGCTTTGATAACTACTACCAGCGCCAATCGTTCAATCTTCTGGTACCTTAGCCCTGACCTTTTTAGAACTTTGCTGATAAAGTACACGGGTCGCTCTCCGTCTTCTCCATCTTGTACTAAAATCGAGCTAAGGGCTTTATCCGTGACCGACAAGTATAAGACCAAAGGTGTGTTTTCTTTGGACCTTACTTGGATAGGAGGCGAGGACATATAATGCTTTACTTCTTGAAAGGCTTCTTCACATGACTCTGTCCATTCAAACTCCTTAGACTTCCTTATAGTTGTAAAGAAGTGTATTGATTTGTCTCTTGCACGTGATAAAAATCGTGACAATGCGGCTAGTCTCCCGGTCAACTGTTGGACCTCCTTTTTCGTGGTTGAACTTCTCATATCTCTTATAGCCTGGCATTTGTCCGGGTTCGCTTCGATTCCCCGGTTGGTGAACATAAATCCGAGGAACTTCCCGGCTTGTACTCCAAAGGTACACTTGTCCGGGTTCAGTCTCATGTTGTAGCTTCTTATGGATGCAAAGGTTTCTATTAAATCCTTTACATGTGACCCCTTTGCGCTTGTCTTGATAACCATGTTGTTGTACCCTGAATTTTACCCCTTAGATGTCATAACATCTTGCATTTAGATTCAATTATCTGTGCATTATTATCTAATCACCATATCTTGATAGTTTGTTCTTTTATGTAAAAAACAGGGTTTGCACAAAGTCTCCTAAGCCAAGCTCTCACATGATTCAAGGTCTCCTAAGACACTCTTTGGTTCCAAACAATCATCATAGGTGTTCACTAACTGAGTGAGAATGATACCTTGAGCCACAAGTTAAACTGACCCCAAATTAGGGTTTTGACTGAGGTTTTTGATTTGTAAGATTTTGATCCCCAAAGTGAAGCATTCAAGTTTCTCCATCAAGACATATCTAATTGTTGAGAAGTGGTTTGAGAAAGACAAGTTTTGAGAAGTTTCTTGCAAAGAGGGCAATGTTTGGTCCTTGAAACCTTCTAAGTGTGGAAAATTCACTTCTTGTGCAAAATTGGGAAGGTCATAACTTTCAAACCACACATCTAATTTGAGTGACTCAAAGCTCAAATGGAAGCTCTTTCCATGATCTTCAAAGTGTATTAGAGGACTCTCTTTCAGAATTTTCTTGGTTTTTAAGTTATGAGCCTTGGAATACAATATGCCTTTAGGACTTAGTGAAAATTTCAGCATTTTTCTCCATTTTTGAACACTACTTCATGGTTGTTTTTCACCTAGTTCCAAGCTTCAAATCAAAAACCTCTGAACATGAAAGTTGTTCCTTGATCTTCAAGCTTTCCAAACATGTGTGGAACTCCTCATTTGGACAAGCCAGTCTCAAGTTATGATGTGTTAAAGTTAGGTGTCTCAAGTTGTGAATTTCCCATAACTTAGAAAAATTCTCTAAGTCTTTTTGTCAATTAATGTGCATGACTTTAGGACATTGTTTCTTAATGATGCAAGCCTTATCTCAAACCACTTTCCACATGGAAATTGAGCTATCAAGTGTCCACTTCACATAGAACAAAAAATTTCAAGGATTGGTGAAGTAGTTATCAAGTTATGATACTTTGGAGTTGTCACGATGAAATTGTAACACGCACTCATGAAATTTCATTTTTTAACATGTTGCCGCATAAAACTATACCAATGATGCCTGCATGTTTTCAAGCTAAATTTCAAATGCTCACACCACGTCAAAGGACATATTTTTCGTGCCCATTTATAAGTGGACCCAAGGACCATGTCTTTTGATAGCATTGAACAAAGAATGGTCATATGATACATGATTTGGCACGGTTTATGTTCGCGGCCCAGATTTTGTTTTACTTTGGATTACTATCTGAATTAAAGGGTCTTGATCAAGTGGAAGCTACCTACTAAGTCCTTTGCACCAGTCCTGAAGATAACTTTGCCTTAAAACCTGTGGAAAAACCAACTTCAAAGTACCATTATGCTGACTTTGCACCAACTTCCAACATCAACTTTTCCACGAACCGTGTAAAGATTATCCAAGTACATCACCTTTTTGTACTTGCAAGCTAACAACCACAAGCCATAACCAAGAAACCATCCTGTCACACCATTACATGTTGGTTTGAGCTCTTTCTTTTTCTGATCTAAGGTTGAAACAAGCAACAAGGACACTCACACGTGGCTCAAGAGAAAGGATATGAACATATCATGCATAGGATCCTCTTCACGATCTTTCTCTCTTGAGTAAAACCATTGGCCATTGAGTTTTGAGGTGATAATCCAGGTTACCATGGCTATAAAAGGAGACTTCCTTCTCCTTGTAAAACACGGACAATTCACCAACAATCAGAATATCAACTCTGAACTTTCAAACCACCAATGCCCTAATAAAAGAAAACATGAAAGCCACACTTTCTCATACCACTTAAACATCATAACCACTCCACAAAAATATCACACCAAACCTTGAGAACTCAGAGCAGCTCGTGAGAATACCAACGATAACAACCACATATTTCACAACTTTCACTCAAGAAAAAGAACAACCCTTTCTCATACCATCTCTTTTGCAAAAACACCATCAACATCAAAAACCATAAGAACATCTCCATTACACCAACAATCAGAGAAAAAACACACACAGCTAAGAACAAGTTTCACTCAAAGAAACCTCCGCACTCTTTCATTACATCTCCTTGCAAACCACTGCTCCAAAGTCCTCTCTTTGTGCAACCCTCAAACAACCATCAACATCAGAACAAGACCAACATCATAAAACATCAGAACCACAACCATCAGCACATGAACCACTTCATTGCCAAACACACTATCTTGAAGGAAGAAGCTCGTGAATAAAAAAACAAACAACATCAACACTACACTCCACCAAACCTTAAGAACTTCACATCAATACAACAACCAGAGCATCCACACAACAACAAAATCACGCTATCCTAAAGAAAAGAGCCTGTGAGCAATAAAGAAGGAGCCAGAAGCTGTGTACTCCATTCAGATCTTTGCACGTCATCACCAGCCAAGGAAAAAGCTTGAGTTAGTTGATTTCCAAAGCTCCCAAGAGAAGAGGCAGTGGACTTGACTCCACTAGGTAAGACTCTATTACATCTCTATGCTCTCATGATTCATTCCCATGACCTCTGAATGATAGCATGTTATCCTATGTCACACATATTTCGCCATGATAAGGTAGTAGGTTTATCTGTTTCTAACTCTGGGCGTGCATTGTCATGTGACTTGTTGAAATCAATATGAAGGTCCAAACTCATGTGCCATTTTATGATATGTTCGAGGAGCTATTTTAAATCACACGAAGCATGTTGTTTTTCTGCTAGTTGAATATTACATTTAGATGCTTTACTGTATTGGTTTTGGTTGAGAAGTGAGCAAGAAAATGATGGAGCAAGGTGGAGCAGCAACTGTGTTCATGGTTGGTTCACGTTAGGTTTGCATTTTTTATTTAAGTTTGCATGAGGAGAGAGCGAGTGAGGCGAGCGCAATGGCTGTGTTATGTTGTTTCACGATATTTCATGGTCTGATTTGCATGTTTACATGAAAAAAAGAAGAGGTGGCAGCGTGGGATAGGACAAGCGAGCGATTTTGTCGCGTAGTGATTAAAAATTACATGACCGGTTGATATCCTGTTCATGTAATGTTTCCATGGCTTTTTATTAAACCTGGCATTTTGGTTCGTTTGGTGGTTTATATGTTTTTGGGGTTGGGATATACACTGGATGTATAGCCACCCCAGTGGTAAAACCATGCGCCTTTGAACCAAGGGGTCTGGGGTTCGAATCCCCCTCGCCCCATACGCCCTTTTGTTTTTTCCATATTTCAGTCCTTTCCTCTTTTTGCACTTTGGGCCTAACGATTTGATGTTAGCACCCCCCAGAAACCAGGCCCATGCGCTGAACAAAATAGCTTAGTTCATGCTAAGTTACTACACACCCCCCACTATTTTGTCTTCAAGCTTTTCAATTTCTTTTTTTTTTCTTTTCTTTGTTTTTATTGCTAATTACTTAAAATATATTTTTTTTCTTTAAACACAAAATTCTCAAAAATATTTTTCTAATGCTTAATTTAATTTTTCCAATTTTCATTTTATTTTCACTTTAATATTTAGTAATTTTGTAAGTTTTAGAACTTTGTTTCGATCCTGATTTTGAACTTCTTTTCCTTCTACTTTTTTGGATAATTTTCTAAGACCTTTTAAGACTTTTTGAGAGATTGTTTTGTGTTGGGCCTTGTTGGATTCAAGCTTTGGTTTTAAGATTGAGTGTCCATTTTCTTAATTTGTGAGCACCTCTTTGATCTAACCATGCTCATCACTCTTGTCCATAACTTGTGGCACTTCTTGGAATTTTCTTGCAAAGATGGAATTTGTGTTGATATGATTGTATCATTCTTAATTTCATAGTTCTTGAATACTTTGCCATACTTGTGTTCATTTATTCATGCTTGTTGTGAACTATCTCACCATCTTTTGTCATGCTCATACATGGATGTATATATCATACTTTGATGTTATGCTCACTTGATTAGTGTTATCCCCTTGGGTCCTTAAACTCATATTGTTCAATTAATTTCAATCCTGTTTTCAACACTCTTGCTCATAAGATGCTATAACCCTTCCTTCCAAAGGAAAGCCTCTCTATTGACCTCAAAGTCATAGATAGCTCATCATCATCCCCTTGACCTCATAGTCATAGGATACCAGCTTGGACCTCATAGTCATGGCCACCTTCTCTTTGACCTCATAATCATAGGGTATTTTCCTTTTGGCCTCATAGCCATTCAATCTTACTACTTAGAATTAAGTTAGAGTTCTTGGACTCTATGTGGGACTCATCACCTTGAGTATTCACTTCACCCCATCACAACCTAGACTTAGAGAGTTTCGTAAACTTTACATGAGCTCACACTCATTCCCCTTGGAACTTTGACCACAGTCAATGGTTCCTCACCCTTAGTTAGGTGAACTACGGTTGCTCTGATTCTTTAGTCAGGTACGTAGGCACAAGATGCGACGTCTTGGAGAGCAAACTTAGTGTACATACCCTTAGGTCTTTACCGTTAACCTTAACAGATTCCCATAGCAAGCAAACATAACTTAACACAAACTAAACAAGAGGTTCCTGTAGAATACTACAGATATTAAGGGTGCTAATACCTTCCCTTAGTATAACCAACCCCCGAACCTTAGATCTCCCCCCTTTAGGTTTTCTCGATCTTGAACCTTTCCTTTGGATAAATCAAAGTCGATGGTGAATTCAAAGAAATGTGATGCAAGTTAATTAATAGCTTGTTATCCGTTTCTCACTGCAACACATGTCATCTACATAGACCTCCAAATTCCAACCTATCTGAGTAGCGAACACCTTATCCATCAGCCTCTGGTAAGTAGCCCCAGCATTTTTGAGTCTAAAGGGCATGACCTCATAATAATAATTGCTCTAATATGGCATGAAGGCGGTTTTTGGTGCGTCTATTGGATTCATCCGGATTTGATTGCTATGTGATGGCACATGAAATTGGGATCTATCCCTGGCATGTTTGAAGGTTTCCAGGCGAAAAGATACATATTGTCTTTTAGTGTTTGAACGATCTCTTTCTCCTCTTCGGGGGATAACTTGACTCCGATGTGTGTAACATGGGACAGTAGGTGCCCAATCTGGACTTGCTTTGTTTCTTCGTTGGACATTATGTTGTCTTCAACTGAATCATCATGGGGGTCTATGTTGACCAGGTGAACTTTGAGGGTATTCTTGGGATCTGTTTCTCCTGCGGATTCCGTTCTTTTCAACTTTAGGCTATCCTTATAACACTTTCTCGCCATCCCCTGGTCGCCTTTGACAATGCCAACCCAGCCATATCTGAGTGGGAAATTCATGGTCAAATACAGAGTTGAAAGTGAAGCTTCCAAGGCGTTGAATGATGGCAGGCCTATAATGATGTTATAGGGTGAAGCAACGTTGACTATCAGGTACCTCACTCGGACGGTCTTCGCATTAGCTGTGTTGCCAAAGGTGGTCGGCAACGCTAGGTGCTCGAGCACCTACACCTGTTCTCCCAAGAATCCTACTAGACTGCCTTTGAATGGTAATAGCTCGGCCGTATCGAGCCCCATTCCTCTGAAAGCATCCCAATACAGTACGTCGGCTGAGCTTCTGGGGTCTATCAATACCCTTTTCGTGCTCCAGTCTCTTACTTGTACTTTAATAACCATGGGATCGTTTTCATGAGCTAGGACTCCTATGTCGTCTCGTTTTAAGAATGTTACAGCCTCTAAGTTGCCTTCCAGTTTCTCTGGAGATCTCTGGTCGATATGCATGACTGCCCTAGCATATCTCTTTCTGGCCGAACTTGTTTCTCCACCACCAGCAAACCCTTCAGCGATGGTGTTTAGCGTGTGCTGAGCTGTCTTTGTCTCGTGACCCTCTTTGGCATCTGAACTCTTTTTCCGGGCTGACTTTTCTGGTCCCGGGTCATCTCGGCGGGGACTTCTCTTGTTATTTTGTGGTCGAGAATAATTCACATATGCCAAGCGATGACCTCTCTGGATTAGAGCCTCAATTTCTTTTTTCAGCTGTTGACAGTCCTCGGTGTGAAGTCCCTGTATATGGTGGTAATTACACCAAGACTCAGGTTGCCTTCCCATGATAGCGTTGGATCTTTTGGGATGATGAGGCTCCAGTAACAGGTTCATATTGCCAAATTCTTTAAGGATATATCCCCTACTTGCATTCAATATGGTGAGATCTCTGTCCGACTCATATGATTGTCTGTATGGTATGAGAGCATGTCGCTCACGCATAGCTACTTAAGGATGCTTCTTTCTCCTGTTCGACGCCACTTTCTTGCTCTATCTATTCACTGCTGTCCCGGACTCTTTTCTCTTAGTTACTTTCTTCTCTTTTGATGTAACACTCAGCCCGAGTGGTGATCTTGTCCATGCTGATAGCCAGCTTCTGAGCTAACGACTCATTGAACTGTCCGGCTCGTAATCCATGTTGAAAATCTCCCACAAATAGCTCCTGGTTTGGATGAGATACTTTGAGGGTTTCCTCATTGAATCGAGCCAGGTACTCACGTAGTGATTTTGACTGTTTCTATCGAACACTGAACAGTATGGTCGTGGACACCTTCTGGAGCTTGCTTGCCGAGAAGTGTTGTACTAACTTCTTACTCAAGTCTTGGTAGCTTACGATGGAGAGCCAAGGAAGGCTCATGTACCATCTTAGAGCTATATCTTTAAAGGTACTGGCCATGAGCTTGCACTTCAGTGAATCCAAAGGGGCAACTATGGCCATCTGATTGTTAATGGCAATAACATGCTCCTGAGGATCCGTCTTCCCATCATAAGAGGTTAGTGATGGTGCTTTAAAGTTTTTCGGAATGTGGTCATCCCATATCTCTTGCGAAAGAGGTTGTGGCTCGAGAACTTCCTTCTCACGGTCGCCGTCAGCCTGACTTAGTTGTTGCAGAACTTGTATGCTGTCTTGCAGCATCTCATTCTGCTGACGCATGACCTCCCTCATGGTTAGCAGTTGAGCCATGTCTGGAGGATCTCCTTCAGAGGACATGTTATTAGTGTAAACTGTGGCCTGAGATAGTTTTACCTAGGCCCCACGGTGGGAGCCAAATGTTCTAGCAAAAAATGGTTAGATACACTAAAAGTGTTAATCCCCCTTCTCCTGGACAAGAAGATCTACACTGCCTATATTGTGAGAATATTTGGGGATTTGAGACCTATACTTGTAATGTGTATTGTCTCAAGATGATTGTGTCTTGCTTAACCCTCATGTGGGAGCCCCTATTATAGTCTTCCATTAAGATATGCCATTAAGAGAAGTCTCTTGGCCTTCTGACGTTACATTGCCATCATTGTTGTAACTCCCCTTCATGAATGTAGGCTTTGAAGCTCTAGTAATGTCCGCATTGATGCGTCGCCACTGTTACAACTGTTGGTGTGCCAGTTGAGTTCATGTTCGGCGTAAGTACCAGGTTGATGGAGGTCAGTACTCGGCCTCGTAGGAGTTCGGCTGATGGGAGTCGGGTTATGTGACTGGTCCAGGTTATAGAAGATACTTACCTAACTCTCTGTATTGCTCGACCTTTCTTGGTATCGTAGTCTAGTTCATACTTAATCTTGGCCGACTACGCAACTCGGCTTCAAATATATTTGGCATGTACAAAACCTATATATTTAATTATTAAGAAAACACAGTATAATCCAAACATTTTATATAAGATGGTAGCATAATATATATATATATATATATAAGCATAAAGGAAAACAAGAGTAGAATGTTAGTATAAATACAGAGAGTCAGTTTGAGTTTTCTTCTCTACAGTAACTTTAGTTTTGTTATGTAATACAGGCATAAGACATGGTCAATTGAGTTTAATGAGAGAGTTTGCAAAATTTTCATGTAAAAATTGTAAGCAAAACAATATGCAACTTTTTATTTTTTTAAAAATTATAATCATGAGAGTTAGTAATTTTTCAGGTATTTTCTATCTAAAAATTGGAGTTGGCAACATTTGCAATTTTATCATTGTAAAACTTGTAATTGTATGAGTGACTTTTTAATTTTGTCCTTGTAAAAATTGTAATGTATGAGAGTATTTGTAATTTTATCCTTGTAAAGATTCCAAGTAAGTGGAGTAATAAAATACTCTTGTTGAGATAATGTGATTGAACGTAGGAATTGTTAAACCATGTTTAATTTATGAATTATAATTTTTTTGATTATTTTATTTTATTTCTTTTGCGAGCATTCTTCTGCATGCATCAAGATTTGTTTGAAAAATTATTTTTTCAACAACAGATAATAAATTTGGTCTGGATGGAGGACCCATGTGGATTAGGATGCCCTCTTATGACGTACTAGAGCATTGTGGTTCAACTAAGAGATCAACTCTCTGTAACAAAAGTATTTTTGACAAAGTGGTGGTCAGACAATGTGGCATGTTGATGTACTCGTGATGTGATAAGGGTGTCAATGGCGTTACTAGTGTATGTGGATGAAAGAACTTCTGATTTAGGAGATTATATAAGTGGATGGAATCACACTCAAAGAGATCATATATAAGTGAGAGGATGCATAAACCTAATACCAAAATTTTAGGTAAAGATGTGGCATCTCTCTCACTTACGTTATTTCTCTTGATTCAATATAGATACTCCCATCTTGAGTTATCATTTATTTTTCAAGGATGAAAGTGTATATTTGAATATAAAAGCTAATAAAAATATAATTTGAAAATTTCTCAAATGAGATAAGTATAATTTACTCTAAACCATATCATGAATGACCTAAATAAATGGATTTAATTAGTTGATCATAACCACAACCCAACCAAATGTCATTTAGACACACATTTCTATAATTGTATATAAGGATGGGAATTTGACCATCTTTAGTGGGTATCCACAACATATACCCACTACAGATAGGTAAAAATCTGCAAAATGGACACATGTATGGACTCGAATAATTATCCACTAAAATAAGCTGATATGGGTGCGGATATGGGCACCTAGTACTCACCCTGTCCCATATTTGCATAATATATATTGACGTACTGTCATTTATATTATTATATAAAAACGTATGTGTATCAATTTAAAAACAAAACATCAATTTTAAATCATTACTTATTTAATATAAATTTTAGTTTATTTCATAATTCAACTATAAATTTTTTGAAAAAAAAAGAACTTTAAGGTTCTTAAAAACTTAAAATAATATGATATTTTATGATTGATATATTTATTTTTTTTAGAAATGCTGGTAATGGGTACTGGTATGGATATTTGCATATGCATATGGTACGAGTATGGATGCTAACATTGGTGTCCAAGCAGATATAGAATCAGGTAGTAAGATGTTTTCCAATCGCGGATATTGGGATGGTTACCATAGTACCCTGCCAAAACTCTGCCTATTGTCATCCCTAATTGATTTTTTTTAAAACTTTTTTAAATTATATATGATTTAACTTTTTTTATTTATTTTTAATTTTTACTTCTAAGTGTGTGTCTATATGTTACTACAAATAGACAAAGATTCTTGTCTAGTTAAGTTGTTTTTTTAATTATACTTTCAAAAAAAAATTATCAAGACTAATTGAATTTTATAAAGTTGAATTATATACATTTTAAGGTTGAATCCAACTCAATTGTTTCTAAGTGGAACAAAAAATATGTTTGACGAGGCAGTGAACTCTTCCGAAATGGCGGAGAAAAGAGAACCTAAATGATTAAC
Source organism: Lathyrus tuberosus (assembly GCA_022829125.1). NCBI lineage: Eukaryota > Viridiplantae > Streptophyta > Magnoliopsida > Fabales > Fabaceae > Lathyrus > Lathyrus tuberosus. Next base: position 765,144 of record JALAZF010000357.1, read on the forward strand.
ACTCTAATGTCTAAGTCACTAAAATTTTAGAAGTATAGTTTAAGAGTAAGAATGGGATCATACTTGTAATTTGTGCGTGGTCAGCCCATAACAGTTTTTTTCAAATTTCTTGTTGTTACTTGGCAACACATGGATTGAGCTTATTGGATTGGACTTTATTGTCGTCTTGTACTCCTTGGACGAGTTATTTCTTTGTGAAAGGGGAAGTGTAAAAGTCCGATGACTGTGGGTATGTAACCTTGGGAACAAGCATACTAAATGATTCTATCATCACTAAAACGTTTTTGCAACGTTATTCAGGTGTGTGGTTTCATGCCTTTATGTGAGTGCATTCTTCCATCTAGTCATATTTTGAATGATGTCAAAACTAGGAGAGTACTTTAGCGTTTTGTATATTGGACGGTATCAACCAAAGTTTAGATGTGCATTGATTTTCTTAGCCTTAGGATGTATACAAATGGTTTTCAAAATGATGAAAAGTCTTAGACATGCTACAAACATCAAAAACAAAGTTTTATGTGTGAACATTACGGCATAGGTTGACACACACAACTTTAGCTCGACCTATAAAAGCTTTTGCTTCAGTATAGGTTGACACATAGCTGGACAGGTCGATCTCCATGCATTAATATAGATGTTTGTAGGCGCGGTACAGAGGTCGCCTCACTTATGTTGACCTGATTACCTTGACAGGCCGACCTATTGCTTTCATAGGCCGACCTGTAGCTTTCAAAGTCTTAAAATTTGTTTTGCATCTTATTTTTTCTTGCATCCTTTTTGCATATTTCCACACACACACACCCACACAGTGCTCACATACACACACACATAATCATTTTTTGATTGGGTGACCATCTAGATTAGGGTTGATAACGTCCAATTAGGTTGGTGTAACCGAGAATATTGGGTTGGGATCTTTGTGTGTTTCAAATAAGAAAACCAAGTTGGGGTTTTCCTTCAAGATCATTGGGATTTGAAGGATTTATTACAAGATCACGCAAGCCTGGATTCAACTGAGTGAAGGCCTTGGGATAAGGTGGTTCCTTGCAAGGGAGTAGGGGGAAACGGTGAATCGTGTTTGGGAATCTTAGCTTCAACAAGTGCGTACTAGGGGTTAATTCAACCGAGCGAAAACCTTGAAGACGAGGAGGTCTTGCAAGCAAGTAGTCAATAACAGATGGATTATAACAACATTATTGGTGACTTGATCAAACTTTGATCAAGAGTTTGGAGGTGGTAGAATTAACAAAAAATCATAGGGTTTGTGGAGTTATAGCTCTTCATCTCTTGTATAAACATTTTTGCGAAGATAAGGTTAATTGCAAGTATCTCAATTCAATTTTGGAATGAGGGCAAGCATACCCATAGCAAGGCCAATTGGGGAAATGCTTAAACAAACATTTGCGTCTCTCTCCCTCTCTCTTTCTCTCTCTCTCTCTCTCTCTCTCTCTCTCTCTCTCTCTCTCTCTCTCTCTCTCTCTCTCTCTCTCTATTTCTTTAATTATTGTTCTTGCAAATTATCGAGTTCATAGTTGCTTGATCAATTCGATCGGAAATTGTTTTTCAATTATCTTTTAAAGCGTTGTTGTTGATATAATGATAATCACTTTGATTGTGATTGTCTTTTAAACATCAACTAAACAAATTGAATTTCCAATTGTTATCGATCGCACACAAAGTGTTCGTTAAATTGCTTTTGAGTATTATAATTGATTTGTGTTCATTGGAAATATGCCTTACGAATAGCTTTACATTTATTTGATTTATGAATTAATCGTTGATTGAAAAATTTTTGTTCATTATCATTCTAATTGGTTTACATTATGCATATCTGAGCTTTTCGATAGTAGGTCCAGTTAGAGGATTCGATTCGGGTTGTTTCCATTGTGCCATAAAACTTTTGAAAGCAATTTTTGCCAAAAGTTTTGTTTTTAAATTTGTGATCTATTCACCCCCATCTAGATCAAAGCCTATCGTCTAACAAGTAGTATCAAGAGCTCCGATTAATTCTGTTCTTAAGATTTACTTTTTAGAAGAATGACTATCAAACCTAAGGGAGCGTACAATAGAGCACCAATTTTCATCGGAGAAAATTATGGCTATTGGAAAGCTCTTATGCGTACTCATTCAATTTTGTTGATAAAGGTATATGGGATGCCATAAAAAATGGTTCGAATGAAATAACAATGACCAATGAAGGTGTTACCATACCTAAACCGGAAGCATAATGGGAAGCTAATGATTGGAAATTGTGGTCGCATGATTGGAAGGCGAAAAATATTCTCACTTCCGTTTTGGGTGTTGATGAGTTTTATCATGTTTCTCATTGTGAGACCGCCAAGGCTATGTGGGACACATTGGAGATTGCCCATTGTAGCAAGCGATTTTGGACATGGTTCTTAAGCACTGTCGCTCTGGGGTACTACAGGTCGATTCATTTTTTATCCTATTAAAGCTGATGAAGGAAGGGAAATAGATGTCTCCAATTAACCCTGCTTGCATACTGAGTTTAAACAGATGACTGTTGGTTTACAGATGCAGTTTAGATTGTGGGCCTCTCTCTGCTTATTTTGTTAAGAATGAAATGACGGGACTATTGGTAGGATGTTAGGACTGATGCTTTTCGATTGATGTATGAAGGTACGAGATTTTGGGTTTTTTATTAGTGTGCTCGCTCAGATTTTTTCAATCTTATGCCTACGTATTCCCGTTTAACGAAACAGGGAAATCAGAGCGATCATAGTTCCTCCTATTCTATGGGAAGAAAAGGTTATTTTGGTGTCTTGTTCAAAGCCCAAGACGTGAAGCTAAAATGTTTTTTGTATCTTGTTCAAAGCCCAAGATGTGAAGCTGAAGGGTTTTGACTTTAGAGAGAATTTGTCATCTCTAAAGAGGGGTATTTGGTCGGTTTGTCACAACTGTTGGGTGACTGATTATAAAGGAGAATTACTTTAACTGGTATATGCGAATTCAGCAATGCCATAATTTCCTTTATAGGGGGTTTTTAACCTGAAGGAGAAGACTTTAACTCAGTTTAGAGCAATGCCATCTTTCCTTAGGAATTTCTCATGCTAAAAGAGGGACAGTGGCGTGGACGTAAATAATCCAGAGGCTTGCCGCTTACAGCAATTAGATGAAGGAAAAGGAGTTATTGATGTTTGTATACTGTGAGCGAGGCACATATTTTGATGCTAAAAGATTGATTGACTCAACCGGGGTTTTCCTTATACAAAGCCTAAGAGGACGCTAGTGGCCCAACCAGAGGGTTGTTTTTATGTGTCTCGTACGAAGCCCGAGAGAGAGGCTAAAAGGGCTTTGACTCAACAAGAGAGTCTTTTGTATCTCGTACGAAGCCCGAGATGGAGGCTGAAAATGGTTGCCTCAACAAGAGAGTCTTTTATACTCAACAAGTGAGTATTTTTATCTCGTACGAAGCCCGAGACGGAGGCTAAAAGTGGTTGACTCAACAAGAGAGTCTTTTATACTCAACAAGAGAGTGATTTGGTATCTCGTACGAAGCCCGGGATGGAGGCTAAAAGGGTTTGACTCAACAAGAGAGTCTTTTATACTCAACAAGAGAGTGAATAGGTTAGCTCCGCTAGGGAGAATCATTGTACAAAACCCAAGAGGAGGCTAGTATGCTGGTGACTGTTTCAGTTTAGTGACAGGTCCAGTATGTTGGATAAAGAGAAAATCAGTTCTTATATGGGTAATGTTGTGCTCAGGGATTGATCGGAGGATCAGGGTTATTTCCTGTTTCTTTAAGGAAATGGGAAATCCAAAAAAGTATGGAGACTGCCCAAGTCTACGGGTGTTTTGAGAAATCGATTCTCAAGTAGTGAAAGATCTTTGTATGATGCCCAAGAGAAGGATGGTATGTTAAAGGATGAAGGTCAATGTAACACCCCGTAAATTATTTTACTCTGGATAATATTATTTGTGATCCACTGAGTCCCAGTGTACTCTGAGAAATTATCTGCAGAGATAATTAGAGTAACTGTTGAACTTAGAGTAAATCCAATTAATATTATCTGACTCTGAGATATTTAAGTATTTGAACTTTAGAGACTTTTTGGATAATTAGTAGTGTTGCTAATCTATGATATTACACTATATCATTTATTTTCCATTCCTTTTCCTCATTAGAACAAGAAAAAGATAGAAAGGATTTTAGAGAGAAAGAAAAGAGAAGGAAAGGAAGAGAAAAAGAGGAAAAAGTCCAAGAACAAGATCACCAAGAACATCATCAAATCTTCATCAAATCATCTTCCCATCTTCACCATCATCATCTATTCAAGGTGGGTTCTAGATAGAAACTTAAGTTCTAGAGTTAGAAATGATTTTAGCTTAAGTTAGGTTTATGAGAATTTGCTTAAATTGGTAATCGATAAAATTTAACGGTTGAAATGTGTTATAAACTGAGTAGTATAAGTTATATGAGTGTAGAATCATCTATATTTGATTGTGGGATGTTTGGATATGTTTTGGTGAAGTTTTGGACCCATGGGAACTCAGCTGTTACACTGCAGAACTTCTGCATTTTCCCAGATTCGTACTGCGAATCCCCTAGTGAAGGGGAAATCGTGAACTCGCTCGATGTTCGCACGACGAAGGGAAAGGAGAACATTCGCCAGAAGTTCGCACTGCGAACTTTACCTTGTTTTGGTTCTGACTTGGTTCGCCAGATGTTCGCATTGCGAATGGTGCAGCGAACAAGTGTTGGCTAGGCATTCGCTGGGAGCTTCGCACTGCGAATGAGGAAGCAAGCATTCGCTGGCTTCTTCGCAATGCGAACATGACAGATCATACAACTTGATCCTTTCATAACTTTTGACTCGTTTATCCGATGTGAGTATTCTTGGTATCTTTGTGAAGCAATGAACATCCTCTAGCTAATGGTAGTGAGAAATATCTGGTTATTTCCCGATTAAATAAATCGGAGGGAATCGTGAATTGGTATAATGTGTGATATGTTGCATTATGTGTTTCCATTATGTGATTGACGAATATATGCCTATGCTCTTATTGTTAAACATGTTTGAATATGTATGCATGTTAAAATATGAAATAGGAAGAGTGAGGAATATTACCGTAAACAATTGTCGGATAGTGTGGAAATGACATAGTGACAACGCTCGTGCATGAGAGGCCGAGGCGTGTGTCTAGTAATCATAACCAGTTTATCTTACGATGTAGTTTCATAAGTGTAATACCCCAAATTTTGACCACTTAGATTTCCCATCATTGTGAAAATCATCATCACAATATGGATGAACCATCATGCTTCATCAGTCTCCCCGAAGATGGGTGAGCATCCACTACAATTAAAATTAGGGTTTCAAGCCCTCTCTGAGTGCTTAGACAAAGGATCAATCAAGAAATGACATGATCTTCAACTTGTCTAATCTCTCAAACATCCACAATGGATCAAAAAGGACTCCCACTTTAAGGATTAAGCACAAGGCTGCTCCCTTCTAGGTGGATCAAGTCTCGAGATCGACAGTGTCACCAAATTAGGGTTTTGGTCGACCAGGGCCCCCAGATGGAAATTTTCATCTGGGCACAAGGCAATGATCCAAAACATAACCTAATATACTTCATGGAACCTCATGAACCCATGCATCAAGTCAATTTTGCCTCAGGGGATGCATTCATCAAAAATCAGGAATTAGGGTTTCTTGACCTAACTCCCCCCTAAGTTGACTTTTGGGACAAACCATGAGCCAAGACCTCAAGAGATGATTTGAGGGTCTCTAATATACCATATTGATCCATTTGGAACAATGGATTGATCCAAGAAGCTTGAGCAACAAGTCTCATTTTCATCTGCACCACAATTAGGGTTTTAAGGGAAAAGTCAACTGTAACTTTGACTTTTGACCAAGACATACTCCCAAACCCTAATACATGATTGAATATACCCTATGACACCCATGGAACATGTCCATCAAGTTTGATTTAGGTCAAGGACATGATTTCCTGAAGAAATGCACAGTTTGGAATTCATCTGATAAAAAGTCAACTGTGCACAAAAGTCAACTTTGACTTTTTGAGATTTTTCACCAAAATGGATTTTTAACCCTAAAATGATGTTAATGTATGATTTGAATCATCATTCATCAAGAAAAATTAAGAAAAGTGAGATAACTTGTAAAAGGGGTAACCATAAAACTTAGAAATTTTTCTAAGTTAAAAATAAAGTGGCAAAGGTACCAACTTTGGAGGACCATAACTCCTAAACCACAAGGCCATTTTTTCTCATCCAAAGATGGATTTGTAGCCCTCATTATCACCTACAAAAACTTCAACTACAAGTCATTCCAATTCATTAAGGATTTTGAGTTATGGAGTGATCAAAGTGGCTGAAAAGTGAAAATGTCACTTTTTCCAACACTTAGTGAAATTTTCACTAAGTCAGAATTTGCCTTCACTTTTTGCCAAATGTAGGGGGATTTTTCACTTGGAATCAAAAGAGATCAAAACCAAACTTGTTCAAACAGTTGTTGTATCATGTAAGAGCTTTCCAAAATGGCCAAGAACATTGCCAAATTCAACCTACACCATGAGATACAACATTGCCAAGTTGCCTTGCTGAAATCTGTCAAAGCAAGGCTGAATTTGCATTTTGGCTCGAGTTGCCAAAATCAGCCAATTTCAATTGCTCCAATCCACTTGGACACCTCATGGGATTGATTCCAAAGGGGACAATCACTGAGCCAAGCCTCCAAGGTCCAAGGAACAAAGAATAACATGTTGAACCTAGAGTTGCCAAAATAAGGACAAGACTTCAAATTTGGAATGAGGCATTCAATGGAACCATCAAGGTGGCATGGACTGAGCCATTCTCATCTGAAATCAGTCAAGACTTATCCAAGACCAAGGGGACCAAAGCTCTGTGCCCTAACCTCTAGTCAATGGCTAGAGGAGACTTTCATTTCCATTGGCCAACATTGAGGAAACCTACTTACCAGCTGCCATGCACTATTCCTTGCAAAACAAACTTGCTCTACTATAAATAGAGCTCAATTGTGGTCAGTTTAAGTACACCAAAGCCATCTAACAGATGCTTTCCTCAAAATCTCTTTCTCTTGGCAAAAATGCCTTTCTTAGCAAGGTAGCTATCGGGTTTTGAGTTTGAGAGCAATTCTGCACAAACCAATCACTCACACACCTCACATACATCATATATGAGCTGATCAAACACTCACATAACATCTGAAACATCAATTTCACAAAATCACTTGCCATCCACACAAGTTTGAAGTGAAGTTGCAGCTGAGATGCCATAAACTGATCCAATCCATTTCAATTCAATCCAAGTGTTCAAACACACTCCATATGGTGTAGGGAAGCTGTCCAGATCATCACAACTCATCTGTAACACCTCCAAATCAAAAATCACTTTGAACTTGCTGTCACGACTTGGAGGTAAGCCTAAACTTGGGCATCTCTCAATCTATGCATATTTCCTCGCACAATAATTTGGCCATATGTTCATAATCATGCATGGAATGTTTTCCCTCAATTAATTGCATTGTTTGAATCGTGTATCAAAAATCCTAGCCTTCATGCAGAAATTAGGGTTCTTGAGGTCTCTTCGTGATTTCTTGTTGTATGTTTAATTTAAATGAAATTAAAGTACATAGACATGATCGTGAGGTTGAGGCGAGCATAATGATATGTGGATTGCATGTTATAATTACGTATTTAGTGAGATTGGATGGAAAATGCAAATTTGGGCAAACTGAAAAACGCGCGTGTTCTTGGCGCCATTTTCATATATTCAAATATTTGAAGTTTGTGATTTTGTTTAATTGATTCAAAAATTAATTTCTCTCTGAGTTTTGATGATTTTGAGTTGATTCTTTTTTTAATAATTCACAAAAATGTTAAAATATTTTATTTTATCAAAAAATCCCAAAAATATTATTTATTTCATATAATTGATATTTTTGTAAAGAATTAATATTTTGATTGTTTTTGGCATTTTAAATATTTTTTCTACATTGATTTTGCAACTTTTAATGCTTTCTAATTATTTTGTAGGTCAATACTTAATTTTTGAAGCATTAATCCAAGATCACAATTTGTTTTCCATGTGTTAAACAATTTTTGATCATTTTAATTGAATTTTTATTCAATTAAATACATTTTGAAAACAAATTAGGGTTTTGGATTAATTCAACCCTCATAAATCATTTTCAAAACACTTTGGGCCTCTATTAGAGTGTAAGACCCAATCTTTTTTTGACCAAATCATCTTTGGGCCTCACTTATTGTATAAGTCCCGATACCGTCAAAAAACAAACGGCGCGATCGTCGCCTTTTTAAAAATCATCTGGGCCTACCCTCGAGTAGTAAGACCCATTTATTTTTCCTCAAAACTTTTTGGGCCTCTTGAGAGAGTGTAAGACCCATCCCCCCTTGTACAAAAACTTTTTGGGCCTCACTCATTGTATAAGTCCCTCTGTACAAGTAAACGGCGCGATCGTCGCCCGTTTAAAAAATAAAAACCATCTGGGCCTACCCTCGAGTAGTAAGACCCATTTCTTTTTCTTTAAAACACTTTGGGCCTCTAATAGAGTGTAAGACCCAATCCCCCTTTTAACCAAAAACATTTTGGGCCTCACTTATTGTATAAGTCCCTCTGCGTTAAAAGAAAACCTCGTGTTATAAGCCCCACTCTTTTCTTTAAACCCTTTTTGGGCCTCTTGAGAGAGTGTAAGACCCATCCCTTTGTACAAAAAACCTTTTTGGGCCCCAGTCACTTGTATAAGTCCCTCTGTACAAATTCAACAGTGCGCTCACTGATAAAACCCTGGACCTTTCCTTGAGATGTAAGCCCCAGATCTTTCTTTTTCAAAGCACTTTCTCCTTTGATTTTGTATATACTGTTGTTTTTAATCTTTCTTTGTTGAACAACTAACCAAACAGCATGGAAGCACTACAACCGAGTAAGTGGTTATCGCTTTCATTTACTGCTTTCATATTATAAACTGTATTGTGGGGCTACTCACTGTAAGTCTCCTTTCATAAACTCATATCTACTGTATAATAATAGTATAGATATTTCGAGTTTCCCCGGCAACTACGTCTAGAACTAGGTGACGCCGTTTCACTTATTCGTAGAAATAGACGCCTAGATCCCCAATAGGAGCACCAGATACAGTCTTCTCTTCGGCTGTCCTCCTTAGGAATCGTCAATAAGCTCTACTCCCCAAGATGAATGTATTCTCCGTGAATGGCATCTTTGAGTTTCTTCCCAATTCTCAAACTTTCCTGACTTGATCTATTCCTTGTGGATAGCTTTCCTTGAATGTCTCGGGGTTTGGGTACCCACTACGGTCATAATCTTGGACCTTAACTAAGGAACCCTCTTTAAAAGCTAAAAGTCGCTGGATAGTAAACCTCGCACGTTTACCAGTGGTTTTCATCTTTAAAAGAGTTATCTCTCCTAATGGAAAGGAGATGATAAGACCCACGGGCTTCTTAAAAGCATCGGCCTCCTCTTGGGCATTATTCAAGGACACTACGGCTTCTTAGAAGTATTCACAGCCTCCTCTTAGGCTTCGTATAATGATCTCTTCCTCCGGGAATGATAGCCTCCTCTTGGGCTTCGTACAAGGACCCGTCGGCTTCTTAAAAGTTTCCAGCCTCCTCTTGGGCTTCGTACAAATTGTCCTGACGACCTCCTAGAGGTATAGGAACATAACCTAGTCATCCTCATAGAACAGTCCTTTCATAGAGTCTACTACTGTTTCTCGAAGCATAGTACAAAAGATAAAACTCTAGACACGGACAATCTAACTTCCTTGAGTCTCAAAGACATTCTCAAGCACCCTTCGTTAAATAGGAAGGAAACCCGCAGACTCGGATAGTCTCGATACCCTTTGGATTTCCCGTTTCCTCAAAGAGAAGGAAATATCCCTGATCCTCAAATTACATCCCTGAGTACAGTGTTGCTCATATAAGAACTGATTTTCTCTTTTAAAATCAGTATATCGGATCTGTCACTCAACTGAAACAGTTACAATAGCCTCCATCTCGGGCTTCGTACGAGATACCAAAATTCTCCTCAGTGGAGTCAAATCAACCTTTTCGCCTCTCTCTCGGGCTTTGTACGAGATACAAAAACACTCTCTTACTGAGTATAAAAGATTCTCCAACTGAGTCAACTCTTTGCTAGCCTCCTCTTAGGCTTTGTATAACGATATGCCCCACTGGGTCAAAAACTTTTAGCCTCTCTCTCGGGCTTTATACGAGACACAAAATAGCCTCCTCTTAGGCTTTGTATAATGATTTTCCTAGCAGAAATTAGCCTCCTCTTAGGCTTTGTATAAGAAAACCACTGGTTGATCCAATCGACCTTTTAGCATCAAAGTTGTGCCTCGTTCACAGTAAACAAACATCAACAACTCCTTCATCTAATCGCTGTAAGCAGCAAGCCTCTGGATCATCTACATCCATGCCACTGTCCCTCTTTTAGCATGAGAAATTCCTAAGGAAAGATAGCATTGCTCTACACTGAGTTAAAGTCTTCTCCTTCAGGTTAAAACCCTTTCTTCGGAAATTATGGCATTGCTCGGATCCGCGTATCCCAGTTAAAGTAATTCTCCTTCTCCCCTCTTTAGAGATGACAAATTCTCTCTAAAGCCGAGGTCTTTCAGCTTCACGTCTTGGGCTTTGAACAAGACACAAATAGACCTTCCAGCTTCACATCTTGGGCTTTGAACAAGATACAAACTACCTTTCGCTTCACGTCTTGGGCTTTGAACAAGACACCAAAACACCCCTTTCCTCCCATAGAATAGGAGGAACTACGAACGCTCTGATTTCCCTGTTTCGATAAACGGGAATACGTAGGCATAAGATTGAAAGAAAAGATCTTAGCGAGCGCAATCAACAAAAAACCCAAATCCCATATCTTCATCAATTAAAAGCAGTATTTCAAAAGCATCAGTCCTAACATCCTAATCCTTATTCCCCGCCAGAAACATTAAGCCCTAGAAAGAAAGAAAACAGTATTGGCGAAAATACAAATAACCAGTACAAAGGCCCCCCCCACATTGATAGCATCCGTAACCTAACAGACCGCTGTTTAAACTCAGTATGCAAGCAGGGTTAATTGGAGACATCTATTTCCCTTCCTTATTCTGCTCACAATAGGATAAAAAATGAATCGACCTGTAGTTTAAAGCTCAAACCGCAGAGAACGACCAGCGCTTAAGAACCGCGTCCAAAATCGCTCGCTACAGAAAAGTGGCGCCCACCGTGGGGTCAATTCCTTTCTTTCTACTTCTCTTGTGTGAAATTACATAAATGGTGACTCTGCTGGGGAGTCTCCTTTTCTGCCTTAGGGCATCATCCCCGTTTTCCATGGAAAATGGGAACTCTACCGAAGCGAAAGATTGACCTATGCTGGTCCATCTCTTAGGCAGGGAACCACAGATTGGGGCTTCCGCCGGGGAACCCATTTCTTTCAGGAACTTAAGAATCGTAGCTTTATAAGTCTAGGATGATTAGGACAAATATATATACTGCTTTTCCTAATTGCTATACGTGTTTATTTTTCTGCTACTGGGAATGCGTGTGATGCCGCATGTGGTGAGATTGAGTATACACTTAAGAAAAGCCAACCTTTTTCGTAGTGCGGAAGCTATTGGAAATAGCTGTTACGCGATACTACCCTCATTTGAGGCTGGTGATCTATTCTCGGTGAATGGCACTTACTCTAAGATTGCACACATCTCGCTGGCAATCTGCTTGTTGTTTTGCCTTCCTGGGAGGAGCTGATGATAATGAGTACAGGTACAAAAATCACCCTAGTATAAACCTTTGGGGATGGGTAGAGCCTTGACTTCATGACAACGACCCTTTGACCCCATGTTTTTTCTATGTTTTTGTGTGCTGCATTCATGCATTCATTTAATAAAACATTAAAACATTCAAAAAACTTCTCTTCTAGTCTCTCTGTTTTTCAAATTAAACTAAGACTGTGATTGCAAATATCAGAGAAAAAGATTGCATTAATGGATTTCGGTAGAAGGAGAACTCACCAGTATACCTTCAAGGTTCCAAAACTAGGGGATTTGAGAAAGTTAGCGAGGATGATCGTTAACCCAGAGGCTTTTAGAGCCAAGCACGGTGGTTTGCTACCACTGTTAAGAGTCCTTGTGATTAAGGGGATCATGGACGCGCTCATTCAGTTCTACGATCCGGTTTATCACTGTTTCACATTCCCGGATTACCAGCTATCACCAACGCTGGAGGAGTATTCTCATCTGACTGATTTACATATCACTGATCGAGCTCCATTTTCTGGACTGGAAGAAATTCCAAAGAATCAGACTATTGCAATAGCAATTCATTTGGACGAGTCTGAGGTCAGGACTCACATGACCACTAAGGGTGGCATCCAAGGTTTGCCAGCCCAGTTCTTGACAAAAAAGGCTCTGTACTTTGCTAGTATAGGGAACGGGACTGCTTTTGAAAGCATCTTTGTCTTGCTCACCTACGGGTTATTTTTGTTTCCCAACATCAATAACTTCGTCGATATCAACGCTATTAAGGTTTTTCTCATTGGAAACCCTGTGCCGACTTTGCTCGCAGATGCGTATCATTCTGTACACTTGGGAAATTTGTACAGCGGAGGGGAGATCACATGCTGTGTACCTTTGCTTTACAAATGGTTTATCTCTCACTTGCCCAAGTCTGCTGCTTTTTGGGATTGCAAGAGTGTCTTACGTTGGTCGCAGAAGATCATGTCTCTCACCAACTCTGATATAGATTGGTGTAATAGGATTTATGAGGGAATCAGAATCATTGACCATTGTGGAAACTTCCCCAGCGTACCCCTCATAGGGACTAAAGGAGGAATTAACTATCATCCGATATTAGTTCTTCGTCAATTTGGATACCCGATGAGACACATCCCACTGGGTGTTCATCTGGAAGGTCTTTTCTTCAAAGAAGGAGAAAGTGACAGAGCACTAAAGATGGAAATAGTACAAGCTTGGAAACATGTTCATAAAAAAGGACGAGAGTCTCTGGGAAAACCGGACTGTGTCTCGGTGGAGCCTTATCTCCATTAGGTACAAACCAGAGCTCTCAAGCTAAAGATGCCTTATCCTCGTTACGGAATTCTTCCACCAAGGGAAACTGTCATGTACTTCATGACGGAAACTGAAAGGCTTCAGGTTACTCTCAACAAAGTTCAAAAGGAAATAAGATCTTGGAAGAACAAGTACCGCACCCTCGACGTAGAGTGTATCCAAATACAGCAATTACTGAAAGAGAAAGATGCTCTGATTGAAATTTTGGAGCAGCATGCTGTAGAAAATCAAGATGACCAAAGGAATTTGCTCGCTCCTTTCACCTGGCAAAGGAATGACAACCCGACAACGGCCCAAGCGCCCCGGTCAAAGAAGAGGACTCGGGACCCATTAGTTTAGGTTTCTGTTTCTGCACTTTGTAATCTACTGTATTTCCATTTCTGTAATCCTTTGGAATTCAATAAAAAGGGGTTTCCCCACTGTTTGATATTTGCAATCTAATTGTCGAAGTTTATTTTAATTAAACCTAAAAACAATTAATATAATCATTGCATTCATCATTCTCACATCGCGTATTCTCCTTACCTACGAATCTCACGTTTGTGTCTCGATTCTAGAGTCAAACTGTCTCATCCGTACAATACTCGGGCCAATCGTCAGAAAAAGATGGATGATCTTGAGGAAGAAAACAGAGAGTTGAAAGAAGAGATCGACGCTCTGAGAGAGGATATGAGAAAGCTTCGTAACGACATACAAGCCATGGCAGAAGCTCAGCTACAAAGAACTGTGATCTCAGAGATCACCTCAACGCCCATCATAGAAAAGTATGATCCTAGGTATCAGATGCCGAAAGATCGTCCTTGGGGCATGCCTATTAACTATATCCCGGAAAGATATGTTCCGCTGATCACTGAAGATCAGGGAATCGCAACAGAAGCCGCTGGGCCTGAAGGTTACAAACTTCGGGAAAGCGAAGATGCCAGGGGCATACTCAAGACTCCTGAAGCTTACAAACTTCGGGAAGCGCCAAGACTTACTGTCGTAGTCACGGTACCACCCCCTGTGGTGCACACTGTCCCGGAAAGACAGATTCCACGGACACCTTCTGGTAAGAAGGAATCTATGTTTGACAGAATGGATGAATTCCAGGAGCAGTTCTTGGAAATGCAGAAAGAGCTGCAAGCCATTCGCGATCAGGATTTATTTGGAAAGGACGCCGTAGACCTCTGCTTGGTCCCAAATGTAAAATTCCCGCACAAGTTCCAAGTGCCTGACTTTGAAAAATACAAGGGTAACTCTTGCCCTCAGAGCCATCTGGTGATGTACGCTCGGCGGATGTCAGCCCAGACGGAGAATCAGGACCTGCTGATTCACTACTTCCAGGATAGTTTAACCAGTGCCGCACTCAAATGGTACATGGGTTTAAACCGTACTACGATCAGTACATTCAGAGATCTTGGTACTGCCTTCGTCCAACAATACAAGTACAATTTGGACATGGCACCCGACAGAGATCAACTCATATCAATGTCGCAAAAGGAAAAGGAAACCTTTAAGGAGTATGCTCAAAGGTGGCATGAAATTGCCGCTCAAATTTGTCCACCTCTTGAGGAAAAAGAGATGACAAAAATCTTCTTAAAGACCATAAGCTCATTTTACTATGACCGAATGGTTGCCAGTGCGCCCAGTGATTTCACCGAAATGGTCGGCATGGGTGTACGTCTTGAGGAAGCCGTCCAAGAAGGACGTTTGGTAAAAGACACTGGATTGACGAGCGGTACTAAAAAATACGGTAGTGCTCTCCCTAAGAAAAAAGAGCAAGATATTGGGAATATCTCTCTCGGAAAACAAAGGCGACGTTATCAGCCAGTAGCAGCTGTTACTCCTACTATCGGCCCCGTGCCTGTTTCTATGTATCAACCTCAGATTGCGCAGAGCCAACCTGACCAACAAAGGACACAACAGCCTCTTCAGCAGGCTCGTCCTCCATATAACAACAACCGTACAACACGGCCACCAGGATTTGATCCTATACCCGAAACGTACGCAGAACTGTTTCCGTTACTGCTGGCTAAGGGGCACATTTAGACTAAGTCTCCCCTTTCAGTTCCAGAAAATATACCTTTTTGGTTTAAAGCGGATCAAACATGCCCTTATCATCAAGGAGGTTCAGGGCATAACATTGAGACTTGCCTCAATTTCAAATACGACGTGCAAAAGCTTGTTAGGAGCGGGCTTTTATCTTTCAAAGATACGAATCCTAATGTTCTTACGAACCCGCTGCCTCAACATGAGAAGGCTGCAGTCAATCTGATTGAGAAAGAGACTAACAATGTCTATCAAATTCACGATGTACTCTTATTGGGGACCAATCTGGTCAAGATGCATTGTAGACAGAGTGGATATGGCCATGTGCCACCTCATAACTATCACCAGTGTGATATCTGCTCTAAAGATAACCAAGGATGTTCTGTAGTGCAAGCAACTCTACAGGAACAGATGGATCTTGGATGGATCCAGGAGCACCGAGTTCGTGGAGTTAACATGGTCTCTACAAATTCTAACGTCATTCAAAACCACGACATCCATGTGATGAATGTCAACTTGGTGGCGATGCACTCAAGGCAAAGCCAGTATCATAATCTGCCGCGGCACGATTACAGTTCATGTCTGATTTGCTCGGTAAACAAACAGGGATGCTCTTTCATACAAGAGGCCCTCCAGCGTCAGATGGATCTTGGATGGATCCAAGACTACCATGATAGGAACTCCTATCAAGTCAACATGGTTCAGATCTTCGACATTCGCGTGATGAATACCAATCTGGTAGAGTTACATACTGAGCAGGTCCGACTTGGATTCTTAATATCACATGACTATCAAAGCTGTAAAGCGGGTTGCAAAAACGATCGAGGTTGTACCCTTGTCTAGGAGGCACTTCAGCACTTGTTAAATCACTGGTGGATGCCAATCTATATGGACGAAGATACTCAGTAGATTAGTATCAATAACAGGAATCCTACTCGTCGTCAAAGTCTGGATGTCCGATCAATGGAAGGTAACCTAGTGAGGTTACATTGTATTCAAAGTGGGCGTGGCCAGGTGCCACCACACAACTATGACAGTTGTAGCGTCTGTTCGGAAAGTAACCAAGGGTGTTACCTTGTGAGAGCAGCTCTTCAGGGTCAGGTCGATCATGGAGAAATTCATCCATATCCAGGTTCAGGACCCATCATTTGGTCGCCAAACTACCTTGCCGATCAAGTTGAGGATGTTGTCACGATCTCTGGTCATCACCAGATCAGGGATGTTTTTGCCATCATTCCTCTACTCGACGAATCTAAAGTTCCCAACCAGGAACGGATCGAGATTACTTATGACGGTCAAAAAAATCAGAAGGTTCCCATAGTCATCTATCTACCGGGACCATTACCATATGAATCAGCTAAGGCGATCCCTTACAAATGCGGTGCAACAACAATTGAGAATGGAAAGGAAATTCCATTACCCTCCGTCGTGAATATTGCAGACATCAGTCGCGTAACACGGAGCGGTCGAATCTTCAACCGAGGGGTTGAAGAATCCAACAAAGAAAAGGAACTTCAGGCGGAAATTCCTGATCCACCAGTCAGTCAATCTGGTAATCCCGACTTTTCAAAAGACAAAGATGAGATGCTAAAGCTCATCCAAAGGAGTGAATATAACATTGTTGATCAACTGTTACAGACTCCTTCAAAGATCTCAGTATTATCACTGTTACTCAGTTCAGAAGCACACAGAGAGGCTCTACAGAAAGTCTTGGAGCAAGCCTTTGTGGAACAGGATGTAACAATCAGACAATTCGATAGCATTGTCTCTAACATCACTTCCTACAATAATTTGGGATTTAGTGATGAAGAATTACCTGAAGAGGGTCGCCTTCATAACATGGCGCTCAACATTACAATTAACTGCCAGGGCGATGCTTTAGCCAACGTACTGGTAGACACAGGGTCAGCCCTGAATGTTATGCCGAAGTCCACTTTGACGCAATTATCATTTAAGGGCCCTCCGATGAGAGTCAGCGAGGTCGTCGTCAAAGCATTCGACGGATCCAGAAAAACAGTTATCGGCGAAGTTGATCTTCCCATAACTATTGGTCCTCACACTTTCCAAATCACTTTCCAGGTCATGGACATCCGGGCAACATACAGTTGTTTATTAGGAAGACCTTGGATACATCAGGCTGGAGCGGTTACTTCAACCCTCCACCAAAAGCTAAAGTTCGTCAAGAACAATCAACTTGTCACGGTTTGTGGGGAACAAGCCTTGCTTGTGAGTAACCTATCATCATCTACTTGTGTGGAACCCGAGGAGGTTATTGGAACTCAGTTCCAAGCACTATCGGTGAGCAAGAATGATCAATCCGAAGAAGGAACTTCAATTTCTTCATACAAAGATGCTATCAAAGCGGTCGAGAGTACCGATACAAAAGGATGGGGATGGCTTGTCATTCCTATTGACAATAAAAACAAAGAAGGGTCTTGGTTTTTCTGCAACCTGTACCCAGACAGCCGCCAACGATGAAAGTCTTCATCCCCTTCAAAACTTCTTCCACAGTGGAGGTTTTCTTCACCCAGTGTCTCAGACAGTTCATGCTATCAATGAGGAAGATCCCTCTGACACAGATGAAGAATGGAAGTCCTACCTTAACAAGGACGGCTATATGTCTCAGGAAGAGGTGCCTATGCCTTTTTGCTTTCCTACAGAAAGTCCGAGATTTATACCAAGATCAGATGTCGAAATGATCTACGGAGATTGTGATCCGGAAGGATGCCGTGCTCCGCAAATTCATTAGAGGAGGACACTCTGATGAAAGAAAATTTTGACTACAACTACTATGGCCCGATGGATGGCCTGCCAATGTGGCAGCCTTACCCAGGAAACTTGGGGCAAGAAAGTCAGCCGAGTAATGAAACCTAGCTGAGCGTCATTGAACAGAATACCTGTGTCCCCACCATGTCATGGGATCAACACTCAGGTCATTCGGAAACTACTCAACATGAAGATGAATTTTCAACGTTTGCAGGACTTAAATTCATCAACTATGCTTTTCCCGAGGTCAACGTCATCGAGAGGGATGACTTCTCCAGTTCCAAAGAAGTTTGGGACACTCTGGGACAACCAAGTGGAAAGTACGACTTCATGGTCAAGTACACCACTCCTGAAAGCTCTCGTATCAGGCTCGAAGACATCCAGCCAACTGGATGGGGAGATACAGCTGAGAGCACCAATGCTATGCAAAATGCAACAGAGGAATCCTCCTACGACAATTCTGCCTGAGAGACAGATTCCAATGATCCTACTCCACCAGAAATCAGCGTCATTTCTGAAGACAAATCAAGGAAGGTGCCAGACTTTGTGATTCACCGAGGAGTTCGCCGCCAATGGGTTGCCGTTGAGGTTCCGAAGGTCGTTCGTCAGTCAAAGTAATTGCCATCTTTAACCTTTCACCCTGCCCAGGTGAAACGGATATTTTGATAGGGCTCGTTTTCTGTAAATTTCCCTCTTCGCTTTGCCCAAAGCGACAGAGTTTTGTTTTATAAGGCTGTAGTTTCAAGATTCGACTTGTTCATTAATAAAATAACGTCGTTCTGTAATTTCCGCATTAATTGCTGTTTTCTCTTTTTACTTTTTCAGAAAATGGTAATCCTAAAAAACATTCAATAATAAAAACAAGCAGTAAAATAAATACACTGCACACACTTACATTTTCTCTATCTCTTCTAAACACGAATCATCACGTCATGCAGATTGCTTGTTTTATACCCCGTTGAAACATACGATCCGATGCCTTCTTCCAACTTTGAGTTCCCGGTATTCGAGGCTGAAGAAGAAAATGACAACGAAATTCCATAAGAGATCTCCCGACTACTCAGACAAGAGGAAAGGTCCATTGAACCTCACAAAGAGCCGTTGGAAACGGTAAACTTGGGTTCAGAGCAAGAGAGAAAAGAAATCAGGATCGGAGCACTGCTCAGTCCAACTGTCAAAGAAGGTTTAATAAAGCTTCTCAAATAATTTCCCGATGTATTCGCTTGGTCCTATCAGGATACGCCGGGGTTGGATACCAGCATCGTGGAACATCACTTACCGTTGAGATCGGAATGTCCGCCAGTAAAGCAAAGGTTGAGACGCACTCACCCGGACATGGCCATCAAAATCAAGGAGGAGGTACAGAAACAGATCGACGCGGGTTTCCTCGCTACATCTGAATATCCTCAATGGTTAGCCAACATCGTACCCGTTCCCAAAAAGGACGGAAGGGTCAGAATGTGTGTTGATTACAGAGATCTGAACAAGGCAAGTCCAAAGGACGACTTTCCTTTACCACACATTGACTTGCTGGTTGACAGCACAACAAAGTTCAAAGTATTCTCCTTCATGGATGGATTCTCGGGCTATAACCAGATCAAAATGGCGCCGAAAGACATGGAGAAAACTTCGTTCATTACCCCATGGGGTACCTTTTGTTACAAGGTAATGCCGTTCGGTTTGAAGAACGCCGGGGCAACCTATCAAAGGGCCATGACTACTCTGTTTCATGACATGATAACAAAGAAATTGAGGTATATGTCGATGATTTGATTGCAAAATCAAGAACAGAGGATGAGCACGTTGAACATCTGTCAAAATTGTTCAAACGTCTAAGAAAATTCAAGCTCTGCTTGAATCCCAACAAGTGCACCTTCGGTGTCCGTTCGGGGAAATTACTAGGGTTCATCGTCAGCCAGAAAGGAATTGAAGTTGATCCTGACAAGGTCAAGGCCATTCAAGAAATGCCTTCTCCGAAAACTGAAAAACAAGTCAGAGGATTCCTGGGACGTTTGAACTACATCTCCAGATTCATATTCCTTATGACCGCCACTTGTGCGCCGATTTTCAAGTTATTGAAAAAGAACCAGGATTGCGTTTGGTCAGAAGACTGCCAAACTGCCTTCGACAGTATTAAGGAATATTTGTTGAATCCTCCGATTCTATCACCTCCAGTGGAAGGAAGACCACTAATCATTTACCTCACAGTCCTAGAGGACTCAATGGGATGTGTACTTGGCCAACAAGACGAAACTAAAAGGAAAGAGTCTGCCATTTACTATCTAAGCAAGAAATTCACCGACTGCGAAACTCGGTACCCGATGCTTGAGAAAACTTGTTGCGCTTTGGCTTGGGCAGCCAAACGTCTTCGCCAGTACATGATTCGTCATACTACTTGGTTGGTCTCCGAAATGGATCCAATCAAGTACGTTTTCGAAAAACCTGCTCTCACGGGAAGGATTGCCCGTTGGCAAATGTTACTATCAGAATATGACATAGAGTACCACGCTCAGAAAGCCGTTAAGGGAAGTATTTTAGCCGATCATTTAGCTCATCAACCGATTGACAATCAAGAATCAATCGGGTTTGACTTCCCAGACGAAGATGTCATGTATCTAAAGATGAAAGATTGCGATGAACCGCTACCCAGTGAAGGGCCAGAACCAGGTTCCCAGTGGGGACTCATCTTTGACGGAGCAATCATTGTCACCCACCAGGGTTCCCACATTCCTTTCACTGCCAGACTTACGTTCAAATGTACGAACAACGAGGCCGAATACGAAGCATGTATTATGGGTCTCGAAGAAGCGATTGATTTAAGGATCAAAAACTTGGACGTATACAGCGATTCAGCCCTGGTTATTAACCAGATAAAAGGAGATTGGAACACATGCCAATCAGGATTGATTCCTTACAAAGACTATGCAAGAAGGTTGTTACCCTTCTTCAACAGAGTTGACTTTCATCACATCCCTCGTGATGAGAATCATATGGCTGATGCATTAGCCACTCTCTCTTCCATGATTAGTGTAGGTCGATGGAATGACATACCTAAGATCGACATAATGCGCCTTGAACGGCCCGCTTACATCTTCGCGATTAAAGCAGTCATAGACGACAGACCTTGGTATCATGATATCAAATGCTTCCTTCAGAAACAAGAGTACCGATCTGGGGCACTCAGAAAAGACAAGAAAACCCTCAGAAGATTGGCTGGAAACTTCTTCCTGAGTGGTGACACTCTTTATAAGAGAAATTTTGACATGGTCTTGCTCCGATGCGTCGACAGACCAGAAGCAGACGTGCTCATGAAAGAAATTCATGAAGGATCCTTTGGCACTCATGCCAACGGACACACAATGGCGAGAAAAATTCTCAGGGCCGGGTACTATTGGTTGACCATGGAATCCGACTGCTACAAGTACATGAGGAGGTGTCACAAGTGTCAGATATACTCCGACAAAATTCATGTACCGCCATCACATCTCAAAGTTCTTTCTTCCCCGTGGCCATTTTCCATATGGGGAATCAATATGATTGGTATGATTGAGCCCAAGGCTTCAAACGGACATCGGTTCTTCCTGGTAGCCATTGACTATTTCACCAAGTGGGTCGAAGCAGCGTCATTCGCCAATGTAACCCAACAAGTGGTGATCCGATTTATCAAAAACAATATCATCTGCCGTTATGGTGCTCCAAGCGAGATCATTACTGATAATGGATCTAACTTGAACAATAAGATGATGAAAGAGTTGTGTGCTGAATTCAAGATTGAACACCATAACTCATCTCCCTACCGACCCAAGATGAACGGAGCGGTAGAAGCGGCTAATAAGAACATCAAGAAGATCGTTCAAAATATGGTTGTAACCTACAAAGATTGGCACGAAATTCTACCCTTTGCTCTTCATGGTTATCGTACATCTGTCCGTACTTCAACAGGGGCAACCCCTTTCTCTCTAGTATATGGCATGGAGGCAGTGCTCTCCATAGAAGTAGAGATCCCGTCAATCAGGGTATTGATGGAAGCTAAGCTCACCGAAGCTGAATGGTATCAAAGTCGACACGACGAACTGAACCTGATCGAAGAAAAGTGAATCACGGCACTATGCCACGGTCAGTTGCATCAACAAAGAATGAAGAGGGCGTTCGACAAAAAGGTCCGACCTCGTGTCTTCAGGAAAGGAGACCTCGTGCTCAAGAAGATACAATCATTTCTCACTGACTCTCGGGGCAAATGGACCCCCAAATTATGATGGCCCCTATGTGGTCACGAAAGCTTTCTCAGGCGGCTCCTTGATACTTGCCACCATGGACGGAGAGGAATTTGCCTACCCCACGAATGTTGATGTAGTCAAGAAATACTTTGCCTAAAACAAAAAACAAAAAAACGTCTCGGTGGATTGAAAACCCGAAAGGGTGGTCCAGGAAAAAGTTAGAGACATGAAAAAAAAAGAATCATCCCGATGGATTGGAAATCTCATAGTATAATCCAGGCAAAAGTTAGGGATAATGGCAAGTAACTATGTGCAACAGAGGCAAGTCCCTCAGCAGCAGTTGCATCACCTATCGGAGGAAATCTCCAGTCAAAGGTCATCTTCGACAGAAGCTCAGGATGCCCCGAATTCAAAGTTGGTAGAAGGATAGTGGTCGTTATGTTTCAACGTAGCCCTTTTCCCTGTAAATTACCGTTTTCTAACTTTATATATACTCTTTGGAATCACGCGTTTGGCTGATCTCCATCTTATCAATAAAATTTGAGCCCTTGTGCTTTTGTTTGTAATTCTTTACTTGTTTTAGCTTTACAGAACGACGTTGTTTAAACTTAATCAGCGATTCTTGAAATAAAACAAAAATGAATTTACTTGTTAAAACTTTTTCTGCTTTTAAAATAAAGATGGCAATTTCTTTTAACTGTTGAACATCGAGAGAACATCGATCGCTTCTCCCGAAGTAAGCGAACTTCAAAGTGCAGAATCAAAGTACTCCTTCTAAGCCAGTATGCCTGAATGAAGGGATCAACTGTGTCAGAGACCTTGTTTTATCTGACATCCTCGGCCGAGTTCTCATCTCCTAAGCCCGATCAACATAGCTCCCAACGGGACTATCTCTCCTAAGCAAGGTGGAATTGCTATTTTTGAATCAACGGTACTTCTTCGCCCCGCGATGGCCGAGTATGCAATTGTGTTCATCCATTAGTCCGTATGTCGCGTCTGTTTTGTCAGCATATACATACATATTTCATGCATTTTATTTGCGTTTGCATTTCGTATTGCATCACTATCACTTGAGTCGGTCTTGTCCCCTAGTGATAAACAGTTTTCTCAATCGAGTTTGTCAGTTCTTTCCTCGTCAGGAAGTGTTGCGTCTGCACAATCTCGCCACCAGTGTATCTTTAGATCAGAGTCGGCACTTGGCCACTTTGATAACTTGAACCTCTGAAAAGCCAGAGAAAACTCTCAATAAACATCACTCTTCGCCATTGAAGATGATATCCTTGCTTTCCCGGATTAAGGAAAATCCACAGAGAAAGCCTCGTGATCAGAGATTCGGCAGCATGCCAGTTTTGCTCCGAAAGGACCGCTGATGAAAAGGTCATCGGCCCCACAAAATTGGACCCCATCATATGGCGTTTCTCCGGGAAGATCCCGAGAAAAGTATGATGAAAGATCCCAAATGAAAACAGTCTCTCAAGAGACTCGCTTTCCCCAGTAGAAACAAATGGCGTCTCCAACAAAGAAGTTTGTACCTCTACAATTCAGACGAATGGGTTCCCCAGCAAGTCTGACATCAAAACTTTTTCCACTCAAATGGCATCTCCCCAGGAAAATTCGGCGAGAAGTTTGAGGAAAGCCGCTATGAATAGCGTCCCTTGTCAAGAAAGTTTATTGACAAAAGAAACTAAGACCAGTTCTTGGGGGGAAACCAGGATCGAGGGGAAGTTTAAATCAGAAACTAAGACCAGTTCCTTGGTAGGAAACCAAGAACGAGGGGAAGTTCATTTCAGAAACTAAGACCAGTTCCTTGGTAGGAAACCAGGATCGAGGGGAAGTTTAAATCAGAAACTACGACCAGTTCCTTGGTAGGAAACCAAGAACGAGGGGAAGTTCATTTCAGAAACTAAGACCAGTTCCTTGGTAGGAAACCAGGATCGAGGGGAAGTTTAAATCATAAACTAAGACCAGTTCCTTGGTAGGAAACCAGGATCGAGGGGAAGTTTATTTCAAAAGAGATTGAGACCAGTTCTTGGTAGGAGACCAGGATCGAGGGGAAGTTTACCTTTTCTAAGCATCATTGCTTAGCTAAAGAAGATGAATGCGTAAGCTACCATTCATAACCACCATCAAAATTTCGGATATTCTGATATTTAATGCTCTTGCACCCCGAATGCTCGAATCCCTTCGTCATTCACACCTTCGGGTCCAAGAAGATTAAATAGGGGCATCTGTAATACCCCAAATTTTGACCACTTAGATTTCCCATCATTGTGAAAATCATCATCACAATATGGATGAACCATCATGCTTCATCAGTCTCCCCGAAGATGGGTGAGCATCCACTACAATTAAAATTAGGGTTTCAAGCCCTCTCTGAGTGCTTAGACAAAGGATCAATCAAGAAATGACATGATCTTCAACTTGTCTAATCTCTCAAACATCCACAATGGATCAAAAAGGACTCCCACTTTAAGGATTAAGCATAAGGCTGCTCCCTTCTAGGTGGATCAAGTCTCAAGATCGACAGTGTCACCAAATTAGGGTTTTGGTCGACCAGGGCCCCCAGATGGAAATTTTCATCTGGGCACAAGGCAATGATCCAAAACATAACCTAATATACTTCATGGAACCTCATGAACCCATGCATCAAGTCAATTTTGCCTCAGGGGATGCATTCATCAAAAATCAGGAATTAGGGTTTCTTGACCTAACTCCCCCCTAAGTTGACTTTTGGGACAAACCATGAGCCAAGACCTCAAGAGATGATTTGAGGGTCTCTAATATACCATATTGATCCATTTGGAACAATGGATTGATCCAAGAAGCTTGAGCAACAAGTCTCATTTTCATCTGCACCACAATTAGGGTTTTAAGGGAAAAGTCAACTGTAACTTTGACTTTTGACCAAGACATGCTCCCAAACCCTAATACATGATTGAATATACCCTATGACACCCATGGAACATGTCCATCAAGTTTGATTTAGGTCAAGGACATGATTTCCTGAAGAATTGCACAGTTTGGAATTCATCTGATAAAAAGTCAACTGTGCACAAAAGTCAACTTTGACTTTTTGAGATTTTTCACCAAAATGGATTTTTAACCCTAAAATGATGTTAATGTATGATTTGAATCATCATTCATCAAGAAAAATCAAGAAAAGTGAGATAACTTGTAAAAGGGGTAACCATAAAACTTAGAAATTTTTCTAAGTTAAAAATAAAGTGGCAAAGGTACCAACTTTGGAGGACCATAACTCCTAAACCACAAGGCCATTTTTTCTCATCCAAATATGGATTTGTAGCCATCATTATCACCTACAAAAACTTCAACTACAAGTCATTCCAATTCATTAAGGATTTTGAGTTATGGAGTGATCAAAGTGGCTGAAAAGTGAAAATGTCATTTTTTCCAACACTTAGTGAAATTTTCACTAAGTCAGAATTTGCCTTCACTTTTTGCCAAATGTAGGGGGATTTTTCACTTGGAATCAAAAGAGATCAAAACCAAACTTGTTCAAACAGTTGTTGTATCATGTAAGAGCTTTCCAAAATGGCCAAGAACATTGCCAAATTCAACCTACACCATGAGATACAACATTGCCAAGTTGCCTTGCTGAAATCTGTCAAAGCAAGGCAGAATTTGCATTTTGGCTCGATTTTCCAAAATCAGCCAATTTCAATTGCTCCAATCCACTTGGACACCTCAGAGGATTGAATCCAAAGGGGACAATCACTGAGCCAAGCCTCCAAGGTCCAAGGAACAAAGAATAGCATGTTGAACCTAGAGTTGCCAAAATAGGGACAAGACTTCAAATTTGGAATGAGGCATTCAATGGAACCATCAAGGTGGCATGGACTGAGCCATTCTCATCTGAAATCAGTCAAGACTTATCCAAGACCAAGGGGGCCAAAGCTCTGTGCCCTAACCTCTAGTCAATGGCTAGAGGAGACTTTCATTTCCATTGGCCAACATTGAGGAAACCTACTTACCAGCTGCCATGCACTATTCCTTGTAAAACAAACTTGCTCTACTATAAATAGAGCTCAATTGTGGTCAGTTTAAGTACACCAAATCCATCTAACAGATGCTTTCCTCAAAATCTCTTTCTCTTGGCAAAAATACCTTTCTTAGCAAGGTAGCTATCGGGTTTTGAGTTTGAGAGCAATTCTGCACAAACCAATCACTCACACACCTCACATACATCATATATGAGCTGATCAAACACTCACATAACATCTGAAACATCAATTTCACAAAATCACTTGCCATCCACACAAGTTTGAAGTGAAGTTGCAGCTGAGATGCCATAAACTGATCCAGTCCATTTCAATTCAATCCAAGTGTTCAAACACACTCCATATGGTGTAGGGAAGCTGTCCAGATCATCACAACTCATCTGTAACACCTCCAAATCAAAAATCACTTTGAACTTGCTGTCACGACTTGGAGGTAAGCCTAAACTTAGGCATCTCTCAATCTATGCATATTTCCTCGCACAATAATTTGGCCATATGTTCATAATCATGCATGGAATGTTTTCCCTCAATTAATTGCATTGTTTGAATCGTGTATCAAAAATCCTAGCCTTCATGCAGAAATTAGGGTTCTTGAGGTCTCTTCGTGATTTCTTGTTGTATGTTTAATTTAAATGAAATTAAAGTACATAGACATGATCGTGAGGTTGAGGCGAGCATAATGATATGTGGATTGCATGTTATAATTACGTATTCAGTGAGATTGGATGGAAAATGCAAATCTGGGCAAACTGAAAAACGCGCGTGTTCTTGGTGTTGTTCTTGGCGCCATTTTCATATATTCAAATATTTGAATTTTGTGATTTTGTTTAATTGATTCAAAAATTAATTTCTCTCTGAGTTTTAATGATTTTGAGTTGATTCTTTTTTTAATAATTCACAAAAATGTTAAAATATTTTATTTTATCAAAAAATCCCAAAAATATTATTTATTTCATATAATTGATATTTTTGTAAAGAATTAATATTTTGATTGTTTTTGGCATTTTAAATATTTTTTCTACATTGATTTTGCAACTTTTAATGCTTTCTAATTATTTTGTAGGTCAATACTTAATTTTTGAAGCATTAATCCAAGATCACAATTTGTTTTCCATGTGTTAAACAATTTTTGATCATTTTAATTGAATTTTTATTCAATTAAATACATTTTGAAAACAAATTAGGGTTTTGGATTAATTCAACCCTCATAAATCATTTTCAAAACACTTTGGGCCTCTATTACAGTGTAAGACCCAATCTTTTTTTGACCAAATCATCTTTGGGCCTCACTTATTGTATAAGTCCCGATACCGTCAAAAAAACAAACGGCGCGATCGTCGCCTTTTCAAAAATCATCTGGGCCTACCCTCGAGTAGTAAGACCCATTTATTTTTCCTCAAAACTTTTTGGGCCTCTTGAGAGAGTGTAAGACCCATCCCCCCTTGTACAAAAACTTTTTGGGCCTCACTCATTGTATAAGTCCCTCTGTACAAGTAAACGGCGCGATCGTCGCCCGTTTAAAAAATAAAAACCATCTGGGCCTACCCTCGAGTAGTAAGACCCATTTCTTTTTCTTTAAAACACTTTGGGCCTCTAATAGAGTGTAAGACCCAATCCCCCTTTTAACCAAAAACATTTTGGGCCTCACTTATTGTATAAGTCCCTCTGCGTTAAAAGAAAACCTCGGCGCAATCGCCATTTTTAAACGAAAAATCATTTGGGCCTACCCTCGTGTTATAAGCCCCACTCTTTTCTTTAAACCCTTTTTGGGCCTCTTGAGAGAGTGTAAGACCCATCCCTTTGTACAGAAAACCTTTTTGGGCCCCAGTCACTTGTATAAGTCCCTCTGTACAAGTTCAACAGTGCGCTCACTGATAAAACCCTAGGCCTCTCCTTGAGCTGTAAGCCCCAGATCTTTCTTTTTCAAAGCACTTTCTCCTTTGATTTTGAATATACTGTTGTTTTTAATCTTTCTTTGTTGAACAACTAACCAAACAGCATGGAAGCACTACAACCGAGTAAGTGGTTATCGCTTTCATTTACTGCTTTCATATTATAAACTGTATTGTGGGGCTGCTTACTGTAAGTCTCCTTTCATAAACTCATATCTACTGTATAATAATAGTATAGATATTTTGAGTTTCCCCGACAACTACGTCTAGAACTAGGTGACGCCGTTTCACTTATTCGTAGAAATAGACGCCTAGATCCCCAATAGGAGCACCAGATACAGTCTTCTCTTTGGCTGTCCTCCTTAGGAATCGTCAAGAAGCTCTACTCCCCAAGATGAATGTATTCTCCGTGATTGGCATCTTTGAGTTTCTTCCCAATTCTCGAACTTTCCTGACTTGATCTATTCCTTGTGGATAGCTTTCCTTGAATGTCTCGGGGTTTGGGTACCCACTACGGTCATAATCTTGGACCTTAACTAAGGAACCCTCTTTAAAAGCTAAAAGTCGCTGGATAGTAAACCTCGAACGTTTACTAGTGGTTTTCATTTTTAAAAGAGTTATCTCTCCTAATGGAAAGGAGATGATATGACCCACGGGCTTCTTAAAAGCATCGGCCTCCTCTTGGGCATTATTCAAGGACACTACGGCTTCTTAGAAGTATTCACAGCCTCCTCTTAGGCTTCGTATAATGATCTCTTCCTCCGGGAATGATAGCCTCCTCTTGGGCTTCGTACAAGGACCCGTCGGCTTCTTAAAAGTTTCCAGCCTCCTCTTGGGCTTCGTACAAATTGTCCCGACGACCTCCTAGAGGTATAGGAACAGAACCTAGTCATCCTCATAGAACAGTCCTTTCATAGAGTCTACTACTGTTTCTCGAAGCATAGTACAAAAGATAAAACTCTAGACACGGACAGTCTAACTTCCTTGAGTCTCAAAGACATTCTCAAGCACCCTTCGTTAAATAGGAAGGAAACCCCCAGACTCGGATAGTCTCGATACCCTTTGGATTTCCCGTTTCCTCAAAGAGAAGGAAATATCCCCGATCCTCAAATTAAATCCCTGAGTACAGTGTTGCTCATATAAGAACTGTTTTTCTCTTTTAAAATCAGTATATCGGATCTGTCACTCAACTGAAACAGTTACAATAGCCTCCATCTCGGGCTTCGTACGAGATACCAAAATTCTCCCCAGTGGAGTCAAAACAACCTTTTCGCCTCTCTCTCGGGCTTTGTACGAGATACAAAAACACTCTCTTACTGAGTATAAAAGATTCTCCAACTGAGTCAACTCTTTGCTAGCCTCCTCTCAGGCTTTGTATAACGATATGCCCCACTGGGTCAAAAACTTTTATCCTCTCTCTCGGGCTTTGTACGAGACACAAAATAGCCTCCTCTTAGGCTTTGTATAATGATTTTCCTAGCGGAAATTAGCCTCCTCTTAGGCTTTGTATAAGAAAACCACTGGTTGATCCAATCGACCTTTTAGCATCAAAGCTATGCCTCGTTCACAGTAAACAAACATCAACAACTCCTTCATCTAATCGCTGTAAGCGGCAAGCCTCTGAATCATCTACATCCATGCCACTGTCCCTCTTTTAGCATGAGAAATTCCTAAGGAAAGATAGCATTGCTCTACACTGAGTTAAAGTCTTCTCCTTCAGGTTAAAACCTTTTCTTCGGAAATTATGGCATTGCTCGGATCCGCGTATCCCAGTTAAAGTAATTCTCCTTCTCCCCTCTTTAGAGATGACAAATTCTCTCTAAAGCCGAGGTCTTTCAACTTCACGTCTTGGGCTTTGAACAAGACACAAATAGACCTTTCAGCTTCACATCTTGGGCTTTGAACAAGATACAAACTACCTTTCGCTTCACGTCTTGGGCTTTTAACAAGACACCAAAACACCCCTTTCCTCCCATAGAATAGGAGGAACTACGAACGCTCTGATTTCCCTGTTTCGGTAAACGGGAATACGTAGGCATAAGATTGAAAGAAAAGATCTTAGCGAGCGCAATCAACAAAAAACCCAAATCCCATATCTTCATCAATTAAAAGTAGTATTTCAAAAGCATCAGTCCTAACATCCTAATCCTTATTCCCCGCCAGAAACATTAAGCCCTAGAAAGAAAGAAAACAGTATTGGCAAAAATACAAATAACCAGTACAAAGGCCCCCCCACATTGATAGCATCCGTAACCTAACAGACCGCTGTTTAAACTCAGTATGCAAGCAGGGTTAATTGGAGACATCTATTTCCCTTCCTTATTCAGCTCACAATAGGATAAAAAATGAATCGACCTGTAGTTTAAAGCTCAAACCGCAGAGAGCGACCAGCGCTTAAGAACCGCGTCCAAAATCGCTCGCTACAATGAGACTCGAGCACCTCCTCTGAAACGTATGCACAATTACTTGGTAGGTTTGATTCCCTACGTATAGTACGATTGGAGCCTATGCATTGGGTAGAGACTTGTGATGGTTAACAGGCCATGAGAAGTGACGGTTCACGGTTAACAGGCCGATGAACCCGAATCCAATTCGTATGCCAAGTAACTACAAGGATCCATGACTCGGGTCGTCTTCTAGACGTAGAAGCGGACGGGAAAAGGGGATGCCTTGGTATGGTTATTGATTAGCGAGATTCTTGAGTTAACAGGCTCAGGACGTACTTTTGTATTAGTGTGAGTTAGCAGGCTCACGAGTGTGGATCCATTTATGGTGAGTGTGTACTCAAAGTCACTTCCCTTCCCTTTTGACTTGATCTAGGATGTAGAACCTTGTAAAGCCGAGAGGACTATAAGCTAGCGAACTCACTGAGATTTGATGTATCTCACCCCACGTTGTTGTTTACATCACAGGTACTACGGGTTCGGCGAAGGGTAAGGACAAAGTGGTTTGACTTTTCCTTACGGATCATAGCTTTTGAGATGGCATGACTTCCGCTATGGTATTTTATTTTGAGATCATTGTATTGATCTAGTTCTTAGTGCATTTTGGGACATCTTATGCCGTAGACTTTAGAACTTTGTATTTAGGGCATTTAATGTATATAATGTGTTAACTAGGAACTTATGGTATTTCAGTACCAAATACTTGGATTCATGTATAATATATATGCTTTGATGTATGTTGTTATATATGGGTGTTACAGTCAACCCATTAACAGGTCTGACACTTGACTCAGAAAGACAGCTCTAGCAAATTGATGACTAGGTTTTGTTCTTATACCTATAGAGGTCTCTAGGTCCTTGTACTAAGCCCAAGAGAAGGAATGAGAGCTTTTAAGAAGCCGAAGGATCCTTGTACAATGCCCAAGAAGAGGCGGGATGCTTTTAAGAAGCCTGTGGGTCCCCAAACCCCGAGAAGTTCAAGACATGCCATTCACCGAGAATAGATCAAGCCAGGAAAGTCCGAGAATTTGGAAGAAACTCAAGAGATGCCATTCACGGAGAAAAGATCATCTCTGGGGAGTAGAGTCTCTTTGACGATTTTTAAGGGTGACAGTCTGAGAAAGGGTTCACCGAGAATGCTGCCTTTCACATCTCCATATTGTTTAACCCCAAGAGGAGGGAAGACTGTGTCTGGTAATCCTAAGAGTGACCAACAGGGCTTTACCTAGTGCTAGCCGTAGTTGCCGGGGAAAACTCTAAATAACTATACTAGTATTACATAGTGGATATTTGACAAGTATAAAAGTTTGTGAAAGAATACTTACAGTGAGCAGCCCCACAATACAGTTATATATATATATATATATATATATAAGCGGATAAAGAAAGCGGGTAAACACTTACTCGGTTTTAGAGCTTCCATGCTGTTTGGTTAGTTTGTTCAACAAAGAAAGCTTTGATAATAATATTATATTCAAAATCAAAGGAGAAAGTGCTTTGAAAAGATTGTTAGGGGCTTACAGCTCAAGGAGAGGCCCAAGATTTTATCAGTGATTGCACTGTGGTTTTGAATTTATACAAGGACTTATACAAGTGACTGAGGCCCAAAAAGGTTTTCTGTATAAAGGGATGGGTCTTACACTCTCTCAAGAGGCCCAAAGGCTTATTTTTGTACAAGTGGTGGGGCTTACAGCTCAAGGAGAGGCCCAAGGTTTTGTTTTAAAAGGCGATGATCGCGCCAAACTTTTTGATGGTATCGGGACTTATACAATACACTGAGGCCCAAATTATTTTGGTTTTCAAAAAGGGTTGGGTCTTACACTCTACTAGAGGCCCAATGATTTTTAAAGAATGGGGCTTATAACACGATGGTAGGCCCAAGGGTTTGATTTTTGAATTGGCGATCGAGCTGAGATTTTCTTTTAACACAGAGAGACTTATACAATATCTGAGGCCCAAAATTGTTTTGGTTAAAAGGGGATTGGGTCTTACACTCTTTAGAGGCCAAAAGTGTTTGAAAAAGTTTAATGAGGGTTGAATTAATCAAAAACCCTAATTTGTTTCCAAAATGTATTTTAATTTAATAAAAATTCAATTAAAATGATCAAAATTGTTAAACATGTGGAAAACAAATTGTGATCTTGGATTAATGTTTCAAAAATCAGGTTTTGATCCACAAAATGATTGGAAATCACTAAAATTGGAAAAATCAAGAAAGAAAAAATATTTTAAATGTCAAAAACAATTAAAATATTAATTGTTTACAAAAATATCAAGTATATGAAATAAATAATATTTTTGGGATTTTTTTGGGAAAATAAAATATTTTAACATTTTTGTGAATTATAAAAAAAAAGAATCAACTCAAAATCATTAAAACTCAGAGAGAAATTAATTTTTGAATCAATTAAATAAAATCACAAAATTCAAATATTCAAATTTTCAAAAAAAGGCGCCAAGAACAAGGGCAAGAACACACGCCACCCTCTATTTCTGCAGATTTGCATTTTCTATCCAATCTCACTGAATACATGATTATATCATGCAATCTACATATCAATCTACTCGTTTCAACCTCACGATCATGTATATGGTCTTTAATTTCATTTATTTTAAACATGGAATAAGAAATCAAAGAGAAACCTCAAGAACCCTAAAATTTGCATGAAGGTTCAGAAATTCCATACACGATTCAAACAATGCAATTGATTAAGGGAAAACACTCCATGCATGATTATGAACATATGGCCAAATTATTGTGCAGCAAAAAATGCATGGATCATAGAGTTAGAAGAGCTCATGCTTACCTCTTGCAGCTGGTGATCGTGTTTTGTGTTAGAGGTGTTACAGCTTGGTTCCAAGGTTATGGACATCTTCCCTAGGTGCTCTGGAGTGTGTCTGGGTGCTTGGAGTGGATTAAATTGAACTGGAGCTTGATTTGGCACCTCAACTGCAAATCTGTCAAAGGCTTGAGCAGTTGGCTGGTGATTTTGTGATTTTGATGTTCCAGATGTTGTGTGAGTCTTTGGATCACTTCTATATGATGTTTATGAGGTATGTGTGTGTGATTGGTTTGATTGGAATAGCTCTCAAACTCAAAACCCGATAGTGACTTGCTTTGGAAGGCAATTTTGGAGTGAAAGAAGAGATTTTGAGGAAAGCATCTGTTTGATGGCTTTGGTGTACTCAAACTGATCACAAATGAGCACTATTTATAGTAGAGCAAGTTTGTTTTGCAAGGAATAGTGAATGGCAACTGCTGTTTAGGTTTGGCCAATGTTGATCAATGAGAATCCAAGTCTCCTCTAGCCATTGACTAGAGGTTAGGGCATAGACTGCTGGTTCCCTTGGTCTTGGATAAGTCTTGTCTGAATTCAGTTGAAAATGGCTCAGTCCAAGCCACCTTGGTGCTTCCATTGAATGCTCCAAAACAAAATTGGAGTCTTGTCCCTCTTTTAGGCATTTCTAGGTTTGGAATGCTATTTTTGGTTCCAAAGACTTGGGAGGCTTGGGATCAGAGTTGGTTCCTCCTTAGTCCCCCCTTGATGTGTTCAGATGGATAGAGTTGCTTGCCCTTTGCAAAATTTAAGCAAATCGAGCAAAACTCCAAAATCTGCCTTGCCATGACAGTATGCAGCAAGGCATTTGGCATTGTCATATCTCATGGCTTAAGTGGAATTTGATGGAGATCTTGGCCATTTTGGAAAGCCCTCATATGATACAACAACTGTTCACTACGCCAAAATTACTCTTTGGCAGCACTACATAGGCAGCGCTTTATTACAAAAGCGTTGCTATAAGTTAAAAAATTTAGAAAACACGGAAACTGTTCACTTAGAAAAATAAAAGCGCGTCTAAATATAAGACCTTAGACAGCGCTTTTGAGGAAAGCACTTTCTAAGGTCTTATAAATTAAAAAAAAAATTAAAGAAAAATATTAGATAGCGCTTTCCTTAAAAGCGCTGTCTAAGGTCTTATAAATTAAAAAAAAAATATATAAGACCTGAGACAGCGCTTTTGAGGAAAGCGCTTTCTAAGGTCTTAGAAATTAAAAAAAAAAATTAAAGGAAAATATTAGACAGCGCTTTACTCAAAAGCGCTGTCTAAGATCTTATAAATTAAAAAAAAATAAAATCAAAAGCGCTGTCTAAGGCCCATATGAGACAGCGCTTTCAAAAGCGCTTTCTAAGGCCCACCTTAGACAACGCTTTCTTTCAAAGCGCTGTCTAAGGTCTTTTTAATTAAAATAAAGATTGAAACTGTATCAGTATTCTATACTTTTTCATTTCATTCTTTCCCTCTTTCCCTCTCTTTCTGCGAACAAGACGAACCAGAGCTGAAACCACCGTTGTCGTCCGTCCTTTCACCGCCGTCGTCCGTCCTTTCTCGCCGTCGTCCATCCGGCCGTCGTCCTTCCTACATTGTCCTCCACCATCCTCCACCGTACTCCACCGTGCTCCACTGTTCCGGTAAGAGTTTTTCTTTTTAAGTGAGTTTCATATTTTTCTGTTAGGTTTTGTTCTTGTTACCATATTTTTGGAGTTCTTTAGATATAATGATGTTCTATTAGGTTTTGGAGTTCTTTTGATAGAATGATGTTCTTTTGATAGAATATGAGTAGTTTAGATTAGTGTTATTGTAGTTTAGGTTAGTTTAGGTTAGTGTTATTGTAGTTTAGGTTAGTTTAGGTTAGTGTTAATGTTGCTCTACATTGTTATTGCTATATAATGTTTTAGTTTAGTTTAGGTTAGTTTAGGTTAGTGTTAGTGTTAGTGTTAATATTGCTCATTATTTTAATATTGTAAATCCTTGAGGTTGTTGTTCTAAAGAACCGAAATTCAAAGCAATTTATTAGGTAAAGAAATATATTGTAAATCCTTAAGTCATAACTTTCTTCCTTTTGGTTTTGATTTCTATTAATTACTAATGGAAAAACCATGGATAAAAAATGGATAAGTAGGAAAATTGTGTTATGTTAGAAGCCCTGTTAGAAGCTCATTCAATGTTCTATGTTTTATCATAACTTTCCTCCTCATTCAATGTTTTGATTCCTCATATAATAATGTTTTTGTTGACCTTAATAAGTAGGAAAACCATGGATAAAAAATGGATGGATGCCGATCGATTGTCCAAAGAGTACGAGAATGGGGTATTGGATTTCGTTAAGTTTGTTGTTCAACACGTTAAAGACCCAAGTCGAATGGACTGTCCTTGCTTGGGTTGTTGTTATGTGGGTAAGGTTGACGCGGATGGATTGAAATCGCATTTACTGATGCATGGAATTGATCGAAGTTATAAGTGTTGGATACATCATGGTGAGAAAATTAACGAGAATGTTGAACCGAAGGGGAAAAGTAATACGACCTATGCTTCAGATGACAAAGACACGGAAACATACGATTGTGATCGAGTCAAAGAGATTGCAGAAGCAGTTGAAGAAGATCTTCATGATTGTCCCGAAATGTTTGAGAGGTTGGTAATGCACATATCAAATCTGTCAAATATGTCAAATCTGATGCAATGCACATATCAAGTATGAAGGACTTAAACCCCAAATATGCAAATCTATCATATTTTGGAGTTATTGAGCACATTTGGGTGTTTGATTACGAGAAGTTTCAGATTCCAATCTTTGGTTGCAAGTGGGTAAATAGTAGTGGCATACGAATGGATAAGTCTGGATTTTTGCAAGTGGATATTAATAGGGTGGGGTACAAAGATGAGCCTTTTATTCTAGCATCTCAAGCTAAACAAGTGTTCTATGTCACTGACCCGACGAGTACGAAATGGTCTATAGTGCTTTTATCTAACAAAGTGGTTGATGATAGCGGTGTAGATCAATGTGATATTGATGTTGAGAATGAGTCATGCATTAGACGGAATGAGTTGAATAGAAATGATCAAGATGAGGATCTTATAGTGGATGAGTCATATATCAGAAATGACCATAACGAGGGAATTTGGATCCATTCATCCGTCCGCATTGCTAAGAAACAAGTAATTCATATTCCAACCAAGAAAAGAAAGAGGTAAAATAATAAAATGTTATATATTATGTCATATTATATTTGATATCCTTGATTTCCTTGATTTCTTTATTATATTTGTTATATATTATGTCATATTATATTTGTTATATAATATATTTGATATCCTTGATTTCTTTATTACAGGTTAGATGGCTACTAACGATGATCACCCACATGATGATGATCACCCACATGATGATGATTACCCACATGATGATGATCCTATTCAGGATGAAAGTCAAAAATCTATGGAAGAAGAGATTAAAAGAGGAATAACCGTTATGAAGAAAGTGATCCGTGCTAGAGATCAAGGCATCATTTTAGATGTGCATTGGAGCCCTTCAGGCACTCTTGTTGAGCCTAACAGTCATACCTTCACAAGTTTCATTGGTGCACTTGTAAGGAATGCGATTCCTATTACTTGTGATGATTGGAGAAACAAACAGTTGAAGGAACACAAAGAAAAAAATTTGGAATGAGATAAAGGTACCATAATTATGTCTTTAATTATGCCAACTAATCATGTATTTTAAATTATTTGTACTAACCAATGTGTATGGTTTTTTTAGAGGTGCTTCAACGTTGAGGAAGAAAGAAAAGCTTATTTGATCAGATTGGCAGGGAAGCTCTTAAGAGGGTTTAGGACATATTTAAACCGCACCTTTCTTAAGGATGCTGAAGGTAACTTTGTTGATGCAGAGTATCCATCTAAATATGAAAGTTTGATTTCACCACAAAAATGGGTAACATTTAAAGCCAAACGACAAACCCCGACATTTAAGAGTTTAAGTGCAATTAATCAGGAAAAAGCATCAGCTCCCCAGTATCGATACAGGAAAGGACGTGTTGGATATGGACGTTTGGAGCAATCTTTGGTAAGTATCAATAAATTGCAATGATATAATAATTGTTCATCATGAGTTATATTTGATCATATTATTTGGCTTTATATGTAGTTACAAAAGGCGAATAGCTCTGAAACATCTCTTCCTGCACATGTCTTGTGGAAGGAAGCCCGTGTGGGCAAGTCTGGAGTTGTTGCAGAAGAGGTTCTACAAGTATTTGAGAAATGTGTAAGTATAACAATATTTATTTAATTAAATCAAAACTTTATTAACAAATATTTGACAAATATTCGATATTCATCTAATTTTAAGGAGGCGTTATCTCAGTTTGTATCTCCAGATGATTCCAGGAGCATACTTAGTCGGGCATTAGATATCCCTGAGTATTCTGGTCGGGTGAGGGGTAAGGGATTTGGGATCACTCCGACCTCCTTGAATATTAAAAAAGGAAAGGCTCCTAGTAATACAGAACTTGAAGCTAGATTGGAAGCACTGCAAGCTGAAGTTCGAGAATTAAGAAAGGAGAAAGAAAGGGATAACGCTTCAGGTTTTAGAGATGGATCGGAGAAAGATAGTATCAACTGAAGCTTTCGACCGAATATTCCAGAGGTAACTATATATATTTTTATGAAATTAAATTAGTAGCTTAAATTATTTAAATGACATATATACACATTAACAATGTCATATTTATTTTTGGTTTTAGGGCGTTTCCCATTGTCAGCTCTTCTTATCTTCACCAACTTATCGGAAGGTTGGCAAGGGAAAAGTGTATAACACTTCGGTAGAATTACTTCACAATAACCCACTCCCTACTGGATGCATGAAAGTATCGGTTGATATTGCTACAGAGGCGGGTGCATTATTACCCTATCCTGACGATGTTTCGGATGCAACATTGGTGGGAGATGCTATAGGATCGTATGTTGCATGGCCGTCAAACCTCATATCTATGAGGTATGCTTAAAACCGTTATGAACCTTTGTTAACCTTAATGTGTAGATTCAAAAATTTTACGAGCATTTTATTTTCATTTTTTACATGGTAATGTTATTTAGACTCCAACAAGATCCAAAACAAAGGATAAGGGGATTCCGGAGCATACCGAGTCCGTTGTCTCAAAAAAAGAGGTACATCACAATTATATGATATTTATGCATGGAAAATGTTAAATTGGATATCTTATACTTCATCTAACAAATTATATGATATATAGCTGCCTGGTAAAGAGATTAGCAACGTTTCAACACAGAAAAATGTTGGTGCTAAGAAGAACAGGGCTAGAAAACAACCTATCTCCAAGTTTAGGTCGTGCCTTCAGACGTTTCTACAACTGACAGATATTTCGACCGGAGGTGTTCGTCTTATACATATGGAGAAAGGTATATATGGCTTTGAACATGAACAAAATATTGGTAA
Organism: Lathyrus tuberosus; assembly: GCA_022829125.1. Classification (NCBI taxonomy): domain Eukaryota; kingdom Viridiplantae; phylum Streptophyta; class Magnoliopsida; order Fabales; family Fabaceae; genus Lathyrus; species Lathyrus tuberosus. The sequence goes on from JALAZF010000357.1 coordinate 803,915, forward strand.
TGAAGACTTCGAGCAAGTTTTCAATCATGAAGAATTGGGCGTCAGTGTTGTCAATACATACGTGAGGTATATATCCGATCTACTTTGGTATATTAATTGAACAACTTATTTACTTTATGTTTCAAATGAATAGTCTAATGTTAATGATGTTTTTATTTAAGGTTTCTGTATGACAAAGTTATGCGCCCACGTGGATTGCAGCAAAGATTTGCATTCTTATGCCCCGCGTCTGTCAACTTATCCTTAATAATAAATAAACCAGATGAGGTCCTGGCATATGTACGCGACATCTTTATGGACAACCAAGAAACGGAAAAGTTGTTCCTTTTACCGTTTAATACTGGGTTAGATTTTCATTCTAAATTCATCTATTATAGTTTTTTTGTATTTTGACGTCGTGTAGAAAGTTTCCATCTAACACTTGTTTAATCTTACAGTGGACATTGGTTGTTGGTCGTAATTAATCCTAGCAGAGAAGTGGTGTATTATCTGGATTCGTTAGGAAATGATTGGACAACATACCCGGATATGAAGAAATGTATTGACACGTAAGTGAGATTGTTCTAAATATGAATGTGTATATTTATTTGTTTGTTTATTTATTTATGTGAATTGTTCTAAATATTCATTTATATTTTATTAGTGTTATACAAGCTTTCCGAGCACTACGAGATGGCTAAGTACCAAAGAGGAGAGTCAACCCCATTACATGGAATACAGTGAAGGTATAATAATTATCACATGTTTTATTATATTAGTGATGCTACTTGATAAAACTTAGGATTTATCCATATTTTCTTTTCATTTGTAGTGTCCTCGGCAACGTAATGAAATAGATTGCGGATATTTCATGTTGAGGTTTATGAGAGACACTCTTTTTTTGGATTGAATAGAGATTCCATCCGATGTATGTATTTCTAACTTATGAGTTATTTTAATATTTAACACATATCTCTCATATAATGAAATAGTTAAAACTAAAACAAACTATGTTATATTATTATGTAGTACTTTGAAGAATGCAAGTGTGCTCATTACTCAACTTCTCAATTGGATGAAATTAAAGAGGATTGGTGTCAATACATTATGGAGCTCAGAGTTTTATAAGGTATAATATTGTACTCTTACTTTAATTGATGAGAATTTAAATATGTGTAACTTTCTAACTATAGACATTGTTGATGTATTCTTTTAATTGAATTACAATCTTTGTGTTCTTTCAGGACCTATGTAGATTTGAAGCAATGCTTTGGTTGGATGCAAAAGTACTAGTATAAGTAATATGTACATTGGTGTGTATATATATATATATATATATATATATTGGTTTGAATTGCCAATTCTTTTTGGATATATAATTTTGGTGTAAATTGGTACATTTAAATAGGCCAAATTGGATTGATTTGAATCTCCAAATTGTGGTATTTTTCTGGAAAAAAATTGGTTGAAAAACAGGTCAAATTCTGGTTGAAAAACTTGGTAAAAATTGTGGTTTAAAAAAATTTATACAAAAATTTTCGTATACCTTAGAGAGCGCTTTACACTAAAAGCGCTGTCTAAGGTGGGGCTTAGAAAGCGCTTTCACAAAAAGCGCTGTCTAAGGTATGCCTAAAAAAGTTCAAAAAGGTGGGGCTTAGAAAGCGCTTTCACCAAAAGCGCTATCTAAGGTATACCTAAAAAAGTTCAAAAAGGTGGGACTTAGACAGCGCTTTTGGTGAAAGCGCTGTCTAAGGTATACCTAAAAAATGTCAAAAAGGTGGGGCTTAGACAGCGCTTTTACCAAAAGCGCTGTCTAAGGTATACCTAAAAAATGTCAAAAAACGCTGTCTAATGGTACCATAGACAGCGCTTTTCATTAATTATACCCCCTTTAGACAGCGCTTTTGGTATTACCCAAAGCGTTGTCTAAACCTTTAGCAGCGCAGGTTTAGACAGCGCTTAAAAGCGCTGTCTAAGGCTAAAAAAAGCGCTGTCTATGGTCTTGTTTGGCGTAGTGGTTCGATCATAATTTGTTTTGATACTTTTTGGATCCAAGAGAAAAATGCCCCTACATTTGGAAAAAAGTAAAGGCAGATTCTGACTTAGTGAAAATTTCACTAAGTGTTGGAAAAAAGTGACATTTTCACTTTTTGTGATTTTGATCATTCCATAACTCAAAATCCATGAGAAATTGGAATGAGTTATGTTTGAAGCTTTTGTAGAGTGCCATGAGAGCTACAAATCCAGCTTTGGATGGGAAAAAATGGCCTTATGCTTTAGGAGTTATGATCCTCCAAAGTTGGTACCCTGGCCACTTTGTTCCATAACTTAGAAAAATTTCTAAGTTTTTATGGTTACCCCTTTTACAAGTTATCCCACTTTTCTTGATTTTTCTTGATGAATGATGATTCCAACCACACATTAACATCATTTTGGGGTCAAAGAACCATATTTTTGAAAAATCTCAGAAAGTCAAAGTTTGACTTTTGTGCACAGTTGACTTTTTATCAGATGAATTCCAAACTGTGCGATCCTCTATGAAATCAAGTCCTTGACCTAAATCAAACTTGATGGATTGATTTCATAGGTGTTATAGGGTGTATTGAATCATGTCCTAGGGTTTGGGAGCATGTCCTGGTCAAAAGTCAAAGGCACAGTTGACTTTTCTCGCAAAACCCTAATTGTGGTTCTGATGAATTTGAAACTTGTTGCTCAAGCTTGTTGGCTCAATCCATTGTTGCAAATGGATCAATTTAGTCTATTAGAGACCCTCAAATCCTCCTTTGAGGCTTTGGCTCATGCTTTGTCCCAAAAGTCAACTTAGGAGTGAATTAGGTCAAGAAACCCTAATTCCTGATTTTTGGTGAATGCATCCCCTGAGGCTAAATTGACTTGATGATCGGTTCCATGGAGTATCTTAGGTTATGATTTTGAAGCATTGGCTCATGCCCAGAGGTAAATTTCCATCTGGAGGCCCTGGTCGACCAAAACCCTAATTTGATGACACTGGCGATCTTGAGGCTTAATCCACCTGGAATGCTGCAACATTGTGCTTGATTCTTGATGCGGGAGTCCTCTTGATCCATTGTGGATGTTTGAGAGGTTAGACAAGTTGAATATCATGTCATTGCTTGATTGATCCTTTGTCGAAGGCTTAGAGAGGGCTTGAAACCCTAAATTTTGATAGTAGTGAATGCTCACCCATCTTTGGTGAGATTGATGAGGTATGATGATTTACCCATATTGTGATGATGATTTTCCCAATGATGGGAAATCTTTGTGGTCAAAATTTGGGGTATGACAGATGCCCCTATTTAATCTTCTTGGACCCGAAGGTGTGAATGGCGAAGGTATTCGGGCATTCAGGGTGCAAGAGGATTAAATATCGGAATACCCGAAATTTTGATATTGGGTAAGAATGGCCGTTCACGCATCCTTCTTCTTTTGCTAAGAAATGATGCTTAGAAAAGGTAAAAAATTCCCCTCGATCCTGGTTTCCTACCAAGGAATTGGTCTCAGTTTCTGATACAAACTTCCCCTCGATCCTGGTTTCGTACCAAGGAACTGGTCTCAGTTTCTAATGTAAACTTCCCCTCGATCCTGGTTTCCTACCAAGGAGCTGGTCTAAGTTTCTGATATAAACTTCCCCTCAATACTGGTTTCCTACCAAGGAACTGGTCTCAGTTTCTGATTTAAACTTCCCCTCGATCCTGGTTTCCTACCAAGGAGTTGGTCTAAGTTTCTGATATAAACTTCCCCTCGATCCTGTTTTCCTACCAAGGAACTGGTCTCAGTTTCTGATTTAAACTTCCCATGGATCCTGGTTTCCTACCAAGGAGCTGGTCTAAGTTTCTGATATAAACTTCCCCTCGATCCTGGTTTCCGACAAAGGAACTGGTCTCAGTTTCTGATTTAAACTTCCCCTCGATCATGGTTTCCTACTAAGGAGCTGGTCTAAGATTCTGATATAAACTTCATCTCGATCCTGGTTTCCTACCAAGGAACTGGTCTCAGTTTCTGATTTAAACTTTCCCTCGATCCTGGTTTCCTACAAAGGAACTGGTCTAAGTTTTTGATTTAAACTTCCCCTCGATCCTGGTTTCCTACCAAGGAACTGGTCTTAGTTTCTTTTGTCAATAAACTTTATTGACAAGGGACGCTATGCGTAGCGGTTTTCCTCAAACTTCTCGCCGAATTTTCCTGGGGAGATGCCATTTAATGGAAAAAGTTTCGATGTCAGACTTGCTGGGGAACCCAGTCGTCTGAGTTGTAGAGGTACCCAAACTTCTCTTTTGGAGATGCCATTTGTTGACTCTATCGGGGAAAGAATGTCTCTTGAGAGACTGCTGTCGCTTGGGGATATTACATCATACTTTTCTCGAAGATCTTCTCGGAGAAAGCCATATGATGTGATCCAATTTTGAGGTGCTGATGACTTCATTAACATCGACTCTCCGGAGAGCAAAATCAATGTGTTGCTGAAAGTCTTTAGTTGTGAGGCTTTCTCTGGGGATTTTCCTTAATCCGGGAAAGAGAAGATATCATCTTCAATGGCGAAGAGTGACATTTATTGAATGTTTCTCTGGTCTTTTAGAGGTTCAAGTTATCAAAGTGGTCGAGGACTGGTTCTAATCCAGAAATAAACTGGAGGAGAGATTGTTCGGACGCAACATTTTCTGACGAGGAAAGAACTGACAACTCGATTGTGAAGACTTTTATCACTAGGGGACAAGACCGACTAGAGTAATAGCGATGCAATATGAATATGAATGTAAATCAATAATGCATGATATATGTATGTATATGCTGACAAAACTGACACGACATACAAACTAATAGATGAACACGACATGGATACTCGGCCACTACTAGGGATGAAGAAGTACCACTGGTTTAAGATAGCAATCCTGCCTTGCTTAGGAGAGACGGTCTTCGTGGGGGAACAACCGTTGGTCGGGCTTAGGAGGTGGGAACTCTGCCGGGGGGTGTCAGATGAAACATGGCGTCTGACACAGTTGATCCTTCATTCGGGTGTACTGGTTTAGAAGGAATACTTTGATTCTGCACTTTGAAGCTTAACCTCCTTTGGGAGAAGCAATCGATATTCTTTCGATGTTCAACAGTCAAAAGAATTTGCCATCTTTATTAAAAGCATAAAAATTTTGACAAGTAAATTCATTTTTGTTTTATTTCAAGAATCATTTATCATGTTAAAATGTCGTCCTGTAAAGCTAAAACAAATAAGAATTGCAAACAAAAGCACAAGGGCTCAAATTTTATTGATAGGATGGAAATCAGCCAAACGCGTGATTCCATAGAGTATTTACAAAGTTTAGAAAATGGTAATTTAAGGGAAAAGAGCTAAATTGAAACATAACGACCACTATCCTTCTACTAACTTTGCATTCGGGACATCCTGGGCTTCTGTCGAAGATGACCTTGACTGGAGTTTTCTGATGGATGGCAGGACTGCTACTAGGGGATTTTCCCCTGTTGGACGTAGTTACTTGCCATTATCCCTAACTTTTGCCTGGATTGTACTTTGAGATTTCCAATCCATCGGGATGATTTTTTGATTATGTCTCTAATTTTTGCCTGGACCGCCCTTTCGGGTTTTCAATCCATCGAGACGTTTTTCTTTTTAGTTTAGGCGAAGTATTTCTTGACTACATCAACATTTGTGGGGTAGGAAAATTCCTCTCCATCCATGGTTGCAAGTCTCAAGGCGCCGCCTGAGAAAGCTTTCTTGACCACATAGGGGCCGTCATAATTCGGAGTCCACTTGCCTCGAGAATCAGTGAGAAAAGATTGTATCTTCTTAAGCACAAGGTCTCCTTTCCTGAAGACGCGAGGTCGAACCTTTTTGTCGAACGCCTTCTTCATTCTTTGCTGATACAAATGACCATGGCATAGAGCCGTGATTCTCTTGTCTTCGATCAGATTCAGCTCGTCGTGTCGACTTTGACACCATTCAGCTTCTGTTAGCTTAGCTTCCATCAATACCCGGATTGATGGGATCTCTACTTCTATGGGGAGCACTGCTTCCATGCCATACACTAGAGAAAAAGGGGTTGCCCCTGTTGAAGTGCGGACAAATGTGCGATAACCGTGAATAGAAAAGGGAAACATCTCGTGCCAATCTTTGTAGGTTACGACCATCTTTTGAACGATCTTCTTGATGTTCTTGTTAGCCGCTTCTACCGCTCCGTTCATCTTAGGCCGGTAGGGATATGAGTTATGGTGTTCGATCTTGAACTCAGCGCACAACTCCTTCATCATCTTGTTGTTCAAGTTGGATCCATTATCAGTAATGATCTGGCTTGGAACACCATAACGGCAGATGATATTGTTCTTGATAAATCGGACCACCACTTGTCGGGTTACATTGGCGTATGATGCTGCTTCAACCCACTTGGTGAAGAGTCAATGGCTACCAGGATGAACAGATGTCCGTTCGAAGCCTTGGGCTCAATCATGCCGATCATGTCGATTCCCCATATGGAAAAAGACCACGGGGAGGAGAGAACTTTGAGATGCGTTGGAGGTACATGGATTTTTTTGGAGTATATCTGACACTTGTGACATCTCCTCATGTACTTGTAGCAGTCGGATTCCATGGTCAACCAGTAGTACCCTGCTCTCAGAAATTTTCTCGCTATTGTGTGTCCGTTGGCATGAGTGCCAAAGGATCCTTCATGAATTTCTTTTATCAGCATGTCTGCTTCTTGTCTGCTACGCATCGGAGCAAGACCATGTCAAAGTTTCTCTTATAAAGTGTATCATCGCTCAGGAAGAAGCTGCCTGCCAGCCTTCTGAGGTTTTTTTTGTCTTTCCTTAGTGCCCCAGATGGGTACTCTTGTTTCTGAAGGAAGCATTTGATATTGTGATACCAAGGTTTGTCATATATGACTACTTCAAACGTGAAGATGTAAGCGGGCCGCTCAAGGCGCATTAAGTCGATCTTAGGTAAGTCATTCCATTGACCTACACTAATCATGGAAGAGAGAGTGGCTAATGCATCAGCCATGTGATTCTCATCACGAGGGATGTGATGAAACTCGATTCTGTTGAAGAAGGGTAACAACCTTCTTGCGTAATCTTTGTAAGGAATCAGTCCTGATTGGTATGTCCTCCAATCTCCCTTGATCTGATTGACGACCAAAGCTGAGTCGCCATATACATCCAAGTTCTTGATCCTCAAATCAATCGCTTCTTCGAGACCCATAATACAAGCTTCGTATTCGGCCTCGTTGTTTGTGCACTTGAATGTAAGTCTGGCAGTGAAAGGAATGTGGGTACCTTGAGGTGTTATGATGATTGCCCCAATTCTGTTTCCGTAATGATTGACAGCTCCGTCAAAGATTAGTCCCCATTGGGAACCTGGTTCTGGCCCTTCACTGGGTAGCGGTTCATCGCAATCTTTCATTTTCAAATACATGACATCTTCGTCTGGGAAGTCAAACCCGATTGATTCCTGATCGTTAATCGGTTGATGAGCCAAATGATCGGCTAAAATACTTCCCTTAACGACTTTTTGAGCGTGATATTCGACGTCGTATTCTGATAACAACATCTGCCAACGGGAAATCCTTCCCGTGAGAGCAGGTTTTTCAAAGACATACTTGATTGGATCCATTTCGGAGATTAACCAATTAGTGTGACAAATCATATACTGGCGAAGACGCTTGGCTGCCCAAGCCAAAGCGCAGCAAGTTTTCTCAAGCATAGTGTACCGAGTCTCGCAGTCGGTGAATTTGTTGCTCAAATAGTAAATGGCAGAGTCCTTCCTTTTGGTTTCGTCTTGTTAGCCAAGTACACAACCCATTGAATCCTCCAAGACTGTTACATAAATGATCAGTGGTCTTCCTTCCACTGGAGATGATAGAATCAGAGGGTTCAACAGATACTCCTTGATACTGTCGAAGGCGGTTTGGCAGTCTTCTGTCCAAACGCAGTCCTGATTCTTTTTGAGTAATTTGAAAATCGGCGCACATGTCACGGTCATGAGGAATATAAATCTGGAGATGTAGTTCAAACGTCCCAGGAATCCTCTGACTTGTTTTTCTATTTTTGGAGAAGGCATTTCTTGAATGGCCTTGACCTTGTCAGGATCAACCTCAATTCCTTTTCGGTAGACGATGAACCCTAAAAGTTTCCCTGAACGGACACCGAAGGTGCATTTGTTGGGATTCAAGCGGAGTTTGTACTTTCTCAACCGCTCGAATAGTTTTGACAGGTGGGTCACATGCTCCTCTTCTGTCTTAGATTTTGCAATCATGTCATCGACATATACCTCAATTTCCTTGTGTATCATGTCATGAAACAGAGTAGTCATGGCCCTTTGATAGGTTGCCCCGGCATTCTTTAAACCGAACGGCATTACCTTGCAACAAAAGGTACCCCATGGGGTAATGAACGAAGTTTTCTCCATGTCTTTCGGCGCCATTTTTATCTTATTATAGCCCGAGAATCCATCCATGAAGGAGAAAACTTTGAACTTTGATGTATTGTCTACCAACATGTTAATGTGTGGTAAAGGAAAGTCATCCTTTGGACTAGCCTTGTTCAGATCTCTGTAATCGACACACATTTTGACTTTTCCGTCCTTTTTCGGAACGGGTATGATGTTGGCTAACCATTGGGGATACCCCGATGTGGCGAGGAAAGCTGCGTCAATCTGTTTCTGTACCTACTCTTTGATTTTGATGGCCATGTCCGGGTGAGTCCGTCTCAACCTCTGTTTTACTGGCGGACATTCCGATTTCAATGGTAAATAATGTTCCATGATGCTGGTATCCAACCCTGGCATGTCCTGATAGGACCAAGCAAACACATCGGGAAATTCTCTGAGAAGCTTTGTCAAAACTCTTTGGCAGTTGGACTGAGCAGTGCCCCAATCCTGATTTCTTTTCTCTCTTTTTCCGAACCTAAGTTGACCGTTTCCAACGGCTCTTTGTGAGGTTCAATGGATCTTTCTTCTTGTCTGAGTAATCGGGAGATTTCTTCTGGAATTTTGTCGTCAACTTCTTCTTCAGCCCTAAATACCGGGAACTCAAAGTTGGGAGAAGGCATCGGATCGTATGTTTCAATGGGGTTTAAAACAAGTAATCTGCATGATGTGATGATTTATGTTTAGAAGAGATAGAGAAAATGCAAGTGTGTGCAGTGTATTTTTTTTTAAAAACTGCTTGTTTTTATTATTTGAGATGTTTTTCAGGATTACCATTTTCTGAGAAAAGCAAAAAGAGAAAACAACAATTAATGCGGAAATTACATAACGACGTTATTTTATTTATGAACAAGTCGATTCTTGAAACTACAGCCCTATAAAACAAAACTCTGTCGCTTTGGGCGAAGCGAAGAGGGAAATTTATAGAAAGTGAGCCCTATCAAAACATCTGTTTCACCTGGGCAGGGTGAAAGGTTTAAAGACGACAATTACTTTGACTTATGAACAATCTTCAGAACATCGAAAGCAACCCATGGGCGGCGAACTCCTCGGTGAATCACAAAGTCTAGTACCTTCCTTGATTTGTCTTCAGAAATAACGCTGATTTCTGGTGGAGCAGGATCATTGGAATCTGTCTCCCAGGCAGAGTCGTCGTAGGAGGATTCCTCAGTTGTATTTTGCATAGCATTCGTGCTCTCAGGTAAATCTCCCCATCCAGTTGGCTGGATATCTTCAAGCCTGATACGAGAGCTTTCAGGAGCGGTGTACTTGACCGTGAAGTCAAATTTTCCACTTGGTTGTCCTAAGGTGTCCCACACTTCTTTGGAACTAGGGGGTCATCTCTCTCGATGACGTTGACCTCGGGAAAAGCATAGTTGGTGAATTCTAGTCCGTCAAGCTTTGCCAATTCATCGTCGTACTGGATATTTTCTGAATGACCTGAGTGTTGATCCTATGACATGGTGGGGACACAGGTATTCTGTTCAATGATGCTCAGCTGATTTTCATTGTTCGGCTGATTTTCTTGCCCCAACTCTCCTGGGTACGGCTGCCAGATAGGCAGGCCATCCATTGGGTCATAATAGTCGTGGTCAAAGTTGTCTCTCATCAGAGTGTCCTCCTCTAATGAGTTTGGTGGAGCACGACATCCTTCTGGATCACAATCTCCATATATCATTTCAACGTCTGACCTCGGTATAAATCTTAGAAGGGATAGCAAAAAGGCGTAGGCACCTCTTCCTGAGACATATAACCGTCCTCATTGAGATAGGACTTCCATTCCTCATCCGTATCGGAGGAATCTCCCTCGTTGATAGTATGGACTGCTTGAGGCACTGGGTGAAGGAAACCTCCAATGTGGAAGAAGTCCTGAATGGGATGAAGACTTTCGCCGTTAGCGGCAGTCTGGGTACAGGTTGCAGAAAAACCAAGACCCTTCTTTGCTTTATTATCAGTAGGAATGACAAGCTGTCCCCATCCCTTTACATTGTTACATTTGATCACCTCGAGAGCATCTTTGTACGAGGATATTGACGTTCCTTTCTCTGATTGATTCTCATTGCTCACCGAAAGTGCTTGGAACTGAGTTCCAACAACCTCCTCGGGTTGTATACAAGTAGATAATGACAGGTTACTCATGATCAAGGCTTGTTCTCCACAGACCATGACGAGTTGATCGTTCTTGACGAACTTCAGTTTCTGGTGCAGCGTCGAAGTGACTGCCCTAGCCTGGTGTATCCAAGGTCTTCCTAATAAACAGCTGTACGTTGCCCAGACGTCCATGACCTGGAAAGTGAATAGGAAAGTGTGAGGACCGATAGTTATGGGAAGGTCGACTTTGCTGATAACTGCTTTCCGAGACCCGTCAAATGCTTTGACGATGACCTCACTTCCCCTCATCAGGGGTCCTTTGAATGATAGTCGCATTAAAGTGGACTTCGGCATAACGTTGATTACTGATCCTGTGTCTACCAGTACGCTGGCCAAAGCATCGTCCTGGCAGTTAACTGTGATATTTAGCGCCATGTTGTGGCTTTTTCCCCCCTCTGGAAAATCCTCATCACTGAATCCTAAGTTGTTGCAGGAAGTGATGTTAGAGATGATAATATCGAATTCTCGTATTGACACATCCTGTTCCACAAAGGCCTGCTCCAAGACTTTCGGTAGAGCCTCTCTGTGGGCTTCGGAACTGAGTAAAAGTGATAACACTGAGATCTTTGAAGGAGTTTGTAACAGTTGATCAACAATGTTGTATCACTCCTTTGAATGAGCTTCAGCATCTCATCATTGTTTTTCGAAAGGTCGGGATCGCTAGATTGACCGAATGGAGGATTGGGAGCTTCTGTCTGAAGTTCCTTTTCTCTGTTAGGTTCTCCAACTCCTCAGTTGAAGATTCGACCATTCTGTGTTACATGACTGATGTCTGCAATATTCACGACGGAGGGAATGGAATTTCCTTTCCATTCTCAATTATCATTGCACCATATTTGTAAGGGATTGCCTTAGATGATTCATACGGTAATGGTCCCGGCAGATAGATAACTACAGGAGCCTTCTAATTTTTCTGACTGTCGTAAGTAACTTCAATCAGTTCCTTGCTAAGAACCTTTGATTCGTCCAGTAGAGGGATGATGGTACAAACATCCTTGTTCCTCTCAGGGTCAGAGATTATAACCACGTCTCTGATTTGATCTGCGAAGTAGTCTGGCATCCAGTCAATGAACCCCGAAGCTAGGTATGGGTGAATCTCCCTGCGATCTAACTGACCTTGAAGGGTTGCTCGCACGAGGTAGCATCCTTGGTTATTCTCTGAGCACACTCTACAACGTTCATAGTTGTGTGGTGGCACCTGGCCATGCCCGCTTTGAATGCAGTGTAACCTCACTAGACCTGTTTCCGTAGATCAGACATCCTGATTTCGATGCTGAGTAGGGTTCCCATCAACCACATTGATTTTTTACGTGTCTTCATCCATATAGATTGAAAGCCACCAGTGGTTTAACAAGTGTTGTAAAGTTCTTTGAACGAGAGCGCACCCTTGGTTACTCTCACAACATACTTTGCAATTCAGATAATCATGCGAAGTGAGAAAACCAAGTTGGACTTGCCTGGCATGTAACTCCACCAAGCTGGTATTCATCAGACGAACATCAAAGATTTGAATCATGTTGACCTGATAGGGATTCCTATCATGGTAGTCCTGGATCTATCCAAGATCCATCTGACGCTGGAGGGCCTCTTGTACAAAAGAGCATCCCTGTTTATTTACCGAGAAAGTCAGGCAGGAATTATAATCTTGACGTGGCAGATTATGATACTGGCTTTGCCTTGAGTGCATCGCCACCAAGTTGACATTCATTGTGCGGATGTCGTGGTTCTGGATGAAGTTGGAATTCGTATAGGTCATGCTGACCCCACGAACTCGATGCTCTTGGATCCATCCGAGATCCAATTGTTCCTGTAGAGCTGATTGCACCACAGAACATCCTTGATTGTTTTTATAGAAGATATCACACTAGTGATAATTATGAGGTGGATCATGGCCATATCCACTCTGTCTATAATGCATCTTGACCAAGTTGGCCCTTAACAAGAGTACATCGTGAATTTGATAGATGTTGTTAGACTCTCCCTCTATCAAATTGACTACACCTTTCCCATGTTGAGGCAACGGGTTTATGAGAACATTAGGATTCATATCCTTGAAAGATAAGACCCCGCTCCTAACAAGCTTTTGCACATCGGATTTGAAACTGAGACAATTTTCTATATTATGCCCTGGTCCTCAATGATGGTAAGTACAAGTTTGATTCGTTTTGAACCAAAAAGGCGGATTTTCTGGTACTGTAAGAGAAGACTTAGTCTGGACACGCCCCTTGACTAGTAGTAATGGAAACAATTCTGCATACAACATAGGTATATGGTTGAACCCTGGTTGTCGCGTTGTACGGTTGTTGTTGTATGGAGGACGAGCCTGCTGAAGAGGCTGTTGTGTCCTTTGCTGATATTGCTGTTGATTAGGTTGGCTCTGCGCAACCTGAGGTTGATATGTAGGAACAGGCATAGGATTGATAGCAGAGTTACAACTGCTACTGGTTGATAACGTCGCATTTGCTTTCCGAGAGAGATATTCCCAATATCCTGCTGTTTTTTCTTAGGGAGAGCACTACCGTATCGTTTTGTACTACTTGATGATCCAACGTCTTTTACTAAACGTCCTTCCCGGACGGCTTCCTCAAGACGAACTCCCATGCCCACCATCTCGGTGAAGTCACTGGGTGCACTGGCGACCATTCTGTCATAGTAAAATGAGCTCAGGGTTTTTAAGAAGATCTTTGTCATCTCTTTTTCCTCAAGAGGTGGACAAATCTGAGTGGCAATTTCACGCCATCTCTGAGCGTACTCCTTAAAGGTTTCCTTGTCCTTTTGTGACATCGATCTGAGTTGATCTCTGTCCGATGCCATGTCCAAATTGTATTTATATTGTTGAACGAAAGTAGTGCCAAGATCTCTAAATGTGTCGATCGTAGCGCGATTTAAATCCATGTACCATTTTAATGCGGCACCGGTTAAACTATCCTGAAAGTAGTGAATTAGTAGCTCCTGGTTCTTTGTCTGAGCTGACATTCGCCGAGTGTACATCACTAAATGACTATGAGGGCAAGAGTTACCCTTGTATTTTTCAAAGTCGGGCACTTGGAACTTGTGTGGAACTTTCACATTGGGGATCAAGCAAAGGTCTGCGGCGTCCTTTCCAAATAAATCCTGACCGCGAAGGGCCTGCAGTTCTTTCTGCATCTCCAGGAACTGTTCATGGAACTCATTCATTCTATCGAACATGCTGTCGTTTCCACCATAAGGTATATGTGGAATCTGTCCTTTCGGGACAGTGTGTACCACGGGTGGCGATATAGTCATTATGGCCGAGACTCTCGGTGCCTCCCGAAGTTTGTAACCTTTAGGAGTTGCTGTCATGCCACTGTCATCTTCGCTTTCCCGAAGTTTGTAACCTTCAGGCCCAGCAGCTCCTGCTGCGGTTCCTTGATCCTTAGTGATCGGTGGAACATATCCTTCCGGGATATAGTTAAGTGGCATGCCCCAGGGGCGATCTTTCGGCATCTTGTACCTAGGATCATATTTCTCCACTATGGGCGTCGATGTGATCTCCGAGATCACAGTCCTTTGTTGTTGCATTTGAGCTTCTACGAGAGCTTGCATGTCGTTATGAAGCTTTCTCAGATCCTCTTTCAGAGTGTCAATCTCTTCTCTCAACTCTCTGTTCTCTTCCTCAATATCATCCATCTTTTTTTGACGATTGGCCCGAGTATTGTACGAATGAGACAGTTTGACTCTAGAATTGAGACGCAAACGTGAGATTCGTAGGTAAGAAGAATGTGTTTATGAGAATGATGAATGCAATGATTATTAATTATTTTTGTTTATTTAAAGTAAACTTCGACAATTAGATTGCAAATATCAAACAGTGGGGAAACCCCGTTTTATTGAATTCAAAGGATTGCAGAAATGGAAATACAGTAGATTACAAAGTGCTGGAAAAGGAAATCTAAACTAATGGATCCTGAGTCCTCTCTGAAGAGAGCTCAAGTGCTGGTTCTGGTACTTTCTTGTTCTTTGACCGGGGCTCTTGGGCCGTTGTCGGGTTGTCATTCCTTTTCCAAGTGAAAGGAGCGAGCAAATTCCTTTGGTCATCCTAATTTTCTACAGCATGTTGCTCTAAAATCTCAATCAGGGCATCTTTTTCTCTTAACCGTTGCTGTATTTTCTTACACTCCACATTGAGAATACGGTACTTGTTCCTCCAAGACCTCTTCTCCTGCTGAACTTTGCTGAGAGTAACCTGAAGCATTTCCGTCTCAGAAATGAAATAAAGGGTAGAGTCCCTTAATGGAAGAACTTCCTGGCGAGGGTAAGACATCCTCAACTTGAGAGCTCTAGTTTGTACCCAGTGGAGATAAGGCTCCATCGAGACACAGTCTGGTTTTCCTAGAGACTCTCGTCCTTTCCTATGAACGTGTTTCCAAGCGTGCACTATTTCCGTCTTTAGTGTCATGTCCTTTTCTCCTTCCTTGAAGAAAAGACCTTCCAGATGAGCATTCCGTGGGACGTGCCTCATCGGGTATCTAAATTGACGATGAACTAACACTGGATGATAGTTGATTCCCCCCTTAGTTCCTATAAGGGGTACATTTGGGAAATTTCCACAATGGTCAATGATCCTGATCCCGTCGTAGATTCGATTATACCAATCGATGTCAGAGTTGGTAAGAGACATGATTCTCTGCGACCAACGTAAAGTATTCTTTTGATCCCAAAATGTAGCAGACTTGGGCAAATGGTAAGTGAACCATTTGTATAGCAGGGGTACACAACACGTGATCATTCCTCCGCTGTATAAATTCCTTAAGTGTACCGAATGATACGCATCTGCGAGTAAGGTCGGTACGGGGTTTCCGATCAGGAAAATCTTAATGGCGTTGATATCTACAAAGTTATCGATGTTGGGAAACAAAAATAACCTGTAGGTGAGCAAAACAAAGATTCTCTCAAAAGCGGCCACATTCCCTATACTAGCAAAGTATAGAGCTTTCTTTGTCAAAAATTGGGCTGGCAAACCTTGGATGCCACCCTTAGTGGTCATGTGAGTCCTGACTTCTGACTCGTCCAAATAAATTGCTCTTGCAATGGTTTGATCTTTTGGAATTTCTTCCAGTCCAGAAAAGGGAGCTTGGTCAGTAATGTGTAAACCAGTCAGTTGAGAGTACTCCTTCAGCGTTGGTGCAAGCCGATAATCCGGGAATGTGAAACAGTGATAGACCGGATCGTAGAACTGGATTAATGTGGACAGGATTCCTTCGATTACATGAACTCTTAACAAGGACAACAATCCTCCATACTTAGCTCTGAAAGCCTCGTGGTTGGTGATCATTCTCGCCAGACCTCTTAAATCCTCTAACTTTGAAACCTTGAAGGTGTAATTATGAGTTTTCCTTCTACCGAAATCCATTAGCGCAGTCTCCTTTCTCTGACATTTGCAATCATTGTATTAGTTTAATTTGAAAAAGAGATACTAGAAGAGAAGATTTTTTTTTGTTTTAATGTTTTTTAAATGAATGCATGAATGCAGCACATAAAAACATAGAAAAAACATGGGGTCAAAGGGTAGGTGTCATGAAGTCAAGGCTCTACCCCCCCCCCCCCCCCAAAGGTTTATACTCGTGATTTTTTGTACTTGTCCGCAAAATCATTGACCCCTCTGGGATAACAATAGTAAGAGGATCGCCAACGAGCTGATGTATCCTAGAATGATCTCAGATGAGGGTAGTATTGCGTGACAACTATTTCCGTTAGCTTCCGCACTATAAAAAGGCTTAAGTATACTAAAAACCTCAACTTCTCAGATAACCCAGTCGACCACACTACTTTCAACAACCAAAGTCGTATAGGCAATGTATCTGCAAAGGGAGTCTCCACTGAGTTTGATGGTCGATCGGGGACTGTTAACTGGAATTCACTCCCAGTAAGATTACCCGCATTGCCATCACCTATCTTAGGTGTATACTCAATCTTTCCACATGCGGCTCACACGCACTCCCATTAGCAGAAAAATAAACACAGATATCAATTAGGAATAGCAGAATATATTTGTCTTAATCATCCTAGACCTCTAGTCTTATGATCCTATACAGACAATGACTCCCCAGCAGAGCTGTCATTTCTGTGACATTTTGAGCACTCAGGTATCAACCAGAGAGATAAGAGGGACAAAATGCCTTGCGTGGCCCCACGGTGGGCGCCATTTTTCCGTGGCGGCCACCGGCATGAAAATGACTTGTCCAAGGTTTTCACCCTAAATTGTAAGAAATAAAGACGGGCCCCACGGTGGGCGCCATTTTTCCTGTAGCGAGCGATTTTGGACGTGGTTCTTAAGCACTGTCGCTCTGGGGTACTACAGGTCGATTCATTTTTTATCCTATTAAAGCTGATGAAGGAAGGGAAATAGATGTCTCCAATTAACCATACTTGCATACTGAGTTTAAACAGATGACTGTTGGTTTACAGATGCGGTTTAGATTGCGGGCCTCTCTCTGCTTATTTTTTTAAGAATGAAATGACGGGACTATTGGTAGGAAGTTAGGACTGATGCTTTACTATTGATGTATGAAGGTACGGGATTTTGGGTTTTTAATTAGTGTGCTCGCTAAGATTTTTTCAATCTTATGCCTAGGTATTCCCGTTTAACGAAATAGGGAAATCAGAGCGATCGTAGTTCCTCCTATTCTATGGGAGGAAAAAGGTTATTTTGGTGTCTTGTTCAAAGCCCAAGACGTGAAGCTAAAATATTTTTTGTATCTTGTTCAAAGCCCAAGATGTGAAGCTGAAGGGTTTTGACTTTAGAGAGAATTTGTCATCTCTAAAGAGGGGTATTTGGTCGGTTTATCACAACTGTTGGGTGACTGATTATAAAGGAGAATTACTTTAACTAGGATATGTGAATCCAGTAATGCCATAATTTCCTTTATAGGGGGTTTTTAACCTGAAGGAGAAGACTTTAACTCAGTTTAGAGCAATGCCATCTTTCCTTAGGAATTTCTCATGCTAAATGAGGGACAGTGGCGTGGATGTAAATAATCCAGAGGCTTGTCGCTTACAGCAATTAGATGAAGGAAAATGAGTTGTTGATGTTTGTATACTGTGAGCGAGGCACACATTTTGATGCTAAAAGGTTGATTGAATCAACCGGGGTTTTATTTATACAAAGCCTAAGAGGAGGCTAGTGGCCCAACCAGAGGGTTGCTTTTATGTGTCTCGTACGAAGCCTGAGAGAGAGGCTAAAAGGGCTTTGACTCAACAAGAGAGTCTTTTGTATCTCGTACGAAGCCCGAGATGGAGGCTGAAAATGTTTGACTCAACAAGAGAGTCTTTTATACTCAACAAGAGAGTGATTTTTATCTCGTACGAAGCCCGAGATGGAGGCTAAAAGTGGTTGACTCAACAAGAGAGTCTTTTATACTCAACAAGAGAGTGATTTGGTATCTCGTACGAAGCCCGAGATGGAGGCTAAAAGGGTTTGACTCAACAAGAGAGTCTTTTATACTCAACAAGAGAGTGAATAGGTTAGCTCCGCTGGGGAGAATCATTGTACAAAGCCCAAGAGGAGGCTAGTGTGCTGGTGACTGTTTCAGTTTAGTGACAGGTCCAGTATGTTAGATAAAGAGAAAATTAGTTCTTATATGGGTAATGTTGTGCTCAGGGATTGATCGGAGGATCAGGGTTATTTCCAGTTTCTTTAAGGAAATGGGAAATCCAAAAAAGTATGGAGACTGTCCAGGTCTACGGGAGTTTTGAGAAATCGATTCTCAAGTAGTGAAAGATCTTTGTATGATGCCCAAGAGAAGGCTGGTATGTTAAGCGGTGAAGGTCAACCCATTAACAGGTCTGAAACTTGACTCAGAAAGACAGCTCAGGCAAATTGATGACTAGGTTCTATTCCTATACCTGTAGAGGTCTCTGGGTCCTTGTACTAAGCCCAAGAGATGGCATGAGAACTTTTAAGAAGCCGAAGGGTCTTTGTACAACGCCCAAGAGGAGGCGGGATGCTTTTAAGAAGCCTATGGGTCCCCAAACCCCGAGAAGTTCAAGACATGCCATTCACCGAGAATAGATCAAGCCAGGAAAGTCCGAGAATTTGGAAGAAACTCAAGAGATGCCATTCACGGAGAAAAGATCATCTCTGGGGAGTAGAGTCTCTTTGACGATTTCTAAGGGTGACAGTCTGAGAAAGGGTTCATCGAGAATGCTGCCTTTCACGTCTCCATATTGTTTAACCCCAAGAGGAGGGAAGACTGTGTCTGGTAATCCTATGGGGATCTAGTTTTGTTTGTATTTAAGAGTGACCAACAGGGCTTTACCTAGTGCTAGACGTAGTTGCCGGGGAAAACTCTAAATAACTATACTAGTATTACACAGTGGATATTTTACAAGTATAAAAGTTTGTGAAAGAAGACTTACAGTGAGCAGCCCCACAATACAGTTATATATATATGAAAGCGGATAAAGAAAGCGGGTAAACAATTACTCGGTTGTAGAGCTTCCATGCTGTTTGGTTAGTTTGTTCAACAAAGAAAGCTTTGATAATAATATTGAAATTCTGGTATCAGACGTGTGATATTAAGGTGTGATGTCACAACAACACACTCTGCACAATGGACAGCAAAACAGTAAAATAACACCAAGAATTATTGACCCAGTTCGGTTACAACCAACCTACTCTGGGGGCTACCAAGCCAGGGATGGAATTCACTACTTATAGATATAATTTACAGACTCAACAACCCGTTGACAATCTCCTAAACTTATACTCTACTAATGACTTCCTACCTAAGAAACCACTTAGGTATGAGAACACCACTCAATCCCTTACAAACACTCAAAGAACCCACTTTGAGTACCCTTGATCTTACTTCACAGCTTCGATCAATTCAAACAACTCTCTTTGCTTCACAGCTTTAGAGAGGACAGATCACCAATTCACCCTTGAATGGTTTACTCACGATTCGTACAAATATCTAAGACACTCAGCCTCTGCTCTTGATCTTCAATCTGTACTTTTTCCTTTGGTCTTGTGCGCTTTATATAGCTCCTGAATTGGGCTTGGACTTGTCACAATATTTGATCAGATTTGTTAATTAAAACTGAATCTTCAAAACAGATTTTATCCCCAAAATCTTTTTAAATCTTCAACCTTTTAATTCTCCAACAGATCTGCAATCAAATCTCCCATGTAACAGAAAATATCTATCCCAAGATATTCAAATCCAATGAGTTAACCACTCTCCACAATTCCAGCTAATACGCGTGCCCTAATAACATAACCTGCTGTTATTAATTCTGCAGGTCTGATGTTACAACATCACCTGTGTGACATCAGACATCCAACTTCAGCACTTAACTACTTAACACAGCCCAGTGTTAAGACTTCAATGTTACAACATCAGCACCTTGACATCAACATTGAATACCCTTTGTTTTACCAAAATTTCAGCCAATCCAGGAACTATCAATCTCCCCCTTTGGCTAATTTTGGCTAAAACAATCTCTGCACTCTGCAAACAACTTCTGCACTCTGTACCTTCTGAGATTTCAGCAGTGGAATAATCTTCAATCAATTTGAAACTCATTAGCAGCAGTTTGATAATCTTCAAAGTCTTCATCACTTGATCTGCTGCAGCACCATCTTCATTATTGACAACAGCCAATTGGTGTTCCCTCTCTAAAACATGAACCAGCATCACAGCTGTTCAGTAGCTCATAATGTGCAGCAATTTACTCCCCCTAGATGTCTGCTTGGCTGCACTCAACACATGTCATGATATCTTCAATACTCCCCCTTAATAACTGCATCACCACTTTTCAACTAAACACCTTTTTTGATACTCTTGACTCTCTTGGCTATTTCTCCCCCTTTTTAGCCACAATTTGACAAACCTCAACAAGTAAGTCCTATGACACCCTTTGCTGCAAAATCCATGGACAAGTACTCCCCCTGTCATGATTAACAAATGCTCTAGATGAATATGAACATTTGAGCACACTTGCTGAGCACATTCATTTTGGTACCACTGTCCCTTTTTCCACAGACAGTCATTCCCTATCATAATCTTCATCTTCACCATCCAAGGCAAACCTTCTACTTCATCATTCTCCCGTATGACTATGTAGATGCTCCTTAGATATAATGTAAGCACTAAGCTTCAGATCCAGAACAAAGACATCCTTCACCAAGGATACTCTTGACACCAGGGTATTACATATGCTCCACTACTGGATTTGCAAAATAATCCAAACTCAACACTGTGTCACAAACTCCACAAATTCTCAGCTTACTTATAAGCTTTACTAAGATCCAGTCTCTTCAAGAGATCACACTTCCTTTTTCCTTACATCCACCAGTAGTTGTTGAAACTGGTGATGTCTTCAAAGACAGTAGTCATGCTTAAACACATGACCATAATCTCCACTTCTTCTGACCAAAATGCTAGAGCATTCAACTCCACATGTCCAATCTTAATCATCTTCCAGATCTAACCACCAGCAAACATGATGTTATAACATCTTTTGGGACATCAGCTTCTCATCACCATTCAAAGGACTCGTTGCTCAGAGAAGTCCTTCAAGAAGTTCCCAATAAAACACAGTCAGAGCAACTTATTCATACACACCTGAATACCATAAGTTCCCACACCCTCTCTGAACCATATCCTAGCAAACTCAACCATATCCAGAGTATTTATACCAAATTCTTTTTCCAGAACATACTTCCACCATTTTATGAAAAGTACAGGAATGTTATCTAGTATGCCCTTTTGAATTTTCTCAGAAGTTCTAACAACAACGGCTTCCTTCATTTGAGAGATATCCTGGACATTATCCTCAGACTTATCTCTAATCTTCCTAGAGATGAACACTTTACTCCTGGATTTTGTAGTCCCATCCACATAGATTTTCTGCTTAGCAGTTCTCATCTTTGGAGGTGACTCAATAGCTTTCCTCTTTCTTGATTTCAGTCGTTTAGCAACCCCAGGAACCACTTTTGCAATTAGTTCATCATCAGCTCTAACATCTGCATCTTCCAACCTAATGATTGTCAACTTGTGGAATTTTTCTTCTGAACTATAGGAGTCATTAGTTAGGTTGTCATCTTTCTTGGCCTTGCAAGTATTCAGCTCCCAACACTTCTTAAGGTCACAGCTTTTGATCCTTCCATCAGCATTGTTGACTCCTTCAAGAGAGATCCACTGATAACAGTTGTCTTTGGTTTTGGCACCCTTCATAACAATCTGATTCTGCTCATCAGAAACCACACACTCATGCTTAGTGTAGTTTACCTTGTAACCTTCATCACACAACTGGCTTATGCTGATCAAATTTGCACTTAAGCCATTGACAAACATAACATTGTCAAGTTCAGGTCTACCATCACCTTGCACTTTCCCAACTCCTACAACAACACCTTTTTCTCCATTGCCAAATATGACTTCATGAGAGGGACAAGGTCTAAGATCATCAAACACGGATCTACATCCAGACATGTGCTTGGAACACCCACTGTCAAAATACCATGTTCTTTCTTTATCACCCATGTGAGCCAATAAGCACTTCACCTTCTCCTTAGGTACCCATTGTTTAACAATTTTGGGCCTGTGCTCTCTCCATCTGTTTTGAGGCTGAGGGTATCCATGCAGCTTGTAGCAAGAGTACTGCATATGTCCAAATCTTCCACAATAATAGCATCTCACCCTTCCATCTCTGAATCTTCTACCATGATGAGATTGCCTATGTTGCTATCCATGATGTGGTCTCCTCCTACCATAACTGCCCTGCCATCTATTCTGTTGATATCTTCTCCCATAAGTCGGCTGAGAATGTTGTTTCCTAGATTGTCTCCCATGATGGTGTGGCTTTCTTCTTCCATATACATAAGGAACAACATTGGTGTATCCATACCCATAACCATACCAGTTGTCCTGATGTTGAGACATCTGATGAGACATGTGCTGTTTGAACTGAGCAGCTTGCATGCTCTCATGGTATTGTGGGGGCATATACTGACTAGCTCCCTGTGGCTGCTTTCTCTTCTGATAGGGACCAGTCTTCTTCTCAATCTTCTTAGGTTGGGAAACATCAGCTTTCTTAGGGGTAGGATCCTGCTTCTTTGGCTGATGTTGAGATGAAAGTTGTGACACTTCCTTCTTTGAACCGGAAGTGCTTCCTTCTGAAGTTCCCTTGTCCTCAGCCACATAACCTATCCCAGCTTTGTCTCCAGTAGCTTTTTCTGACTGAAGGATCTTGTCGAGTGTGTCTGTACCACAGCTCAGCATCCTAACAGACTTGGTCATTTGATCAAGGTGAGCTCTAACTAGCACCACTTCATTTTCAAGATCAGTCTTTTCATTCTCTAGCTGAGCAATCTGTTGCTTGTGGCACTTGTTTTCTTGACAAATCTCAGCACTCTTTAAACACAGATCTTGATAGGTAGATGCCAACTCCTCATAAGTTACTTCTCCATCACTAGAATCATCATCAGAAACAACAGCTCCTGTTAAAGCTCTCACATGCTTTGCTGACTCGCCTTCACTTTCACTATCAGAGTCAGACCAGGAAACTGTCATGCCCTTCTTTTGCTTTTTCAAGAAGGTGGGACATTCTTTCTTGACATGTCCATACCCTTCGCACTCAAAGCACTGCACTCCTTTATCTTGGGCAGTTTTCTCTTCATCCTTCTTGCTGGTGTCAGAAGTCATGTTCTTGACATTAGGCCTGGAGTTATTATTCATTCTCTTGAATACTTTGGTGAACTGTCTTCCCAACATCACTATGGCCTGAGACAGATCCTCCTGGGATTCAGATTTCTTCCCTTTCTCTTCTTCACCATTTGTCACCAGGGCTATACTCTTTGGCTTCTTTTCTGGTTCTTCCTCATTCAACCCAAGCTCAAAGGTTTGAAGAGATCCAATGAGCTCATCAACTCTCATCTTGCTGATATCTTGTGATTCTTCAATGGCAGTAACCTTCATCTTATACTTCTTAGGTAGGGACCTAAGGATCTTCCTCACAAGCTTTTCATCTGACATCTTCTCTCCAAGAGCACTAGATGCATTGGCCAGCTCAAGAACACTCATGTGGAAATCATGAATAGTCTCATCTTCCTTCATCTTCAGGCTTTCAAATTTTGATGTTAAAATCTGAAGTCTTGACATCTTGACTCTAGATGTTCCTTCATGAGTAGCCTGCAAGATATCCCATGCTTCTTTAGCAACTTCACAGGTATTGATTAACCTGAAGATGTTCTTATCCACTCCATTGAAGATAGCATTCAGAGCTTTGGAATTTCCAAGGGCAAGCTCATCTTCCTCCTTGGTCCACTCTTCTTCAGGCTTTGGCTTAGAGGTGCCTTCTTTATCTTTGCCAGCATCATCCTTCTTACACATGACAGGTGCTTTCCACTCTTTAATAACAGCCTTCCAAGCCCTACTGTCTAAGGATTTTAAGAAGGTGGTCATCCTTGGCTTCCAATAGTCATAATTGGATCCATCCAAAATAGGGGTTCTGTTGACGAATCCTCCAACTTCTTTGTCCATCTTTTCACCAGAAAGTAACTTCCCTAGATCTCACCCAGAGACAGACAGGATGCCTGCTCTGATACCAATTGAAATTCTGGTATCAGACGTGTGATGTTAAGGTGTGATGTCACAACAACACACTCTGCACAATGGACAGCAAAACAGTAAAATAACACCAAGAATTGTTGACCCAGTTCGGTTACAACCAACCTACTCTGGGGGCTACCAAGCCAGGGATGGAATTCACTACTTGTAGATATAATTTACAGACTCAACAACCCGTTGACAATCTCCTAAACTTATACTCTACTAATGACTTCCTACCTAAGAAACCACTTAGGTATGAGAACACCACTCAATCCCTTACAAACACTCAAAGAACCCACTTTGAGTACCCTTGATCTTACTTCACAGCTTCGATCAATTCAAACAACTCTCTTTGCTTCACAGCTTTAGAGAGGACAGATCACCAATTCACCCTTGAATGGTTTACTCACGATTCGTACAAAAATCTAAGACACTCAGCCTCTGCTCTTGATCTTTAATCTGTACTTTTTCCTTTGGTCTTGTGCGCTTTATATAGCTCCTGAATTGGGCTTGGACTTGTCACAATATTTGATCAGATTTGTTAATTAAAACTGAATCTTCAAAACAGATTTTATCCCCAAAATCTTTTTAAATCTTCAACCTTTTAATTCTCCAACAGATCTGCAATCAAATCTCCCATGTAACAGAAAATATCTATCCCAAGATATTCTCATCCAATGAGTTAACCACTCTCCACAATTCTAGCTAATACGCGTTCCCTAATAACGTAACTTGCTGTTATTAATTCTGCAGGTCTGATGTTACAACATCACCTGTGTGACATCAGACATCCAACTTCAGCACTTAACTACTTAACACAGCCCAGTGTTAAGACTTCAATGTTACAACATCAGCACCTTGACATCAACATTGAATACCCTTTGTTTTACCAAAATTTCAGCCAATCCAGGAACTATCAAATATTATATTCAAAATCAAAGGAGAAATTGCTTTGAAAAGATTGTTGGGGGCTTACAGCTCAAGGAGAGGCCCAAGGTTTTATCAGTGATTGCACTGTGGTTTTGAATTTGTACAGGGACTTATACAAGTGACTGAGGCCCAAAAAGGTTTTCTGTACAAAGGGATGGGTCTTACACTCTCTAAAGAGGCCCAAAGTTTTATTTTTGTACAGGTGGTCGGGCTTACAGCTCATGGAGAGGCCCAAGGTTTTGTTTTAAAAGGCGACGATCGCGCCGAACTTTTTGATGGTATCGAGAGTTATACAATACACTAAGGCCCAAATTATTTTGGTTTTCAAAAAGGGTTGGGTCTTACACTCTACTAGAGGCCCAATGATTTTTAAAGAATGGGGCTTATAACGCGAGGGTAGGCCCAAGGGTTTGATTTTTGAACTGGCGATCGCGCCGAGATTTTCTTTTAACACAGAGGGACTTATACAATATCTGAGGCCCAAAATTGTTTTGGTTAAAAGGGGATTGGGTCTTACACTCTATTAGAGGCCCAAAGTGTTTGAAAAAGTTTGATGAGGGTTGAATTAATCAAAAACCCTAATTTGTTTCAAAAATGTATTTTAATTGAATAAAAATTCAATTAAAATGATCAAAATTGTTAAACATGTGGAAAACAAATTGTGATCTTGGATTAATGTTTCAAAGATCAGGTTTTGATCCACAAAATGATTGGAAATCACTAAAATTGTAAAAATCAAGAAAGAAAAAAATATTTTAAATGTCAAAAACAATTAAAATATTAATTCTTTACCAAAATATCAAGTATATGAAATAAATAATATTTTTGGGAAAATAAAATATTTTAACATTTTTGTGAATTATAAAAAAAAGAATAAACTCAAAATCATTAAAACTCGGAGAGAAATTAATTTTTGAATCAATTAAATAAAATCACAAAATTCAAATATTCAAATTTTCAAAAAAGGGTGCCAAGAACAAGGGAAAGAACACGCGCCACCCTCGGTTTCTGCAGATTTGCATTTTCTATCCAATCTCACTAAATACTTGATTATATCATGCAATCTACATATCAATCTACTCGTTTTAACCTCACGATCATGTCTATCGTCTTTAATTTCATTTATTTTAAACAGGGAATAAGAAATCAAAGAGAAACCTCAAGAACCCTAAAATTTGCATGAAGGTTAAGAAATTCCATACACGATTCAAACAATGCAATTGATTGAGGGAATACACTCCATGCATGATTATGAACATATGGCCAAATTATTGTGCAGTAAAAAATGCATGGATCATAGAATTAGAAGAACTCATGCTTACCTCTTACAGCTGGTGATCGTGTTTTCTGTTAGAGGTGTTACAGCTTAGTTCCAAGGTTATGGACAGCTTCCCTAGGTGCTATGGAGTGTGTCTGGGTGCTTGGAGTGGATTGAATTGAGCTGGAACTTGATTTGGCACCTCAACTGCAAATCTGTCAAAGGCTTGAGCAGTTGGCTGGTGATTTTGTGATTTTGATGTTCCAGATGTTGCGTGAGTGTTTAGATCACTTTTATACGATGTTTATGAGGTGTGTGTGTGTGATTGGTTTGATTGGAATAGCTCCCAAACTCAAAACCCGATAGTGACTAGCTTTGGAAGGCAATTTTGGAGTGAAAGAAAAGATTTTGAGGAAAGCATCTGTTTAATGGCTTTGGTGTACTCAAACTGATCACAAATGAGCTCTATTTATAGTAGAGCAAGTTTTTTTTGCAAGGAATAGTGAATGGCAATTGCTGCATAGGTTTGGCCAATGTTGATCAATGAGAATCCAAGTCTCCTCTAGCCATTGACTAGAGGTTAGGGCACAGGCTGCTGGTTCCCTTGGTCTTGGATAAGTCTTGACTGAATTCAGTTGAAAATGGCTCAGTCCAAGCCACCTTGGTGCTTCCATTGAATGCTCCAAAACAAAATTGGAGTCTTGTCCCTCTTTTAGGCATTTCTAGGTTTGGCATGCTATTTTTGGTTCCAAAGACTTGGGAGGCTTGGGATAAGAGTTGGTTCCTCCTTGGTCCCCCCTTGAGGTGTTCAGATGGATAAAGTTGCTTGCCCTTTGCAAAATTTGAGCAAATCGAGCAAAAATCCAAAATCTGTCTTGCCATGACAGTATGCAGCAAGGCATATTGGCATTGTCATATATCATGGCTCAAGTGGAATTTGATGGAGTTCTTGGCCATTTTGGAAAGCCCTCATATGATACAACAACTGTTCGATATAATTGGTTTTGATACTTTTTGGATCCAAGTGAAAAATTTCCCTACATTTGGAAAAAAGTGAAGGCAGATTCTGACTTAGTGAAAATTTCACTAAGTGTTGGAAAAAAGTGACATTTTCACTTTTTGTGATTTTGATCATTCCATAACTCAAAATCCATGAGGAATTGGAATGAGTTATATTTGAAGCTTTTGTAGAGTGCCATGAGAGCTACAAATCCAGCTTTGGATGGGGAAAAATGGCCTTATGGTTTAGGAGTTATGATCCTCCAAAGTTGGTACCCTAGCCACTTTGTTCCATAACTTAGAAAAATTTCTAAGTTTTTATGGTTACCCCTTTTACAAGTTATCCCACTTTTCTTGATTTTTCTTGATGAATGATAATTCCAGCCACACATTAACATCATTTTGGGGTCAAAGAACCATATTTTTGAAAAATCTCAGAAAGTCAAAGTTTGACTTTTGTGCACAGTTGACTTTTTATCATATGAATTCCAAACTTTGCGATCCTCTATGAAATCAAGTCTTTGACTTAAATCAAACTTGATGGATTGATTTCATAGGTGTTATAGGGTGTATTGAATCATGTCCTAGGGTTTGGGAGCATGTCTTGGTCAAAAGTCAAAGGCATAGTTGACTTTTCTCGCAAAACCCTAATTGTGGTTCTGATGAATTTGAATCTTGTTGCTCAAGCTTCTTGGCTCAATACGTTGTTGAAAATGGATCAATGTAGTCTATTAGAGACCCTCAAATCCTCCTTTGAGGCCTTGGCTCATGTTTTGTCCCAAAAGTCAACTTATGGGTGAATTAGGTCAAGAAACCCTAATTCCTGATTTTTGGTGAATGCATCCCTTGAGGCCAAATTGACTTGATGATCGGTTCCATGAGGTTCCATGGAGTATCTTAGGTTATGCTTTTGAAGCATTGGCTCATGCCCAGAGGTAAATTTCCATCTGGAGGCCCTGGTCGACTAAAACTCTAATTTGGTGACACTGGCGATCTTGAGGCTTAATCCACCTGGAATGCTGCAACATTGTGCTTGATTCTTGATGTGGGAGTCCTCTTGATCCATTGTGGATGTTTGAGAGGTTAGACAAGTTGAAGATTATGTCATTTCTTGATTGATCCTTTGTCTAAGGCTAAGAGAGGGCTTGAAACCCTAAATTTTGATAGTAGTGAATGCTCACCCATCTTTGGGGAGATTGATGAGGTATGATGATTTACCCATATTGTGATGATGATTTGCCCAATGATGGGAAATCTTAGTGGTCAAAATTTGGGGTATGACACCCATGAGGGTACTAATGATTTCTAACAAGCTAGGATTAACACATTAAATCAAAAGTTTGAGTTGTTTCATATTGAGTATGGTGAAATCATTGCGGATATGCGAAAATGGTTCACACATCTTATCAATCGATTAAATGCAGTAGGTAATCCCGTTTCTAATGAACTTGTTACTAACAAAGTTTTGATGTGTTTAAGTAGGGAATTGCAACCCATGGTCAATGCTATCAAAGAAGCAGATTATCCTATGTCGCTTGATCTCACGGGTTTGTTTGGTAAGTTGGAAGAGCATGAGCAAGATCTCACTTGCTTAGCATAACAAGAAAAAGAATGTGAAAAGAAAGTGAAGTAGGAGAAAGGAAAATACAAAGAAGAAGGGAAGAAGTCCATAGTTCTAAAGATTTCTAGTTCAAGGCCTTCTCATAATGAACTTGGGGATTATGAATCTAAAGATGAAAATGATTTTGATGAAGAAGATATGGGTCTATTTATAAAGAGGGTCAATAAATACATGTTGAAAAATGGTGACAAATATCTCGACAAGAACCGTGGAAAATCAAGAAGGTTATCAAGTTCCTTAAAAGAAGATGAGAATATCTAGAAGTACTTGTTATAATTGTGGCAAACCTGGTCACATTAAGTCATAGTGTCCTACAATCAAGAAAGAAAAGGAAAGAGACCGTCACAAAACATCTAGAAAATCTAGAAGAGCTTATGCCGCTTGGGAGAGCAAAAGTGATTCTTCAAGTGATGATAGTTCTACTTCAAGCGTTGAATCAGCCAAGTTTTGCTATATGGAAAACAAAGGAAAGAAAAAGGTTATAAGTCACTCTAAACTTCAAGCTTCTCATGACTTAGATTTTTCTCAACTTCAAGAATCGTTTGAAAATCTACAAAGACAAGCCATAGATGCTTTCCAAAGATTAGCTTCGAACATGAGGATTATTTCTCACTTGGAAGCTAAGATTTTAGAAAATGAAAAGAATATGGAAGCTCTAAGGAAATATATGTTAGGTATTCTAAAGGATCAAAATGAGGATCCTAAATCCTTGTGGTTTGGTTGTAATACTTGTCACATTTGCCAAAAGGAGTCAAGGACTCTTAAAGCTAAATTAGATCAGGGTTTCGCAACCTTAGGTTACTTTTGCCATAGATACTTTCAAATATGACTTACCATCTCATAACCCTTATAGAATGTATAGTTACATTGCCAAGGAGCCAAATAGCAAAAGATTATCTTCTCTTAATTTGTATTGTCAGTATTGTTGCAAAAAGGGTCACACCATTACAAAGTGAAAATTTAGGAAAGTTTTTGTTCCTAAAGGTGCCTTTCAATGGTTGTCTAGATTCAACCAAAGTTTTACTAATAACCAAGGACCCAATAAAGATTGGGTACCTAGCACTATTTGTTAATCATGCAGGAATAATGTCTTGACTCTATGAAGAGAGTATGAGATCTCGTTTATGGAGCATCAAGGCATAACACGGTGAAATTTCCTTATTGTTTTGATCTATGTGACTAACAAGGCGGATTTTGTTACCAATCAAGTTAAATCTTAGTGTTTCTTTAAGTGGTAAAAGTGTGTAAATGATTACTAATGTTCAATTTAAGAAGTGTCGAAAAGGTATTATGTTCAATGATATAGGTTTATCTTCAACAAGACATACAAGACTTAGGATGCATACAAGTGGTTTTAAAAATGATTGAAAAGTCTTAGACATGCTACACACATTAAACATAAAGTTTTATGTGTGAACATTATGGCATAGGCTGACACACACGACTCTAGGTCGACCTATAGAAGCTTTTGCTTCAGTATTATTCGACACATAGCTGGACAGGTCGACCTCCATGCATCAATATTGAAGCTTGTAGGCTCTGCCTAGAGGTCACCTCACTTAGGTCGACCTTGAGTACCTTGACAAGCTGACCTATTTCTTTCATAGGCCGACTTGTAGCTTTCAAATACTTATAATTTGTTTTACATCTTATTTTTTCTTGCATCCTTTTTGCCTATTCACACACACACACACACATAAATATATACTCATAAATGCATCATATTCTAGCAAGGTACTAGTGTAAAATGTAAATAAAACCAGAATTACAAAGTTTTCCCATCATCTTCAACCTTTATTCTATGTATACACACAATCAAACTACACATATCATTTTTTGATTGGGTGACCATCTAGATTAGGGATGATAAGATCCAATTAGGTTAGTATAGCCGAGAATATTGGGTTGGGATATTTGTGTGTTTCAAATAAGAAAACCAACCTGGGGTTTTCTTTTAAGATCATTGGGATTTGAAGGTTTTGGATAAGATCACGCAAACACGGATTCGACCGAGTGAAGGCCTTGGGACAAGGAGGTTCCTTGCAAGGGAGTAGCGTGAGACGGTGAATTGTGTTCGGGAATCTTGGGTTCAACAAGTGCCTGCTAGGGATTAATCTGACCGAGCGAAAACCTTGAAGACGAGGAGGTCTTGCAAGCAAGTAGTCAAGAACAGGTGGATTGTAGCAGCGTTGTTGGTGACTTGATCAAACTTTGATTAAGGTTTTAGAGGTGGTAGGAACAACAACAAACCATAGGGTTTGTGGAGATAGAGTTCTTCATCTCTTATATAAACATTTTTACAAAGATAAAGTTAATTGCAAGTATCATAATTTGATTTTGGATTGAGGGCAGATGTACACATACCGATGTCGATTGGGGAACTGCCTAAACAAACTTTGTGTCTCTTTCTTCATCTCTCTATTTCTTTAATTGTTGTTCTTACAAATTATCGAGTTAATAGTTATTTGATCAATTTGATCGGAAATTATTTTTCAATAATCTTTTAAAGTGTTGTTCTTGATATAATCATAACCACTTTGATTGTGATTGCCTTTTAAACATCAACAAAACAAATTGAATTTCCAATCATTATCGATCCCACACAAAGTGTTTAATAAATTGCTTTTGAGTATTTTAATTTATTTGTGCTCATTGGAAATAAGCCTTTATGAATAGCTTTGCATTTAATTGATTCATGAATTAATCGTTGATTGAACAATTTGTGTTCATTATCATCCTAATTGGTTTACGTTATGCATATTCGAGCTTTTCAATAGTAGGTTCGGTTAGAAGATTCGATTCGGGTTGTTTCCGATGTGCCGTTAATATTTTAAAAATAATTTTTTCCAAAAGTGTTGTTTTTAAAGTTGTGATATATTCACCCCATCTAGACCGAACTCTATCATCTAACACTATAGAGTAAGGAATGACATCATCGTTTAAAGTACTCGAGTGTGGTTGCATTCTCGAGGTTTACTTTCCACTATTTTTTCTTCTTCTAAGCCTCCTTTAATTTTAAGCCATCAATTTGTCCTCTATGTCTTCTAATTTAAGTTTGGCCCCTTATTTAGAACAAGTTTGTCACCTTCTTACTTAAACATTCTACTTGTCGCAAGTTTCATTTTACTCTTCCTTGAATTCAAGTGATATTGTTTGATATGCTCTTTTAACTCTTCTTCCTCGATTTTGTAATTCTTCATCATTTCTGTTAGGTCTTTGATTGGCTACATTTTGGCTAAAACAAGTTTACAGCAAGATGTTGGGTAAGATGTCCTGACATGGTTGCTCAGACATCAGTACAATAGGTGCTGCTGTTATGT
Source organism: Lathyrus tuberosus (assembly GCA_022829125.1). Classification (NCBI taxonomy): domain Eukaryota; kingdom Viridiplantae; phylum Streptophyta; class Magnoliopsida; order Fabales; family Fabaceae; genus Lathyrus; species Lathyrus tuberosus. Next base: position 836,199 of record JALAZF010000357.1, read on the forward strand.
GTTTCAGACAGATGTCAAAGGAGATGTCACGACATATTTGTCTGGTACAGCAGGTGCTGCTGTTTTATATTTTTTAATAGATTTGATTTTATTTGATGATAATCTTTTAGATATACCTCATCATTATACGCAAGTCAAGGAGATTTATTAGGAGCAAGTGTAGATTTAATTGGATTTTATAAAAAGGATCTTGGAGACTTTTTGGGAAACTATTTGGAGATTTGTTCCTATTTTTTGTGGAGAAGATCTTGCAGCTGAATTAAAACGTGAAGATTGGACCTGATTGAAGACTCGAAGCCCATACTGCAAGAGTCTATAAATAAGGACTTGCAAGACCTAAAATAGCAAGCAATTACATAATAAAAAGTTGTCGGTGCAACATAAGTGATTACGGTTTTGAGAGTCTCTTGTGTAGTTTGTAAGTCACCCATGTATCTTTTGATACTATGTGGTCGACATAGGTTGTTGTTGTAAATTATTCTCACTCGAAGCTTTTAATCAAGGGTTGAGTATTGTTCTTGGATAAAGCCTTTAAGCAAATCCAAGTTAACTTGTTAGTCAAGGATGCTTGATTGAACTTTGTATTGGAGGGGTGTCTTTCAATAGGGTAGATACAATTATGGTGTAGTAATTGTTAGATAATCACAGGTTGTGATTTAGGAAGTGAGAGGGGGTTCTCTTATCATTTAGATGTGACTTCTAATGATAAAGTCTTCATTGGGTAGTGATAGGTTAGCATGGGTGCTTTCTGTAAACCTGAGGTTGTTTGCATAAAACTATACTACTGATAGTGATTACTTCTTCCTGGATTGGTATCCCCCAGATGTAGGTGAGTTGCACCGAAACTAGTTTAGTGGTAACTTCTCATAGTATACTTCTCTCTCTCTATATATATATATATATATATATATATATATATATGGGAAATGCTAACATACACCCAAAATTGGTGGGCCCCACACAAAAATACACTACATCTATTTTCTTTCTATTTTTTTCCTTCATCTTTTTAATGTGGGTCCCACCAAAAATTGGTGGGCCCCACACAAAAATACACTAAGGTGTATGTTGCTAATGCACACCTACATGGGTGTGCATTAGCATAACCCTATATATATATATATATATATATATATATATCCCATTATTGTTGTTCTTATTCTTTCTTCAGTTATGGACAACCTTGGAGACCCATACATAAAATTTGTGGACTTATCGAGTGGGGATGAAATAAGTGATGCTTCCTCGTGTATTGGATGTGGTTTCTCCAGCACTTATACACCCTTGTGAAAGGTACATTGATTTATGATATCTCTGATTCTAGTAAAACTTATAATGATGGTGGTAACGAATTTAGGGCTCCTTCAGATGACCAGGATCTGGAGGAGCCCGTGGAGGATGATACAGGCTAACCCATTTAAACTTGACATTGAGGAGATTGGTTGTGGTTTTACATTCTCGATAGTTCCCATGGTTAACTTAGAAATGGTTGAGGATTAACAAGGTAGCTTGAGGGTTCGTGTTTATATTAAGACCTTTAGGGCTATGAACATCCAAGAGCCTGGAAATCACAATATTAGGAGGTATCTTTAATCTCAAGCACGCCGTAGCGCTCACGATCATAGATTTTTGTTTATTGATAGTGAGGAGGAGATGATACTTAGGGGCTGCAAAATCTCAAACTTCTTGACGATAGTGATTAAAATCCATGACTGAAAATGGAGGTATTAGGTACGCCCTCAGTTTTTAACGAGATTCTAGGTTAAAAAATGCTTACAAAGACATGGGATTATTTTATAACTAGTCGGTCTCTCACATACAGAGTCTGGAAAGAGGTTATGCAACACCTTTGATGGATGTCCTTCATCTCCTCATGAGTCTCTGTTCTCTAGGATGAGGTTCATACTTCTCTTCAATGATTTTAAAGTGGGGTTTTGAATAATCTCATGATCACCCCATCTTTGCTACATCCGGTTAAATAAACATATGTGAAACTATTTATATTATGGTATGAGTATTAAGAGGGTGTTCCAACTATAAATTTGTTATTCCATTTTTTCAGCGTGCTTCACACTTTTGCCAAGGCAGAGTGGGGTAAAGGGTTGATCTTGTTTCATCAAGCGAATAAAATGTTGGAGGTTTTCATGTTAAATTTTTTAAGAAGTTTAAAGATCAGTATATTTTAGTCATTCCTCGAAGTGATGATTCACACTCAAGTTGAGAGTTCTCTTAGAATATTAATAATTGTTCCCATGGGTTGGTGTTGAAGCGGTAAAGCGGCAAGCAAAAATATTATTAACAATACTACTAAATATAAAACTGCACAAACTCAAAAATCGTTGGGTTGCCTCCCAACAAGTGATTGTTTCACATCATAAGCTCGACACCTTATTTACGTACAAGCTCCTCCATGTGCTTGGTTCACCGGCTACTCTCAAATAAACCTGCTCAACACTCTGAGAAAAGGTGAAGGAAAAACAAAAAAATGCACAAAGAAATACACAAAAATGATGGAAAACACATATATACCATAAGTCAACAAACGAAACGGAAAAAATATGTACAATCACATATGGAAAACAACTATGGACAAGTATGCACAAAGCTTAAAAACATAGAAACTATCGCAATGCGATTCGATATTAAAATCAATCCCTGACATAGCGCCATTTTATTCAATCTGTAGTATAGCGGCAAGAAGAAAAATATCGTCTCCACAAGGAGTGGTACGAGGGAAAGAATGTCGTTCGAAAATCTCTACATCTCTAAGCTTGGATTTAAATGGTTTGGGATAAAAGTGCAAAAGGAATAACATAAAACCCGAAAATAAATACACCCTTAAGATATGAGCAAACTCGTTAGGCATTGCATTTAAATCTACCCATCAAGCACTCTAAATCTATGGATTAATTGCACTCAACCTAAATCACTCGTCAAAACCCCTACGTATCGCTCAAAGCAAGAGGTTATGTCTAACGCAAAAGTCGAGAGATCAACCGCATTCTCTCGTAGGTGATGTCTCACGCAACTAAACAACACAGAGCATTAAAATCCGACACCCACATGTGAATATTAGACCGCTTCCCACAACCAATGGACGTTCATCTTAGGCCTAGTTCAAAAAGTATATGTCTATTGCGAATTAAACCCATTAAGATATAGATTAAATCAAAGATGACATCGATTAAGAGTTGTAAAAGAGATTTTATACAAAAATCTATAAATATACATACAATCAAGATAAACTTACATACAAAACCGCAACAAATGAAAAATACATAGAAAGGAAGGAAGAAGAACACAAATCTCAGGGTTTGTCAACTCCGATTGAAGTGGATTCGACTCCGGATCGTCAAGATCCATCCTCCAAGTGTTGTTTCTGAGTTAAAACTACTAAAGAATGTGTTTGATGAAGTTGGGATTAAAAGTTCCCAACAAAATAACCTAAAAAATGCTGAAAATTGATTTAAATAGGGGCTGGAATAGCGCGAATCGCCCTAAGCGCACTATGAGGGCGCTTAGCGCCATAAGCAAAATCAAGTTTCTTGTTTTCTTCATAACTTTCGAACTGTAAATCTGATTGACGCACGATTGGAAGCGTTGGAAAGCTTATTCAATGCTCTATATGATAATCACAAAATATCCTTGCTTGAATACCTACAAAAGTGAGATAAACTAAAATTATAAAATATGGTATTTAGTACAAACGCACTAAGCACCCTCAGATCGCTCTAAGTGCGATCTCACTTTAAGAAACTCTAAACCATTATTTACCGCAGTAAGCGAGGACTGCTTCTGCTAAGCGCGATCAGGAAAACCAAGTTTATTTGCCTCTGCCATCCACCTCCAGCGCGCTAAGCGCGAATTCCAGTTAAAAAACTCCAAAATTCTATATTTGAAGCATCCCTCTTGACTCAAACGGGTCTATACTTCAACCATGCATTATTACCTAAAAAACAAATGAAATTCTATCAAACTCAACAATATGTACACAATATCGTAAAATATACAATAGTATGTAAATTATACAAAATGTATACAAAAATAGAGGATTATTAACGGAAAACAAACGAATCAAATCATTGATTGCTAATTATTCACACTCAAAATAACAATAATTTAGCACTCAACAAACTCTCTAGAACTTAAACTTGTTTGTCCTCAAACAAGAATCGATCCACTCAAAGAAACAAAAGTAATTTTCAAGAATATCATGCTCAACAAGTTTAAAAAAAATAAAACAAATGTATGGTTCAAAACAAAAACGTACACCAAAGCAAAAATGAAGGACAACACATAAATACGATAAGTGAACAAACGAAACGGAAATAAATATGTACAATCACATATAGAAAACAACAATGGACAATATGTACAAAGCTTAAAAACATATAAACTATCGCAATGCAATTCAATATCAAAACCAATCCCCGACAACAACGTCATTTCATTCAATATGCAGTTTAGCAGCAAGAAGAAAAATATCGTCGCCATAGGGGCCGATATGAGGGAAAGAATGCCGTTCGACAATCTCTACATCTCTAAGCTTGGGTTTAAATGGTTTCGGATAAAAGTGCAAAAGGAATAACATAAAACAAGAAAATAAATACATCCTTAAGAAATGAGCAAACTCGTTAGGCATTGCATTTCAATCTACCCTTCAAGCACTAAAAATCTATGGATCAATTGCACTCAACCTAAATCACTCGTCAAAAGCCCCACGTATCGCTCAAACCAAGAGGTTATGTCTCACGCAAGTAAATAACACGGAGCATTAAAATCCGACACACACATGTGAATATTAGACTACTTCCCACATCCAATAGACGTTCATCTTAGGCCGAGTTCAAAAAGTATATGTCTATTGCGAATCAAACCCATTAAGATAGAGATTAAATCAAAAATGAAATCGATTAAGAGTTGTAAAAGAGATTTTATACAAAGATCAATAAATATATACATAAAATCAAGATAAACTTACATACAAAACCCCAACAAATAAAAAATACATAGAAAGGAAGGAAGAAGAACACAAATTTCACGGTTTGTCAACTCCGATTGAAGTGGATTTGACTCCGGATCGTCAAGATGCATACTCCAAGTGTTGTTTCTGAGCTAAAACTACTAAAGAATGTGTTTGATGAAGTTGGGGTTAAAAGTTCCCAACAAAATAACCTAAAAAATGCTGAAAAGTGACTTAAATAGGGGGTGGAATAACGCGAACCGAGCTAATGATGGCTCTTAGCGCCATTAGCAAAATCAAGTTTCTTGTTTTCGTCATAACTTTCGAACCGTAACTCTGATTGACGCATGGTTAGAAGCGTTGGAAAGCTTATTCAATGCTCTATATGTCAATCACAAAATATCCTTGCTTGAATAACTACAAAATTGAGATAAACTAAAATTATAAAGAACGGTAATTATTACAACCGCGCTAAGCACCCTCAGATCACGCTAAGCGCGGTCTAACTTTAAGAAACACTAAACCGTTATAAACCGCACTAAGCGCACACTGCTTCCGCTAAGCGCGATCAGGAAAACAAGTTTATTTGCCTCTGTCATCCACCTCTAGAGCACTAAGCACGAATGCCAGTTCAAAAACTCCAAAATTCTGCATTTGAAGCATCCCTCTTGACTCAAACGGGTCCATACTTCAACCATGCATTATTACCTATAAAAACAGATGAAATACTATCAAACTTAAAAATATGTACACAATATCGCAAAATATACAATAGTATGTAAATTATACAAAATGTATACAAAATAGGGGATTATTAACATAAAACAAACGAATCAAACCGTTGAGAGCTAATTATTCACACTCAAAATAACAATAATTTAGCACTCAACAAACTCTCTCAAACTTAAACTAGTTTGTCCTCAAACAAGAATCGATCAACTCAAAGAAACAAAAGTAATTTTCAAGAATATCATGCTCAACAAGTTTCGAAAAACAAAAACAAATGTATGGTTCAAAACAAAAACGTACAAGCAAAGCAAAACTTACCACTAACCTGCAACGACAACAGGAAAACGAAACAACTCCAAAATACAAAACACATGTCAAAAATTCTAAGACAATACAATGTTCAAAAATGAATCAGACCTAGCACACACTTCATCGGTAGATGAATAAAAAAACATGAGGGGCTTAACTCTCACCCAACAATCAAGCTAACAAGTTAAATTATGCATTCATCAAGAAAAAACTCATATTGAACAGTATGAAAGTAAAAATCACAAGGACTTTCAAGGGTTGTAATTGGGCTTGGGTAACAAAGAAGGGTTATTTCTAAAGCTAATGAAACAAAATTGCCTAAACCTATGAGATAAATTAAATCACACACATTCAAGCAATTAAAAATTTTATTCACCCTCACTTTGCTCATTTGCTACAACCTTGATGTTATTCACACACATATTTTTTCTTTTTCTTTTTCACATTTTTTCTGTCTTTTCTTTTTCTTGGCTTCAACCATTTATTTCTTTTCAACCACAAAGTAACTAACATATAAGCAACCAAAAAATGCTCTCCCCAACTTGAATACAACCGAAAATGCAATGTGAGTGCTCCTAACTTTCTAAGGCAAGGAAAACAAAATTAAACCACAAGTTATTGTTTAAGGGTCAAGTGTTTCAAGAAACAAATTCAGAATCCATACAAAAATCAATGAAGAACTAGTTAGTTATTTACAAGTTCAACTTTTTCTATACCAATATGTATCCTGTCATTAAGGCTCAAAGGGACTAACAAATGCTCGAACACTCACAGGGTAAATTACTTTTGGTTAGGTGGTTATTCTCAAATTCAAAAAAATGCCTCGATCCTTTTCATGCTTTCATACACATCAACACAAGTACAAGATTAAACATAATAAAACCGAGTTAAACAAGAATGTTGGTCTCCTGCATATATTAAACAATGGAAAGCTCCTCACAGAAAGGGTTTTGTTCTAAAGTGATTCAAAACTGAACAAGTATGAAAAAAGAATGAATGACATGAAAATTGTACAAATGAAAAGTATCCTAATCATGCTATGTTCTAGAAAGCGATAAACGAGTACCTTACAAAGTACCAACTTCAAACAATATCATTACCATACATTCGCAAGTTGGAACGATCAAACTTGGAAAATCACAAAGTGCATCCTCAAGCTAATCAAAAACAAATTTGAGAGCAAACACAAACATTATTCTAACAACCTAAAAAAATTGAACTAAAACTAACTAAACACAAAGACCAAAATTGGTGAAAGTGGATGAAAAATGAGAGATTTTTCCACACAATACAGGGAGTGCTAAACGCCCTCTGCGCGTGCTAAGCGCGAACTTGCATGCTCATATACAAAGCTAAAAACATAGAAACTATCGCAATGCGATTCAATATCAAAACTAATCCCCGACAACAACGCAATTTTGTTCGATCTGCGGTATAGCAGCAAGAAGAAAAATATCGTCTCCACAGGGATCGGTTGGAGGGAAAGAATGTCGTCTGACAATCTCTACGTCTCTAAGCTTGGGTTTAAATGGTTTGGGATAAAAGTAGAAAAGGAAAAACATAAAACAAGAAAATAAATACATCCTTAAGATATGAGTAAACTCATTAGGAATTACATTTCAATCTACCCATCAAGCACTAAAAAATCTATGGATCAATTGCACTCAACCTAAATCACTCGTCAAAACCCCCATGTATCGCTCACAACAAGAGGTTATGTCTAACGAAAAAGTCGAGAGATTAACCTCATTCTCTTGTAGGTGATGTCTCACGAAACTAAACAACACGGAGCATTAAAATCTGACACACACATGTGAATATTAGACCGCTTCCCACAGCCAATAGACGTTCATCTTAGGTTGAGTTTGAAAATATATATCTATAGCGAATCAAACCCATTAAGATAAAGATTAAATCAAAGATGACATCGATTAAGAGTTGTAAAAGATATTTTATACAAAGATCCATGAATATACATACAATCAAGATAAAATACATAAAAAAAAAACCCAACAAATGAAAAATAAATTTAAAGGAAGGAAGAAGAACACAAATCTCACGGTTTGTCAACTCCGATAGAAGTGGATTCGAATCTGGATCGTCAAGATGCATCCTCCAAGTGTTGTTTCTTTGCTAAAAATACTAAAGAATGTGTTTGATGAAGTTGGGGTTAATAGATCCCAACAATATAACCTAAAAAATTTTGAAAAGTGACTTAAATAGGGACTGGAGTAGCACGAACCGTGCTAAGTGCGCAATCAACAAATTCAAGTTTCTTTTTTTCTTCATAACTTTCGAACCATAACTCCGATTGATGCACGGTCGGAAGTGTTGGAAAGCTAATTCAATGTTCTATATGTCAATCAAAAAATCCTTGCTTGAATACCTACAAAAATGAGATAAACTAAAATTATAAATAATAGTATTTCTTACAACCGCGTTAAGCGCCCTCAGATCGTGCTAAGCACGATCCCACTTAAAGTACCCTTAAACCGACACAAACTGCACTAAGCGCGGACTGCTCCCGCTAAGCCCGATCAAGAAAACCAAGTTTAAGTGCCTCTATCATCCACCTCCAGCGTGCTAAAAATCGCGCTAAGCATGCGTGCTTATTCAAAACTCCAAAATTATGCATTTGAAGCATCCCTCTTGACTCAAACGGGCCCTAACTTCAACCATTCATTATTACCTATAAAAATAGATGAAATTATCAAACTCAACAATATATACATAATATCGCAAAATATACAACAATATTTAAATTATACAAAATGTATACAAAAACAAGGGATCATTAATGGAAAACAAGCTAATCAAGTCGTTGAGTGCTAATTATTCACAATCAAATTAACAACAATTTAGCACTCAATAGTTGGATCCACCTAGTTGTAAGGACGTATTCCCCAAGTATTGGAATCGTGATCATTTCCTGGAGACTCCGATCAAATACGTGGTTCCATCATATGAATTGAAACAAGAATAAGAGGGATTGAAGGATAAATTCCTCACTTTATAGGAGTGCTTGGGCTTTGTGAAAGGGGCCGACCCTTCATATGTGCAAGTATCTCAACAAAAATAAGGTACATTAAAACATAGTTGTTAGTAGAGGCGGTCGATTGTCAAGAAAGAAGGGTAATCTTTAGTGAGCAGTGGGAGTTAGTTTTATCATTGTACTCCGCTTTCACATTAGTATATGTGAGTGCAACTTCTCCATTAGATGTATTGCATGATGTCAAAACTATAAGAAAACTTAGCATTTATGTACGTCGGAGTATGATGGCAATTGGTATCTCTGAATTTGTGTGGCACCCTTGCATTAGATGTAACGCCCCAGTTTTTGTCCATTTTATTTAATCGAGTCGTTTTGATTATTTTATTATTATATTATTTTATTATTTTATTTTTGACTTTGATTTGAAAATATATTATTTTTCATTGTTGTTATGTTTTATCGCGTTTTGGGAGCGTTTGCGAGATATTTGAGTGTAGGGGTAATTGGGTCATTTTGCTTTATTTTCTTTAAGTTAGAAAATAGAAAGAAAAGAGAGAAAATAGTAAAGAAGAAAAAGAGGAAGAAAGAAAAGAGAAAGAAAAGGAGAAAAAGAGAGAAAAACTTGGAAAATCTAGGAATCGATTCAACCGACTTTCAAAAACACTATTAATCGGGTAAGGGTGCGAAACTCGATTATCTTATGATTGTGTATGATTATGTATGTGTGTGTTGGAATGTTTATTGTGTTTTCATAGCTTTTCAATTCTAGGTCGGAACGATGGAAATCGATGTTTTCGCGGTTGAAATGTGATGTAAATGTTGTAGATTACTTGTTACCATGATTGGGGTATGTTCTGATTGTTATGTTTTGATTTGGAAGAGATTTTGGTGGAAAAATATGATTTTGGACCTCAAAACAGCGCTGCAGAATTTCTGGGTTTTCCTTGGTTTGCCTAGCGAACCTGAGAAGAAGCAGTAGCGAATGATTTTTCGCGGGTTCGCCTAGCGAGCAAGTTAGTGAAGGTCAGCTAATGTTCTCTAACGTTGTTCGCCTAGCGAACTTTGTATCTTTTTGGTTCTGGTTGTTGCTGCTTTGGTTCGCCAAGGGGTTCGCCTAGCGAACTTTGTGTCTATTTTTATCTGATAGTGGTTTCGCTGGACATTCGCCTAGCGAAGGTGGTAGCGAATGCTCGCTAGAAGGTTCGCCTAGCGAACATGGCAGTTTGTGCAATTTTGTTTTCTTCATAACTTTTGACCCGTAAGTCGGATTGGGGCGCGGTTGGGTGCGTTAGAAAGATTTTGAGTTGTTCTCGCTTATTAAAATGGTTTTGAGATTGTTGGCTGATTTAATTATGTCGGGAATTTGGAATGTGTCATTTTGTCGACTTTTACCGTTTTAATGATGTGCATTTGATGTGTTATTATGCAACATGCTTGTGATATGTATTGTATGACTGGTGTGATGTTATGTGATGTGAATGCATGCGATTAAATATTGTGGTTGATTATGTATGCATGGTTATGGTTGCATATATGTGTGCATTTGAATGTCATGAGTCATTGTATGCAAAGAATCATGATATGCATTCTTGTGATGTCGTGTGCCCTAGTGGGTGTGAGCGACGAATCGATTCCAGAGGGAATCCGCTATAACATCGTGCGACTTATAAAAAGAGGACTTAAATCGATGATTATAAACGATCGTGTGCCTTATACAAAGAGGACTTAAAGCGATCGGATAGTGCGCCTTATACAAAGAGGACTTAAAGCGATCCATAAACGTCGTGCGCCTTATACCAAGACGACTTAAAGCGATGGGGAACATCGTTTGCCCGACGGGGAGTTACGTTGAGTAACAAGCGATGATTCCAATAGTTCCTGAGTGAACTAATGTTGAGAATGACGAATGGATGGTACCGCATGTACATTGCATAGATTCGTTGTGTCGGTGTCTGTGCATCTGCATAAATCATGAATGGGTTGATTATGTGTGAGAATTGTGAATGGATGCATTATGTGTGGAGAAAATCATGAATGCATTGATTGTGTATGGAATTGTGGATGATATTGATGAGTTGATATATGTATATATGTTGGTGATATGTGTAATGTGCATGGTTGATATACCTTGGTGATGGATATATGAAATATACATTGTATTGTTTTGTGTTTGAATTCTGGTATAAGTTGTGGTGAGAATATTTTATATGTGTATTTTTGTGTTATATATAATTGTATGCAATTATATTATGATTGTGTTTTTCACCCTTCTACTGTTTTAATGCTCTATGAGGCATTGCAGATTAGATGACTGGAGGTCTTTTTGTGAAGCTTAGGCCTTCATTCTTTTGTCGGTCGGCTCTGATATATAGCACCGGGTAGTCGGGGAGATCGTTATGTGATTATTTATATTATGTACACACGTATTTTGGATTGTACATGTATGAATATGTATATGATAGACAAACTTTTTATGATGTATATATATGAGATTCAGTTACAAATTTTTTGCTTTTATTCTATATTTGAATTGTGGGTGTTAGGAACTAAGTTCCTTTGTTATGTGCTACCTGAATTGTTGCATATCTATATAAGCAGGTTTATTGTGTGTTTGTTTCAATTGATGTGACTGCTCAGTCTACGCCATGAAGTTTTAAATACACTCTGATGAAATTTTGAATTTTGTTATCGCTTTATTTGTTGGGGGTATAGATTGGGGGTGTTACATTAAGTGGTATCAGAACCGGTCCGTGTCAGTTCGTGTCAGTCCTTGTCGGTGTTTGTGTTTGGATGAGCTGTTTGTTTAACCATAGTTGCTGTTATTGGATATGAATAGAATATGGCTAGTAGGAATGACGCTGCTTTGGCTGCTGCTATGCAAGCTATGACTCGGGCTGTGCAGGGTGCACCTAATGCTGCTGGTAATGATGGGTTCAGGAAGAACAAACCACCTGTCTTCAAAGGAAGATATGATCCTGATGGTGCTCAGATTTGGCTTAAAGAGATTGACAGAATCTTCCGAGTGATGGATTGTGATGAGGATCAGAAGGTGAGACTGGGTACTCACATGTTACTGGAAGAAGTTGATGATTGGTAGGTTAGTACACGTCATGTGTTGGAAGCTGCAGAGGAGGAGATCACTTGGGCTGTGTTTAGCATTGAGTTTCTGAGGAAGTATTTTCCTGAAGATGTAAGAGGAAAGAAAGAGATTGAGTTCTTAGAGTTGAAACAAGGTAGTATGTATGTTGTTGACTATACTGTTAAGTTTGTGGAGCTTGTGTAGTTTTATCCACATTATTCTGAGGCTATTGCAGAGTTTTTTAAGTGTGTGAAGTTTGAGAATGGATTGCGTCCTGAGATTAAGCAGGCAATCGGTTATCAACGGATAAGGAGGTTTTCTGATTTGGTGGATTGCTGTAGGATTTTTGAGGAGGATAGTAAAGCTCGTTCTACTCACTATAAGAGTGTGAACGAAAGGAAAGGGAAGCAACAGTTTCGTGGTGGTCCTTATGTGACACCGGCTGATAAAGGTAAACAAAGGGGTAATTTTGAGAGAAGGCCAAGTGGAGGGGGTATGTCTAATTCTCCGAGATGTTTTGGGTGTGGTGAATTAGGACATCGTCAGTTCGAATGTAGGAGGAATTTGAGGAAGTGTGCTAATTGTGGAGGTTTAGGACATGTCGCAGCTGAGTGCAAGAGGAAGAATGTGGTGAAGTGTTTCAATTGTGGAGAACCTGATCATATTAGTATGAAGTGTCCGAAACCGAAGCAAGCTCCAGATGGTGGGAAAGTTTTTACCTTGGCGGGAACTCAGACTTCTAGTGCAGACCGTCTGATAAGAGGTACTTGTTTTATTAATAGTACGCCTTTAGTTGCTATTATTGATACTGGAGCAACTCATTCATTTATTTCGTCTGAGTGCGCGAAGCGTTTAAATCTTGTGTTGTCCTTGATGGATGAAGAGATGGTTATTGATACTCCAGCAATGGGGTCAGTAACTACTCCTTTGGTTTGTTTAAGTTGTCCTTTGACCATTTATGGTAAATAATTTGAGATGGATTTAGTGTGTTTGTCGTTGGAGGGTTTAGATGTGGTTCTGGGAATGAATTGGTTGCAGTTTAACCGGGTTCATATTGATTGTTATCATAAGTTGGTGAGATTTCCTTCTCTTGAGGAAGACGAGGACTCGAGTTTCTTATCTACCAAAGAGTTGAAGAAACTTTTGGCGGATGAAGCTCAGTTATTTGGGTTGTTTGCATCGTTGACTGTGGATAGTCAAATTACACTTGATGTGTTTCCTGTTGTGTGTGAATTTCCAGAGGTGTTTCCAGAGGATATTTTAGATGTACCGCCAAAGAGAGAGGTGGAGTTTTCTATAGATCTAGTTCCTGGTACTAGACCTGTATCGATGGCACCATATCGTATGTCAGCATCTGAGTTGGTTGAGTTAAAGAAGCAATTGAACGAATTATTGGAAAAGAGGTTTATGAGGTCAAGTGTGTGGCCTTGGGGTGCTCCAGTTTTATTGGTGAAAAAGAAAGATGGGAGTATGCGATTGTGTATTGATTATCGCCAGCTGAATAAGGTGACGATTAAGAATAAGTATCCTCTTCCAAGAATTGATGATTTGATGGACCAGTTGGTAGGTGCGTGTGTGTTTAGTAAGATTGATTTGAGGTCGGGGTATCATCAGATAAGGGTGAAAGAGGAAGATATTTAGAAGACGACTTTTAGGACACGTTACGGTCATTATGAATATTCTGTGATGCCGTTCGGGGTTTCTAATGCGCCAGGTGTGTTTATGGAGTATATGAATCGTATTTTCCACGAGCATTTGGATCGATTTATTGTTGTGTTTATTGATGACATTTTGATTTATTCTAAGTCCCGGGAGGAGCACGCGGAGTATTTGCGTGTGGTGTTGCAAATTTTGAAGGAAAGGAAACTTTTTGCCAAGTTGTCAAAGTGTGAGTTCTGGTTGTCAGAAGTGAGTTTTCTTGGGCACGTGATTTCAGGTAATGGTATTGCTGTGGATCCATCTAAAGTAAATGCGGTTCTACAATGGGAGGCTCCTAGATCTGTTACTGAAATTAGAAGCTTTTTGGGTTTAGCTGGATATTATCGGAGATTCATTGAAGGTTTTTCTAAGTTAGCACTTCCATTGACCCAGTTGACTTGTAAAGGTAAAGCGTTCATTTGGGATATTCAGTGTGAGGAAAGTTTTAATGAGCTGAAGAGAAGATTGACGACAGCTCCGATTTTGATCTTGCCGAATCCTACTGAACCGTTTGTGGTGTATTGTGATGCGTCTTTGATTGGGCTAGGTGGAGTGTTGATGCACGAAGGTAAGGTTGTAGCTTATGCTTTGAGGCAATTGAGAGTACATGAGAAAAATTATCCTACTCATGATCTTGAGTTAGCGGCTGTGGTTTTTGTGTTGAAGATTTGGAGGCATTATCTCTACGGTGCAAGATTCGAAGTCTTTAGTGATCATAAAAGTTTGAAATACTTGTTTGATCAGAAAGAGTTGAATATGAGGCAACGGAGATGGTTGGAATTTTTGAAGGACTACGACTTTGGCTTGAATTACCATCCTGGTAAAGATAATGTGGTAGCCGATGCGTTGAGCCGGAAATCGTTGCATATGTCTGTTTTGATGGTTAAGGAGTGGGAACTTTTGGAATCGTTTAGAGATTTGAGTTTGGTGTGTGAATTGACGTCGGACAGTGTGAGGCTTGGTATGTTAAATGTTACTAATGATTTTCTGTTGACCGTTAGCGAGAAACAGAAGTTGGATGTGAAATTTTTGGATTTGATGACGGTTGGAAATCAAAGTGTGAATGAGGACTTTAAAGTGGACGATAAAGGTGTTTTGAGGTTTCGTGGTAGGATTTGTATTCCTGATGATTCGGATTTGAAAAGGATGATTTTGGAGGAAGGACACCGGAGTAGTTTGAGTATACATCCGGGAGCTAATAAGATGTATCAAGATTTGAAGAAGATCTTTTGGTGGTCTGGGTTAAAGAGAGATGTGGCTCAGTTTGTGTATGCATGTTTGACGTGTCAGAAGTCAAAGGTAGAACATCTGAAGCCTAGTGGTTTGTTGCAACCGTTGGATATTCCTGAGTGGAAATGGGATAGTATTTCTATGGATTTTGTAACAGGGTTGCCGAATACACTGAGGGGACATAATGCGATTTGGGTGGTTGTGGATAGGCTGACTAAATCAGCGCATTTCATTCTGATTGACATCAGTTTTTCCTTGGAGAGGTTGGCTGAGATTTATATCAGTGTGATTGTGAAGTTACATGGGGTTCCGTTGAGTATTGTTTCAGATCGAGATCCGAGGTTTACTTCGAGATTTTGGGAAAGTTTGCAAAAGGCTTTAGGATCCAAGTTGAGGTTGAGTTCAGTTTATCATCTGCAGACAGATGGTCAGACCGAGAGAACGATTCAGTCGTTGGAAGACTTGTTGAGGGCTTGTGTTCTTGAGCAAGGTGGTGCATGGGATAGTTATCTTGCGTTGATTGAATTCACGTATAATAACAGTTTCCATTCGAGTATTGGAATGACACCGTTTGAAGCATTTTATGGACGAAGATGTCGAACACCGTTGTGTTGGCACGAATCTGGTGAGAGTGCTGTGGTTGGACCGGAGTTAGTGCAACAGACTACAGAAAAGGTGAAACTTATTCGTGAGAAAATGAAGGCTTCTCAGAGTAGGAAGAAGAGTTATCATGATCGAAGGAGGAAAGATCTTGAGTTTCAAGAGGGTGATCATGTATTTTTGAGAGTTACACCGGTGACGGGTGTTGGTCGTACATTGAAGTCGAAGAAGCTTACTTCTCGGTTTATTGGTCCTTACCAGATATCTGCGAGAGTGGGTGTTGTGGCTTATTGGGCGGCGTTGCCGCCGAGTCTTTCAAATTTGCATGATGTGTTCCATGTTTCACAGCTTCGGAAGTATGTTCCGGATCCGTCGCATGTGATTCCGATGGATGAAGTTGAGGTAAGGGAGAACCTTACGGTTGAGGCATTACCGGTTAGGATTTTGGATCGCGAGTTGAAGCGGTTAAGGGGAAAGGATATTGCACTTGTGAAAGTAGCGTGGGGAGGCGCTGCTGAGGGAAATTTGACTTGGGAGTTGGAGAGTCGGATGCGGGATTCGTATCCAGAATTGTTCGTCTCAGGTAATATTTTCGAGGACAAAAATTTCTAAGAGGGGAGAGTTGTAACGCCCCAGTTTTTGTCCGTTTTATTTAATCGAGTCTTTTTGATTATTTTATTATTATATTATTTTATTTTTGACTTTGATTTGAAAATATATTATTTTTCATTGTTGTTATGTTTTATCGCGTTTTGGGAGCGTTTGCGAGATATTTAAGTGTAGGGGTAATTGGGTCATTTTGCTTTATTTTCTTTAAGTTAGAAAATAGAAAGAAAAGAGAGAAAATAGTAAAGAAGAAAAAGAGGAAGAAAGAAAAGAGAAAGAAAAGGAGAAAAAGAGATAAAAACTTGGAAAATCTAGGAATCGATTCAACCGACTTTCAAAAACACTATTAATCGGGTAAGGGTGCGAAACTCGATTATCTTATGATTGTGTATGATTATGTATGTGTGTGTTGGAATGTTTATTGTGTTTTCATAGCTTTTCAATTCTAGGTTGGAACGATGGAAATCGATGTTTTCGCGGTTGAAATGTGATGTAAATGTTGTAGATTACTTGTTACCATGATTGGGGTATGTTCTGATTGTTATGTTTTGATTTGGAAGAGATTTTGGTGGAAAAATATGATTTTGGACCTCAAAACAGCGCTGCAGAATTTATGGGTTTTCCTTGGTTTGCCTAGCGAACCTGGGGCGAAGCAGTAGCGAATGATTTTTCGCGGGTTCGCCTAGCGAGCCAGTTAGCGAAGGTCAGCGAATGTTCGCTAACGTTGTTCGCCTAGCGAACTTTGTATCTTTTTGGTTCTGGTTGTTGCTGCCTTGGTTCGCCTAGCGAACTTTGTGTCTGTTTTTATCTGATAGTGGTTTCGCTGGACATTCGCCTAGCGAAGGTGGTAGCGAATGCTCGCTAGAAGGTTCGCCTAGCGAACATGGCAGTTTGTACAATTTTGTTTTCTTCATAACTTTTGATCCGTAAGTCGGATTGGGGCGCGGTTGGGTACGTTAGAAATATTTTGAGTTGTTCTTGCTTATTAAAATGGTTTTGAGATTGTTGGCCGATTTAATTATGTCGAGAATTTGGAATGTGTCATTTTGTCGACTTTTACCGTTTTAATGATGTGCATTTGATGTGTTATTATGCAACATTCTTGTGATATGTATTGTATGACTGGTGTGATGTTATGTGATGTGAATGCATGCGAATAAATGTTGTGTTTGATTATGTATGCATGGTTATGGTTGCATATATGTGTGCATTTGAATGTCATGAGTCATTGTATGCCAAGCATCATGATATGCATTCTTGTGATGTCGTGTGCCCTAGTGGGCGTGAGCGACGAATCGATCCCAGAGGGAATCGGCTATAACATCGTGCGCCTTATAAAAAAGGGACTTAAAGCGATGATTATAGACGATTGTGCGCCTTATACAAAGAGGACTTAAAGCGATCGGATCGTGCGCCTTATACAAAGGGGACTTAAAGCGATCCATAAACGTCGTGCGCATTATGCCAAGAGGACTTAAAGCAATGGGGAACATCGTTTGCCCGACGGGGAGTTACGTTGAGTAACAAGCGATGATTCCAATAGTTCCTGAGTGAACTAATATTGAGAATGACGAATGGATGGTACCGCATGTGCATTTCATAGAGTCATTGTGTCAGTCTCTGTGCATCTGCATAAATCATGAATGGATTGATTATGTGTGAGAATTGTGAATGGATGCATTATGTGTGGAGAAAATCATGAATGGATTGATTGTGTGTGGAATTGTGGATGATATTGATGAGTTGACATATGTATATATGTTGGTGATATGTGTAATGTGCATGGTTGATATACCTTGGTGATGGATATACGAAATATACATTGTGTTGTTTTGTGTTTGAATTCTGGTATAAGTTGTGGTGAGAATATTTTAGATGTGTATTTTTGTGTTATATATAATTGTATGCAATTATATTATGATTGTGTTTCTCACCCTTCTGCTGTTTTAATGCTCTATGAGGCATTGCAGATTAGATGACTGGAGGTCTTTTTGTGAAGCTTAGGTCTTCATTCTTTTGTCGGTCGGCTCTGATATGTAGCACCGGGTAGTCGGGGAGATCGTTATGTGATTATTTGTATTATGTATACGCGTATTTTGGATTGTACATGTATGAATATGTATATGACAGACAAACTTTTTATGATGTATATATATGAGATTCAGTTACAGATTTTCCGCTTTTATTCTGTATCTGAATTGTGGGTGTTAGGAACTAAGTTCCTTTGTTATGTGCTACCTGAATTGTTGCATATCTATATGAGCAGGTTTATTGTATATTTGTTTCAATTGACGTGACTCCTCAGTCTATGCCATGAAGTTTTAAATATACTCTGATGAAATTTTGAATTTTGTTATCGCTTTATTTGTTGGGGGTATAGATTGGGGGTGTTACATTAGAGGTCTTAGGAATCATCAAAAATCACTTCAAAATTGTCCAAAATTATGAAAATGAGTTTCAGCACAAAAATACACTGCATGTGCCGGCACATACGCGACTCAGGCAGGCACATGTAACTCATTTTTGAAGCCTGTGGCTTCTGTCATGTTACGGTCGACTCACTCCTTCTTCAGGTCGGCACATACTGGAAGTTTCAACATTATGTGCCCGCACATACGTGTTTCAGGCCGACACATCTATTGTCCTAAATAAGGTTGTAGGTTCTGTTTCTTTTTGGTAGGCACATATGTCCTTTCAGGTCGGCACATGCTGTTATCTTTGACAGTGTGTGTCGGCACATCCAACCTTCAGGTCCGCACATACTGTTTAAGTTGGTCAATTTTTTTTATTCCTTTTATTCCGAAAGTTTCCTCCTTGCCACCAATCTTCCAAAGCTATAAATACATCATTCATGCTTCATTCCAAATTAGTCATACCATAAAATTAGCCTACATCTGCTCATCACCTTCAACCCTTGTCCTATGTCTACACACTGATAAATCACACATAATAATCTATTGTTGGGGTGCCAGCTAGGAGAAGGCCTGATAAGGTCTAATTGTGTTCTTATGTAGCCGACATATTAGGTTGAGATTTGTAGAAGTCTTCATCCAGAAAAACTGTGGGTTTGTCCTCCAAGATCGTGTATATATTTGGGGGTTTTCGTGCAAGACGTTCAAGAGAGGATTGCGACATTGTGAAAGCCTTTGGAGATAAAGTACGCAAAGGACCCTTTGGAGATAAAGAACTCAAAGGAAGTAGCTGAGAACGACGAATCGAATTGAAGTCTTGGGGAATAATCGGTGCAATTGATCGCAAAGGAGTAGAAATATCGACAAGTCAATTGGCATCCATTGTTGTCTTGATCTTACTCAAGATCAAAAGAAGAAAAGGGGCTGAATCAACATCAGAACCAGTAGTCTTTGTATGGTTGCTCAAAACACTTTTCTTGTATATCGACTTTTTGCATAGTAAGAAAGTATCCTAATTCCACATTGGAAATTAGGCGCAGACGTACCCACACGCGAGGACGAAAGTGGGGAACTGCATTAACAAATCTTTGTGTCGATCTCTCTATTATCTTTTTACTCGTTTTATTTTTCATTACGCAATTTATCAAATAACATTGATTAATCTATCGACTCGTAAGAATTTTCCTATGATCTTTTTGTTTCAAACTTGATTGTTGATAAGCTTATAATCACTTTTGATTATAAGAGGTTTTCATATCAACAACTACACAAAGGAAATTCTAAAAATTCGTCCGCACACCAAATGTTCGATAAATTGCATAGTTCAATATTTTTTCTTATTATCATTGGAAATAACATTACTAAGTTCATTAGTTTAAACGAGTAATAACGTGATACTCGATTAAAGGTTAATTTAGATTATTGTGTTTATCATTCCTGTTGCGGTGAGAATCGGATAACAAGCTATTAATTAACTTGCATCACATTTCTTTGAATTCACAACCGACTTTGATTTATCCAAAGGAAAGGCTCAAGATCGAGAAAAACCTAAAGGGGGAGATCTAAGGTTCGGGGGTTGGTTACGCCTAGGGAAGGTATTAGCATCCTAAACGTCCGTAGTACTCTACGGGAACCTCTTGTTTTAATTTGTTATGTCTTACTCGCTTGCTAAGGGTGCTATGCTAAAGGTTGAAACCCTAGGAGTTAATATCTAAGTATACTCGACAAAGTATCGCACCTTGCGCCTACATATCCTTACGGGAGTGGAATCAGAGTATCCGTAGTTCACTGATCTAAGGGTGAAAACTAGGAACCATTGACTATGGCCAAAGTTCCATGGGGAAATGAGTATGAGCTCATTTTAGAGTTCAGGGTAACTCTCTAAGTCTAAGTTATAGGGGGGAAAGTGAGTTCTCATGATGATGAGAATCAAATAGAGTTCAGAAACTCTAACCTATTTCTAAGTTATGATTTCATTGGCTCTAATGAGGCCAAGAAATGGGATAAACCTAAAAGGATAAGGTAGGGTGGTTGTTTAGTGACTTCATGAGTCAATTTCAAGAAGGTCTCCCTTTGGAACGGGGGGAAAGATAACAGTTGTAAATTACTAAAAGATAAAGAGTTATAATTCAAATATGATGATGCAAGAATACATGAATATGATAATGAGATGAGATAAAATTATGATGTCAATGAAAAGTTGGAATCACATATTAGATATGATCAAGCATGATAAACAAAGATAATATGGCAAGATAAATAAAGAAGATATAATAAAACCTTAAAAGGTACTTCTAAACTTATCATGAATAAATGCTTCAAGATTAAATATTTCTAACCATTTCTTTTTATATTTGAAAAGTAGATTCAATTAGAAGAATATAGCAAAAAGAATGGAAGAAAAAGGATGAAAAATAAGCAAGTTATGGCATTTTGAAATTAAGCATAAACCATAAAATAAATAATATAACCAAGAAGCTTGAGCAACAAGTTCCAATTTCATCTGCACCACAATTAGGGTTTCGCGAGGAAAGTCAACTGTAACTTTGACTTTTGACCAGGACATGCTCCCAAACCCTAAGACATGATTTAATATACCCTATGACACCCATGGAACATGTCCATCAAGTTTGATTTAGGTCAAGGACATGATTTCCTGAAGAATTGCACAGTTTGGAATTCATCTGATAAAAAGTCAACTGTGCACAAAAGTCAACTTTGACTTTTTGAGATTTTTCACCAAAATGGATTTTTAACCCTAAAATGATGTTAATGTATGATTTGAATCATCATTCATCAAGAAAAATCAAGAAAAGTTGGATAACTTGTAAAAGGGGTAACCATAAAAACTTAGAAAGTTTTCTAAGTTAAAAATAAAGTGACAAGGGTACCAACTTTGGAGGATCATAACTCCTAAACCACAAAGCCATTTTTTTCATCCATAGATGGATGCGTGGCCCTCATTACCCTCTACAAAAACTACAACTAGGCCTAAGTCCAATTCATTAAGGATTTGGAGTTATGGAGTGATCAAAATGGCTGAAAAGTGAAAATGTCACTTTTTCCAACACTTAGTGAAATTTTCACTAAGTCAGAATCTGCCTTCACTTTTTGCCAAATGTAGGGGGATTTTTCACTTGGATTCAAAAGAGATCAAAACCAAACATGTTCAAACAGTTGTTGTATCATGTAAGGGCTTTCCAAAATGGTCAAGAACATTACCAAATTCAACTTACACCATGAGATATGACATTGGCAAGTTGCCTTGCTGAAATCTGTCAAAGGCAAGGCAGAATTTGCAACTTTGCTCGATTTGCCAAAATCAGCCAAATTCAAATGCTCCTATCCACTTGGACACATCTGAGGATTGAATCTAAAGGGGACAATCACTGAGCCAAGCCTCCAAAGTCCATGGAACAAGAAATAGCATGTTGAACCTAGAATAGCCAAAATAGGGACAAGACTCCAAATTTGGATTGAAGCATTCAATGGAAGCATCAAGGTGGCATGCACTGAGCCATTCTCATCTGAAATCAGTCAAGACTTATTCAAGACCAAGGGAACCAAAGCTCTGTGCCCTAACCTCTAGTCAATGGCTATAGGAGACTTGGATTTTCATTTGCCAACATTGGCCAAACCTACTTACCAGTTGCCATTTGTCGCTCCCGGGATTTTCATCCTAGTACAAACGCGAAAGTGGCACCGAAACAGAGTCGCCAGCAATGTGTATTTATCCCATGAGAGGGAAAGGAAACACCGCGTAAACCTGAAGAGAAAGGAAAAGCATGGTCTTGCGACCAAGAGAAATGGGTTCGGGAGTCGGTTACGCGCGGGGAAGGTATTAGCACCCCCACGCGTCCATCGTACCCGATGGGATCCACGCTTGCTTGTCTCGATCAAAGGGTGTAAAGAAGAGATACTGGAAAGGGAGCTGAAAGAAAGAAAGGAGAAAGAAAAGAAAAGGAACGGGAAACAAATGTAGGGAAAATAAAAGAAGTGCTCGCATGGGCCCTACCCCACTGCCTACGTATCTCATCGGGAGCATGAGAATCAGAGCGACGTAGTTCCCCTCACTAGGGATGGATTGTTTTTTAGAGAACGGCTTACGTTCTAGCTCAGGTGTTGCAGGCTCGCTGGTCCGAGTGCGTTACCATCTTGCAAGAGAACGAGTAGAAGCGCGCTCGTGCGTTGAGAGTGAATGAGGTGAGAAAAGAATTCCCGAAGGAAAGACGTTATTGTTTGTTTTTTGTCTTTTAGAAGGAAGTGTTTTGGATTTGTTTGCATACGACAGTGTATCTGGATCTTAGTCATTGGAATGTGTACCTTCTCACATTCCAAGATGGAATGGGTAAGAAAGCACACTAAGGGTGAAGAAGACCCTCACACTTAGTTCCAATTATCAAGGTTCAAACACACTAGCATACTTGTGTTTATTAAGTGTTTTGTTGATTATGAAGTGAAGAAGTGTTTTTTATTATTTGCACCTTCAACAAGTATTGCATTTAAGTCCCTCATACAAGATCAAATATGTAACACATTGACCTAAGATGGGCCATATGCTACACATTCTAAGATTACAAGAGAAGACCCCTTATAATCTTTTCTTTATATGAAAGGCCTAAATGCAATAAATGCCTACGTTTATTATATGTTTTGAATTTTCTTTGAGATGAGAAGATGAAAGACTCAAGAGAGGAGAAAAGGTAAAACCTATATGGACTAAGACTCAATCCTAATTGAAGATTAAAGGGAGTGATCCTAAAGGTTTGTGAGGTTTCAACCTAAAATCTAAAGAAAGAAAGAATTAAACAATTCACTTCCAAAGTAGAAGATGAATTGTAATTCAAAAGGGAAAGTAATGAGTTATTAAAAGAAAGCATATAAGTGCTTAACAAAACACAAAATGGAATTGTAAAAGAGAAAGGAAAGAAATTTGCATGTGGATTCCTTGTCCACACTCAATTGAAACTTACCGAAGCCCCTACATGGTTAGCACAATTACTTACAAGTAAAGTAAGAAAATATAATGAACAAATCAAACTCAAACAAGTTGACAAACAAAGTAAAATGAGAGTGAATGCTATACATGCTTCCAAGTCAGAATGTAACTCATATTTACACAACCTAAGGTTATCCTAAATGAGCATACCAAATCAAACAAACAAAATCTCAATCCAACAAGAAGCAAAGAAGAAAAGGTGAAGTGATGTGAATGTGGTTCATACTTGTGAAACAAGTGACTTAAGGTGCAAGATAAACATCAAACATGCAAAGATGAAACCCAAATGTCACAATCAGAAGTCAATTAACATGCTATACATCCTCAAACAAAACCACAACTCATGGCACAAGTGCCTTCATGATCAAGCAAACCAAACATGAGGCATGCATTCACAAAATGAACAAGTTAAACTTCATGCTTCAAACAAATAGCAAACATGCTTCAAAAATTATGACTTTCACCAATCAAACACCTTAAACACATGCCATTAACATATCAAGTCCACAAGCAATGAATCAGAACCAAAGTCACTCAACAATTAGGTCAAAGTCTCATGGAAGTTTCATGCATTCATGCTCAAAGCAACACATCAAAAGTCATCCAAAAAAGACTTAAAAATCATCTCATAAATCTCAAACATACCTCAACATATTGTGACCACAATGCAAAAAGAAAGGCATCAAAATCATTTTTTATGATCAAGAACAAAAATGCACAAAATCATATGTCACATTAAGTATGCATACAAATGGAAATTCAAAAGAAATAATGGAACAGGGGCAAAATGGTCATAAAATCAGAAAATAAAATCCTAGAAAATTTCCTAAATGTTTTAAGAATACACATGAATTTTTGTAGAATTTTCCAATATGTTTTGGTATTTTTAAAAATTAGAAATCAAACGTGTAGGAAGAAATAAAAATGAAAATTAAATGCAAAATGCAGGGGGGTATGAACATAGCAATTGGACAGTTCAAAATCATTGGGCTTCAATACATGGGGGTGCGAACAGCATTCTGGCTAAGTCCACTAAGCGCGCAGAACACTCTAACAACCATGCACTTCAGTCAACAATAGTCAATCAATCATCACCATTGATTCAAGTCAGGTCTACACAAAAGTCAAAGTAATTAAATCCAAGGCACACACGTGAAGGACCACACTCCATACCATGCACTACACCACACGCATGTCACTCTGATAAAAAATAAAACACGTGCAAGGCATGCTCATTTTAATGCGCTGGCACCACTGTGGCCACACGATGATGAAAAATCAACGGACACGATTAAAACACACCAAAACCCTAGCAGTTAAAGTCACCGGCCGGAGATGACCTCCGGTCATCTTCTCCGGCCAGCAGCCACCACCTGCAACTCACATTTTCTCCAGAAATTCACAAGCCATATACCAAACGAAAGCTAAGCTCATGAGGAACACAAATCCAACAAGAAAATTCAAAGATCAAGCATGGATACAGAGAATCGAAGAAGAGAAATTTGCCCTAAGTTTCAGTTCTAAACTCCTAAGGAGCTCTATCAACTAACCGGTTTCATATAGCTTCTAATAAGCTCAAATAACACATCAACCAGTTAAAATAACATCAAATCGTGCAAGCAAAGTTTGAGAACTTTTGGAACCTGAAACTTGAAGATCTTTGGATTTTTTGAGAAAACCAGAGGTGAGAACTTGTTCTTGAACTTCTAGAACTTCAATTTGAGCAAAATAAATGCTATTTGATCTTGAGAATAAGAGGAAATCTGAATCTGAAATTGGAGACAACTGTGCTATTCCATGCTTCAGTGATGTCTTCTTGCTTGATTGTGAAGGTTGAAGAAGAACTTGAGGAATTCGTGCAGGTAGAGAGAAAATTCAGAGAGAAAGTTGAGAGTGCTTTTGGAGTGAGAGTGAAAACAATGAGAATCCTCCTCTGAAATTGTGAGAGTTTCAGCTTATATATCCAAGGTTAACTCCCAACCAGTTCAGTTAACAGTTAGAACTCTAGTTAAACTGAGTTAGTTAACTGAGTTTGAGTTAACTAACTGAGTTAGGTGGTTAATGGCACGAGTTGGGGAAGTTCTGTTAGAGTGAGGGTGAGGTTCATGGAGTTATGGTGGTGTGTAGGAGAAGGAAAGTGATGTTATGTTGTTCTGATGTAGCAGCAGGAATCTTGTGGTGCAAGTTTCTCACTTCCTCTTTCATGCAAGGCTCAAGCTCGTATGCATAATGTGAAATGTGTTTGGCCAAATGAAGCAAAGAATAGAGCAGCACACATAGGACTTATGTCATGTACTTGATGTGTGTTTGAACCAAAATTATGCAGCAAATCTTCATTGTGACAGCAAGTGTTTGAGGAGGAATTTCTCACTTGTCAATGAATGAAACAATCCAATGTTGGTGGCATTAGAAAGATGATACATTAGGGAACAATATTGGTGTTGAAAGTTGGTTGAATTGGAGTTTGGAACATGACCAAATGTGGCTTGTAACAGAAGAAACACCAACTGGTGCATGGGCGAGATAATGAGGTTGGTTGGCAAGGCATGCTTGGCATGGATTTTCAGTTGCATTGACCAATCTTTGAGCCATCATAACTCCTTATCCTTTGATCAAATGAAAAATCCATGAACATCAATCTTGAAGATCTCACATAGGGGAACAACTTTGATGTTGCAAGATTTTTCATTTGAAACATTTAACCATGAGTAATTGATCTACACATCTTGCTCACCAACTGTTTGAGAAAATGACTGCGCGCAGACCTGGCCAAGCTTGGTCAAGTCATGGTTTTTGGCCTACTTTCCTCCAACTTTGATTAATCATATCTCCCTCAATTTTTATCCAATGGAGATGTTCTACCCATGGATTTGAAGCTCAAAGCAAGGCCTTTCATTGAGGCAGAGTGGAATTTTCATTTGGTGCTTCAACTTTGAATGGCCTTGGTTCCAATTCTGATGCAAAATGGCCAAAACTTGCTATTTTTAGTAACCCTACTTCATCCAAAAATGGCAACTTTCCAAATCTTGATTTTTTTTATGATTCCTTTGGAGTTTCTTGATCAAACTTTGTACATTGGTCACATATAACATGAATTTCATGAATTTGGCCTCAAAAAGTCAAGAGTTGACTTTTTCCCCTGATTATTTGACTTGGCCCCAAATCCCCTGATTTTTGATCTTTCTTCCAATTGAATCACTTCTAAAACCAATTGAGATGCAATCTTCCACATCCCTATACCTAGGGACATATAGGGAACCATGACATCAAGTCTTGCCCAAAAAATCAAGGATTCCCTGATTTAATGGGAAACCCTAGTTTTGGTGCCCACCTCCTAGGAGAAAAATGTGCAGTCTCCAATTTCAAATTCCTCAGAGTATGTTGTGTATCCTCTTAAAGGATGATGAGAAATGCCACTTTAGGATGATTTTGGATCAATGAGCTATCTCTTTTGAGGGTTTTCCTTCAATTTTTGAACCTCTTGCATAGTGAAAGATGTAATGCTTCAATCTCCCATTGTATCTCTTATCCTTGAGGTTGTGGAAGATCAATTGAGATGGGATGAGACATGAAAGACCTCTTGGCTTGCCTTGAGGCAACTTGACTGACCTTTTTGTGCTTTGAATGATCTCTTGATTGTCCACCTTCCACCTGATCACATACCCTGATGGTAAGAAGGATGCCATGCTTCATTTTTCTATGTTAAATGCAATGTAATGTTAATGAGGTGGATATGATATGATAAATGATAATGCCATGCTATGATGACAAAGAAGGAGAGCAAATTTTGGGGTATTACACCATTCACTATTCCTTGCAAAACAAACTTGCTCTACTATAAATAGAGCTCAATTGTGATCAGTTTGAGTACACCAAAGCCATCTAACCGATGCTTTCCTCAAAATCTCTTTCTCTTGGCAAAAATGCCTTTCTTAGCAAGGTAGCTATCGGGTTTTGAGTTTGAGAGCTTTTCCAATCAAACCAATCACTCACACACCTCACATACATCATATAGAAGTGATTCAAACACTCACATAACATCTGCAACACCAAAATCATAAAATCACCAGCTGGTTGCTCAAACTTTCAATCAAGTTGCAGTTGAGGTACCACAAATCGTTCCAGCCATTTTCAATCAAGTCCAAGCATTCAAACACACTCCATAGGGTGTAAGGAAACTGTTCAGATCATCACCACTCATCTGTAACACCTCCAAATTAAAAATCACATTGCACTTGCTGTCACGGCCTAGAGGTAAGCATAAACTTGGTCATCTCTCAATCTATGCATATTTCCTCGCACAATAATTTTTCCATATGTTCATAATCATGCATGAAATGTTTTCCCTCAATTAATTGCATTGTTTGAATTGTGTATCAAAAATCCTAGCCTTCATGCAGAAATTAGGGTTCTTGAGGTTTCTTCGTGATTTCATGTTTTATGTTTAATTTAAATGAAATTAATGGACATAGACATGATCGTGAGGTTGAGACGAGCATAATGATATGTGGATTGCATGTTATAATCAAGTATTCAGGGAGATTGGATAGAAAATGCAAATCAGCCAAACCCAGAACACGCGCGTGTTCTTCAGCTGTTCTTGGCGCCTTTTTTGAATTTTCAAATATTTGAATTTTGTGATTTTTGTTTAATTGATTCAAAAATTAATTTCTCTCTGAGTTTTAATGATTTTGAGTTGATTCTTTTTTTAATAATTCACAAAAATGTTAAAATATTTTATTTTATCAAAAAATCCCAAAAATATTATTTATTTCATATAATTAATATTTTTGCAAAGAATTAATATTTTAATTGTTTTTGACATTTTAAATATTTTTTCCACATTGATTTTGCAACTTTTAATGCTTTCTAATTATTTTGTAGGTCAATACTTAATTTTTGAAGCATTAATCCAAGACCACAATTTGTTTTTCGCATGTTAAACAATTTTGATCATTTTAATTGAATTTTTATTCAATTAAATACATTTTTGAAAACAAATTAGGGTTTTTGGATTAATTCAACCCTCATAAATCATTTTCAAAACACTTTGGGTCTCTAATAGAGTGTAAGACCCAATCTTTTTTTGACCAAACCATTTTTGGACCTCAGTGTATTGTATAAGTCCCGATACCGTAAAAAACAAACGGCGCGATCATCGCCTTTTGAAAAATAACCTTGGGCCTCTCCTTGAGCTATAAGACCCATTCAAAACTATTTGGGCCTCTATTAGAGTGTAAGACCCAACCCCCTTTTAACCAAACATTTTGGGGCTCACTTATTGTATAAGTCCCTCTGCGTTAAAAGAAAACCTCGGCGCAATCGTCATTTTTAAACGAAAAATCAATTGGGCCTACCCTCGTGTTATAAGCCCCAATCTTTTTATTTAAACCATTTGGGCCTCTTGAAAGAGTGTAAGACCCATCCCTTTGTACAGAAAAACATTTTGGGCCTTAGTCACTTGTAT
This sequence comes from Lathyrus tuberosus, assembly GCA_022829125.1. Taxonomy (NCBI): domain Eukaryota; kingdom Viridiplantae; phylum Streptophyta; class Magnoliopsida; order Fabales; family Fabaceae; genus Lathyrus; species Lathyrus tuberosus. The sequence continues at coordinate 865,282 of JALAZF010000357.1, forward strand.
AAGTCCCTCTGTACAAATTCAAACAGTGCGCTCACTGATAAAACCCTGGGCCTCTCCTTTAGCTGTAAGCCCCAAATCTTTCTTTTTCAAAGCACTTTCTCCTTTGATTTTGAATATACTGTTGTTTTCAATCTATCTTTGTTGAACAACTAACCAAACAGCATGGAAGCTCTACAACCGAGTAAGTGGTTATTGCTTTCATTTACCGCTTTCATATACATATAACTGTATTGTGGGGCTGTTTCACTGTAAGTATTCTTTCATAAACTCATATCAACTGTGTAATAATAGTATAGATATTTCGAGTTTCCCTGGTAACTACGTCTAGAACTAGGTGACGCCGTTTCGTTTAGTTCGTAGAAATAGACAGCTAGATCCCCAATAGGAGCACCAGATACAATCTTCTCTTCGGCTGTCCTCATTAGGAATTGTCAAGAAACTCTATTCCCAGAGATGAATGTATTCTCCGTGAATGGCATCTTTGAGTTTCTTCCAAATTCTCGAACTTTCCTGACTTGATCTATTCCTTGTGAATAGCTTGCCTTTAATTTCTCGGGGTTTGGGGACCCACGGGCTTCTTAAAAGCATCGGCCTTCTCTTGGGCATCGTACAAGGACCCACAGGCTTCCTAAAAGCAACCACGCCTCCTCTTGGGCTTAGTACAAGGACCCTACGGCTTCTTAGAAGTATTCACAGCCTCCTCTTAGGCTTCGTATAATGATCTCTTCCTTCGGGAATGATAGCCTTCTCTTGGGCTTAGTACAAGGACCGATCGGCTTCTTAAAAGTTTCTAGCCTCCTCTTGGGCTTCGTACAAATTATCCCGACGACCTCCTAGAGGTATAGGAACAGAACTTAGTCATCTTCATAGAAAAGTCCTTTCATAGAGTCTACTACTGTTTCTCAAAGCACAATACAAAAGAGGACACTCTACACTTGGACAATCTAATCTCCTTGAGTCTCAAAGACATTCTCAAGTGACCCCTTCGTTAAATAGGAAGGAAACCCGCAGACTCGGACAGTCTCAATACCCTTTGGATTTCCCGCTTCCTTAAAGAACAGGAATAACCCGGATCCTTGAATCGAATCCATGAGTACAGTGTTGCTCATATAAGAACTGATTTTCTCTTTAAAATCAGTATACTGGACCTGTCACTTAACTGAAACAGTAACCATAGCCTCCCTCTTGGGCTTTGTACAATGATCCTCTCTCTCTCGGGCTTTGTACGAGACACATAAGGGACTCCCTCGTTGAGTCAATCACCCTTTCGCCTCCATCTCAGGCTTTATACAAGATACAAAAGGGTTCTTACTGAGCCAAACGAATTTTCGCCTCCATCTCGGGCTTCATACGAGATACCAAAAGATTCCCTCGTCGAGTCAAAACTTTTTAGCCTCTCTCTCGGGCTTTGTACGAGACACATAATAGCCTCCTCTTAGGTTTTATATAAGAAAACCATTGGTTGATCCAATTAACCTTTTAGCATCAAAACTGTACCTCGTTCACAGTGCACAAACATCAACAACTCCTTCCCCTTCCATCTAATCGTTGTAAGCGGCAAGCCTCTGGATTATTTACATCCACGCCACTGTCCCTCTTTTAGCATGAGAAATTCCTAAGGAAAGATATCATTGCTCTACACTGAGTTAAAGTCTTCTCCTTCAGGTTAAAATCCTTATAAAGGAAATTATGGCATTGCCGGATTCACAAATCCCGGTTAAAGTAATTCTCCTTTATAAACATTTGTCATAGACAAGCCCCTCTTTAGAGATGACAAATTATCTCTAAAGTAAACCCCTTTAGCTTCACATCTTGGGCTTTGAACAAGATACAAATCACCTTTCGCTTCACGTCTTGGGCTTTGAACAAGACACCAAAAACACCCATTTCCTCCCATAGAATAGGAGGAACTACGAACGCTCTGATTTCCCTGTTTCGGTAAACGGGAATACGTAGGCATAAGATCGAAAGAAAAGATCTTAGCGAGCACAATCAACAAAAAACCCAAATCCCATATCTCCATCAATCAAAAGCAGTAATTCAAAAGCATCAGTCCTAACATCCTAATCCTTGTTCCCCGCCAGAAACCTTCTGTCTAGATAAAAAGAAAGAAAACTGTATTGGCGAAAATACAAATAACCACTACAAAGGCCCCCCACATTGATAGCATTCGTAACCTAACAGACCACTGTTTAAACTCAGTATGCAAGCAGGGTTAATTGGAGACATCTATTTCCCTTCCTTATTCAGCTCACAATAGGATAAAAAATGAATCGACCTGTAGTTTAAGCTCAAACCGCAGAGAGCGACCAACGCTTAAGAACCGCGTCCAAAATCGCTCGCTACAGAAAAAATGGCACCCACCGTGGGGCTTTTCAAAGTTAGATCTAGGCACGATCTTCCTTTTTATCTCTTGTGTGATACCACAGATTGGGGCTTCCGCCGGGGAACCCATTTCTGTCAGGAACTTAAGATTCATAGCTTTAAAAGGTCTAGGATGTTTAGGACAAATATATATACCGCTTTTCCTAATTGCTATACGTGTTTATTTTTCTGCTAATGGGAATGCGGGTGATGCCGTATGTGGAAAGATTGAGTATACACTTAAGATAAGTGATGGCGACGGGGTCGACCATCAACCTTAGTGGAGGCTGACCAACGCAACCCATTCTCTCACCTAGACAATGGGCCGGTTGTTAAGTCTGAGAAGCTGAGGAGCCAAAACCCTTTCGTAGTGCGGAAACTATCGGAAATAGTTGTTACGCGATACTACCCTCATTTGAGGCTGGTGATCTATTCTCGGTGAATGGCACTTACTCTAAGATCGCTCTATAACTCGCTGGCGATCCGCTTGTTGTTTTGATTTCCTGGGAGGAGCTGATGATAATGAGTACAGGTACAAATATCACCCTAGTATAAACCTTTGGGGGATGGGTAGAGCCTTGGCTTCATGACAAAGACCCTTTGACCCCATGTTTTTTCTATGTTTTTGTGTGCTGCATTCATGTATTCATTTTAAAAAACATTAAAACATTCAAAAAAATCTTCTCTTCTAGTCTCTCTGTTTTTCAAATTAAACTAAGACTGTGATTGCAAATATCAGAGAAAGGGATTGCACTAATGGATTTCGGTAGAAGGAGAACTCATAGTTATACCTTCAAGGTTCCAAAACTAGAGGATTTGAGAAGGTTAGTGAGGATGATCACTAACCCAGAGGCTTTCAGAGCCAAGCACGGAGGTTTGCTACCACTGTTAAGAGTCCATGTGATTGAGGGAATCATGGATGCACTCATTCAGTTTTACAATCCGGTTTATCACTATTTCACATTCCCGGATTACCAGCTAGCACCAATGCTGGAGGAGTATTCTCATCTGATCGATTTACACATCACAGATCGAGCTCCATTTTCTGGACTGGAAGAAATTCCAAAGAATCAGACCATTGCAAGAGCAATTCATTTGGACGAGTCTGAGGTTAGGACTCACCTTACTACTAAGGGAGGCATCCAAGGTTTGCCAGCCCAGTTCTTGACAAAGAAAGCCCTGTATTTTGCCAGTATAAGAAACGTGACTGCTTTTGAAAGCATCTTTGTCTTGCTCACCTACGGGTTATTTTTGTTTCCCAACATCAATAACTTCGTCGATATTAACTCCATTAAGATTTTTCTCATTGGAAATCCTGTGTCGACTTTGCTCGCGGATGCGTATCATTCTGTACACTTGGGAAATTTGTACAGTGGAGGGGAGATCACATGCTGTGTACCTTTGCTTTACAAATGGTTTATCTCTCACTTGTCCAAGTCTGCTGCTTTTTGGGATTGTAAGAGTTCCTTACGTTGGTCGCAGAAGATCATGTCTCTTACCAACTCTGATATAGATTGGTGCAATAGGATTTATGAGGGAATCAGAATCATTGACCGTTGTGGAAACTTCCCCAACGTACCCCTCATAGGAACTAAAGGAGGAATCAACTACCATCCGGTATTGGTTCGCCGTAAATTTGGATACCCGATGAGGCACATCCCACTGGGTGTTCATCTGGAAGGTCTTTTCTTCAAGGAAGGAGAAAATGACAGAGCACTAAAGATGGAAATAGTGCATGCTTGGAAGCATGTTCATAAGAAAGGACGAGAGTCTCTAGGAAAACCGGATTGTGTCTCGGTGGAGCCTTATCTCCATTGGGTACAAACTAGAGCTCTAAAGCTAAAAATGCCTTATCCTCGTTACGGAATTCTTCCACCGAGGGAATCTGTCATGTACTTCAAGACGGAAACTGAAAGGCTTCAGGTTACTCTCAACAAAGTTCAAAAGGAGAGAAGGTCTTGGAAAAACAAGTACCGCACCCTCATCATTCTCACATTGCATATTCTTCTTACCTACAAATCTCATGTTTGTGTCTCGGTTCTAGAGTCAAACTGTCTCATTCGTATAATACTCTGACCAATCGTCAAAAAAGGATAGATGATCTTGAGGAAGAAAATAGAGAGTTGAAAGAAGAGATCGACGCTCTAAGAGAGGATATGAGAAAGCTTCGTAACGACATGCAAGCCATGGCAGAAGCTCAGCTACAAAGAACTGTGATCTCAGAGATCACCTCAATGCCCATAGTGGAGAAGTATGATCCTAGGTATCAGATGCCGAAAGATCGTCCCTGGGGCATGCCTGTTAACTATATCCCGAAAGGATATGTTCTGTCGATCACTGAAGATCAGGGAATCACAACAGAAGCCGCTGGGCCTGAAGGTTACAAACTTCAGGAAAGTGAAGATGCCGGGGGCATACTGAAGACTCCTGAAGGTTACAAACTTCGGGAGACGCCAAGATTCACTACCGTAGTCACGGTACCACCCCCTGTGGTGCACACTGTCCCGGAAGGGCAGATTCCACAGACACCTTCTGGTAAGAAGGAAACTATGTTTGACAGAATGGAGGAATTCCAGGAACAGTTCTTGGAAATGCAGAAGGAACTGCAAGCCATTCGCGGTCAAGATCTATTTGGAAAGGACACCGCAGACCTCTCCTTGGTCCCAAATGTGAAAGTCCCGCACAAATTCCAAGTGCCCGACTTTGAAAAGTACAAGGGTAACTCTTGCCCTCAGAGCCATCTGGTGATGTACGCTCGGCGAATGTCAGCTCAGACGGAGAATCAGGACCTACTGATTCACTACTTCCAGGATAGTTTAACCGGTGCCGCACTCAAATGGTACATGGGTTTAAACCATGCCACGATCAGCACTTTCAGAGATCTTGGCACTGCCTTCGTCCAACAATACAAATACAATTTGGACATGGCACCCGACAGAGATCAACTCAGATTAATGTCACAAAAGGACAAGGAAACCTTTAAGGAGTATGCTCAAAGGTGGAGTGAAATTGCCGCTCAAATTTGTCCACCTCTTGAGGAAAAAGAGATGACAAAGATCTTCTTAAAGACCTTAAGCTCATTTTACTATGACCAAATGGTTGCTAGTGCACCCAGTGATTTCACCGAAATGGTGGGCATGGGCGTACGTCTTGAGGAAGCCGTCCGAGAAGGACGTCTGGTAAAAGACACTGGATCGACGAGCGGTACTAAAAAATACGGTAGTGCTCTCCCTAAGAAAAAAGAGCAAGATATTGGGAATATCTCTCTCGGAAAGCAAAGGCGACGTTATCAACCGGTAGCAGCTGTAACTCCTGCTATCAACCCTGCGTCTATTCCTACATATCAACCTCAGGTTGCACAAAGCCAACCTGACCAATAAAGGACACAACAGCCTCTTCAGCAGGCTCGTCCTCCATACAACAACAACCGTACAACACGGCCACCAGGATTTGATCCTATACCCGTAACGTACACAGAGTTGTTTCCATTACTACTGGCTAAGGGGCACATTCAGACTAAATCTCCTCTTACAGTACCGGAAAATCTGCCTTTTTGGTTTAAGGTGGATCAAACTTGCCCTTACCATCAAGGAGGTTCAGGGCATAACATAGAGACTTGTCTCAATTTCAAATCCGACGTGCAAAAACTTGTTAGGAGTGGGATCTTATCCTTCAAGGATACGAATCCTAATGTTCTCACAAACCCGCTGCCTCAACATGAGAAGGCTGCAGTCAATTTGATAGAAGGAGAGACTAACAATGTCTATCAAATTCACAATGTACTCTTGTTGAAGACCAATTTGGTCAAGATGCATTGTAGACATAGTGGATATGGCCATGTGCCACCTCATAACTATCATTAGTGTGATATCTGCTCTAAAGACAATCAAGGATGTTCTGCGGTGCAAGCAGCTCTACAGGAACAAATGGATCTCGGATGGATCCAAGAGCACCGAGTTCGTGGAGTTAACATGGTCTACACAAACTCTAACATCATTCAGAACCATGACATCCGTGCAATGAGTTTCAACTTGGTGGTAATGCACTCAAGGCAAAGCCAGTATCATAATCTGCCGCGGCACGATTACAGTTCTTGTCTGATTTGCTCGGTAAATAAACAGGGATGCTCTTTCATACAGGAGGCCCTCCAGCGTAAGATGGATATTGGATGGATCCAAGACTACCATGATAGGAACCCTTATCAGATCAACATGGTTCAGATCTTCGACATTCACGTGATGAATACCAACCTGGTAGAGTTACATGCTGAGCAGGTCCGGCTCGGATTCTTAATATCACATGACTATCAAAACTGTAAAGCGGGTTACGAAAACGATCGAGGTTGTACCCTTGTCCAGGAGGCACTTCAGCACTTGTTAAATCACTGGTGGATGCCAATTTATATGGATGAAGATACTCAACAAATTAGTATCAGTAACAGGAATCCTACTCGACGTCAGAGTCAGGATGTCCGATCAGTGGAAGCTAACCTAGTGAGGTTACATTGTATTCAAAGTGGGCGTGGCCAGGTGCCACCACACAACTATGAACGTTGTGGCGTCTGTTCGGAAAGTAACCGAGGGTGTTACTTTGTGAGAGCAGCTCTTCAGGGTCAGGTCGATCGTGGAGAAATTCGTCCATATCCGGGTTCTGGACCCATCAACTAGACGCCGAACTACCTTGTCGATCATGTTGAGGATGTTGTCACAATCTCTGGTCATCACAGGACCAGGGATGTTTTTGCCATTATCCCTCTACTTGACGAATCTAAAGTTCCCAACCGGGAACGAATCGAGATCACTTATGATGGTCAGAAAAATCAGAAGGTTCCCATAGTCATCTATCTACCGGGACCATTACCGTATGAATCAGCTAAGGTTATCCGTTACAAATACGGTACAACGATAATTGAAAATGGAAAGGAAATTCCATTACCCTCCGTCGTGAGTATTGGAGACATCAGTCGTGTAACACGGACTGGTAGAATTTTCAATCGAGGAGTTGGAGAACTTAACAAAGAAAAGGAACTTCAGACGGAAGCTCCCGATCCACCAGTCAGTCAATCCAGTAATCTCGACCTTTTGAAAAATAATGATGAGATGCTGAAGCTCATCCAAAGGAGTGAATACAACATTGTTGATCAACTATTATAGACTCCTTCAAAGATCTCGGTATTATCACTGTTACTCAGTTCAGAAGCCCACAGGGAGGCTTTACAGAAAGTCTTGGAGCAAGCCTTTGTGGAACAGGATGTAATAATCAGACAGTTCGATAGCATTGTCTCTAACATCACTTCCTGCAATAATGTGGGATTTAGTGATGAGGAATTACCTGAAGAGGGTCGCCGTCATAACATGGTGCTCAATATCACAGTTAACTGCCAGGACGATGCTTTAGCCAGCGTACTGGTAGACACAGGGTCAGTCCTGAATGTTATGCCGAAGTCCACTTTGATGCAATTATCATTCAAGGGCCCTCCGATGAGAATCAGCGAGGTCGTCGTCAAAGCATTCGACGGATCTAGAAAAACAGTTATCGGCGAAGTTGATCTTCCCATAACTATCGGTCCTCACACTTTCCTAGTCACTTTCCAAGTCATGGACATCCGGGAAACGTATAGTTGTTTATTAGGAAGACCTTGGATACATCAGGCTGGAGCGGTCACTTCGACCCTCCACCAAAAGCTAAAATTCGTCAAGAACGATCAACTTGTCACAGTTTGTGGGGAACAAGCCTTGCTTGTAAGCAACTTTTCATCATCTACTGGTATAGAACCCGAGGAGGTTTTTGGAACGCAGTTCCAAGCACTGTCGATGAGCAAGAACAATCAGTTCAAAGGAGGAACCCCGATTTCCTCATACAAAGATGCTATCAAAGCGGTCGAGAGTACCGATACAACAGGATGGGGACAACTTGTCATTCCTACTGGCAATAAAACAAAGAAGGGTCTTGGTTTTTCTGCAACCTGTACCCAGACAGCTGCCAGCGATGAAAGTCTTCATCCCCTTCAAAATTTCTTCCACAGTGGAGGTTTCCTTCACCCAGTGTCTCAGGCAGTACATGCTATCAATGAGGAAGATCCCTCTGACACAGATGAAGAATGGAAATCCTATCTTAATGAGGACGGTTATATGTCTCAGGAAGAGGTACCTAGGCCTTTTTGCTTTCCCATAGAAAGTCTAAGATTTATACCACGGTCAGACGTCGAAATGATCTACGGAGATTGTGATCCAGAAGGATGCCGTGCTCTGCCAAATTCATTATAGGAGGACACTCTGATGAAAGACAACTTTGACCATAATTACTATGGCCCAATGGATGGTCTGCCAATGTGGCAGCCTTACCCAGGAAACTTGGGGGCAAGAGAGTCAGTCGAGCAATGAAAATCAGCTGACCATCATTGAACAGAATACCTGTGTCCCCACCATGTCATGGGATCAACACTCAGGTCATTCAGAAACTACTCAACATGAAGATGAATTCGCAACGTTTGCAGGACTTGAATTCATCAACTATACTTTTCCCGAGGTCAACGTCATCGAGAGGGATGACTCCTCCAGTTCCAAAGAAGTTTGGGACACGCTGGGAGAACCGAGTGGAAAATACGACTATATGGTCAAGTACACCGCTCCCGAAAGCTCTCGTATCAGGCTCGAAAACATCCAGCCAACTGGATGGGGAGGTACAGCTAAGAGCACAAATGCTATGCAAAATGCAACTGAGGAATTCTCCTACGACAATTCTGCCTGGGAGACAGATTCCAATGATCCCGCTCCACCAGAAATCAGCGTCATTTCTGAAGACAAGCCAAGAAAGAAGGTGCCAGACTTTGTGTTTCACCGAGGAGTTCGCCGCCAATGGATTGCTGTCGAGGTTCTGAAGGTCGTTCACCAGTCAAAGTAATTGCCATCTTTAACCTTTCACCCTGCCCAGGTGAAACGGATGTTTTCATAGGGCTCGCTTTCTGTAAAATTTCCCTCTTCTCTTCGCCCAAAGCGACAGAGTTTTGTTTTATAGGGCTGTAGTTTCAAGGATCGACTTGTTCATTAATAAAATAATGTCGTTCTGTAATTTCCGCATTAATTGTTGTTTTCTCTTTTTGCTTTTTCAGAAAATGGTAATCCTAAAAAACAAATAATAACCAGTAGTAAAAAGAAATAAAACACTGCACACACTTGCATTTTCCTCTATCTTTTCTAAACACGAATCATCACGTCATGCAGATTGCTTGTTTTAAACCCCGTTGAAACATACGATCCGATGCCTTCTCCTAACTTTGAGTTCCCAGTATTTGAGGCTGAAGAAGAAGATGACAACGAAATTCCAGAAGAGATCTCCCGACTACTCAGACAAGAGGAAAGGTCCATTGAACCTCACAAAGAACCGTTGGAAACAGTAAGCTTGGGTTTAGAAAAAGAGAGAAAAGAAATCAGGATTGGGGCACTGCTCAGTCCAACTGCCAGAGAGAGTTTGATAAAACTTCTTAGAGGATTTCCCGATGTATTCGCTTGGTCCTACCAGGATATGCCAGGGTTGGATACCAGCATTGTGGAACATCATTTACCATTGAGATCGGAATGTACGCCAATAAAGCAAAGTTTGAGACGGACTCACCCGGACATGGCCATCAAAATCAAAGAGGAGGTACAGAAACAGATTGATGCGGGTTTCCTCGCCACATCTGAATATCCTCAATGGTTAGCCAACATCGTACCCGTTCCCAAAAAGGGCGAAAAGGTCAGAATGTGTGTTGATTATAGGGATCTGAACAAGGCAAGTCCAAAGGACGACTTTCCTTTACCACACATTGACATGCTGGTGGACAGTACAACAAAGTTCAAAGTTTTTTCCTTCATGGATGGATTCTCGGGCTATAACTAGATCAAAATGGCGCCGAAAGACATGGAGAAAACTTCGTTCATTACCCCATGGGGTATCTTTTGTTATAAGGTAATGTCGTTCGGTTTGAAGAACGCCGGGGCAACCTATCAAAGGGCCATGACTACTCTAGTTCATGACATGATACACAAGGAAATCGAGGTATATGTCGATGATATGATTGCAAAATCAAAAACAGAGAGTGAGCACGTTGAACATCTGTTAAAATTGTTCGAACGTCTAAGAAAATTCAAGCTCCGCTTGAATCCCAACAAGTGCACCTTCGGTGTCCGTTCAGGGAAACTATTAGGGTTCATCGTCAGCCAGAAAGGAATTGAGGTTGATCCTGACAAGGTCAAGGCCATTCAAGAAATGCCTTCTCCGAAAACTGAAAAACAAGTCAGAGGATTCTTGGGACGTTTGAACTACATCTCTAGATTCATATTCCTTATGACCGCCACGTGTGCGCCGATTTTCAAATTACTGAAAAAGAACCAGGATTGCGTTTGGTCAGAAGATTGCCAAACCGCCTTCGACAGTATTAAGGAATATCTGTTGAATCCTCCGATTCTATCACCTCCAGTGGAAGGAAGACCACTGATCATTTACCTCACAGTCCTAGAGGACTCAATGGGATGTGTACTTGGCAAACAAGACGAAACAAAGAGGAAAGAGTCTGCCATTTACTATTTGAGCAAGAAATTCACCGATTATGAAACTCGGTACACGATGCTAGAGAAAACTTGCTGCGCTTTGGCTTGGGCAGCCAAACGTCTTCGCCAGTACAAGATTCGTCATACTACTTGGTTGGTCTCCGAAATGGATCCAATCAAGTACGTTTTCGAAAAGCCTGCTCTCACGGGAAGAATTGCCCGTTGGCATATGTTGTTATCAGAATATGACATAGAGTACCATGCTCAGAAAGACGTTAAAGGAAGTATTTTAGCCGATCATTTGACTCATCAACCGATTGACGATCAAGAATCAATCGGGTTTGACTTCCCAGACGAAGAAGTCATGTATCTAAAAATGAAAGATTGCGATGAACCGTTACCCAGTGAAGGGCCAGAACCAGGTTCCCAGTGGGGACTTATCTTTGACGGAGCAGTTAATCATTACAGAAACGAAATTGGGGCAATCATTGTTACCCCTCAGGGTACCCACATTCCTTTCACTGCTAGACTTACGTTCAAATGTACGAACAACGAGGCCGAATACGAAGCTTGTATTATGGGTCTCGAAGAAGCGATTGATTTAAGGATAAAAAACTTGGACGTATACGGCGATTCAGCCTTGCTTATCAATCAAATAAAAGGAGATTGGAACACATACCAATCAGGACTGATTCCTTACAAAGATTATGCAAGAAGGTTGTTACCTTTCTTCAACAGAGTCAAGTTTCATCATATCCCTCGTGAGGAGAATCACATGGCTGATGCATTAGCCACTATCTCTTCCATGATTAGTGTAGGTCGATGGAACGACATACCTAAGATCGACATCATGCGCCTTGAACGGCCCGCTTGCGTCTTCGCGATTGAAGCAGTCATAGATGACAAACCTTGGTATCACGATATCAAATGCTTCCTTCAGAAACAAGAGTACCCATCTGGGGCACTCAGAAAAGACAGGAAAACCCTCAAAAGATTGGCTGGAAACTTCTTCCTGAGCGGTGACACTCTCTATAAGAGAAATTTTGACATGGTCTTGCTCCGATGCGTCGACAAACCAGAAGCAGAAATGCTGATGAAAGAAATTCATGAAGGGTCCTTTGGCACTCATGCCAACGGACATACAATGGCGAGAAAATTTTTAAGAGCAGGGTACTATTGGTTGACAATGGAATCCGACTGCTACAAGTACATGAGGAGGTGTCACAAGTGTCAGATATACTCCGACAAAATTCATGTACCGCCATCACATCTCAAAGTTCTCTTTTCCCCATGGCCTTTTTCCATATGGGGAATCGACATGATCGGCATGATTGAACCTAAGGCTTCAAACGGACATCGGTTCATCCTAGTAGCCATCGACTATTTCACCAAGTGGGTTGAAGCAGCGTCATTCGCCAATGTAACCCGGTAAGTGGTGGTCCGATTTATCAAAAATAATATCATCTGCCGTTATGGTGTTCCAAGCGAGATCATTACTGATAATGGATCTAACTTGAACAACAAGATGATGAAGGAGTTGTGCGCTGAGTTCAAGATCGAACACCATAACTCATCTCCCTACCGACCCAAGATGAACGGAGCAGTAGAAGCGGCCAATAAGAACATCAAGAAGATCGTTCAAAGGATGGTTGTAACCTATAAAGACTGGAACGAGATGTTACCCTTTGCTCTTCACGGTTATCGCACATCTGTCCGCACTTCTATAGGGGCAACCCCTTTCTCTCTAGTATATGGCATGGAAGCAGTGCTCCCCATAGAAGTAGAGATCCCGGCAATCCGAGTATTGATGGAAGCTAAGCTTATAGAAGCTGAATGGTGTCAAAGTCGACACGAAAAACTGAATCTGATCGAAGAGAAGCGAATCACGACACTATGCCATGGTCAGCTGTATCAATAGAGAATGAAGAGGGCGTTTGACAAAAAGGTCCGACCTCGCGTCTTCAGGAAAGGAGACCTCGTGCTCAAGAAGATACAATCATTTCTCACTGACTCTCGGGGCAAATGGACCCCAAATTATGATGGCCCCTATGTGGTCACAAAAGCTTTCTCAGGTGGCGCCTTGAGACTTGCAACCATGGACGGAGAGGAATTTGCCTACCCCACGAATGTTGATGTAGTCAAGAAATACTTCGCCTAAACTAAAAAAAAACGTCTCGGTGGATTGAAAACCCGAAAGGGCGGTCCAGGCAAAAGTTAGAGACAGAAAAAAAAAATCATCCCGTTGGATTGGAAACATCATAGTACAATCCAGGCAAAAATTAGGGATAATGGCAAGTAACTATGTTCAACAGAGGCAAGTCTCTCAGCAGCAGCAGTTACACCATCCATCGGAGGAAAACTCCAGTCAAGGTCATCTTCGACAGAAGCTCAGGATGCCCCGAATTCAAAGTTGGTAGAAGGATAGTGGTCGTTATGTTTCGACGTAGCCCTTTTACCTGTAAATTACCATTTTCTGACTTTGTATATACTCTTTGGAATCACGCGTTTGGCTGATCTCCATCTTATCAATAAAATTTGAGCCCTTGTGTTGTTGTTTGTAATTCTTATTTGTTTTAGCTTTACAGAATGGCGTTTTAATATGATTAACGATCCTTGAAATAAAACAAAAATGAATTTACATGTTAAATTTTTTCTCTGCTTTAAAATAAAGACAACAATTTCTTTTGACTGTTGAACATCAAAAGAGCATCAACCGCTTCTCCAGAAGTAAGCGAACTTTAAAGTGCAGAATCAAAGTACTCCTTCTAGACCAGTCCGCCTGAATGAAGGATCAACTGTGTCAGAGACCTTGTTTCGTCTGACACACCTCGGCCGAGTTCTTATCTCCTAAGCCCGATAAACGGTGCTCCCAACAGGGACTATCTCTCCTAAGCAAGGTGGAACTGCTATTCTGAAACAACGTACTTCTTCGCCCTGCGATAGTCGAGTATCCAGTCGTGTTCACCCATTAGTTTGTATGTCGCGTCAGTTTTGTCAGCATAAACATACACACATCATGCATTATTGATTTGCATTCACATTTCATATTGCATCACTATTACTCTAGTCGGTCTTGTCCCCTAGTGATAAAAGTTCTCTCAATCGAGTCGTCAGTTCTTGCCTCGTCAGGAAACGTTGCGTCTGAACATTCTCTCTCCTCCAGTTTATTTCTGGATCAGAATTGACCCTTGACCACTTTGATAACTTGAACCTCTAAAAGACCAGAGAACCTTCGACCGATGTCACTCTTCACCATTGAAGATGATATCCTTGCTTTCCCGGATTAAAGAAAAATCCCCAGAGAAAGCCTCCTAAGCAGAGATTTGGCAGTACAGCTGCCATTCTCCGAAAATCCCACCGATGAAAAGGTCATCGGCACCTCAAAATTAGATCCCATCATATGGCATTTCTCCGGAAAGATCCCGAGAAAAGTATGATGTAAGCCCCCAAACGAAAAATAGTCTCTCAAGAGACTCGCTTTCCCCAGTAGAATCGACAAATGGCGTCTCCAACAGAGAAGTTTGTGCAACTCTACAACTCAGATGACTGGGTTCTCCAGCAAGTCTGACATCAAAACTTTTTCCGTCAAATGGCGTCTCCCCAGGAAAATTCGGCGAGAAGTTTGAGGAAAACCGCTACACATAGCCTCCCTTGTCAATTAAGTTTATTGACGAAAGAAACTAAGACCAGTTCCTCGGTAGGAAACCAGGATCGAGGGGAAGTTTACAAAAGAAACTAAGACCAGTTCCTCGGTAGGAAACCAGGATCGAGGGGAAGTTTACAAAAGAAACTAAGACTAGTTCCTTGGTAGGAAACCAGGATCGAGGGGAAGTTTATTTAAGCAACTGAGACCAGTTCCTTGGTAGGAAACCAGGAACGGGAGGGAGGTTGACAAAAGAAAAAACTGAGACCGGTTCCTTGGCTGAAGACCAGGATCGACGGGAAGTTTAACTTTTCTAAGCATCATCGCTTAGCTAAAGAAGATGGATGCGATCCGCCATTCATAACCACCATCAAAATTTTGGGTATTCCGATATTTAATCCTCTTGCACCCCGAATGCCCGAATACCTTCGTCATTCACACCTTCGGGTCCAAGAAGATTAAATAGGGGCATCTGTCATACCCCAAATTTTGACCACTAAGATGTCCCATCATTGTGTCAATCATCATCACAATATGGAGGAACCATCATACCTCATCAGTCTCCCCAAAGATGGGTGAGCATCCACTACAATCAAAATTAGTGTTTCAAGCCCTCTCAGAGCCTTAGACAAAGGATCAATCAAGGAATGACATGATCTTTAACTTGTCTAACCTCTCAAACATCCATAATGGATCAAAAATACTCCCACTTCAAGGATTAAGCACAAGGTTGCTCCCTTCTAGGTGGATCAAGTCTCAAGATCGCCAGTGTCACCAAATTAGGGTTTTGGTCGACCACGGCCTCCAGATGGAAATTTTCATCTGGGCATGAGCCAATGATCCAAAACATAACCTAATATACTCCATGGAACCTCATGGACCCAATCATCAAGTCAATTTTGCCTCAGGGGATGCATTCATCAAAAATCAGGAATTAGGGTTTCTTGACCTAATTCACCCCTAAGTTGACTTTTAGGGCAAATCATGAGTCAAGACCTCAATACATGATTTAAGGGTCTTTAATATACCATATTGATCCATTTACAATAATGGATTAATCCAAGAAGCTTGAGCAACAAGTTCCAATTTCATCTGCACCACAATTAGGGTTTCGCGAGGAAAGTCAACTGTAACTTTGACTTTTGACCAGGACATGCTCCCAAACCCTAAGACATAATTTAATATACCCTATGACACCCATGGAACATGTCCATCAAGTTTTATTTAGGTCAAGGACATGATTTCCTGAAGAATTGCACAGTTTGGAATTCATCTGATAAAAAGTCAACTGTGCACAAAAGTCAACTTTGACTTTTTGAGATTTGTCACCAAAATGGATTTTTAACCCTAAAATATTGTTAATGTATGATTTGAATCATCATTCATCAAGAAAAATCAAGAAAAGTTGGATAACTTGTAAAAGGGGTAACCATAAAAACTTAGAAAATTTTCTAAGTTAAAAATAAAGTGACAAGGGTACCAACTTTGGAGGATCATAACTCCTAAACCACAAAGCCATTTTTTTTCATCCAAAGATGGATTTGTAGCCCTCATTACCCTCTACAAAAACTTCAACTAGACCTAAGTCCAATTCATTAAGGATTTGGAGTTATGGAGTGATCAAAATGGCTGAAAAGTGAAAATGTCACTTTTTCCAACACTTAGTGAAATTTTCACTAAGTCAGAATCTGCCTTCACTTTTTGCCAAATGTAGGGGGATTTTTCACTTGGATTCAAAAGAGATCAAAAACAAACATGTTCAAACAGTTGTTGTATCATGTAAGGGCTTTCCAAAATGGTCAAGAACATTACCAAATTCAACTTACACCATGAGATATGACATTGGCAAGTTGCCTTGCTGAAATCTGTCAAAGGCAAGGCAGAATTTGCAACTTTGCTCAATTTGCCAAAATCAGCCAAATTCAAATGCTCTTATCCACTTGGACACATCTGAGGATTGAATCTAAAGGGGACAATCACTTAGCCAAGCTACCAAAGTCCATGGAACAAGAAATAGCATGTTGAACCTAGAATGGCCAAAATAGGGACAAGACTCCAAATTTGGATTGAAGCATTCAATGGAAGCATCAAGGTGGCATGGACTGAGCCATTCTCATCTGAAATCAGTCAAGACTTATCCAAGACCAAGGGAACCAAAGCTCTGTGCCCTAACCTCTAGTCAATGGCTAGAGGAGACTTGGATTTTCATTTGCCAACATTGGCCAAACCTACTTACTAGTTGCCATTCACTATTCCTTGCAAAACAAACTTGCTCTACTATAAATAGAGCTCAATTGTGATCAGTTTGAGTACATCAAAGCCATCTAACATATGCTTTCCTCAAAATCTCTTTCTCTTGGCAAAAATGACTTTCTTAGCAAGGTAGCTATCGGGTTTTGAGTTTGGGAGCTTTTCCAATCAAACCAATCACTCACACACCTCACATACATCATATAGAAGTGATCCAAACACTCACATAACATCTGGAACACCAAAATCACAAAATCACCAGCTGGTTGCTCAAACTTTCAATCAAGTTGCAGTTGAGGTACCACAAATCGTTCCAGCCATTTTCAATCAAGTCCAAGCATTCAAACACACTCCATAGGGTGTAAGGAAGCTATTCAGATCATCACCACTCATCTGTAACACTTCCAAATTAAAAATCACATTGCACTTACTGTCACGGCCTAGAGGTAAGCATAAACTTGGTCATCTCTCAATCTATGCATATTTCCTTGCACAATAATTTTGCCATATGTTCATAATCATGCATGGAATGTTTTCCCTCAATTAATTGCATTGTTTGAATCGTGTATCAAAAATCCTAGCCTTCATGCAGAAATTAGGGTTCTTGAGGTTTCTTCGTGATTTCATGTTTTATGTTTAATTTAAATGAAATTAATTGACATAGACATGATCGTGAGGTTGAGACGAGCATAATGATATGTGGATTGCATGTTATAATAAAGTATTCAGGGAAATTGGATAGAAAATGCAAATCAGCCAAACCCAGAACACGCGCGTGTTCTTCAGCTGTTCTTGGCGCCTTTTTTGAATTTTCAAATATTTGAATTTTGTGATTTTTGTTTAATTGATATAAAAATTAATTTCTCTTTGAGTTTTAATGATTTTGAGTTGATTCTTTTTTTAATAATTCACAAAAATGTTAAAATATTTTATTTTATCAAAAAATCCCAAAAATATTATTTATTTCATATAATTAATATTTTTGCATAGAATTAATATTTTAATTGTTTTTGACATTTTAAATATTTTTTCCACATTGATTTTGCAACTTTTAATGCTTTCTAATTATTTTATAGGTCAATACTAAATTTTTGAAGCATTAATCCAAGACCACAATTTGTTTTTCGCATGTTAAACAATTTTGATCATTTTAATTGAATTTTTATTCAATTAAATACATTTTTTAAAACAAATTAGGGTTTTTGGATTAATTCAACCCTCATAAATCATTTTCAAAACACTTTGGGTCTCTAATAGAGTGTAAGACCCAATCTTTTTTTGACCAAACCATTTTTGGGCCTCAGTGTATTGTATAAGTCCCGATACCGTAAAAAACAAACGACGCGATCATCGCCTTTTGAAAAATAACCTTGGGCCTCTCCTTGAGCTATAAGACCCATTCAAAACTATTTGGGCTTCTATTAGAGTGTAAGACCCAACCCCCTTTTAACCAAATATTTTGGGCCTCACTTATTGTATAAGTCCCTCTGCGTTAAAAGAAAACCTCGGCGCGATTGTCATTTTTAAACGAAAAATCAATTGGGCCTACCCTCGTGTTATAAGCCCCAATCTTTTTCTTTAAACCATTTGGGCCTCTTGAAAGAGTGTAAGACCCATTCCTTTGTACAGAAAAACATTTTGGGTCTCAGTCACTTGTATAAGTCCCTTTGTACAAATTCAAACAGTGCGCTCACTGATAAAACCCTGGGCCTCTCCTTGAGCTGTAAGCCCCAAATCTTTCTTTTTCAAAGCACTTTCTCCTTTGATTTTGAATATACTGTTGTTTTCAATCTATCTTTGTTGAACAACTAACCAAACAGCATGGAAGCTCTACAACCGAGTAAGTGGTTATTGCTTTCATTTACCGCTTTCATATACATATAACTGTATTGTGGGGCTGTTTCACTGTAAGTCTTCTTTCATAAACTCATATCAACTGTGTAATAATAGTATAGATATTTCGAGTTTCCCCGACAACTACGTCTAGAACTAGGTGACGCAGTTTCGTTTAGTTCGTAGAAATGGACAGCTAGATCCCCAATAGGAGCACCAGATACAGTCTTCTCTTCGGCTGTCCTCATTAGGAATTGTCAAGAAACTCTATTCCCAGAGATGAATGTATTCTCCGTGAATGGCATCTTTGAGTTTCTTCCAAATTCTCGAACTTTCCTGACTTGATCTATTCCTTGTGAATAGCTTGCCTTTAATTTCTCGGGGTTTGGGGACCCACGGGCTTCTTAAAAGCATCGGCCTCCTCTTGGGCATCGTACAAGGACCCACAGGCTTCCTAAAAGCAACCTCGCCTCCTCTTGGGCTTAGTACAAGGACCCTACGGCTTCTTAGAAGTATTCACAACCTCCTCTTAGGCTTCGTATAATGATCTCTTCCTCCGGGAATGATAGCCTTCTCTTGGGCTTAGTACAAGGACCGATCGGCTTCTTAAAAGTTTCCAGCCTCCTCTTGGGCTTCGTACAAATTGTCCCGACGACCTCCTAGAGGTATAGGAACAGAACTTAGTCATCTTCATAGAAAAGTCCTTTCATATAGTCTACTATTGTTTCTCAAAGCACAGTACAAAAGAGGAGACTCTAGACTTGGATAGTCTAATCTCCTTGAGTCTCAAAGACATTCTCAAGTGACGCATTCATTAAATAGGAAGGAAACCCGCAGACTCGGACAATCTCAATACCCTTTGGATTTCCCGCTTCCTTAAAGAACAGGAATAACCCGGATCCTTGAATCGAATCCATGAGTACAGTGTTGCTCATATAAGAACTGATTTTCTCTTTAAAATCAGTATACTGGACCTGTCACTTAACTGAAACAGTAACCATAGCCTCCCTCTTTGGCTTTGTACAATGATCCTCCCCAGCGGAGTCAAACAACGTTTAGCCTCTCTCTCGGGCTTTGTACGAGACACATAAGGGACTCCCTCGTTGAGTCAATCACCCTTTCGCCTCCATCTCGGGCTTTATACGAGATACAAAAGGGTTTTTACTGAGCCAAACGAATTTTCGCCTCCATCTCGGGCTTCATACGAGATACCAAAAGATTCCCTCGTCGAGTCAAAACTTTTTAGCCTCTCTCTCGGGCTTTGTACGAGACACATAATAGCCTCCTCTTAGGCTTTATATAAGAAAACCACTGGTTGATCCAATTAACCTTTTATCATCAAAATTGTGCCTCGTTCACAGTGCACAAACATCAATAACTCCTTCCCCTTCCATCTAATCATTGTAAGCGGCAAGCCTCTGGATTATTTACATCCACGTCACTGTCCCTCTTTTAGCATGAGAAATTCCTAAGGAAAGATAGCATTGCTCTACACTGAGTTAAAGTCTTCTCCTTCAGGTTAAAATCCCTATAAAGGAAATTATGGCATTGCCGGATTCACAAATCCCAGTTAAAGTAATTCTCCTTTATAAACATTTGTCATAGACAAGCCCTTCTTTAGAGATGACAAATTATCTCTAAAGTAAACCCCTTTAGCTTCACATCTTGGGCTTTGAACAAGATACAAATCACCTTTCGCTTCACGTCTTGGGCTTTGAACAAGACACCAAAAACACCCATTTCCTCCCATAGAATAGGAGGAACTACGAACGCTCTGATTTCCCTGTTTCGGTAAACGGGAATACGTAGGCATAAGATCGAAAGAAAAGATCTTAGCGAGCACAATGAACAAAAAACCCAAATCCCATATCTCCATCAATGAAAAGCAGTAATTCAAAAGCATCAGTCATAACATCCTAATCCTTGTTCCCTGCCAGAAACCTTCTGTCTAGATAAAAAGAAAGAAAACCGTATTGGCGAAAATACAAATAACCAGTACAAAGGCCCCCCACATTGATAGCATTCGTAACCTAACAGACCGCTGTTTAAACTCAGTATGCAAGCAGGGTTAATTGGAGACATCTATTTCCCTTCCTTATTCAGCTCACAATAGGATAAAAAATGAATCGACCTGTAGTTTAAGCTCAAACCGCAGAGAGCGACCAACGCTTAAGAACCGCGTCCAAAATCGCTCGCTACACTATGCAATATGATTGACCTAATATGACATGCAAGAGATCAATGGATCTAAGGGTAAAATTTAGGGTACAACAGTTTCCCCTATTTAAATATCTTCACTGGATGAAATGTGGGATGAAGATCCTCATGAAATCGTGGTGAAAGATATTTAAATACAGATAACCGAAAATTTTGCCCTTGGATGCAAAGACATGCAATGCTACTAATATG
Organism: Lathyrus tuberosus; assembly: GCA_022829125.1. Classification (NCBI taxonomy): domain Eukaryota; kingdom Viridiplantae; phylum Streptophyta; class Magnoliopsida; order Fabales; family Fabaceae; genus Lathyrus; species Lathyrus tuberosus. Next base: position 886,312 of record JALAZF010000357.1, read on the forward strand.
ATGATATGATACCATAAAAGATTCAAAAATGCAGACAAAACAGGACACCAAAGAACAAAGAGCTACCAAACACAGATAAGCTTCATTGGGGAAGCAAAAAGGTTAGTATTCACAAGGAAAACTCCTTGGGGATACAGGCTAACCAACAAAAGAGACTCACTGGGGAGACCCTGAGGCAACACCGGGGATAGACAACAAAAGGGATCCTCCACTGGGGAAAGATCCAGGGAGGTGGACGACAGGTTCAAATATGACCGGACGACACTGGGGAAAAGACACGATCTTACTGGGCATGCAACCAGAAAGAAAACATGATCACCACTGGAGATCAGTTTGAAATAAAGGATAGACACCCGAAGAAAAGATTTTATGGGGATTTCTTATGCTGAAGAGTTCAGCTATGTGATTTTCAGTACGAGGTACATGACGGAAAGTGATTTCATCAAAACACTTAATCATTTCCATAATGTAAGCACGGTATGGAATGAGCTTTTCATCTTTGGTTTCCCATTCACCCTTGACTTGGTAAATGACCAAAGCAGAATCACCCATAACTTCAAGAACATTGATTCCAAGGTCAATTGCAGCCTCTAGACCCAAAGTACACGCTTCGTACTCAGCAATATTGTTTGTGCATCCAAAGTCCAACCTTGCTGTGAAAGGAGTATAACCACCATCGGGGTTTATCAATACAACACCTACACCATGTCCTTTGAAATTGGAAGAACCATCAAACATCATCTTCCATCTATAACTGGTCTCAAAACCCTCATTAGGGCCAGACCCTTCACAATCTTTTACTACCATAATGTCTTCATCCGGGAAATCAAACTTGAGAGGTTCATAATTTTCAGCAGGCTGATCTGCAAGGTATTATGATAATACACTTCCTTTGATAGCCTTCTGAGGTACATACTGGATATCATATTCTGACAATAGCATATGCCAACGGGCAAGTCTTCCTGTTTGAGCAGGCTTCTCAAAGATATACTTTATTGGATCCATTTTCAAGATCAATAAAGTAGTGTGACATATCAAATACTGCCTCAAACGTTTGGCGGCCCACGCTAAGGCACAACAGGTTTTCTCAAGCAGTGAATAACGACTTTCACTATCAACGAACTTCTTACTCAGGTAATAAATTGCATGTTCTTTGCGACCAGTTTCATCACGTTGGCCCAATACACATTCCATGGATCTCTCTAAAACAGTCACGTACATAAGGAGATGTCTTCCAGGAACAGGAGGAATCAGAATGGGTGGTTCTTGCAAATAGTTCTTGAGCTTTTCAAAAGCTTGTTGGCAATCAGAATTCCACTCTACAGTCTGGTCTTTGTGGAGCAGTTTGAAGATCGGTTCACAAATTAGAGTCATATTGGAAATGAATCTGGATATATAGTTTAAACGACCCGGAAATCCTCTCACTTGTGATTCAGTTTATGGAGCTGGCATTTCTTGAATAGCTCGCACCTTGTCAGGATCTACCTCAATTCCTTTTTGGCTGACGATGAAACCAAGCAACTTCCTTGACCTGACACCAAAAGTACATTTGGCCGGATTCAACTTCAATTGATACTTCTGGAGTCTCTTAAACAACTTCAAGAGATGGTCCAAATGTTCCTCCTCGCTTAGGGGTTTAGCAATCATGTCATCCACGTATACTTCAATTTCCTTGTGGATCATATCATGGAATAAAGTCACCATAGCTCTCTGATAAGTTACCCTTGCATTCTTCAAACCAAAGGGCATAACCTTGTAACAGTAGGTTCCCCAAGGGGTGATAAATGTAGTTTTATCCATGTCAGCTGGGTCCATTCTGATCTGGTTGTAACCGGAGAAACCGTCCATGAAGGAGAACACTGCAAACCTGGTTGTATTATCCACAAGAGTGTCGATATGCGGTAGGGGGAAATCGTCCTTGGGACTAGCTTTGTTGAGATCCCTGTAATCTATGCACATTCGTACTTTACCATTTTTCTTCATGACTGGCACGATGTTGGCTACCCATTCTGGATATTTTGAGACTGCCAAGAATCCTGCATCCAGTTGCTTCTTTACCTCATCTCTGATTTAGAGAGCCATATCAGGTCTACTTCTACGGAGCTTTTGCTACATAGGTGGACATTCAGGCTTGAGTGGTAGCTTATGAACTACTATATTTGTATCCAATCCAGGCATGTCTTGATAAGACCAAGCGAACACATCTACATATTCTTCCAAAAGTCGGACTAGTCGTTGTCTGATTTCTGCCCCAAGTGTTGCCCCAATCTTGACCTCTTTCCTCTTTTCTTTAGTGCCAAGGTTGATGACGTCAACTTTCTCTTCGTGTGGCTGAAGATCCGTGTACTGATACTCACACATTTCTGCCAAATCATCGGGGACCTCATAATCCTCTTCTTCCTCAGCTTGATAAACGGGTGAATCAAAGTCGATAGTGAGAGTAGGGTCATTGGATACAACGGGTTTGGGAGTTATTCTACACGATGGAGGGATTTATTTTATTAAAAATGCACAAACATGAATGCAAAAAGGAGAAATTTGTAGCTTTGAAAAGATTGCCCTTTTTCTTAAAACGAAAGCAAGGATAAGACAAGGAATGTTAACAAAACAAACACTTCATTGATTAATAAGATTTAAAAGCGGTGGCCCATACAAAATAATCCGAAAGCCTCGGGAAAGGCTGCGGAATTGAAAACATCAAAGCAAACAAACAAATTACTCTGGCATAGGGTACAAAGTAGGTATCTCAATGGCTTCCCAGTTACTTAAAGTGGCGTCACACCGAAACACCAAATGGTTGATATCTTCATCTTCAGCGTCTTCAATAATTGCATGGACCAGCTGTCCTCCACTGACGAACACTTCTTGAATGGTCCTTGGTCTTCCTTTTGTTGAAGCAGCTCTTCCCTCAAAAGTTGGTTTGTAACCCAAACCTTGGTATTTCTCTCTTTCTGGGACTTCGACGATCTTGCCCCAGCCTTCAGGTACTCCTCCTCGTAGAGCAGATTGAATGCTTTTGAAAGAAGCAAAAGATGGACAATCAGAGGCCACTGGTTCCTTATCATCAAGCATAACGACATTAGCTATTTCAAGAGCCTGGAAAGAAGTTTCCAAAGCATCTTCATTCGCTTCAATGTAACGAAACGAGGATAAATTACTGACCATCAGGTCTTCCTCACCATGTATGATAACTAACTTCTCGTCGGCCACGAACTTCATCTTTAGATGTAAGGTAGAGGTTACAGCGCCAGCCTCATGGATCCAAGGTCTACCCAACAAACAGCTGTAGGCAGGGTTGATATCCAAGATCTGAAAAAGGATGTTGAATATTTGAGGGCCAATCAGGACGGGTAGCTCAATCTCTCCCATCACCGATCTTCTTGAACCATCAAAATCTTTGACAATAAGAGAAGTGGGCCTCGTTATAGCTCATTGGTAAGACAGTTTATCAAGAGTTCTTTTTGGAAAAACATTCAAGGATGAACCGGTATCTACGACAACTCTGGCCATCGTATCCTCCTGACATTTCACTGATACATGTAGAGCGAGATTATGATTCCTTCCAGCTTGGGGTAACTCCTCATCACTGAAACTAAGAGTGTTACAAGCTGTGATGTTGGCGACGACATGGTCAAACTGTCCAGCTGTTATATCTTGGGCTACGTGTGCATGGGCTAACACCTTCTGCAAAGCTGATATATGAACTGGTGAATTAACTAACAGAGATAAGATTGAAATCTTGGATGGTGTCTGATGAAGCTGATCTACCACTTTGTAATCACTCCTCTTGATAATTCTTAGGAACTCTTCGTCTTCCTCTTGAGAAATTGCCTCCTTTCCTTTGTCTTTAGACGGTGTGGGGACAACAGTTTCCCTGGGCGTGGTTTCCTTGAAAGGAGGAGTGTATACTCTTCCACTTTGGGTCATCTTTCCAGTTCCAACTATATTAGTCACATCATCACCAGTAGTTCCCACCTCTTTCCTTGGAACTACGTCTTCAATAGCGATTCCCACCTCTTTCCTTGGAATCACGTCTTCTCGTCTTCTGTTACCCATGACATTATCATAGACCCACAACACTGCCTTTGTCCCTCTGAACCTAAATGGAACAGGTTGTCGGGTGTCATATTGTTTGGAATGATTAATAGTGGAAGCATCAGCCATTCCAGGATTGTTGAAAACTGGTATTGGCTTATTAAATACAGGAACCACATACCCAGACTTAGGTGTGTTGGACCCGGATACCTGCCCTCTTGGCTTTGGTAGATTGAATACAGGCTCGATTGCTGCAACTCTGTTCTCCTTTTCTTTGCTGATCACCTGTAGAAACCCTTCATTGATCAGATATTGAACATTATTTTGGACTAAACGACAGCCCTTGATACTGACATTACATTCTTCACAGTCATCATGGCAAACTTCAACTAGTCCAGCTTTAAACAGCTTAGCATGAAAAGCCTTGATAGGAGTTTTGATCTTCGTTGCGTCCAAAACTAAAACCTCATCCTTCTCATCTTCTATGGCATTAGTGGTCCCATGGGTTGGCAAAGAATTGTTTTTCACATTTGGTTTATTATCAGCAAACGAAAGGATATTCTTTTCCATCAAAACCTTCACTACATTTTTCAACGCTAAACAGCCTTCCAAGTCGTGACCAGCGCCTCCTTGATGAAAAGCACAAGTTGCATTTGGGTTAAAGAAAGGCATAGATTTCTCGGTCAGTGGTCCCAAAGGTTTAGTAACGATCAACCCTTGCTCCACTAAAGAAGGGTAGAGCTCTGTATATGACATTGGTATAGGTGGGAATGCTGGCTTTCCTCCTTGCCTCTTGTGGGGAGAATTCTACGGTGGAACCTGCGGTCTTGGTTGCTAATAATTCTGGTTTTTAGACCATTGCTGATAAGCTGTTTGTTGATAAGCCGGCGCCTGCTGCGCTGCTTGGTGGTTGAAAGTAGGTGTAATAGTAGCTACGTAGGGTTGCTGAGCATACTGCATCTGGTAGATTGGATGCTGAGAGAAGTTTGGTCTCTGCTGTTGCTGATACATTGGTTACTTCCATCGAGGGCTCTGGGTCTTTCCTGCCATGATGGCATTAGTTTCTCCTTCCCTCTTCTTATGAGAATGACTAGGGGACTTCTTAACACTGACGCTAGTTGAACTGCTCAGAGAACCGATTACCTTTCCACTCTTTAATCCTGCTTCTACCTTCACGCCAATGGCAACAATATCGGCAAAATTAGCACTGACACTACTTATCAATCTCTCATAAAATTCAGGCTTTACTGTGTCTACAAACCAATCAGACAACTCTTTCTCAGTCAAAGGTGGTTTGACCTGAGAAGCAGTCTCTCTCCAACATTGTGTATATTCTTTGAAGGTCTCGGTACTGTTTTGGGCCATACTCAACAACTGCCTACGGTCAGGGGCTAAATCCATATTGTACTTGTAGTGTTTCACAAAAGCATCAGTCACATCCTGGAAACAACGGATCTGGGACTGGTCTAGACTCAAATACCACTTAGCAGCAGCTCCCTTCAAACTTTCCTGAAAAAAATGGATCATCAGCTTGTCATTGTGTACGTGCGCGGCCATTCTTCGGTAGTACATGATCAAATGGGATTTGGGGCACGTGGCCCCTGAGTACAACTCAAAACTTGGTAACTTGAATTTGGGTGGAATTACCAAATCTGAAACCAAACACATGTCTTTAATATCAGTACTGAATGCATTACTCAACTCCATTGCCTTCATCTTCCTTTGCATTGTCTCAACACTTTCTCTCAATTTCTTGTGTCTATCATCTCCTTCTTCTGACACATCAATGTAGTCGTAGGGCTGGTGGTTTTGGAAAACCAGATGCACTTGCATTTGTACTGCTGGTGGAGCATAGGTAGGAATAGCTTGAAGAGTCTCATTGACCAAAGGAACTGTTTGTTGTGTGGATAAAGGAACTGTAGCACGGATAAAATCTTCTGGCATGCCCAAGTTAGGGTTTGTGACAAGGATGGTAGGAGGTTCTACCGTTGTAGTGATGATTTCAGAGACCACAGTGGCCTGGGTGTCCATCTTTGCTTTCATAACATTAATAGCCTCGAGGATTTGTCCCATCCCTCCTCGTATCTCATTCAATTCATTGTTGACTCTGTCCATTTCTCCGTATATCTCTGACATTCTGAATCGAGCTTGGGCCCGGGTGTTGTAGTTGTGTCTGGGATTCAATGTGACGATTCTGGAGAGGACACGTCGACATAAGACAAAGACAAGGAAAGAAATGCACATGAAGATGCAAATGCAGATGCAGGCTAAACTATCAAGAAACCAAAGAAATTTTGCAAATAATATAGATAATAGATTTTTGACAAAATAAACTTCTTCATTCAAGAGTCTGGTGAGCATTACATCAGGAGCAGTGTATCCTCATACTCCAAGTACATAAATAGAAATACATCAGAATGAAAGGGAACATTAGCAACAAAAGAAACAATAACAGTAATATTAAGGATTGAATCCACTGGTTGATGATCCTTCTCCTCCATTAATCACTCTCATCAATTTGCTGATACGCTCTTTCGTCTCCTCTCTTGCAAGAACCAATTCTCCTAACTCTTCCACCATCTTCTGCTTTGTCTTGGTAGGTGATTCATGGTGAGGATGTGGCTTCATCATTACACGAGCTATATCACGAGACCATTGTAAGTGAGCCTCTGTGACTGGGCATTCAGCTCTCCATAGTTGTCTGTTAATTTGGCGCCAAGCGCGCTCCAATCGCATCTTCATTTCAAAACCTCCTCTTTCATCATAAAACATCATCTGCATATCCTCGTCATCTGGAATTCCCTCCTTCAGATGACCTAACTAACAGCGTGCAAGGATAGGGTTGTAATTGATACAACCGTTTCTTCCCATGAGAGGCACATTGGGGCAATCCCCACAGCTATGGATTATAATAATTCCTTCTTCAGTTGAATTATACCACTCGATGTCGGTATGCTTCAATTCCATCAGCTTTTTGGACCAAATCTTACAGTCTTCGACCTCCCAGAAAGTCGGAGTCTTTGGCAGATAAGAAATGAACCACTTGTAAAAGAGGGCTACGCAGTAAACAATTGGCCCACAACCTCTTGTGTATCTGGTCTGTATGGAATGGTAAACATCAGCTAGCAGTGTCGGGACCGGATTGTTGACTGTAAAAAGTTGAATGGCTTGGGTATCCACAAAGTTCTTGGCACTTGGGAACAGAAACAAACCATATATCATCAGAGCTAGGGTTGACTCAAACAAAGCCTCACTTCCTCTGTTTTTGAAGTGCAGAGCCTTTTCAAGCAAGAACTGAGCAGGCAGTCCACGCTTTCCTCCTTTGTTAGTCAGGTTAGCCTGGATGTCAGATAATCTGATTCTGGTTACTCTGGCGATGTCTCTGGCAGAAGGCATTTCTTCAATCCCAGAAAATATGGGAGCCTCTCTGACTGGAATCCCTATCATGGCTGAGAACTCCTCTAGGGTCGGCACCAACTGGAATTCAGGAATACGAAACAGCGGTACGCGGGATGATACAACTGGACCAAAACTTCAAGTGGCCCTACAGTCACTGGTGTCTTCATCAGTGGAATGACACACCCATATCTGTCAGCGAAGGCTGACTGGTCTTCAACCATTTCTCCCAACCATAACAAATGCTCCACCTCTGTTAGTTCAAAGAAATAAGGCCAAACTCTTTTTCCCTGTAGCATCCATTTCTACAAAATCTGCAAAACAAAATTAGTATCTTGATAGTTTAGCAGGAATGCAAAATGCAATGCAAAGTTTCATGGAATTCAAACGCTCGCAAAATATCAAGAGATATCAAAAGACCTCATTTTCATTAAATAAAAAGTGAATTACAAGAGTTGATACACTTTCAAAAGCCCTAAACATAAAGCTAAATAAAAGCTAGAAAGTCCTAAGGAAATTCTCCTAAGAGCCTTGTGTTGAGTCTTCTAATCTCTTTCTCCATCTGATCCCTTTCTACGATGAGGTTGTCAAGAATGGATTTCCAAGCAGGGGGTTGAGCGTTGGAGGAACTAGGATCTTCCAGGGCTTTTCTCTTCTTGCATGAGAGCAACTCTTCATTCTTGGTCTGTAGCTGTTTCTGGAGTTCCAGATTTTCTTCAACAACTACTTGATACTTGAGCTTCCAGGCTTCTTCTGAGCGTCGGGCTTGTCTTAAAGAAATCTCCAGCTCTTCCTCTTTTGACATGAACACAATATTAACATAGAGAACAAATCATGATATCACCAAAACATAACTTCTGAGATTAACAGTTTCAATAGAATGACTTTAGCATATACAAAATGAAATGGCATAGTATGACATGTCATAGAATAATGAGGCACATGATCATCTACAACATAGTTTTTATCCTAAACTCCATAATCATAAACCTTAAACATTCATTAAATCAAAAATCATTACAATGAGGTGCAACATTAAGCAATAGCTTGTATAATACTAACAGTTCAAACAAATCAAACTCAAGCACAAATCAAACTCCATATCAACCTTAAAATAACAAACTTCCACAATGACAAAGTTTAAAACCAAGACTGAGTATACAAAATGCTCATATATTAATGGTGGCAGAAAAAGACACTAATGCTACTTTAACAAGAACCACTTAACAACACCAAACAATCATCAAGCCTACAGCAGAGATAGATAGGTTCAAACTTATTACAGCCTAAGAGCATATCAGAACTACAAAGAGGAACATAGGTTCATGAGTCTCTTGTGTCCAAATCATATTTAAGCACATATGACATCCAAGTATTTTAACAACATCAAACATCAATATTGACAGTACAATGCCCCAATGAGAATTTACAATTGCAGCCATTCAATGAACAAAATCAGAGACATTATGACTTATCAAGAAAAGCATACATGTGTATCATATCAATGAAGAACATCATCTTGTTTTATGAAATCAAGCCATAAGCACACAAACAATATATTCAAGCATATCTCAGCCAGCTACGCATGTAAAGAACAATAAAATGCATATGGCAATGATAATATCAGATGAGCATGATTAACAAAAGGATAAGAATACAATACCAAGTGGAGTAATGTCCACTGTCTTCAAGTATGATGACTGTCTTCCTTCCAAAGCACTCCAAAACTTCCCTTCACCTTGTTTGCTCGAACTTATGGAACTTTCAGACAATATTTGAGTGTTTGTAAGAAATTGTTGGTGAGTTGATGTGCAGAATCAAGCCCCTTTTATAGGCTGAACAAATGGGCCTGGGTTGATTGAATCCAAAGAACAAACACTTGGTGTGCTGAGTGAGAAGCTAGAGTCACAACGTCTCTTTTGAATTCAAAAACAGTCCACTCCTTGGAGACAAATGCGCTGCTTATGCTGTCAAAATCTCAGAGGTTGTAGGGTCAATTCACCACTTCATGTATTGCTTCAGAGCTCCTCATTTGATGTCATATGGAGGGGTATCAGATGAGGTAAGAATTGGGGATGGCGTGAAGAGTTTGCAGGTGAGGGCAGGTTGAATGCTGAAACAAGAAATGCTTCAGAAGCACTTTTAGTGAAGCAAACCGTTGAAAGCTTAAACAGGCAATGCTCTTGGAGAATTCAAATTGAGAAAATAGCGTGCCAAGGATTGAGGTTGAAACGATTTTGAATGAATTTGATATGCTCGTGTTTTGAATTTCTCTCTTCCATTCTGAATTTCGCAAGCATGACCAAGGGAGGAGAAAGCATTTTGGATGTTTTGGTTCTTGGCATGCCACACGTCGCTTCTTTATTGGTTGGATATTGAGTTGAAAAGTCAACACAACAAAGCTTGATCCTTATTGGTCCTTGGTTAAGAATTTTAATTCCAATATTAGTAACACATTTTGGTACGTTGGGCCAATTGATGGTGGGCTTATGAATAAATATAGGAATTGATTTTTCTTTCTTTTCTTTTTGTTATAAAAGAAAAATAATTAGGAAAACAAATAATAGATGAATAAAGGGTGAATTTGATAAATGATATGGTTATGGATATGGTTTAGAAGGATTAACATTGACAAATGGAGAAATTGGATAAAATTGGTTGATAGAGAACTATTGAAATTGGTTTGAAATAAAAAAAGATGATTGAGGGTAAATAAGGTGGGTAGAAATTTGGTTATAGAGAGGATCATGGTTAGGATTATGGATACTAACAAGGTTTTAAGATGTCTTAGCATGAATTGGCAACCAAAGGTTACGGCCATCAACGAAGCCAACGATCTTACAACACTTGATCTCACCACCTTGTTTGGAAAGTTAGAAGAACACGAACAAGAACTAAATTGCTTGGATGTACGTGAAAAGAAGCTTGAGAAAAAGAAGAAAAAGGATAAGGAAACCAATAAGGAGGAAGGAATGAAGTCTAAATCTCTCACAACTTCAAGCTTCAAGTCCTTAAAGGATGAGCATCTTTATGACAATGATGGTAGCAATAAATATGTTTTGGATGACAAAGAGATGAGTTTGTTTGTCAAAAAGTATTATAAATACTTGCAAAAGAAAGGTGAAAAGGACTTAAATAAATGGGGTACAAAGTCTAAAGGATAATCTATATCCTCAAGGAAAGATAAGTCCAAAGGAAGAAATACAATACCTTCATACTCCAACAAAAATGAGAAGAGAAGTCAACGTAAACAACATGTCACGCGTAGGAAGGCCTATGTGACTTGGGGATGCGATTGAATCCTTGAGTGATGATGAATCTAATGATGATAAAGAATTATCCAACTTCTGTATTTCAACTCACATAAAAAATAAAAAGAAAAAGGAGTACAAACCATCAAAGCATGATGAAGTCTGTTTCTCTGATCATTATTGTGAAGACAATAAGAAGGACTATGAATCATCGAGACGTGATGAGATATATCTCTCTAGTCATCATCAAGGAGGTAAGAAAATTAAGGTAAACTCCTCTCAAAATAAATATGTTGATGAATTGGCTTATTTAGAGTTACTTAATGCTTTTGAGGGCTTACACAAAGAAGCTATTGAAGCATTCAAAAAGTTGGCCTCAAGTAGACACATTTTTTCATACTTGGAGACAAAATTTTCAGAAACAGAAAAGAAAATAAAAGCGTTAAAGGACTCTTTAGTAGATGGTCAAAAAGTCAATAATAAAGGAGATGAAAATCCATTTAACATTGGATGTGATACTTGCTATATTTGGCAAAAAGAGGTTAGGACTCTTAAGGCCAAGTTAGTCAAGGCTCAACAACCAAAGATCACCTATGCTATAGATACAACAAAGTTTAACAAACCTTTGAATCCACTGTATAGTAAGTACATATTTGTTGAAAATAAATTGAATAGGAAACATGACATTTCTCGAAATATAACTTGTTACTACTGTTGTATGAAAGGTCATACTACTTCCAAATGCAAACTTAGAAGATTTTCAATCCCTAATGGCATTTCTCAGTGGTCACCTAAGTGCAACAATTGGGTTACTCACCCTCTAGGACCCAAAAAATATTGGATACCTAGTTTATATTATTGATTTTGCAGGAAGAAGTGTTTGATTCTATGAAGAAGCTGTGGGGCTTCATTCATAGTAATATCAAGACACTTGCTAGATAACATATTCAAATCAAATTGACTTGGGGTCAAGAAGAAGGAATATGTTTTCTAGAAGCATAAACAAGAAAAATCCCTTTGGCAAAAGATATTGAGACAACTTAGAAAGGTGAAGATGAATGAAGATATATTGAAAATATTTTGTTGATGGTACGGTTGGCATTTGTTAAAGCTCTGGTTCTAGAGCCTCTCGTGAAATGCTCGTGCATACTCTGTTTGTACGGTGAGGTTGTATCATTTCATTTTCTTTCTAAAAGTAAGCTATGTCTTTTATCCTATTTTATTTAAAGGTATTTCAAATACATGCTGGATGTTATTTGTTCTTGTGTTTACTTCAAAAATTTCTATTGAATCTATGATTATTTCAAGTAACATGCTTATAGTGACCTAGATCAAATGATGAAAATATGTTTATTTTTGCCTTTTTATTTCTTATCTATGCATGCTTGTTTTTCTAAATTGTTCAAATACATAGTCTTAACAAATATGGTTCAAAACATACATATAAGTCATTTTCAGCCATACATGAGTCAAGTCACATGTCTCCAAATATGTACAATTGTGTCTCTTGGTGTTTCTCTAAAAACCTGCAAGCATGTGTCGACACATGATGCAGTCAAGTCGGCCTGAGATGAGATCATTTAAAGTTTGTTGAGTTTGTCTCAGTATGTGCCGACATATAATTCGTATGTGCCGACACATAATGTTGACGCATAAATTCATTTTTCAACTTCGTTTTAAAAATTAGTTCAGTATGTGTCGGCACGAAAGTCGTACAGGTCGGCACACAATGTTGAATTTTCTTTAAATGCTTCAGCATAGGTCGGTGCATGAGACACATGTGCCGGCACGTAATAAAATTGGGCCGACACGTATAAAAGGAGAGTAAGGGTCTTTATCTCTTTTCATCTTCTCCATCTTTTCATTATCCTTCTTGCTCATAAATTCAAACCAAAGTTCTCTTCTCATAAAAAATGTTTAGGTCAAACTCTATTCACTCCTTCAATTTATTCATCAAGGCTATTCAAAACCCATTATAATTTCTTCAACATTCTCTCTTCAATATCATTAAAAACCCACTAGTGTGTACTTTAGTTTTCCCCTCTTCATACATTGCATCTTCATACGAAAACTCTATATGTTGTGTGTTTATTTGTTGTTTCTTTGCATCTATATTTCATATAACAACATTGTTGGTTGTGGGTTACCTCCTATCTTTTAAATTCCAACTGTTCTAGTTGGGTCATTATATCAAACACCTTACGTGCGTCTTCTATTTGGGAAATTTCTTCATGGATTCTAAGCTTGCAAGAAGTAAGGCTGCTGGTACAGGCAAAGACAAGGTTGGTTTCTCATCTAGGGCACTAGAAACTATTTTTGATTTGGTTGACCAAGAGAATTTTGAGTTCTTCGAAGAAAAGTGTCGAGGCAGGAGTGTGTCGAGGCAAAATTACTACAAGGTACAAATTACTGAGAAACTATACATTCTTGAGGTCATGGATCACATCAATCATCAAGAAATCAGTTCCTTTTTATCATTAAATCAAGACTACAATGAAGACTTGGTTTGATTCTTTTATGTTGGGCTACACAAGTGCAACAAAGCTGAGTTCAGTTTTCGTATCGGAGGTACCTCCTATACATTTACAAATGATTTGTGGAAATCTCTCTTTGGTATTACGATAGGAAATGAGCCTTTAGCTAAGGACACAAATGTTCATTCCTATTTTAAGTGGAGATTGCATTTCAATGAGCAGTTGAAAGCTCTGAGAGATGAGTACAATAATGAGCATATCACTACGGGGTTCCTTAAGAAATTGCCACATTCTCTATTGATTGTTTCTCATGTATTGCATCCCAAAATTTGGGGTTTTTCAAGGGTTGATAATACGGAGATTCACCTTGTTTATCTTCTTCTCAACAAGATTAAGATAAATTGGTCGTATTATTTTGTGCATCGCATGTTCAATATTCAAGCTTGTTACAAAGGGACTGCATTTTACTATTCATCTATGGTTGCCAAGATTCTCAACCATTTTAACATCACCTTCCCAAACTTGGTCTATGTCTCTCCAAGTGCAACAAATGAGTTCACTCAAAGGACTCTAACTAATATGAGGTATCATTGGGATTCCAAAAGAAAATTATATTACTATCAAATTCCTTCATCAAAGAAGAAAATATACAACTTTGATGATCCTTTTGAGTCTACTGAAAAAGGTGATGATAATGGGGTGGAAGGCTATGATGAAGAAGTTGGTGATGATACTCAAGAAGATGTTCCTATGAATGATGTGAACCCTGAAGGAAATGCAACTTGGATGAATGCTACTGCGGGTGTTCAACAAGAGCATCAACGAACTTGGGAAGATAATTGGCAGCAAAATTGTTGGACTGCACAAGGTGCGAATTACAGAGGATATGATGCTGGCTACACGGGGTATGAAGGTGAATCCTATGAGTAAGGATCTGAGTCTCATGAAAACAGGTATGAATCTGATGCTGGAAATAACACTGCAGTTATGGTAATGCTTCAAACTATGCAGAAACAACAAAATCAAAGATATGAAGAAGACCAAAAGTGGAGGGCTGAATTTCAGGCTGGTGTGTACGAAAGGCTGAACGCTCAGGACACTAATTTTGAGATGTTTGCATCAGTTGCTACTGCACAATTATACTCAATTCATGATGTCATGAACAGGAACAATGGGGATGTCCAAGGGAAAATCAACAACGTGTGCTCCGCATTTACTTAGCATGATGAGGAAGCCTCTGAATTTTATGAAGAAATGTGTAAGGGTGGAATGACCTATCTCATATGCCATGATGGAGCTGGTGGACGTTGATGTGTTGTGTTGTTTTGTGATGTTTTGTTGTCTTTGTTTCATGCATTTCAATTTCATTTTATTTCCGTTTTGAACAAGTTATTATTTTGGCTATGTTATTTCAACAATGTGTGTGTGTGCAACCTTGCTTAGTTTATGCATTAATGGATAATATGTTTTGATATTGTCCCTATCTATTATTATTTCTTCTAGCATGATAATTGGTTGCTATTGTCCTTGTTTTTGATGTGTTATATGTTATGTCACATTTTCACGTTGGATTGAGTAGTGACATGTTCTTGTCACTATGCTAGGCACTTGAGTGTGTGGCTTCGGGAGTTCCATTGTGTCGTGTTACATTGTTGTGACACTATTAGAAGCAACTATAATAGTTCTCTCTTTGTTGCTGGTTATTTATCAATTTTGATTCATTACATATATATGGGGACATGTGATTGTTTCTCTTCTATGCAAAAACACCTCTGAGTGATATATTACTATTTGTATCTCTCACAATTTGCATTTCTTCATTTTGATGTTGTCGAAGGGGGAGAAGAATATGCGAGATGAAGAAGGAAAGCAAAAAGTCAAAGGAAGCTTTGTCGCAAGTTTTGCCATCATCAAAAATGGAGGGTATGTGAGTGTAACTTCTCCATTATATGTTTTCATGATGTCAAAACTATAAGAAAACTTAGCATTTCTAAACGTCGGAGTATGATGTCAATTGGTATATCTGAATATGTGTGGCACCCTTGCATTAGAGGTCTTAGGAATCATCAAAAATCATTTCAAAATTGTCTAAAATTATGAAAATCAGTTTCAGCACAAAAATGCACTGCATGTGCCGGCACATACACAACTCAGGCTGGCACATATCACTCATTTTTGAAGCCTGTAGCTTCTGTCTTGTTTTGGTCGACACACGCCTTCTTCAGGTCGGCACATATTGGAAGTTCCAACATTATGTGCCAGCACATACCTGTTTTAGGTCGGCACATCTAATTTTCTAAATAAGGTTGTAGGTTCAGTTTCATTTTGGTCGGCACATATGTCCTTTCTGGTTGGCACATGATGTTATCTTTGACAGTATGTTCCGGCATATCCAACCTTCAGGTCGGCACATACTGTTTAAGTTGGTCAATTTTTTTTATTCCTTTTATTCTGAAAGTTTCCTCCTTGCCACCAATCTTCCAAAACTATAAATACATCATTCAAGATTCATTCCAAACTGGTTGTTAGTTCTTGTATTGGCTGCAATTTTGGTAAAACAATGTTGTTGTTGAATATGTCATTTGTCTGATGTCTTAACATGAGTTCTTAACATTCAGTTTATGTTAAGTTATTTAGGGTTGCAGTTTTGTGTGCTGATGTTAAACATGATGTCTTGACATCAGTTGACAGAACATCAGAACATCAGTCTGTTGTGTTAGGGCTCCGTGTATCAGTTTGTTTTGAGAGATCTGGTGGAGAGATTGCAGGCAAACATCTTGGTAAAGATATATTCAGTTGCAATCAGATATAGAGCAGATCTTGTTGTTGTTTTTAGGGCTGAAAAATATGAAAAGATTTGAAGATAAAATCTGTTTTTAAATTCAAATCAGATCAGATATTTGGAGGAGTCCAAGCCCAATGTAAGGAATGTTTCTGGGAATACTATTGGAGAACTGTGTGGAGCTGATTTAGACATCTGGAAGATTCAAGATAAAATCAAGAGAAGATTGAGTATTTAAATATGGAGATATTTTAGGAAGATTTGATTGAAGATCTAATTTGTAGGAGAATCTTTTGCAGATTTATGGCAGCTGATATGTAGTGATTTGAAGCCCAAATCCAGTGGGGTTTAGGTTATAAATAGAAGCATTGTAACCTAGAAAAATAGGCCAGCCATCATATAAATTATAAGGGCTGTGTTGGTTGATGAACCACCCGGTTTGTGGGATGGTCATCGTGTGTATCTCGAAGCCTGTAGGTAAGAGATGTATTATTCTTGGAGGAAGCTGTTAAGCAACTCTAAGTATTGTTCTTAGTCATGTGTGTCATGTCTAGGTATTATCATTGAAGTGTGTCTGCTACTTTTCTGTGATTGAAGAGTTGTTGGAAATCAAGTTGTTGATGCAGTGGCTGAGGTGTTGACTGCTAGACATCATTGCGATGATTGGAAGTGAGATGGAGTCTCTTATCTAGGGTGGACTTAGGTAGAAGGGTCATTGGGTAGTGATTAAGTGAGTAGATCATCAACGGGTGTGTTGATTGTAGGGTCTATGAATTGATACTGCTAATAGTGGACTTCTTTCCTGGCTTGGTATGCCCCCAGATATAGGTTGTTAGACCGAACTGGGTGAACAAATTCTGTGTGTTGTTTACTGCTTTTTCTGATTACTATTATTGCCTTGTTCATACAACAGATATTGATGTTGTGACATCGCACTTGACATCACATATCTGATACCAGAATTTCACTGGTGATACCATAAAATTAGCCTGCATCTGCTCATCATCTTCAACCTCTGTCCTATGTCTACACACTGACAAATCACGTATAATAATCTTTTGTTGGGGTGCCAGCTAGGCGAAGGTCTGATAAGGTCCAATTGGTTTCTTGTGTAGCCGAGATATTGGGTTGAGATTTGTAGGGGTCTTCATTCGGAAAAACCGCGGGTTTGTCCTCCAAGATCGTGTATAGATTTGGGAGTTTTGTGCAAGACGTTCAAGAGAGGATTACGACGTTGTGAAAGCCTCTGGAGATAAAGTACGCAAAGGACCCTTTGGAGATAAAGAACGCAAAAGAAGTAGCTAAGAATGGCGAATCGAATTGAAATCTTGTGGATCAATCTGTGCAATTGATCGTGCGCAAAAGCTTTGAAGATAAAGAACACAAAGGAGTAGCAATATCGACAAGTCAATTAGCATCCATTGCTGTCTTGGTCTTACTCAATATCAAAAGAAGAAAAGGGGTTTAAACAACATCAGAACCAATAGTGTTTGTTTGGTTGCTCTTAACACTTTTCTTGTATATCGACTTTTTGCATAGTAAGAAAGTATCCTAATTCCACATTGGAAATTAGGCACAGGCGTACCCACACGTGAGGACGAAAGTGGGGAACTACGTGAACTAATCCTCGTGTCGATCTCTCTATTATCTCTTTACTCATTTTATTTTTCATTATGCAATTTATCAAATAACATTGATTAATCGATCGACTCATAAGAATTTTCTTGTGATCTTTTTGTTTTAAACTTGATTGTTGATAAGCTTATAATCACTTTTGATTATAAGAGGTTTTCATATCAACAACACAAAGGAAATTGTGAAAATTCGTTCGCACACCAAGTGTTCGATAAATGGCATAGTTCAATATTTTTACTTATTATCATTGGAAATAGCATTACTAAGTTCATTAGTTTAAACGAGTAATAACGTGATACTCGATTAAAGGTTAATTTCGATTATTGTGTTTGTCATTCCATATTTGGCTTTGCATATCCGAGTTCCAATAACTAGGTTCGTATAGACGACTTTTGTCGATCCATACCAAAACCTTCTGCGTGCACTCTTTTTCAAATAACTTTAAAACCCAAATTTTATTTGGTGATTTTGACTTGGGTGTCTATTCACACCACCACCACACCAGACAATTCTCCGTCATCTAACAGTATATACCTTAACTATTTTGTTCATTCTGTTTTACGAATAGCATGGGTGTCATCCAATATATAATCAAGAAGAAGAAGGCATTAGCAAACATATGCATATCCCTCCTCAAGATTCGACCGCGAAAGCTACCGCATCAGAAAAGGATGTGGATTTTATGAAAGTAGTAATCAAAACCCAAAACAAGCACAAATTCGTCATGATTAGGAATGTACAATGGGCCATGAATAAGCCTCTTCTGAGATCCGCAGCAAGAAATTCAATAAAAAGCTGAGAAATCGTGTCGTAAAATGTTCTAAGGTAGACGATGACGACTCTTTGAAGAGGGATAGTAGCAAATCTCCAAACTTAGAAATGCTCTCAAGAAGAACTAATTTGATGATTCTTGTGTTCGATCGAGTGGTCATAGGGACCACCTACTCTATGCAACAATTACTCATAACTAAGGGACCTTGGACTGCAAAAGATATATATGCCAATTTTTTATAGGGCGATTATACTTACTTCTAGCGTTTGACTGAGATGACCAAGCGACATGCAATGATAGAAAGGCCCTACCTGTTTCATAATGTCGTTGTAGTATTGTCTATTTGTGCTTCCAGACGGGAAGATATTTTGGCTTCGGGCAACTTGAGGATGGTGAAAGAAAATATGAAGAAGCAACATGATGTCATCCTTCTTAAATGGATGAAGTGAAGGAGCAAATAGCTTCTTCCAAAAAGGAAATGGAGAAGCATGATACCCATTGTGATCTTGTTGCCAAGTTCAAGCTCTAGGAGGGGGCATTGAATGAGAAGGAGGCTTCGTTGGATAAGATCTAAAGAGATCTGTTGATGTTTAATATTCTCTCAATACTTCAACCACAACGGTGACAGAGTTGGAAGCTTCCTTGGAAAAGGATAAGAAAGCCCATTCCAATTAGGTGAATTCCTATTTAGACCGCTTGAATGACCTCCACAAGGAGCTTAAAGGCAGTGTTAACATAGTAGCTCAAGCCATGCAGGACTCATTCAACAATTCTCTAATTTAGCCGGAGTTGTTTTGTTCAGAAGTGAAGATTCCCATTGAGCAGCTCGACGCATGAAAAAAGGTTGTATAGGGAAAGTTGATGACTTCCAAAGATTGAATTTATTTTTTGTTTAATAAATTATTTCAGCTTTTGTTGTTAGTTATGGCGTTGGCCCTGACTTGTTGTAATATTTCATGAATGTTAACTATTTCTCTCTGTCTTTATGAATGGATATACTTTCATATTCTTGTGTGCATAATTTTGTTTTATCGTTTGCCTTATTGAATGATTTTATTCAGTAATTAGTCATCATGAATTATTATTTTTCATCATTGTGCATCCTTAAAGATTTTACTTCATCATTATCTTGACATCTTTAGGGACTGCCCGGCCAAGGTTCTTATCCCCTTCCCTTGCCCCATAAGAAAACTGTTAGAACAAGGTTTGTTCATGACATATATCCTTTAGGTTTTGATGATAACAAAGTATTGAAATAACATGGTGTTATCTAATGTGTGTTCTATGTATGCAAGTTCCA
Organism: Lathyrus tuberosus; assembly: GCA_022829125.1. NCBI lineage: Eukaryota > Viridiplantae > Streptophyta > Magnoliopsida > Fabales > Fabaceae > Lathyrus > Lathyrus tuberosus. The sequence goes on from JALAZF010000357.1 coordinate 905,957, forward strand.
AAGCTTAAAGAGAAGATGAGTTCTTGGCTTCTGTTGGTTCAGAATAGAAGGATGCTCTTTAGTGAAATCTGCTAATATAGGATTGAGTAGACTCTGAAGCTTAATGTATCAGCATTAGAAGAGAAATATGTTATCTCTACACTTGTTGAATGTATCAGCTTCTGGTGATCATTCAGAACCATAGACAAAGTTAAGTGATATGTACTGCATAAGGCAAGCTACAATGTCAAATTAGTTTGTCAACTAGAGTTTGTGTTCACATGGCTCAAGAAGAGTTGGCATGCTTTACGAATAACCACTCTCAACAGATCTTTCATCCATCCACAAGGGAAAGACATTCGTCATTCCTTATAGACTAATTCTTTTTGAACTGTTAAATCAACAAAGAGTTGTCATAAAATTAGAGGACGATACTTCTAAAATATGGAGAGATAAGTTTGAAGCTATCTATGAGAGGTTCTAATGTTGGTTATCTGCAATATATGCCTTGTAACTGTTATCATCTTGTATTAAGCAATCTTTTGTTTTAATAAAAACGTGCATATCTTGTGTTGCTCATAAAATCATAAAATTAGGATTAAACACTAGAAATAAGCAACATTCTGAATAAAAGATTGATAGTTACATCTTTGTCAAGAACTTTCTAGACATTTAGATATGTTATAAGGTAATCCCTATGAGGATCTGACATCTCTAGATTGTTCAAGTAGTCCTCCCAATCTTCCTTTGCAAACTCAATAGCCTCCTTCTTCTAGAGATTTTTGCGTGTTGACCTAGAAGTTCATTTCCTTCTACGTGTCTCAAAAAAGGTTGTTGTTGTTGTATGTGCCTCTGAAGAACTCTTCTTGTTTGACGACTCTTTAGTTGCTACATTCTTCTCGTTTGCCTGAGTTGCCGCTCTTAGCAATCCTGCCTTTCTAAAATCTCTCTTTGAAACCCAGATTTGTTTCTGGTTATACATTGTTTAGTTCTAAAGATTAATTGTTTTGGATAGACACTATGCTAGTTGTTTTATAGTGTTTATTCATGCGGTACCTTGAGTCTTTATTGTCTTTGAGTTGATTAGTCAAATCAATATTTTAACTCTTGACTCTTGGGAAATGATCTTTAGTATCTAGCCCTAATAAAGATTCTTTTAAACAACTGTGAGTATCATTTAACAGCTACTTGTTTTTTTTAATAATTTTTTTTTTGCTTCATTTATGCAAATGTCAGAAAATAAAAAAAGGGAAAGTAAAAGAATGTACTGCAAAATAATAATAGTCAAAAATAACTTTCATTAATTAAAAGAAGGATTACAAAAAGGATGAAGATATTATGATTACATTAATCTAATTCTTCTAAAGTCCTAAGACCCATATAGTTTTCCTAAGTATAGTCTGGTTTATCTTCATCTTTAGCATCTGAAATTACAATCTGAAATACCCTTCTATCTCTGGTTCTCTTCTTCTTCTTCTTCTTCTTCTTCTTCGACATCTTCTTAGGTTTCAATGTAGTTGTTGAATAACTTGCTTCAAAAGCAACAGAACCATCTAGAGTCTGTGGACTTGGCATCTTCAGACTTGTGCTTTCCTCTAAAATCTCAGTTGTTGTAGAGATGTTGGTACTTTGAGTTGTGGATTCCATAGTGTTCTAAAAAGGATGTTGATGAAAAACACTTAGGAGCGGGTTGCTTTTATAGTGGAGTCTGGGTAGTCTAAACGGTTGGATTAAATCTTTTCTTGATCTTTGGAAGTGCTAGGACCAATAAATATTAAGAATGCACTGTGCACGCTTTTAATGCTCTCTATTACCTGAATCGTTTCTCTTCTTTGGGAACTGCTCAAGTAATGATGATCTCTTTTGCATTTATGAAATATTTCGTTTTGTTTTCTTCTCTCTGTTTTAAAATTTTATTTTAATATTTTTGATGTGATAAAAGGGGGAGAAAGATATAGAAGTATTTAAAGAGAATGCGAACCCTTCAGATTTTAAATGTTGTTTATTTTCAATATTTTTAAATTATGAAATTACGGTTATTTGATTCTGGGGAGATATATTTTATTTTTCTTGAATATAGAACTTAGGGGGAGCTTACAAACCTCAACCTTTAAACTATTATACTCTGGGGGATCTTACAAACATCAGACTCTAATATTGTCAAGTAAATTAAAATAGCCCAACATTGTTCTTAAATACTTATGTTTGTCATCATCAAAAAGCGGGATATCGTTAGAACAATATTTGTTTATGACATATATCCTTTAGGTTTTGATGATAAAAAAGTATTGAAAGAACAATGGTGTTATCTAATATGTGTTCTAAGTATGCAGGTTCTAAAGCTTAAAGAGAATTTACTCAGAATCTGTTAAGAGAACGCATTTGAGAGAAGCTGAGTTCTTGGCTTCTGATGGTTCAGAACTGAATGATGTTCTTAAGTAAAGTCTAATAATATAGGATTGCATAGACTCTGAAGCTGAATGTATCAGCATCAAAAAAGAAATATGTTATCTCTACATTTATTGAATGTATCAGCTTCTAGTGATCATTCAGAACCATAGACAAAGCTAAGTGATATGTACTGCATAAAGTAAGCTACAATGTCAAATCAGTTTGTCACCTAGAGTCTGTGTTCACATGGCTCAAAGAGAGTTGACATGTTTTACGGATAACCACTCTCAATGAATCTATAGTACATCTCACAAGGAAGACGCTACAGTTAAACAAGTTACACAATGGATAAAGATCTTTTTCTGTATCTATCTTCAACGTCTCTTAGTACTAGGGAGTAACAAAGACACTTGTACAAGTTATCTCTTCCAACAACTATTCTTTTGTATCTGCTATTTAAGAAGCTGAAGATTCAATCTGGATCAATAACAAGGAATAAAGAAATAGGGCTAAGAAGAAAAGGAGTGTCTCACGCTTCTATCAACATGGAAGAATAACAAGATCAACAATAGCATCGAGTATGTAGATTTTCTGTTATCTATTGTAAATTGTACAAAGCCTTAAGATTTCTTAAACAATGAATATCTTAGAAATCTTAAGTGCTATGATATTTGTTATAGTTATTTCCATGTACCTCTGATTGTATATCAAGTACACCTTGTTGTCTATCCTGCTGAATATGTTGTTTAGTAGTTTAAAAAGAAAGTATCTTGCTATGTGCTTGAGCATCAAAGTCTCTTGATATGATTTTGAGCCAAGTAAGTCTCCTACTATGTGATTGAGCATTGAAGTCATAATCAAATTGTTGATTAAGCAAGGAAGCCTTGAATTGAAGGTTTAAGCATTAAGTCTTGGATTCATGGAATCTAAGCAGGAAAGTCTTAGGTTGAGGGTCTGAGGAGAAAGTCTTAAATTAGTGGGATTTAAGTAGGAAGTCTTGGATTCGTGGAATCTAAGCAGGAAAGTCATAGGCTGTGAGTCTGAGCAGGAAGTCTTAGGCTGTAGGTCTGAGCAAAAAAAAGTCTTATGCTCGAGGGCATAAGAAATTGTAATCATGATTTGATTATAGTGAAAAATCTCTTGTGCTGCAAAGGGACTGGACTACTCTCAGTTTAGGAGGAACTAGGATAAATCTCTAAGTGTGTTCATTTTTCATTTACTTGCTTTTGATTATTATTCTGCTGCATACATATTATCAGAATTTGAACAGATTTTTTAGAATCTGAACTCTGTTCAGAAGCAACGCAAATTGGAGAACACAATTCAACCCCACCCTTCTTGTGTATTTTTCTCACCTTCAAAAAACCCATTTGAGGATGATTTATTTGAAGCACCACTATATGCACTATGAAGCGACTAGCTACCGAGAGGGGGTGTGGTTGGTGCATAACTTTTTGTATTACCTTCGAATTTCTGGGCTTAGTTGCATTAGTGTAACACTGTGCTCCGCTTTCCCTTGAAAAAAAAACTCATTTAAACAAAATAGTGAAACGACATTTTATCATTCATTTCAATGGCATTACATTTTTGGATTTTAAGCCTTTTCATAGTTATTTATACTAGGTACGACTTAGCTAAAATATTGTTTTAACTTGGTGGCATTTTAGGTCCTGAGGATGAGTTCTCAGGGTAAAGTCTCGAGGGCATATGCCCCATTAACTATGTTGACCCAAATTTGTTATGGCCCTTCCTAATTGGAAGTGAACTTAACGTCTTTGAAATGTTTCCCTCTATTGTCGGACCATCTCCACACGAGATCACTGGGTTGGAAACTATGGGGTTTAACTTTCTTGTTATACTTTACTTTCGCATCTTGCTTCTTGTAAACACTTGTGAAGGCGGAGAAAACATCTTTTTGCTTCTAAGAGATCTATCTCTTCTATGATGGTTTACATGTTATCTTACTCTGGTAAGAGTTAAGTTGTTCTCCACCCTATTTGCCCTATTTCAATCGGGAAGACAACTTTGGTTCTGCAATTAAGCCTGAGCAGAGTTTCATCGTTCGTTGAATAAGGTGTAGTATGATATGCCTGTTGCTTTGGAACTAAAGATAGTAATACATGCAAGTATACATGGTCTTTAATTGTAGAAAGTGATAAATTTAGTAAGGATGCAAAACCCACAGGGGGTGGTATAACTTAACTTTATTAAGTAAGATTTTGTGAATGCAAGGGTAACAATAAGAATGATTAGGATATGGTTCTTTCACACAAGTGGAGAATAACAGAATTCACAAGATAAGTTAGCAAGATACCATAAACGTGTTGACCAATGATCCACTTACTAAGGTATGAATATATCATAAATATGATATGATGTGTCGTGACAGATGAGGACAGAATGCAATATAAGCGTGTATATTCCTACAACATTGGATCATATGCATGAACAGTAAGGAACAAATTCCTAAGTCTCACATTACTACTATGCATGGAAATATCATTCTACATTTCCCATATGATTGTAACTCATTATTCCTAAGGTAGTTAATATAGTGAATATGCCTATCTTACTATTTTCAACCATATTTAGGATTAGATCCACTTGATTAATGGGTTCCCCACATTAACAAGCTTTTACTTAGTTCTAAGGTGATCAAACTCAAAACCAAATATATAATAGTAACACAAATGCTAAAATCAATCACTAGCACGCATCATAACATAAAGATTCATTACTAATAAATATCACATTGCTCAACACAAAGAGTTTTAGCTCATAATGGCTTTAACAAATACAAGCATACTGGTTCCTAGAGTCAACATTTATAAACACATAAGCATTAAACTCAACCTAAAAAACAGTGTTGACTGCTTGCAATCTTTAATTAGCAAGAGCCAGGCGTTGTCGTGCCAGCTGAAGTAGGAGTCCTCCTTCTCTGAAGAGTGATTCGTCACTTCACTTTCCTTCTTTACTTTCACTCACTCAAAGTGTTTTCAACCTTCTTTCTAATTGTGTAAAATATGTTGAACCGCTGGACTCTCTCATCAACCACTCAAATGTTCCTTTTATAAGGAACCAAGCTAGGGTTTTGGAATATGTCTTGGATTATGGGGTTTATGATTTGGTCCATCAATCTCTTAACATTTTCCCCTCCCTTTCTCTTCTTCTGAAATGCCTAGGACTGATGTGTCCAATCACGCAGTGGACAAACATACAGAGCAGGGATGTGGAGCAGGAGGTGCAAGAATACGCGGCGCTGTAGACTGATTGGTCTTGTACTATGCGTCAGAGTTTTTTCTTGTAGTGCTCAGTCTTACTTCATTCGCTTTACAAATTAGTAGTTGCTTCCCAATGCACTCCATTCTCTTTTTCTAGCTCTTGGATACTTGAAGAAAATTTCTCCAGCGTCTTCTAGAATTAAACTTGTTGGGCCCGTGCGCACTTGCTCTTCTTGGTATCTTGCTGTGCCAGGACTTGACAGGGCCTAGGTTCCTACAAAAACACAAAAATACATTAAACTACAAAAAGGGAGCACCTATTGTGCTCCATGATACACTATCTAAAATAGTAATATAAAGCAAATAAACTAAATAAAAATTCAAATTAAAACAATATAATTTCAAGTATAAAAGGTAAAATAACTCACAAAATATGAGTTATAAATGCCCTGAGGACGTGTAGGAGTTCTCCTTCCGAATACCCTGTTGGAGACCTTGCGTATTTTCTTCAATCCTCTCTGGAGAACCGGGTTGGTGGCCTCTTATTTCCTATTCTTATTAGGGGGGCTCTATTGATGAAAAGTAATGTATGATTCTTAAGTATTCAAAGTTATTTTTTAAAATACTTGTTGGTCACTTGCATTCCATTGTCGTTAACAATGAGTTACGGGATCTCGTACCTCATCAGGATACTCTGTTTGAAGAACTTCTATACGGTGGCTGCAATTATCTTTGCTAAGGCTTAGACTTTTACCCATTTATTGAAATAATATACTGTGACAGTTAGAAACTTTAATTTCTCAGGGGCCAGGTGAAAAGGACCGAGTATGTCCATACCATACTTCGAGAAACACCAATGTGCTTTCAACAACCTAGGCTCCTTCAGAGGGGCGATATGGATGCCCTCGTGCCTCTAGCACTGTTCACATTTTTTACATATGCTCTGGCATCTTGGACCATGAATGACCATTAGTATTCGTCTATGAGACATTTCATGGCTAAGGCTCTGGCCTCAAAGTGTTTCCCAAAGATGCCAACATGTACCTCAATAAGTGCATATGTGGCTTCTTCGCTTTCAATACATTTCAGTAGAATGGTTGACATGACTCTCTTGTACAGTGTCCCTAATATGATAGTGTAAGAACTGCAACTATGAGGTATTGTTCACTTTGAGTGTGAGAATCGTCACAATTTTATGTTGAACATGTGACTCCACACACAAGAGGGGGTGAACTGTGGGGGTTGGAAAACTGATATTTTAAAACAAAATTATTTTCAGAATCATAGTTTTATAACATTTTAATGAAAATTGTTGTGAAGTTGATAGAAAAATTAAAACCCTTTTAGAAGAAATTATTCATAGTTTAATCACAGCAAGAAATTTGATGTGTGGGACAAAGAACAATGAAAACCAAACAAATGACCTTGAATAATAATAACCTTTAATGCACTAAGAAAGTGAATTAACTTTGTAGAATAAGATAAAAGAATATGAGAAACACCAAAAGTTTGTTTACCCAATTCGATCAAATGACCAACATTTGGGGAAGAGAGCAGCTCTCGAATTCACTATACTCCAAAAGTCGTTACAAGAGATTACAAATGAGTTACAAGGAAAGAGCCTTCCAAGATCCCAAGAACAAACCATGTTTTCTACCAAAGTGTTTTCCAACCTCTCCAACACTCAATATATAAATAACACAAACCCAAGGTGTTTAGAAGCATTGTATGATCCTTCTAGATAACACCAAAGCTTTCGCTAAACCCTAAACCCGTATTTCTCCCTTTAGCTCTAAAGCTCTCAAGATTGTCACCCATACAATAATAGAAGAGATACATATTTATAATTTCTAAAATCCAACAGATCCAAAGCAAAAAAAATAACCCGTTAACAAACATATCCATGAACCGAACCAAAAAAGTCCCATAACACGTGAATAGATAAAACTAACAAGATGATCAAAAAATTCCACACAGTGTACATAATGACTTTGGTCAGTCGCCATCAAACATCGCCACGCCCCCGCCTGCCTGTGGCCATCCGCCACAGCCTTCCAATACTCTTCCTCCACCGGTTGCCGACATGCATCTTTGTTGGAGTTATTCGACCACCGACATACATCTACACCAGAGTTTCGCCACCGCCGACTACCTCTGCCCCTGCAGCTTCGACACCTCTGTCTCCGATTTTCACTCGATTTTCGAACCTCTAATTTTCTAGATGACTTTTTGGAATTTATAATTTTCTAGTTTATGCAATCTTCAAATATTTTTTTATTTCACTTCATCACTTAAGGCTTTAAGCCATACTACAACAATCTCCACCTTAACTTTAAACCGTGGTGATGCCAATTTAACCATTAACCACTTTGTTGCTCTCTATCATATTGAAACATTATTCAACAACCTTGATCAAATTCAATCAGTCCTTGAAACTTGATCTCGCCACTTGCATCCATTTGTTTCCAATCACCTTTTTTCTGCCTAGGTAATCTATGAATCCTACAAGCATGGTTTTTCAACCATCGTTGACTCCACCTGGTTTCGAATGCCTTCCAAAAGGTCCCTGTTTTTGAATTTTGCAACCCTTTAGTCACATTCTAAGCATAACATCCAAGGTAATCATAATCGTCTTTTGAGATGCTACACTCTTCCTCCTTACCTTATCACGAGTCAAATGATAACCACAGGCCTTTGTAATTGTTCCCTGATTACTATTTGTATCCATAGTAGAAAACTCCACCTCAAATTGAGCTTTCTTTACCATAGTTTTTAAAAGCTTTATCCCTTGGATTTTGCTCTTCTTCCCATGACTAGACTCTCTGCCAAACAAGTAAGTTTCTTTGGCACCAGCCTTACCCACATAACTCAATGAGAACTCAATAGTTTCATGTGTTTTTATCTATTGTCTTCTGCATAACTCATTAATGTGTTATGAAACAACTTCCAAGTAATCATCATGAATTTACTTCAAATCCCATAGCTTGTTCTTGTCATGATAGTATTCACTAGTTGATAATGAATGAACAATAGCATTTGAACCTTCTAATATATATATATATATATATATATATATATATATATATATATATATATATATACTTATACACACACACACACACACACACACACACACACACACACACATATATATATATATATCCCTTTAGCTATGATCCCTTCATCATACAAAATCTTCAACATCCCGTGTTCAACTCTAGTACAATATCCTAGATCATCAATCATTCTTATGGATAAAAACTTCTTCCTGAGTTCTAGAACATACCTCACGTTATGAAGAAGAAACTCATGATCATCGAACATTTTAAGTTTGCTCGTACCAATACTATGAACCTTGCAAGCCTTATTTCCATCAAGGAGAACTACTCCACCTTGATCCAGCTTCAAAGTCTCAAAGTATTCTTTTCTTGGACACATGTGATAAAAGCAACCTGAGTCTATGATCCAACTATATTCACTTTCCAAAATCAATGCTACTAGTGCACCAACAGTCATATAACCATCCTCATCTAAGGCAACCTCAACTTGAACAAAATCATCATTGTCCTTTATATAAGGACAATCCTTCTTAAAGTGACAAATTTTTTGTTACAATTATAGCATTTTAACTTTGACTTGTCAAACCACTTTGATTTGGACATCCCTCTATGCTTACTTCCTCCCTTGATACACTTAAGCCTTCACCACTATCATCAATATTCAAATCTTTCGCCTTTGAAAATTCTTTAGATTTCAGCGCCGTATGGACATCATCCAAAATAATGGTACCTTTCTCACCATAAAGAAGGGCATCCTTATAGTGTAAAAAGGATGTGGGTAATGAGCTCAACAAGCACAGTTCCTTGTCCTCATCTTCAATCTTCACTACAATATTCTCAATATCATCAATAATCTTGTCATGTTCTGTCAATTGCTCCACTATGGATTTGTTCACCACCTTTCGGAATGAATACAATTTTTATTTCAAACACATCCTGTGATCCAAACACTTGGTCATAAACAATGATTCAAGTATTTCCCAAATCGAAACCACAATTTTCTCCCTGGTGACTTCTCTTAGAACTTTTTCCCCGAGGTACAAGATAATGGCACTCATGGCCTTATCCACCATCCCGGTCTTCTCTAATTTACATAGGTATCCAAGCATCGATTCCTCTCCCTTCAAAGCATCAATACACTTCTCTTGAATTAAAGTTGCTTGCATCTTTACTTTCCACAACCAAAAGTTGTAGTTTCCAAAAAATTCTTGATCTCGCATTTATCCATGATGCTCACTTGTAAACAATACCCCTTTGCCCTACGGCAGGAGCCACTTGTTTTAAACTTGATAGAATAATTAAAACCTTTTTAGAAGAAATTACTCGAAGTTCAATCACACCAAAAAATTTGATGTGTGGGACAATGAACCATGACAACAAAAAAAGGCCTTCAACAATAATAACCTTTAATGCTATAAGAAAGTGAACTATCTTGGCAGAAGAAGATAAAAAAAAAAGGCAAGAAACATAAAAGGTTTGTTTACCCATTTCGATCAAATGATCATATTTGGAGGGGAGAGAGAGCAACTCTAAAATTCACTATACTCCAAAAGTTGTTACACGAGATTACAAATGATTTACAAGAAAATAGCCTTCCAAGTTCCCAATAACAAACCCTATTTTCTATCCCAAGTGTTTCCCACCCTCTCCAACTCTCAATATAGTAATCTCATAAAACCAAGGTGTTTAGAAGCATTGTTTGGTCCTTTTATATAACTCAAAAGGTTTCCCTAAACCCTAAATGCTTAATTCTCCCTTTAACTCTAAAGCTCTCAAGATTATCATCCATACAATAATAGAAGAGATACATATTTATAATTACTAAAACCCAAAAAATCCAAAGCCCAAAACACAACCCATTAACAAATGGATCCATGAACAAAACCGAAAAAGTCCCAAAACACACGAACCAAGAAAATTGGCAAGGTCATAAAAAAATCGAACAAGGTATATACCGACTTTGGCCAGCAGCGGTTGCACCAACCACCATAATCAGGCACCATCGTGCCGCCTTCATCAACCCTCTGCTGCCGCTGCTGACTGCTAACCCTCTACCGCTGGCACATGGCTCCTCCGTGTTAGACGATAGGCTTCGATCTATAGGGGGTGAATAAATCACAAATAAAAAATTTAAACTTTTGGCAAAAATGGTTTTCAAAAGTTTTATGGTACAGCAGAAACAACCCGAATCGAATCGTCTAACCAAACCTTCTATCGAAAAGCTCAGATATGCATAACGTAAACCAATTGGATGATAATGAACATAAATTGTTAAAAAATGATTAATTCACAAATCAATTAAATTCTAAGGTACACGTAGAGCTTATTTCCAATGATAAAAAAATCAATTAAAATCAATTGAAACAATTTGTCAAACACCTTGACTGCAATCGATAGTGCTTGGAAATTTAATATGATTTGTTGATGTTAAAAGCAATCAAAATCAAAGTGATTATGATTATATCAAAAACTCGTAATTCAAAACGTAATCAAATATTTGATTTCCAAACGAATTGATCAAAACAAAAAAGATTTGATAATTTGCAAGTACATCTGCCCAATCAGACTCACTATGGGTACATCTGCCCTTAATTCGAAATCAAATTGAGATAGTTACGATTAACCTTACTTTGCAGACAATGTATATACAAGAGATGAAGAACTCTAAGCCCACAAACCCTATGGTTTGTTGTTGATTATATCACCTCCAAAACTATTGATCAAAGATTGATCAAGTAACCAACAATGCTGCTATAATCCATCGGTTCATGTTACTAGCTTGCAAGACCTCCTCGTCTTTAAGGTTTTTTCTAGGTCGAATTAATCCCTAGTGTCGCAACTGCGAAAAATAACCGGCGGAAAAAATAAAAGAGTCACCACCGAACGTTATTTATCCTGACGGAGGGAAAGGAAACGATCGAAGAAAACCTCAAAAAGGGAAAAGACATGGTCATCGCAACCATAGCCTGGGTTCAGGAGTCGGTTACGTGAGAGGAAGGTATTAGCACCCCCTCGCGTCCGTTGTACTCAACGGATCCACGCTTGTTGTCTAATCAAAAGGTGAGCCTATCTAAAACTTACTGCTAAACAGAAACGAAAAACAAAAGGAGAAAAGAAGACTTTATAGGACTTCGTCGTGCTAGGCCTATGTATTCCCTAGTGCAATGGGAAAGTCAGAGTCAACGTAGTTCGGAGGACTACGGGTGAAGGGGGGAGGTTGCTCGCCAAGACATCGTCATCTCGTGCTTACGTATCCTTATCCGGACGAGGATAAGGAAGTCAGAGCAATCGTAGTTCCACATACGAAACAACAGATTCGTTAAGTGTCTTTTATGAGCGACGTTAGGTTCGCGTCCGGCAGTTAGGGTCGATGCCTGTTTGCGACAGAACAGAAATAACGTGCTCTTTTTTGAAAACGATTTGAAACCCATCCCGAAGGATAAAAAGATTTATACTTAGTTTGTGTTTTTTTAGACAGAAGTATGCAAAACACCCTATACAAGGTAAGGAGGGACTCCCGCTTATCACTTCCCATGTACTTAAGGCTCGTGGCGCCCAATACTCGTTGTATTTATTAAGTGTCTTTGCTTTGTTTTTGAGATGAGAAGAGAAAGGACTCAAAGGGTTGAAAAGAAAACAACTAGGGGAAACTGGATCCTAATGTTGTCATGCACAATGGTCCTAAGGTTGACATAGAAATGGACCTCTACCTAATGTTAGCATGCAAAGAGATATACCTAAGGTTAAGGTTTAAGAGGGACTATCCTAATTGTTATCATGCAAAGGATTAAAAGCCTAATGTCTCTCCTACCTCAAACTTAATCAGAAATTAAGTTGAGCTAGGAATCCTAAGGGATCATGTGAGCAAATGCAAGTAAACATTATACTAATTAATCACAAACAAAAGCAAACTTTGGACTTAAACAAGTCTCAAGGCTTAAAAGAGAAGAGAGAAGAAAGAGATGAAGGAGAAGATGCAACATCAAGATAGTCAAATAATGAGATTCACACAAGTTGGCATAAGCACTAAAAAATTCAAGCATCATATTCCATCATTCAAGATAATCACCAACACCAAGTATACAAACCAAACTCCTAGAATGGAAGTCAAAAGAATTAGGCAAAACAATGCACCAATGGACACACAAATGACTTAAAACCAAACAAGAAGTAATATCAACTAACAAACAAAGTGAAGTGAGGTTAAATGATATGAGAACCAAGATGGGAAGTAGCTAAGTCACATCACATTCATCTCATGTTAATCATCAAAGAAAGAACAAGAAGGTTCAAGGCCTGCATCTTAACAACATTCAATTATTTGTCAACAAATAACTCATGTAAAACACACCTCAAGAGAGCAAACATGTGAGATTAGGGTATGAATCCAAGTTTGGCAGAAACATGATCATGTATATCAATACAAACATCAACTCATGAATAGAAAGGAGAAATACCAAGGACTAATTTCAAAACATGCATCACAACTAGACAAACATCCACTTAAGTCATCCATATAAGAAACAAATGATCATGTGAGGCAAGAAGTGAGAAATGATCACACAATGGATATCACAACATGAAGACCAGCATATTAAACATGTCATTCAAAGAAAACAAGAATCCACAAGCATCCATTAGGTCATAGAAGAAAGCATCTCAAAGAACTAGTTCAAGAACATCAAAGGAGCAAGGCCAAAACATTGTCAACTTGGAAAATCAACCAAAAATAGGAAAATTATCAAATGAAAGTGAATCCAAAGCTTCAATCAAGTTAAAACAGCATGTGATCACATCAATTAATCATTTAAAGCTTCACTTAAGAAAAAGTGGTCAAAAAGAAACCAAACTAGGTCAAACATCTAGCATGTTCCATTCAAATTCAAGCCACATGTAAGCATCAACCAAAAATAGAAATATTTCTTATTAAAATACAAATAAATGTTCAAACTCATGTTATATCCATCAAGAACAAGTGTACATATGATCTCAACAAGAATTGCAAAATTACATCACAAATTGGATCAAAACATCTCACATAGCAAGCTAGTCGAGCAATAATCGAGGATCATTAAAAACCAAATGAAAATCAATCAAAAATTTCAATTCCAAGCATCAAAATGGCACCCAAACAATCATCACTTAAGTGTCAAAGCAAGTGAAAAATATTGGATCAAGAAAGCACATCAAAGACATCAAAAACACAAACCCTAATTCAAGGGTAAACATGTCAAACATCTCTCAATTTAATTCAAAATAAAATATGAAAATAAATTGAAAAATAAAATAAAAATCATAAAAAATATCTCAACAGGTCAAACAATCAAAAACATATCTTTGCCAATTTTTATCATGCTTGGAAGAATTAAAACAAAAATAAAAATGAACATGGAATAAAAAGAAAATAAAAAAAGGAAGCAAGCCAAGGGGGTGCCACAGTAGAATCCAGATACAAAAGAAATAGTTCAAACACGCGTTCGGCCTCAAGATCTGAGGGTGTGGAAATGAAAAAATGCGCTGGCCCATTCCATGTGATCATTTTATTTCATCAGATTAAATAAAACAAATAACATGAAAAAGAAATGCCACAAAAATCATGTAACCTCGCCTCAATCGGCCATCCTCATTTAAATCAGAAAAAGACAAAAAAAAAAAACAGCCACCCACACGTCAACACATCATCATCTTCTTCATGTAACCCTCACAAAATCCCTACATGCATCGTGACATAACCAGTCTACAATAGTGTGATAATGCAACCAAATCAAACAAAATAAAACCCTAAAATGAAGTACGAAGAACAAAGATCATCACTGTACCGTTAGTTTTTCAAAACACATACTCAAACATAGAGAAAAATGGATCCAAAGTCACGGGTTCAAACATGATTTCAAGCATTCAACAATGTCACCAATCTCAGATTCAGTTAAACAAACAATGCCATCATTTCAGGCTTCTCCAGATGCAATACATGATCAAACCTAACACATTTAGATCTACAAGATGAGAGTAAAAAGCTTGAAGAAGCTTACCTAGTGGAGACAAGTCCACTACTTCTTGTGATTCTTAGAACTTAAGAAAACCAGAGACCTTGTTCTTCACACTTCAAAGAGCACGAAAATGATCCAGAAAATGAAGCTTTCTTGTGAGAAAAATGAATTCAATGGAGAGTTTGTGAGAGGAAGAGAAGAGTTCAGATCTGGAAACTATGAGAAATGAGTCTGGTTTGGAGCGTTTTGGTTTATATATGAGATGGTTTTTAGGGTAAGGAAGAGGTTTGGAATTGTTGCTTTGGTTTGGAATTGGAAATGAGATGGCATGGGTTATGGTTTGTGGGAGGCTTGGAGAGTGCTTTGGGAGAGGTTTGGATGAAGCATGGAATGTGATTCTACATGGCATGAGAGAGAGAGAGAGAGAGAGAGAGAGAGTATGGTAAGGTCAGAATATATCTCTCTTCTTCTTTTCCATTTTTAGCCAAGAATGCAAAAAGTATGTATGTGGCATATGGTATGTGTTTGGCCAAATGAGGCAATGATGGTGATGTAATGCGTGCATACATGATGGGAGTGAAATCATGCTACAAGAATAAGGATCATGAAACCTTTGATACACCAAAACTAACTATCCAAATGCCTCACTTTACTAGCTTACAACTTGGTGAAAATAGCTCCATTTGAGACAAACTTATAATCAATGGAAAGTAGGAAGAATGGAGAACAAATTTTGTGTTGAAATGATCTTGAAATAATGCTTGGAAGATGATGAAAAATGGCCATGAACATGTGTCCTCAAAACTTCCCAAGAAACTTGAAAAAAATTCTAAGTTAGGAAGCATATTTGAACATGAAAATCTTGGACTTTGAGAAGCCATAACTTGAACAATATTGATCCAAATGGGGCATTCTTGGACTCTTTGGAAATGTGGGATTGCAATCTACAACTTTCATGTGAACATGATCTCAAAATGAAGCTTGGAAGTCTCTCAAAAACAAGCCTGGAAATTTTCACAAAATCTGATCTTCAACACTTAGAAAAAATTCTAAGTGTTGGAAAATAAAAATTTACTTCCAACAATCATAACTTGCTCAAAAATGATCCAATGGAGATGAATTTTATATAGTTGGAAAGCTTGAAATGAGCACTACAACTTTCATGTTTGACAAAAAATGAAATGGAGCCTTGAACATGGAGAAAATTGGCCTTAAAAGTAGCTGCACAACCATGAAAACTTTCCCATAATAGTAAGTCTCTAAAATCCTAATTTCCAATTTTAGCAACTTTTCCCAATTCTTGATATTTCATGATTCCCTTGACATTTCTTGATCAAATTCCACCCATTGGTCATATTTAACATGAAAAACACAAAGTTGACCTCAAAAAGTCAGGAGTTGACTTTTTCCCTGCACAATTGACTTTGTCCCAATTCTACTAATTCTCAATCATCTGATCAATTTAAGGCCCTCTGGTTCAAATTGATGATCAATATTCCATCCCTACACTTGAGCACATATAGGAGGCCATGGAACCAAGTCCTGCTCAAAGAATCGGAAATAAACTGATTTTATCACAAACCCTAATTTTGCTCCAAAAAGATAGGAGATATATGCACATCTTCAAAACCCTAATTCCTCTAAACAAGATGGAGAATCCCTTAATCAAAGATGATTTTTGTAACAAAAGGATGATGAGACTTCAAAATTCTTGCCTATGAGGGTGTCACATACCCAAATATCCAAAAAACCTAAATTGATGACCAAAGATAGGAGAAGCTGATTCACTTCAAATCTCTTGCCAATTTCAATCATTTGATGGAGTGATTGACATATTAGGATGCCTTGAGACATAAGAAGCCCTTGTAGCTTGATTGATGGTGACATTGAGAGAATTTCTCCCTTTGTTGCCTTGAACAAACTTTCCTTATACACATATGATTGAATAAGATCCCTTTCTTGAGCCTCTGAGAAACATACTCTCCTCTTGATCTAACCAAGATATCTTGATCCCATGCTTAGAACCAATGATATGCACAAATGATAATACAAAATTAAATGAAACATAAGCCAGTTAGAGTTAGAAACAAAAGGGAAAATTTTGGGATGCTACACCTAGCACGCACTTTATGAACCCAAGATTCAAGAACACGATCAACTGTTTCACACTACTCCCTTGCAAGGTACCACCAACCTCATCCCAAGGCCTCTTCACTCGATTGAATCCGTGTTTGCATGATCTTGTCCAAAACCTTCAAATCCCATTGATCTTGAAGGAAAACTCCAGTTTGGTTTTTTTTATTTGAAACACACAAAGAACCCAACTCAATATTCTCGGTTACACCAATCTAATTGGATGTTATCAACCCTAATCTAGATGGTCACCCAATCAAAAAATGATTATGTGTAGTTTGATTGTGAGTATGCTTAGGTGAGAGGTTAAAGATGATGGGTTAACTTTGTAATTCTAGTTTCGTTTAGGTTTTACACTAGTACCTTACTAGAATATGATGCATGCATGAGTAATTATATGTATGAGAGATATGGAGCAAAAGAAATGCAAATGGATGGATGGAAAATAAGATTTTTGAAAGAATGCATCGTGTGTGTCGACTTGTGTAAGTCATAGGTCGGCCTATAAAAGCAGATAAACCGGCCTGATAAAGTCTTAGGTCGACTTGTCAATGTCTTGTATCGGCCATGTGTCGATCTATATTGGTCAGCACATCAGACAGAAGGTACAAGCTTTAATATTGATGTGTGGCTATCAACCTGAAATGTTATGTGCCGACCTATACTGAAGTGAAAACTTTTATAGGTCAACCTATACTTGCATGCGTCGACCTATGTTGTATTGTTTTACCAAAACCCATGTTTTTAATGCATTTATGTTGTATGAATCTTTTCCAAACCATTTTAATGCTCCCTAATGCTAAGATGCACATTTAGAACTAGAGGATACCGTCCAATATACATTAGTGCTACACTATCCTAGCTTTGAGATCATTCAAAATTCAAAAGGAACTCACACTCTAGAGCTTCTGCACCTTCGGCTACCGCCGCCCCCGCGACTTTGGTACTGTCATTTATGCTTTTCTCCTGATTTTTTAACCTCTAACTTTCTAAATGACTTTTTGGAATTTACTATTTTCTATTTTATGCAATCTTCAAATATGTTTTCTTTCTCTTCATCACTTAACCTTTTAAGGCATACTTCAGCAAAAATATTTGAAAAAGCAGCAAAAAATAGAGTAAAGAAAATAAGCAAAAAATAAAGAGTTTAAGGGAAGAGAGATGACACTAGAGATTTATAGAGGTTTGCTCTAAAAGAACTGACCTACTCCTCTCTACAATCATTGATCTTGTGTGTTTCGAATAATTCTTATGAACTTTTATAAGGCTAAGCTCATGAACCCCCTAATACAAGGAAAAATATTGTTCCAGGTTCAATTCCAACCAAATAACAAATAGTGGAATGAAGCGGTTAGTCTTCACGTCAAACAGAACAATGCTTCGAGTGATTAGCATCGCATCTAATCTAAACTTATATTTTGTACATACATATCTCGAACCAATGTGGAGTTTTAAACAGGCCATCCTTTGAACCGTACCGAGGTTTTAGACCAGGCTGACCACGAACTGAGCGAAGATTTAACACTATACGAATCTCGAACCAACTGAGCTTTTATACCGGGCTAAGCTTAAGAAACGATAAGAATGTTTTTAACTAGTTATCTTCAAGAAACTAGAAGGAAAGCTTTTCCTCAAGTGGCTGAACATACAGACCAATTGTAAAGAGAGAGGGAGAGAGTGGGGGGGGGGGGGGGGGGGGGGGAGGGGAAATTGAGATATCTCACGTTTATGGATTTGAAAAAATTAAGGGGAAGGCTTTTATTTATAGGCCAAAGGATGGTTCAAAAAAGGAAACGATTCATGGGTAAAATTAATTACCAAATTGATTAAGTCTTTAATTTAATTGATTTGATGACATAAATAATTGATTATCTCTGCCCATTTTGGAAGATTTTGATAGTGAGTCATTACCCATCATTAAGACATTGTCATAATTAATTATACACTCATTTTCCCTTTATTTAATTGATTAGGTACTTGGTCTAATGGATTAGATAGTTGGAAAACCTCCCCTAATCAACCTGACGATTTCTAATTCATCTGGCTAGGCTCTAAAATGATTTTAGGCATTTTTATTTGAAACATAGAGGCTTCAACAAGAATTTTAGTGAGTGTGTGATTTATCCATATTACTTTACAAAAATACTCTTGTGTTTTTACAAAACATTGATCACTCAAACACGATCAAGAGAGCTTTAACACTTCCTCGCTTTCACACTCTGAAGTTGTAGGTGTTTTACATTTGGAGACGAGCTTGAGATATCTTCAAGTCAGACTCGAAGATCATAAAATATCGCTGGTGGTTATTTAAACCTAAATTTTTAGATAGCTAGATCATATGTCTTGTTACACCTTTGACATCTTGAGATAGCTTTAACACTTGCTCTTCTTTAATGGTATTATGCTAATTGCTATTATTGACATGGATGCAACACATTCCTTTATTTCCCTTGACTGTGCTAAGAGGTTAGATTTAAAGTTATCTTCTATAGTTGGGAGTATGGTTATCAATACCCTAGCTAATGGTTTGGTGACTACTTCGTGGGCGTGTTTGAATTGTCTACTGACCATTTATGGTAAGAGTTTTGGGATCGATGGACTTAATTTTTATACCATTGAATCAACTCAATTTTATACTTGGAATGAAATGGTTGAAGTTCAACTATGTTCATAACAACTGTTTTGACAAGTTAGTGTCATTTCCAGAGTTTGATGTAATTGATGAGTTGTTTGTGTCGGCCAAGCAAGTGGAAGAATCCAGAAAATATAATGATAAGGTGTTTATGTTACTAGTTTCTATGAAAGGTGAAAGGAAAACTGCAATTGGTGAATTGCCAGTGGTGTGCGATTTTCCAGAAGTGTTTCCAAGTGATGTCAGTGATTTGTTGCTGGAGCGTAGGTTGAGTTCACCATAGACTTAGTAACTATTACTACTCTTGTGTGGATGACTATTTATAGAATGTATGATTCAGAGTAGAGGGAGCTAAATAAGCATTTGGAAATGTTTCTTGAGAAAAATTTTGTTCAACCGAGTGTTTCATCGTGGGGAGTGTCAGTGTTGTTAGTAACGAAGAAAGATGGTAGCATGAGGTTGTATGTTGATTATCGATAAATAAATAAAGTGACTATAAAAACAAGTATCCTTTTCCTAGAATTAATGATTTGATGGATCAATTGTTTGGTGCTTGCATATTCAGTAAGATTGATTTGCGGCCGAGTTATCATCAAATTCATGTGAAATCGGAAGATATTCTAATGACTACGTTCAAAATGAGATATGGTCACTATGAGTATTCAGTGATGTCATTTGGTGTGTCTAATGCGCCTAGAGTGAGTACATGAATAGAATATTCCATGCGTACTTAGATCATTTCGTGGCGGTGTTCATCAACGACATTTTGATATATTCTAAGTCTAATGAAGAGCATGTGAAGCATATGAGAGTTGTGTTGTAGACCTTGCAAGAAAATAAGTTGTATGCAAAGTTATCCAGGTGTGAGTTCTAATTGCGAGAGGTGAGTTTCCTCAGGAATATAATTTCTAGTGGTGGTTTTTGTACATGCCGAATATATGTTAAGCCGAGTTGTGTAGCCGAACAAGGTTAAACATGAACTAGACTACTATATCAAAAAAGGTCGAGCAATGCAGAGAGCTAGGGAAGTATCATCCATAGCCCGGGCCGGTCAGGGAGCCCGATTCCCATCAGCCGAACTCCTACTAGGCTGAGTACTGACCTCCATCAACCGGCACTTATGTCGAATATGAACTCAACTGACACACCAACAGTTGTAACGGTGGCGGAGCATCAATACGGACGTTACCAGAGCTTCAAAACCTACATTCCTGAAGGGGAGTTACAGCAATGATGACCCTGTAACGTCAGAAGGTCAAGAGACTTCTCTTAATGGCATACCTTAATGAAAGACTATAAAAGGGGCTACCGCATGAGGGTTATGGAATGCATATCATGATGCATATGACATGAGGGCTTCATGGCTGCCCCTTCGGATTCACTAAAGTGCAAGCTCATGGTCGGCACCTTTAAGGATGTAGCTCTAAGATGGTACATGAGCCTTCCTCAGCTTTCTATCGTAAGCTACCAAGACTTGACTAAGAATTTAGTACAACACTTCTCGGCAAGTAAGCGATTAAAGGTGTCCACGACCACACTGTTCAGTGTTCGACAGAAACAGTCAGGATCACTGCGTGAGTACCTGGCTCGATTCAATGAGGAAACCCTCAAAATATCTCATCCAAACCAGGAATTATTTATAAGAGCCTTTCAACATGGACTACGAGTCGGACAGTTCAATGAGTTGTTAGCGCAGAAGCCAGCTATCAGCATGGACGAGATCACTACTCGGGTTGAGTGTTACATCAAAGGAGAGGAAAGTAACCAAGAGAAAAGAACCTGGGACAGCAGTGAAAAGACAAAAAGCAAGGAAGAGGTATCGAACAGGAGAAAGGAGCATCCTCGGGTAGCTATGCACGGGCTACATGCTCCTAGACCATACATACAGTCATATGAGCCAGACAGAGACCTCACCCCATTGAACGCAAGCAGGGGAGATATCCTTAAAGAAGTAAGCCATATGAACCTGTTACAGGAGCCTCGTCGTCCCAAAAGAGCCAACGCTATCATGGGAAGGCAACCTGAGGCTTGGTGTAATTACCACCGTATACGGGGACATCACACCGAGTATTGTCAATAACTGAAAAAAGAAATTGAAGCTCTAATCCAGAGAGGTCATCTCTTGGCATATGTGAAGGATTCTCGACCACAAAATAAAAAGATAAGTCCCCGCCGAGACGACCCAGGACAAGAAAAGTCATCTCGGAAGAAGATCTCAGATGCCGAAGAGGGTCACGAAACAAAGACAGCTTGACACACACTAAACAACATCTCTGAAGGGTTTGCTGATGGTGGAGAAACAAGTTCTGCCAGAAAGAGATATGTTAGGGAAGTCATGCATATCGACCAGAGATCTCCAGAGAAACCGGAAGGCAACTCAGATGCTGTAACATTATCAGAACGAGACGCCATAGGAGTCTTGGCTCATGAAAATGATCCAATGGTTATTAAAGTACAACTAAGAGACTGGAGCGTGAAAAGGGTAATAGACCCCGGAAGCTCAGCCGACGTACTGTATTGGGATGCTTTTAGAGGAATGGGACTCAATACGACCGAGTTATTACCATTCAAAGGTGGTCTAGTAGGATTCTCGGGAGAACAAGTGCAGGTGCTCGGGCACCTAGCGTTGCCAACCACCTTTGGCAACACGGCTAATGCGAAGACCGTCTGAGTGAGGTACCTGATAGTCAACACTACTTCACCCTATAACATCATTATAGGCCGTCCATCATTCAATGCCCTGGAAACTTCGCTTTCAACTATGTATTTGACCAAGAAATTCCCACTCGAAGATGGTCGGGTTTGTATTGTCAAAGGCGACCTGGGGCTAGCGAGAAAGTGTTATAAGAATAGCTTAAAGTTGAAAAGAAAGGAACCCGCAGGAGAAACAGATCCCAAGAATACCCTCAAATTTCACCTGGTTGACATAGACCCACGTGATGATTCAGTTGAAGAACATAATGCCCAACGAAGAAACAAATCAAGTCTAGATTGGGCACCTGCCATCCCATGTTACACACATCGAAGTCAACTTGTCCCCTGAAGAGGAAGAAGAGATCGTTCAAACACTAAAATACAATGTGGATCTTTTCGCCTAGAAACCTTCAGACATGCCAGGGATAGAACCCAATATCATGTGCCATCACTTAGCAATCGATCCAGATATCAAGCCAGTTTCCCAAAGGAAAAGAAAGGGTGGTGATGAAAAGAGGAAAGCATTTGCATGGGAAGTCTAGAAACTGTTACAGGCTAGGTTCATCAAGGAAATCAAGTATCCAGCCTGGTTATCCAACATGGTGATGGTAAAGAAGAAATTCGGGAAATGGCGAATGTGTGTGGACTTCACGGACCTCAACAAGGCATATCCTAAAGATACGTATCCATTGCCTAACATTGACCGGCTGATACATGATACGTCTGGGTTCCGTTTTCTTAGCTATATGGATGCATACTCTGGATACAATCAGATCCGGATGAATCCAATAGACACCCCAAAAACCGCCTTCATGACACATCAGAGCAATTATTATTATGAGGGCATGCCCTTTGGACTAAAAAATGCTAGGGCTACTTACCAGAGGCTGGTGGATAAGGTGTTCGCTACTCATATAGGTCAGAATCTGGAGGTCTATGTAGATGACATGGTTATCAAGACAAGCGTAAACTGGTCACATGTAAAGGAATTAATAGAAACCTTTGCATCCATAAGAAGCTACAACATGAGACTGAACCCGGACAAGTGTACCTTTGGAGTACAAGCTGGGAAGTTCCTTGGATTTATGCTCACCAACCGGGGAATCGAGGTGAACCCGGACAAATTCCAGGATATAATAGATCTGAGAAGTCCAACCACGAAAAAAGAGGTCTAACAGCTGACCGGGAGACTAGCCACATTGTCATGATTTTTATCAAGTGCAGGAGACCAATCAATACACTTCTTTGCAGCTATAAGTAAGTCTAAAGAGTTTGAATTGACATAGGCATGCAAAGAAGCCTTTTAAGAAGTAGAGCGTTTTCTATCCTTGCCTCATATCATAGTAAGGCCCAAAGAAAACACACCTTTGATCTTATACTTGTCGGTCACGGATAAAGCCCTAAGCTCGGTTTTAGTACAAGATGGAGAAGACGGAGAGCGGCCCGTGTACTTTATCAAAAAAGTTCTAAAAGGGGCAGAGCTAAGGTATCTGAAGATTGAACGATTGCCGGTGGCAGTAGTTATCACAGCCCGGAAGCTGAGACATTATTTTCAAGGTCATCCCATCACAGTCAAGACGAACTACCCAATCAAAAAAATACTGAAAAAGCCCGACTTAGCAGGATGGATGGTCAAGTAGGCACCAGTTGGAGAAGAGATTTCAAACAAATGGATCCTCTATGTACATGGATCTTCAAATCTCAAGGGAAACGGAGCCGGAATAATTCTGGAAAGACCCAGAGATCTAACATTAGAATACTCTTTATGTTTCAATTTTCAGGTTAGCAACAACCAAGTAGAGTATGAAGTTTTGATTATCGGAATGAAATTGGCAAGAGAGGTCGGAGTAACACATTTATTAGTGAAGACCGACTCCCAGCTAGTGGTCGGACAGATGAAGAACGAGTACCAGACGAAGGATTTCACCCTGATAAAGTACCTTCAGAAAGCTTCAGGAATATCCAAAGCGTTCTCAGAATTTGAAGTCGTCCACATCCCAAGAGAAGACAATGCTCGGGCTGAGCTCCTAGCCCGATTAGCAAGCTCAAAAAATTCAGGAATGAATAAGACTGTGATCCAAGAAGTTCTCGAAGTACCTAGCATTCAATCAGAGGAAGTATTGACAATAGAGGATGTCCAAGGATGGATGAGGCCCATCATCAGCTATCTGACCCAGGAAATATTACTTGAAGATGTTAATGAAGCCTGGAAGATTAAAAGAATAGCTTCCCGATACGTCATAATCTCGGACACACTGTACAAGATGGGTAGGTCAACACCTATGCTCAGATGCGTGTCAGAACCTGAGATTGAACTGGTAATTAAAGAGGTTCACGAGGGAGCCTGTGGTAGCCACATCGGTGGGAGAGCACTATCCGGAAAAATCCTAAGAGTCGGGTACTACTGGCCACAGATGATGTGAGATTGCATCGAGTACGTTAGCAAGTGCGAAAAGTGCCAAGTATTCGCTCCAATTAAACACCTACCAGCTGAGTCACTCCATTTGATTTTATCCCCATGTCCATTCCATCAGTGGAGAGCACACATCCTATGACCATTTCTAGTTGCTTCAGGACAGCTCAAGTTCCTAATCGTTGTAGTTGATTATTTCACAAAATGGGTGGAAGCCGAGGTTGTTGCTCGGATCTCTTACGAGAGGGTTCGCAAATTTTATTGGAGGAGTATCATATGCCGGTTCGCTTTGTCGGGAATCATAGTCTCGGACAATGGAGCCCAATTTGAAAGCGCTTACATCATTGACTTTTGCAGGGATTATGGAATAAAAAACAGGTTCACATCTATGGAACACCCCCAAACCAATGGCCAGGCAGGAGCTGCAAACAAGGTTATCCTAGGAGGAATAAAAAAGAAGCTGGAGGAGGCAAAAGGAATATAGTTCGAGTACCTACCCGAGATCTTGTGGTCATACCACACAACACCATATTCTACTACTCAAGACACACCCTTCAGGATGGTGTATGGAGCTGATGCAATGATACCGGTGGAAATCAACACCCCAACTTGGAGGCGTGAACACTTTGATGAAGTCGCCAACATGGATAACTTGAACATCTCGACTGATCAGATAGATGAGGTTAGAGAGACAGCACGGGTCAGAGAAGTCACTGCAAAACAAAGGTTGGCAAGAAGATACAACCTGAAAGTCCGACAGAGGGAGTTCCAAGAAGGCGACCTGGTTTTAAAGAAAATCACAGACCCAAATAAACAAGGGAAAGTTTGCCCCCAACTGGGAAGGCCCATTCAGGGTACTTCGAAAACTAAACAACGGAGCCTACAAGCTGGAAACATTAGAATGAGTAGAAATACCTAGGACATAGAATGTATCTAATCTTAGGCTATATTTTAGCTAAATATTATGTAATTGAATAACGAATAAAGGATCGGGGTTGCACTATTTTCCCTTGCAAGGGCAAGGATTTTTAACGAGGCACCTGGACTTTAAAAAAATTTATGTCTTGTTTATAGGTATTCTGCTGAAGATGGTGAGTTATAACTCAGAAAACTCCTATAAAAGTGTTAACTTGCTCCGCGTACATAGGTCGCCCATAAACGCTCCGCGTACAAGGGTTGATTAAACTCCTATAAACGTGTTGACTTGCTTCGCGTACATAGGTCGCCCATAAACGCTTCACATACAAGGGTTGATTAAACTCCTATAAACGTGTTGACTTGCTCCGCGTACATAAGTCGCCCATAAACGCTCCACGTACAAGGGTTGATTAAACTCCTATAAACATGTTGACTTGCTCCGCGTACATAGGTCGCCCATAAATGTTTCGCGTAAAAGGGTTGATTAAACTCCTATAAACGTGTTGACTTGCTCCGCGTACATAGGTCGCCTATAAACGCTTCGCGTACAAGGGTTAATTAAACTCCTATAAACTTGTTGACTTGCTCCGCGTACATAGGTCACCCATAAACGCTTCGCATACAAGGGTTGATTAAACTCCTATAAACGTGTTGACTTGCTCTGCGTACATAGGTCTCCCATAAACACTCCGCGTATAAGGGTTGATAAGACTCCTATAAATGTGTTGACTTGCTCCGCATATATAGGTTGCCCATAAACGTGTTGACTTGTTTCACGTACACGGGTTGAACAAACACTTATAAATGTGTCTACTTGTTCCGTACACGCCGGACGGACAATCAATTATGAAACATCTAGGCCTAAGCACACCAAAAGAAACTTGGGGTTCAAATTCATACATGACCAACTGCCAAAGGTCTATAAAGAACTGGGAGCAAGTTTCTGACAAAAGGGCACCCAAGTCAACATCGTAATCGACACCTAAGACTATAAGAGTTCTGGACTCTCTGTAGTGTCAAATCTATATAGCCAGGGTTTTTTAATAGATAGTCGAGTAACGAGCTATCAAAGAAGCCTTAGAAATCAAGCATAAGCAAAGTAAACAGGTGAAAATAATACCCGACACTTTATAATCGTACACCTTATGTTATTTTAACTTTATGTCCCAGGGGCTGGATATACGCACGAGATAATTTTGCAAAGGAATAAACACGATAAACAGAAATGACATAAACAAAAACCTCAGAGGGGCCAAACATTGTACATTACAAAGCCCGAAGGCTAAAAATTCATGAGCATAAGGGGGGACAACACCACATTCCCTCTCCAAAATTGATCAAAAATACATCAAGAAGGATGACCAACCAAAATAAGGAGATCTTCAAAATCAGTCAGCAACTGAGGTGTCAATCACGCCAGCATTGTCTGGGGTCTCATTCTTGTCATTGACACGAGTGGGAGACTTCTCTGGATTATTCTTTTCAAGCTCATCTAGGTCTATAAGGCGGACATCCTGCACCACCTTGAAGTAATCAACTTCAGACCGATCCAACCCGGGATAGAGGCATAAAACTTGGTCTTTGGCCCTGTCAAAGGCCTCGTCACCAGGGGAGAGAGCTTCAATATGAGCCTTCCTAAGAGACTCAGTGAGCTCGGTATTGGAAACCAAAAGTTCTTGATGAGAGAATTTGATTTGCTTCAACTCCTCATTAACCCTAGACAAAGCCAGCTTATGTTCAAATTCAAGGGTCTCCTTGCTCTTCTTCTCATCAGCTAGGTTTTTCTCTAAACCGAAAAGCTTTTCCGATTGAACCTTGTGAGCTTCCTATAGTCGGGTAATCTCTTTTTTCAGCTTAAGCTTGTCCGTCTCAGTATCATCGCTGGATTCAAATAGGCCCCTAACAAGAACAACACACTGCATAAGGTAGGAGCTTATATTTTCTCTAATCTTCTGCTGCCAATAGATTTCACGTTATTAACGTATTCTGTGGCATTAAGATGATCGTACAGAAAACTAAGCCCATCAAAGCTGTTGGACCAAAATTTAAACTCCTCGAATGCAGCATTTCCCCCAGGAACTCACCTAAGAGAGCTGATCTCCATGTCGGCTCGACAGACTTTGTCAGTCATAAGGGTTTTTAGCCTCTTGGGAGCACCTTGTGGCATTTCTTCTTGGGTTGGAGGAGCAGAAGGCTGAGGTTCACTCTTACTCGGGGTTGTCTTAGTACTCGTCCCCCGTGTCGACTTTGGTTGTCGGATCTCTAACCCTCCCAAGTCCGATTTGGAAGAGGCAACTCCTCCAGATCCTCTCCGAGCAGCTTGAGCTTCCTGCATTAACTTCTTTTGTTCAACTACGAATAGGCTCGTCATCATATCTACAAACACATATACGACCTTCAGGAAAAAGAGTAATTGGGAATGATGAAAATAAATATAAATAGTTACCCAGAAAGGCGAGTAGTTGTTCGTCACTTAGAGATAACAATTCCTTGAGCTTCATCATACGGAAGGAGTAAAGAACTATTAGGGATTGGGTTTCTAGGTCACTTAACTTATCAAAGCTGAAGCCAGTGATGACAGTGGATTTTAAACCCAATAAAAAGGGAAGCGAGGCTGGCCGTCTAAAGCATATAATACTTGTGGACACCTCAGACCACTCTTTTCCCTTAAGAATCGATACTTATAATTCTTGTAATTGGAGGTGTATGCCTGGAGAAAACTCCGTCCAGGAATCCCACTAATTTGTACCCAACTACGGTTATCAACACCCTTACCCTCAAAGAAAGAGAAAAATAGGCCAATGGTGTAACACCCCTAATCTTAACCCCTAATTAAATAAAGCGATAACAAATAATCAGAGTATAATTCAAACATTCATGGCATAGACTGAGGCGTCACATCAATTGAGACAAAACACAATAAACCTGCTCATAAAGATATGCAACATCAGGTAGTAATAAAAATAGAGGAACTCAGTGCCTAACACCCACAAATCAGATACAGAATATAAGCAGAAAATCTGCAACTGAATCTCATATATATATAACATAAAATTTTGTCTGTCATATACAAAGCCAACCATGTACAATCCAAAAGATATATATACATATACACAAAAATCACAAACGATCTCCCCGACTACCTGGTGCTACATATCAGAGCCGACCGACAAAAGAATGAAGTCCTAAGCTTCACAAAAAGACCTCCAGCATCTAATCTGCAATGCCTCATAGAGCATTCAAAACAGTAGAAGGGTGAGAAACACAATCATAATATAATTGCATACAATTATATAATAACACAAGAAAACACATGCAAACGTTCTCACCACAATTCACACCATAATTCAAACACAAAACAACACATTTGATACCTCATATATCCATCTCAAAGACATATAAATCATGCTCAACGCATTTATCACCAACATTTACATATATATCAATCATCAATTCCATTCACAATTCCACACAAAATCAATCCATTCATGATTTATGCAAATGCACAGAGACTGACACAACGACTCTATGTAATGCAATATCGTACCATCCATCCGTCATTCTCATCATTAGTTCACTCATGAACTATTGGAATCATCGCTTGTTACTTAGTGTAACTCCCCGTCGGGCAAACGATGTTCCCCGTCGCTTTAGGTCCTCTTTGTATAGACACACGACGTTTATGGATCGCTTTAGGTCCTTTTTGTATAAGACACACGATCCTATCGCTTTAGGTCCTCTTTGTGTAAGGCACACGATTGTCTATAATCATCGCTTTAGGTCCTCTTTGTATAAGGCACACGATGTTATAGCAGATTCCCTCTGGAATCGTTTCGTCGGTCACACCCACTAGGGCACACGACATCACAAGAATGCATATCATGATGCTTGGCATACAATGACTCATGACATTCAAATGCACACATATACACATCCATAATCATACATATACCATCAAATACAACACAATGCATTTTCTTGCCCTTAGGCCACAAACCATTATCACCACATTTCATCACATGCATTTATCTTATACAACAGCACACAAGTCATACGGTATATATCAAAGGCACATTGCATGATAACACATCAAATACACACCATTAAAACGGTAAATATCGACAAAACGACACATTTCCAAATTCCCAACATAATTAAATCGGCCAACAATCTCAAAACCATTTTAATAAGAAATAACATCTCAATATCTTTCTAACGCATCAAACCGCGCCTCAAACCGACTTACGACCCAACAGTTATGAAGAAAACAAATTGGAAAAGCTGTCATGTTCGCAATGCGAAGCTCCTAGCAAGTCCTTCGCTTTCCTCATTCGCAGTGCGAATACCCCAACGAACCATGGAAGAAAGAAAACAGCCTAAAGTTCGCAGTGCGAACTCCCAGCGAACCTTCGCTTCCCCTTCGCAGTGCGAATATCCCAGCGAACCGTGGCAAAAAGAAAACAACACAAAGTTCGCAGTGCGAACGTACGCTTTCCCCTTCGCTGGCCATTCGCAGTGCAAACCTGCGAAACCAGAAAATCCCAGCAGCGCGATAGATCACTCCCAACCAACATTTCAACCCCTAAAACACTTCCAAACCAAAACATATAAATCAGAACATAACCCAATCATGGTAACAAGTATTCTACAACATTTATATCATATTTCAACCGCGAAAACATCGATTTCTATCGTTCCGACCTAGAATTGAAAAGCTATGGAACACAACAAACATTCCAACACACACATACATAAGCATACACAAACATAGTATAACCAAGTTTCGCACCCTTACCCGATTTAATCGTGTTTGAAAAGTCGGTTGGATCAATTCTTCCTCTCCAAGTTTTTCTCTCTTTTTTCTTATTTTTCTTTCTCTTTTCCTTCTTCTCTTTTCCTTCTTCTCTTTTTATTTCTCTCTATTTTCTCTCTATGTTTCTATTATATGAAAAATATAATGTCTACCCAAGCAAAAGACCAAAATACCCCTACACTCAAATATCTCGCAAACGCTCTCAAAACGCGATAAAACATAAGAACGATGAAAAATACTATATTAACAAATAAAATTCAAAAATAAAATAATATAAAGACCAAAAATAATTAAATCGACTCAATGAAAATAAATCTAACAAAAACTGGGGCGTTACAACTCTCCCCCACCTAGAAATTTTCGTCCTCGAAAATATTACCTGAGACGAACAACTCCGGATACGACTCCCGCATCCGACTCTCCAACTCCCAAGTTAAATTGCCCTCAGCAGCGCCTCTCCACGCTAGTTTCACAAGCGCAATATCCTTGCCTCTTAACCGCTTCAACTCGCGATCCAAAATCCTCACCGGTAATGCCTCAACCGTAAGGTTCTCTCTTACCTCTACCTCATCCATCGGAATCACATGCGACGGATCCGGAACATACTTCCGAAGCTGTGAAACATGGAACACATCATGCAAATTCGAAAGGTTCGGCGGCAACGCCACCCGATTAGCCACAGCACCCACTCTCGTGGATATCTGATAAGGACCAATAAACCGAGAAGTAAGCTTCTTCGACTTCAATGCACGACCAACACCCGTCACCGGTGTAACTCTAAAAAATACATGATCGTCTTCTTGAAACTCAAGGTCTTTCCTCCTTCAATCATGATAACTCTTCTGCCTACTCTGAGAAGCCTTCATTTTCTCACGAATAAGTTTCACCTTTTCCGTAGTCTGTTGCACTAACTCCGGTCCAACCACCGAACTCTCACCAGATTCATGCCAACACAAAGGTGTTCGACATCTTCTTCCATACAATGCTTCAAAAGGTGCCATTCCAATACTCGAATGGAAACTGTTGTTATACGTGAATTCAACCAACGCAAGATAACTATCCCAAGCACCACCTTGCTCAAGAACACACGCTCTCAGTAAATCTTCCAACGACTGAATAGTTCTCTCGGTCTGACCATCCGTCTAAGGATGATAAGCAGAACTCAACCTTAACTTGGAACCTAACGCCTTTTGCAAACTTTCCCAAAATCTGGAAGTAAACCTAGGATCTCGATCTGAAACAATACACAACGGAACACCATGTAATTTGACAATCACCCTGATATAAATCTCATCCAACTTCTCCAAAGAAAAACCGATGTCAATCAGAATGAAATGTGCCGATTTAGTCAGTCTATCCACAACTACCCAAATGGCATTATGTCCCCTCTGTGTATTCGGCAACCCTGTCACAAAATCCATAGAAATGTTGTCCTATTTCCACTCGAGAATATCCAACGGTTGCAACAATCCACTAGGCTTCCGATGTTCTACCTTTGACTTCTGACACGTCAAACACGCATAAACAAACTGAGCCACATCCCTCTTTAATCCAGACCACCAAAAGATCTTCTTCAAATCTTGATACATCTTATTAGCTCCCAGATGTATACTCAAACTACTCCGGTGTCCTTCCTCTAAAATCATCTTTTTCAAGTCCGAATCATTAGGAATACAAATTCTCCCACGGAATCTCAAAACACCCTTATCATCTACTTTAAAGTCATCATTCACACTTTGATCTCCAACTGTCATCAAATCAACAAATTTCACATCCAACTTCTGTTTCTCACTAACGGTTAACAGAAAATCATTAGTGACCTTTAACATACCAAGCCTCACGCTGTCAGCCGTCAATTCACACACCAAACTCAAATCTCTAAATGCTTCCAAAAGTTCCCACTCTTTAATCATTAAAGCGGACATATGCAAAGACTTCCGGCTTAACGCGTCGGCTACCACATTAGCTTTACCAGGATGGTAATTCAAGCTAAAATCGTACTCCTTCAAAAATTCCAACCATCTACGTTGCCTCATATTCAACTCTTTCTGATCAAACAAGTATTTCAAACTCTTATGATCACTAAAGACTTCGAATCTTACACCGTAGAGATAATGCCTCCAAATTTTCAACACAAAAACCGCTGCCGCTAATTCCAAATCATGAGTAGGGTAATTCTTCTCATGAATCCTCAATTGCCTCGAAGCATAAGCCACAACCTTACCTTCTTGCATCAACGCCCCACCTAAACCAATCAAAGACGCATCACAATACACCACAAACGGTTCAGTAGGATTTGGTAAGATCAAAATTGGAGCTGTGGTCAATCTTCTCTTCAGCTCACTAAAACTTTCCTCACACTGAATATCCTAAATGAACGCTTTGCCTTTACAAGTCAATTGGGTCAAAGGAAGTGCTAACTTAGAAAAACCTTCGATGAATCTCCGATAATATCCAGCTAAACCCAAAAAGCTTCTAATTTCAGTAACAGATCTAGGAGCCTCCCATTGAAGAACTGCATCTACTTTAGATGGATCCACATCAATGCCATTACCTGAAATCACATGCCCAAGAAAACTCACTTCTGACAACCAGAACTCACACTAGGACAACTTGGCATAAAGCCTCTTCTCCTTCAAAATTTGCAACACAACACCCAAATGCTCTGCATGCTCCTCCCGAGACTTTGAATAAATCAAGATGTGATCAATAAACATAACAACAAATCGATCCAAATGCTCATGGAAAATACGATTCATATACTCCATAAACACACTCAGCGAATTAGAAACCCCGAACGGCATCACAGAATATTCGTAATGACCGTATCGTGTCCTAAAAGTCGTCTTCTGAATATCTTCCTCTTTCACTCTAATCTGATGGTAACCCGACCTCAAATCAATCTTACTAAACACACACGCACCTACCAACTGGTCCATCAAATCATCAATTCTCGGAAGAGGATACTTATTCTTAATCGTCACCTTATTCAACTGGCGATAATCAATACACAATCGCATACTTCCATCTTTTTTCTTCACCAATAAAACTGGAGCACCCCAAGACGATACACTCGGCCTCACAAACCTCTTTTCTAGCAATTCATTCAACTGCTTCTTTAACTCAACCAACTCAGATGCCGACATACGGTAAGGTGCCATAGATACAGGTCTAGTACCAAGAACTAGATCTATAGAAAACTCCACCTCTCTCTCTGGCGGCACATCTGAAATATCCTCTGGAAACACCTCTGGAAAATCACACACAACTGGAAACACATCAAGTGCAACTTGACTATCCCCAGTCAATGATGCAAACAACCCGAACAACTGAGCTTCATCCGCCAAAAGTCTCTTCAACTCTTTGGTAGATAAGAAACTCGATTCCTCGTCTTCTTCAAGAGAAGGAAATCTTACAAGCTTATGATAACAATCGATATGAACCCGATTGAACTGCAACCAATTCATTCCCAGAACCACATCTAAACCCCCCAACGGCAAACACACCAAATCCATTTCAAAATCTTTACCATAAATGGTCAAAGGACAACTTAAACAAACCAAAGAAGTAGTTACTGACCCAATTGCTGGAGTATCAATAACCATCTCTCCACCCATTGAAGACAACAAAAGATTCAAACGCTTCACGCACTCAGACGAAATAAACGAATGAGTCGCTCCGGTATCAATAATAGCAACTAAAGGCGTACTATTAATAAAACAAGTACCTCTGATCAGACGGTCTGCACTAGTAGTCTGAGTTCCTGCCAATGCAAAAACTTTCCCTCCAGCTTGAGCTTGCTTTGGTTTCTGACACTTTGTACTAACATGACCAGGTTCACCACAGTTGAAACACTTCACCACATTCCTCTTACAATCAGCTGCGATATGTTCTAAACCTCCACAATTGGAACACTTTCTCATATCCTTCCTACATTCAAACTGATGATGTCCTAAGTCACCACACCTAAAACATCTCGGAGGATTAGACATACCTCCCCCACTTGGCCTTTTCTCAAAATTACTCCTTTGCTTACCCTTGTCAGCTGGTGTCACATAAGGACCACCACGAAATGGTTGTTTCCCTTTCCTTTCGTTCACACTCTTATAGTGAGTAGAACGAGCTTTGCTATCCTCCTCATAAATCCTACAACAATCCACCAAATCTGAACACCTTCTAATCCTTTGATAACCAATTGCCTGCTTGATCTCAGGACGCAATCCGTTCTCAAACTTCACTCATTTGGAAAACTCCGCAGTCGCTTCAGCATAATGTGGATAAAACTGAACAAGCTCCAGAAACTTAGCAGTGTAATCCACAACAGACATGTTACCTTGTTTCAACTCTAAGAACTCTATCTCTTTCTTTCCTCTAATATCTTCAGAAAAATACTTCCTCAAAAAATCCATGCTAAACAAAGCCCAAGTGACCACCTCATCTGCAGCTTCCAACACATGACGCGTACTAACCCACAAATCATCAGCTTCCTCCTGCAACATGTGAGTACCCAGTCTCACCTTATGTTCCTCGGCACAACCCATCACTCGAAAGATTCTTTCAATCTCCTTAAGCCAAATCTATGCACCATCAGGATCATGTCTCCCTTTGAAGACAGGCGGTTTGTTCTTCCTGAACTCATCATTCCCACCAGCATTAGGTGCACCCTGCACAGCCCGAGCCATAGCTTGCATAGCAGCAGCCAAAGCAGCATCATTCCTACCAGCCATATTCTGTTCATATTCAATAACAGCAACTATGGTTAAACAAACAGCTCACCCAACCACAACGACCGACACGGACTGGCACGAACTGACACGAACTGACACAGACTGACACGAACTGGCTCTGATACCACTTTGTGTAACACCCTCAATCTATACCCCCAATTAAATAAAGTGATAACAAATAATCAGAGTATAATTCAAACATTCATGGCATAGACTAAGGCGTCACATCAATTGAGACAAAACACAATAAACCTGCTCATAAAGATATGCAACATCAGGTAGTAATACAAACAGAGGAACTTAGTGCCTAACACCCACAAATCAGATACAGAATATAAGCGGAAAATCTGCAACTGAATCTCATATATATAACATAAAAGTTTGTCTGTCATATACAAAGCCAACCATGTACAATCCAAAAGATATATATACATATACACAAAAATCACAAACGATCTCCCCGACTACCCGGTGCTACATATCAGAGCCGACCGACAAAAGAATGAAGTCCTAAGCTTCACAAAAAGACCTCCAGCATCTAATCTGCAATGCCTCATAGAGCATTCAAAACAGCAGAAGGGTGAGAAACACAAGCATAATATAATTGCATACAATTATATAATAACACAAGAAAACACATGCAAACGTTCTCACCACAATTCATACCATAATTCAAACACAAAACAACACATTTGATATCTCATATATCCATCACAAAGACATATAAATCATGCTCAACACATTTATCACCAACATTTACATATATATCAATCATCAATTCTATTCACAATTCCACACAAAATCAATCCATTCATGATTTATGCAAATGCACAGAGACCGACACAACGACTCTATGCAATGCAATGCGCTACCATCCATCATTCTCATCATTAGTTCACTCAGGAACTATTGGAATCATCGCTTGTTACTTAGTGTAACTCCCCGTCGGGAAAACGATGTTCCCCGTCGCTTTAGGTCCTCTTTGTATAAGGCACACGACGTTTATTGATCGCTTTAGGTCCTCTCTGTATAAGGCACACGATCCGATCGCTTTAGGTCCTCTTTGTATAAGGCACACGATCATCTATAATCATCGCTTTAGGTCCTCTTTGTATAAGGCACATCATGTTATAGCGGATTCCCTCTGGAATCGTTTCGTCGCTCACACCCACTAGGGCACACGACATCACAAGAATGCATATCATGATGCTTGGCATACAATGACTCATGACATTCAAATGCACACATATACACATCCATAATCATGCATATACCATCAAATACAACACAATGCATTTTCTTGCCCTTAGGCCACAAACCATTATCACCATATTTCATCACATGCATTGATCTCATACAACAGCACACAAGTCATACGGTATATATCAAAGGCACATTGCATGAAAACACATCAAATCCACACCATTAAAACGGTAAAAATTGACAAAACGAGCAATCTCAAAACCATTTTAATAAGAAAGAATATCTCAATATCTTTCTAACGCATCAAACTGCGCCTCAAACCGACTTACGACCCAACAGTTATGAAGAAAACAAATTGGAAAAGCTGTCATGTTCGCAATGCAAAGCTCCTAGCGAGTCCTTCGCTTTCCTCATTCGCAGTGCGAATACCCCAGCGAACCATGGCAGAAAGAAAACAGCCTAAAGTTCGTAGTACGAACTCCCAGCCAACCTTCGCTTCCCCTTCGCAGTGCGAATCTCCCAGCGAACCGTGGCAGAAAGAAAACAACACAAAGTTCGCAGTCCGAACCACACGCGAACGTTCGCTTTCCACTTCGCTGGCCATTCGCAGTGCGAACCTGCAAAAATAGAAAATCCCAGCAGTGCGATAGATCACTCCCAACCAACATTTCAACCCTCAAAACACTTCCAAACCAAAACATAACAATCAGAACATAACCCAATCATGGTAACAAGTATTCTACAACATTTATATCACATTTCAACCGCGAAAACATCGATTTCTATCATTCTGACCTAGAATTGAAAAGCTATGGAACACAACAAACATTCCAACACACACATACATAATCATACACAAACATAGTATAACCGAGTTTCGCACCCTTACCCGATTTAATCGTGTTTGAAAAGTCGGTTGGATCAATTCTTCCTCTCCAAATTTTTCTCTCTTTTTTCTTCTTTTTCTTTCTCTTTTCCTTCTTCTCTTTTTCTTTCTCTCTATTTTCTCTCTATGTTTCTATTATATGAAAAATATAATGTCTACCCAAGCAAAAGACCAAAATACCCCTACACTCAAATATCTCGCAAACGCTCTCAAAACGCGATAAAACATAACAACGATGAAAAATACTATATTATCAAATAAAAGTAAAAAATAAAATAATATAAAGACCAAAAATAATTAAATCGACTCAATTAAAATAAATCTAACAAAAACTGGGGCGTTACAAATGGTCGGGATGATGTTTAAAACCTCACAAACTCTTTCAAAGGCCTTTATAAAACCCCAACTGTCGGGGCATAGTTGAGAAGGGGCTATGTTCACGGTTTGTAAAACATTCGCTTCAAAGTCAGAAAGGGGTATCTAGATGTTTAAGTCGTCTAAAACCCCAGCATAAAAATAGAAAGAATCTTTCTTGACACCTTTAAGACGGAGTATACAAACTCGTTCTCCGGGAATACATGATTCCAAGACAACATCATCCTCGGACCCTGTTGAAGATGTTTGCTTTCTGGATTGAAATTTTGTGATTTCTATATCATCAAAGACGTTATTCTTATAGTTCATAACTTAAAGATCGAAGGGAGCAGCGGTCGTCATCGAAGTCTCTACAGAACCTGAGGAAGATGAGTCAGGGTCAAAATCACTTTTAGAAGTGAGAATATCACCATAAACTTCATTTATAACCCTTCTATATTCCTCTGTTCCTAAAGCGTCTTCCATTTCCTGCATGCATTGCTCCCATAACTCTTTTCTCTCCACAACACTACCACTACCCTCATCACCTCGTTCCCTAATGACGGTCATTATTTCTATAAAGCGAGTAGGAGAATAAGATAAATCAAGATGGGTAAGGAAATACCTGTGAGTAACGAGAGGCTGGAAATTGAAATAGGAGTTTAATCGTTAAAGAAGATGATGCTGAGCCGAAATGAGAAGAGGGAGAGAGGAAAGAAAGGCATTTAAAGGACTCAGCACCCAAGGATAGCTAGGGAGTAGCCATTAACAGTCATCATTACACTGGAGAAAATGAAAGGACACGACCCTCCAAGGAATTCATGACACATAAGGATCTGAGAAGAAAAGTCGACCTATAGCACGACACCTATCAAATATATTCGGGCTCATGTTACTGCTGAGTATTGTACCCTTGTAAACGGATATAGTACTCGAGGGGCTTATGTACATGCCTAATATATTTTAAGCCGAGTTGTGTAGCCGGACAAGGTTAAACATGAACTAGACTACGATAGCAAGAAAGGTCTAGCAATGCAGAGAGCTAGGCAAATATCATCCATAGCCTGGGCCGGTCAGGGAGCCCGACTCCCATCAGTCGAACTCCTACGAGGTCTAGTACTGACCTCCATCAACCCGACACTTACGCCGGATATGAACTCAACTGACACACCAACAGTTGTAACGGTGGCGGCGCATCAATGCAGGCGTTATCAGAGCTTCAAAGCCTACATTCATGAAGGGGAGTTACAACAATGATGGCCTTGTAACGTCAGAAGGCCAAAAGACTTATCTTAATGGCATACCTTAATGGAAGACTATAAAAGGGGCTCCCAAATGATGGTTAAGCAAGACACAATCACCTTGAGACAATATACAACACTTGTATAGCTCTCAAATCTCCAAATATACTACGCAGTATAGACAACGTAGTTCTCCTTGTCCAGAAGAAGATAACTAGGACTTTTGGTGTATCTAACCATTTTTGGCTAGAACAGTATTGTTGTTGATCCTTCGAAGATAGATGTAATATTGTAGTGGGAGACTCTAAAATCTGTCATGGAGAACAAAAGTTTTATGAGTTTGGATGGTTATTAAAGGAGGTTTTTTGAAGGCTTTTCGAATTTAGAATTTCCTTTAACTCACTGGAGTCGAAATGGTCAAGCTTATGTTTGGGGTGTGCATTGTGAAGAGAGTTTTCAAAAGCTCAAGAAGAAGCTGACATTTGCTTTAGTTTTTATTTTGCCAAATCCAAATGAGTCATTTGTTGTGTATTGTGATGCTTCGAAGATGGGTCAAGGTGATGTGTTGATGCAAAATGGTCAGGTTGTGGCATATGCTTCTAGACATTTGAAAGTTCATGGGAGGACTTATCCTACACATGATTTGGAGTTAGTAGTTGTGGTGTTTGTGTTTAAAATTTGGAGGCATTATCTGTTTGGTTCTAGATTTGAAGTGTTCAATGACCTCAAAAGTTTGAAATATTTATTCGATCAGAAGGAGTTGAACATGAGACAGAGGGAATGGCTTGAATTTATGAAGGATTATGATTTTGGCTTGAGATACCATCCGGGTAAATCCAATGTCTTGGTCGATGCGTTGAGTAGGAAGTCGTTGCATATGTCGATGTTGATGGTTCGAGATTTGGAATTGATTAAGCAATTCAGGGACATGAGTTTGATGTGTGAAGATACTCTTAACAATGTGAAGTTGGCCATGTTGAAGATGACCAGTTTTATCCTTGAAGATATCAGAGAAGGCTAGAAAATTGACTTAGGATTGATCGACCGGTTAGTGTTAATCAATCAAGGTAAAGAAGGTGATTTCAGGATTGACAAGAATGATGTGATGAGATTCAAAGTCAGGGTTTGCATACCAGATATACCAAAACTTAAGAAAATTATTCTTGAGGAATGTCATATAAGTGGTCTAAGTATTCATCCTGGTGCCACTAAGATATATCAAGACTTGAAGAAAATGTTTTGGTGGCCAGGAATGAATAAGGAAGTACCTAAGTTTATCTACGCTTGCTTCACTTACCAGAAGTCGAAGATTGAACAATAGAAGTCATTGATTATGATGCAATCGTTGAGCATTCCTGAGTGAAAATGGGACATCATTTCCTTGGATTTTGTCACAAGCTTTCCAAAGATGACGAAGGGATGTGATTCCATTTGGGTTATTGTTGATAGACTGACTAAATTGGCTCATTTTATTTTGATTAAAATTACTTATCCTTTGCATAAGTTAGATTAGTTGTATATTGAGAAGTTGTTATCCTACATGGTATTCCTTCGAGTATCATGTAGGATAGAGATCCGAGATTCACATCGAGGTTTCGGCAGAGTTTGTAGGAAGCGTTGGGTACTAAGCTGAAGTTAAGTTCTACTTATCATTTGCAGACAGATGGTCAGGCTTAGAGGACTATCATGTAGGATATACCCATTTTTGCCTAAGCTGCCCTTTTGGATTTTCAACTTATCGAGTTTTATTTTTCTCTAAGTCCCTAATTTTTACCTAGATTTCTCTTTCGAGCTTTCATTCCACTGGGACGCCCTAATTTTTGCTTAAGTCGCCCTTTTTGGTTTTTGACTTAGCGGACTCTTTACCCTCTTCTTCTAGGCATAATATTTCTTGACTGCATCAGAGTTCACCGTTAGTGGTAACTCTTCTCCATCCATGGTTATGATGATTAAGGCTCTGCTGGAGAAGGCTTTTTTCATGACGTATGGCCCTTCATAGTTTAGGGTCCACTTGCCGCGAGAATCCTTGTGGATGGGTAGTATCTTTCTTAGCACTAAGTCGCCTTCTTTGAACTGCCGAGGACAAACTTTCTTGTCGAACGCTTTCTTGAACCTCTAGTGACATAGTTGTCCGTGACATAATGCGGTCATATGCTTCTCTTCTATGACATTCAATTGGTCGAAACTTGTTTGTACCCATTCTGCCTCTTCGAATTTAGTCTCCATTAGGACTTTCAACGAGGTAATCTCAACTTCTACCAGCAGTACTGTCTCAAAGAGGGGATCTCTATTATACTTTTTTTTACCTCCATTTTAAAAACCAGAAATTTAGTCTTTTTATTCTTAGTTTTTTAGGATTTTAGCCCCTCTGCAAATCTAAGGGCAACTTTTAATGACATGACACTCACTTTGCTAGAGTGTCACGTGTCAACTCACCATTGAATTATTCCAAATTATTTTATTTATTTTGAAAATATATAATTTCATTTTTATTTAAAATAATAAATTAATCCAAACTAAATTAACTCAAATTAAGATCAACCATTTCATTTTCCTCTTTTTCATTTTTCCCATTAAAATTGAAATAATTTAAAAACTTTATTATAATAAGGGTTATTCTAACTAGTGCCCCGGGGGCACTGATTAAGATTCCCAAATATAAAAAAATATTATGTGTTCAGTGCATTGAATAAACACAATATTCTTTTAAAATGTTAATTATTTATGTTTTCAGTACATTGAATACACATATTTTTAGAAAAAAATTATCTTTTTAATCTCTTAAATAATGTTTAACTTACCTTTTTAATCTCATAATGAGTGCCGCAGGGGCACTCGTTAGCATATCCCTTAAAACAATGTTAACTAAAATAATACATTTAATTTAAATTAATTGCTGATAACTAAAAAAAACCAAAAATAAAAAAAAAATCAAAATTTATTAATTATAATTTAAATAAAAATAATTTTAAAAAAGTAAATCTTCTAAAGTAAAATATTATTAATTATAATTTTATTAAAAAAAATATTTCTCCTTTGACAACACAACATCATTAACATTTTTAAAATCTAAAAAACTGAAATAAAATTTTAATTTTAATTACATTAAATCAACACAATTTTATTTATTTTCAATTACTCAATAATTTTTTTTTTATATTTTTGTTTATCATCATCATCAACACGTTATCACCTGAAACATATTCTCATCAACAATATATTATCACCACCTCAAAAATTATCAACCCATAACATTTTTTCTCTCTCTATTCTTCTTCAATCACCATCATCAAAATACCACAATCAATACAACACCATCACCAACAACAAAAGAGACAAAAGAAATTCTAGATCAGTGTGTGGATTTTGTAGGTTGAAGCTGAAAAACTTCAGATCTCATATGTTATAGCTTGCTTGATTTGGGTTTGTATGGATTTTGTGAAAAATAGATGTTGAATTCAGATTTTTTATTATTAGATATGTAAATATAGAAATATTGTTATTAGTATTTATTGCAAATAATTAATAGAATCATGACCACATATTTATATTGTGTATATACATGATTATCAGATCAAGGAAAAAAGACGTCTTAAATTATCTTACATGGTATCACACTTTGTTTGATCCCAAACCCTAAAACCAGCTGCCCACCTTTCACCAACCAAATTCTTTTATTTTCCTCTTGTATTCAACTCTAACAACATAGCACCGTAAATCATATCTTTCATTCTTTCTCTCCTCAACCACCGCAAATCAAGTACCTCACGCTTGGTACTAGCACTTTACTAGTTATGTAGCTACAATGGGTTTCTCTCACAATATATATGACCACTCTCTTTTTATATATCATCATGGCAATGACATAGCTTATATTCTTCTGTATGTGGATGACATTATACTTACTGCATCATCTGACACTCTTCGAGAATCTATTATAGCACAACTGAGTTCTGAATTCTCCATAAAGGATCTGGGGCCTCTGATTTATTTTCTGTCACCTGACATTCCGAAGGTCTTTCTCTTTCTCAAAAGAAATATGCATAAGAAATTATTGAACAATTTGGTATGTCCTCCTGCAAACCATCCTCCACACCAGTAGACACAAAGGTGAAACTCAGTGGTTCATCCGGTAACCCTTACCATGATCCAACCGAATATCGTAGCCTTGTCGGAGCATTGCAATACTTGACATTCACTCGATCAAACATCTCATATGCAATTCAACAAGTGTGTTTATTTATGCATGATCCAAAAACTCAACACGTGTCTGCCTTGAAACTCATTATTTGATACATTCATGGTACCATAGATTTAGGCCTCCATTTATACCATTCATCCATCAACAATCTCATTTCTTACACAGATGAAAATTGGGCAGGTTATCCAAACACAAGAAGATCTACCTCATGCTACTGTGTTTATCTCGGAGACAACTTGAACACATGTTCTGCAAAACTCCAACATACCTTGTCTCGTTCAATTGTGGAAGTTGAATACAGAAGAGTAACTAATGTTGTTTCTGAATCATGTTAGCTACGCAACTTAATCTTGTAACTTAATCATGTTGTATATATATAAAGGTTTGACATACATAATTTAAAGTTAAACAAGATATTCTAACAATTTTACAAAAAGTCACGTACTTGATGAAACTCTAAAAATATTACATGAGATCAACTTAAACCACATTAATAATTAATTAAAAATACTTAATCGATATAAACTTGAACAAAACAACCATTCTGGTCCAACAACTTTTTCTACCATACACTTTCTTCACCAATCTTCTGTCATCAACGATTCAACAAAGATACATACAATCTTTCTGGAAGAAACACAATTGTAAATTCCAACACATCACCCTTTTAAAGTCTCTTCTCGTGGGCATAATCATGCCAATAATTTCCTACGTACTTCTTAACTATGTTTCACTTGCCTCTGTGAATGTCACACTCATAAATATTTTTGTTATCTGCATCAACCAACTCAATAGTAATTTGATTCATATGCAAACATCT
This sequence comes from Lathyrus tuberosus, assembly GCA_022829125.1. Lineage (NCBI taxonomy): Eukaryota > Viridiplantae > Streptophyta > Magnoliopsida > Fabales > Fabaceae > Lathyrus > Lathyrus tuberosus. The sequence continues at coordinate 949,632 of JALAZF010000357.1, forward strand.
ATTTGAAAATGATATGAGGAAATGTTGCAAAATTAACACGTCATGTTAGAGCACACACATCAATAGTTTTTAAATTCAATTCAATTAAACTTTTAACATATATGTCCTACAAAAACGTTTTTTTTTTCAAAGCTTAAAACCATAACTAATAACTCTCTTCCAATAAAACATTTCCTCATCGCTATTGTTGAAAAGTATTTTAGGTGGGTGTTTTATCGTATCCACAGGGATTCTACGCAAGATATATAGATGCTCGCCGTTCAACAGTTTACCGTTCTAAGTAAAGAGTTTTCAAAAGATTTCTTGTTTTGTAACATAAGTTTGTTGCAAAGAGTAAATTAGCGCAAAGATGTTTAGTTTTTAGAAAAACATGTCAAGATTAGATTTCGTTAATCCTTTTCATATGTATATGATTAATCAAGCATGTGAACTTACTTTCGATCAATACAATCGTGTATCCTCGCGAATCCGTTTATGTCTAAAGCGACTTCGTGGGTATTATTGTTTAAATCATTAGATGATGTCCCAAACCAACAATCGGAACAATAAACATTAAGGCCAATACAAAGCAAATATTAAATCCTAAATCTATGTCTATAGTTTGGTTGTTAATAGATGAAGACATTAGATCAAGATTTGGAAAATCTATTTCTAGAGTGATTCAAACCATAAATACAACATTAAAAGAAAACAACTTCAACATATATTGATCATCAACCTTGTTCACATACAAAAGATCAAAAGAAATACATACAACCAAGATTAACTACCTCTAATCTAGACACAAAAGTGTTTTGCTACCCATCACCATGGTAGCTTGCTTCACAAGTTTCGGGAGGAGATGAAAGAGCATCCAAGTCGAATAATTGAACTCGGATGCGAATCCAACTTCTCTATGTAAAATATCACTCTTGGATGAAGAAAATTCAGAAAATCAAGTTGTGGTGTGTAAAAGTGGGTTATGATCCCCAAAAATGATCAAAAGTGCTTATATAGTACATTCACGATCTGTCATGTTCGCTGATAATGAAAAATCGTATAGTATTTTATGGCTCATTTCACATTTGTTTCGTTCATTTTATTCGAGTTTTATTAACATTTAATCATGTTTTATGTGTTTTGAAGTTGATAGCTTCGTCTGTGGAAAAATCGGGCAAAAGATCGGAAAAGAGAAAAAGAAGAAGAAAATTCAACAAAGAAGTGAAGATTTTGCATTTTTATTGATATGGAGCTCGCCATCAAGGGATGACGTTCGCCATGACCTTGTCTACCACGTCAATTAAAAGTCTAGGACCATGGCATTCGCCATGGCCTGGTGGCGGTCGCCATTGTTGCGCAGTTGTAGAATTTAAAAACTGTAATTGTCATGGGCAGTTTTGCTCTCCCTATCTTCCCTCTACTTCATGTGCACGTTTTGGCAGTTACATCAGACACCTTGCTCTATATATATGACCTTTCACTCTTGTATTTAATATTCGATTTTAGACGCGGAAGCTCTATCGAATTCCGTTTAGGAAAATAACTACTTTTAAAGCGACAATTACTCCCATCGAGGAATTGTCGCAAAACTCATGTGTACTTTACTTTGCTGTTGTAATTCTGATTTCGAACAAGCCTTTCAGCGTTTCCGTTGCAATTCAAGTTCAGTTTTTATTTTTACAAGTTATTATTTCTTGCTTGTTTTTATTTTGAAGTTTACAATTCTTGTCTTTTATGCTATGTATGTTTCTATGTTAATTACCAAAATTATGCTAGTGATTAAAACTGAAATGCTTTGCTAAACCTGTTTGCGTTCAGCGTGTGAGGACTGTCGTCACCGACGGGACTCCGTAAAAAATGTAGGCGCGATTTTATTTGATTGCATGCTAATTTTGGTTTTTGTTTCTATTCTTCATGTTTTATTATTCTGACACGAAAGTGAGGAATATGCTAAGTTCGGACCAACAGCGCGAGAGTGTGAGGAAAGAACAGATATTAGAAACTAGGCACCGATCCTAAAACCAGCGAGAGCGCTTTAGGCATCGTTTAGGATTTCATTAGCTTCCAAAATACACTTTTCAATTAAAACGGGTGAGCGAGAGAAAAATCATGTGGTTGTTAGGTGTGGCTTCTGTCGATAGCGCGTGAGTGTGAGGCAGAGTCTTTAAGTTAGTACTTCCTACATAATGCAGTGCAGTTATAATTAGCACCCGACTTCTACAAGTCCTTTAGGTACACAGAATCCACATGGACTCGATTTTAGTATTATTTCATAAAACCTCTAGAATTAGTATTTTTCCTTTTCCTTGCAAATTTCATAAACTCATAGCCTTAGCTTTACATTGCAACTATAGGTTGCATTAGTTTGATTATCCCTTCCCTGTGGGTTCGACAACCTTATTTAAAACTACGCGAACAACTGTATACTTGCAGTCTTAGATCGACGGTCACGTTAGTTGCCTCGATACGCATCAAGTTTTTGGTGCCGTTGCCGGGGAAGGATGATTTAGTCAATATTGTGAATCCTTTGTTGCGCAGTATAGGCTAAGGCACAAAAACTTTTCCTTTTTCTCAATTTTGCTGATTGTATGTGTCGCAACTGCGAAAAACAACCGGCGGAAATAGAACAGAAGAGTCCCCACCGAATGTTATTTTTCCCGACGCAGGGAAAGGAAACGATCGAAGAAACCTCAAAATGGAGAAGACATGGTCATCGCAACCATAGTCCGGGTTCGGGAGTCGGTTACGAGAGGGGAAGGTATTAGCACCCCCAGGAGTCCATCGTACTCGATGGGATCCACGCTTGTTGTCTAATCAAAGGGTGAGTTATCTAAAGCCTGCTGCTAAACGGAGACGAGAAAGGAAAACAAAAACGGGCTCGCAAGGATTATCGCAATCCTATGCCTACGTATCTTGGTGGACGAATGAAGAATCAGAGTCAACGTAGTTCGACGGACTACACACTAAAGGGGGAGGTTGCTCGCCAAGACATCGTTGTCTTGTGCCTACGTATCCTCAATCGGACGAGAAAGAGGAAATCAGGGCGATAGTAGTTCGACATACGAGTCGATGAGTGTTTTTTATGTGAGCGACGAGCTCTTTTCTGAAAATGATTTGAAACCCAACAATCCCAAAGGATAAAAAAGATTTGAACTTGGTTAGTGTTTTTTAGACAGAAGTGAATTGAAGTTAGTTTGACACTCACATTGCACTAAAGTCTATAACATAGGAGCGAATGCGTCGCATGGTCGGCTCCAATGGGACGTATGCTAAACACTCTAGAAGAGTGAAGGGAGACCCCTCATTCTTCATTTCCTACGTAATTAAGGCTCGTGGCGCACAATTCTCGTTGCATTTATTAAGTGTTTTTGGACTTGTTTTGAGATGAGAAGAGAAGACTCAAAGGTTGGAAAGAAAACAACTAGGGGAACTTGTCATACCCCAAATTTTGACCACCAAGATTTCCCATCATTGTGTAAATCATCACCACAATATGGATGTATCATCATGCCTCATCAATCTCCTCAAAGATGGTTGAGCATTCACTACAATCAGAATTAGGGTTTTAAGCCCTCTCATAGCACTTAGACAAAGGATCAATCAAGGAATGACATGATCTTCAACTTGTCTAACCTCTCAAACAGCCCTAGTGGATCAAGAAAACTCCCACATCAAGGATTAAGCACAAGGTTGCAACATTCCAAGTGGATCAAGCCTCAGGATCGTCAATGTCACCAAATTAGGGTTTTGGTCGACCAAGGCCTCTAGATGGAAATTTTCCTCTGGGTATGAGTCAATGCGTTAAAGCATAACCTAAGATACTCCATGGGACCTCATGGACCCAATCATCAAGTCAATTTAACATCAGGGGATGCATTCACAAAAAAATCAGGAATTAGGGATTTCTTGACCTAATTCACCCCTAAGTTGACTTTTGGGATAAAGCATGAGCCAAGACCTCAAGACATGATTTGAGGGTCTCTAATAAACCACATTGATCCATTTACAACAATGGATTGATCCAAGAAGCTTGATCCACAAGTTTCAATTTCCTCAGGACCACCATTAGGGTTTTGAAGAAAAAAGTCAACAATGCCTTTGACTTTTGACCAAGGCATGCTCCCAAACCTTGGGACATGATTCAATACACCCTATATCACCTATGGAATCCATCTATTAAGTTTGATTTAGGTCAAGGACTTGATTTCATAGTGGGTCGCACAGTTTAGATTTCATCTGCAGAAAAAGTCAACTGTACAAAAAGTCAAAGTTTGAATTTTTGATTTTTTTGGTCAACCAAGGTTCCTTAACCCTAAAATGATGTTAATGTGTGATTGGAATCATCATTCATCAAGAAAAATAAAAGAAAGTGGGATAACTTGTAAAAGGGGTAACCATAAAAAACATAGAATTTTTCTAAGTTATGAAACAAAGTGGCTCGGAATACTTTTAGGGTTAAGGAATACTTTAAAAGCTTATGATCCAAAGATGGATTTGTAGCTCTCATGGAATACTTTAAAAGTGTAAACTACACCTCATTCCAATTCCTCATGGATTTTTAGTTATGGAGTGACCAAAATGACAAAAAACATGAAAATGCCACTTTTTCCAACACTTAGTGAAATTTTCACTAAGTCAGAATCTGTTTTACTTTTTTCAAAATGTAGGAGCATTTTTCACTTGGATCCAAAAAGTTTCAAGACAAACTATGATCACACACATGTTGTATCATATGAGAGCTTTCCAAAATGGTAAAGAACCCCATCAAATTCCATCTGAGCTAACATTATGACAGCTGCAACATGCCTTGCTGCAACTGTCATGACAAGGCAGATTTGTGCACATTGGCTCGATTTGATCAATTTGTGCAAATGACAAACAAGTTTATCCATCTGAACACCTCAAGGGGAGGCCAAGGAGGGACAAACACTGATCCATAAGCCTCCCAAGTCTTTGGAACTACATATAGGTTTGGCACCCCTAAAAGCTAAAGATGCTTCAAGACTCCAATTTTGTTTTGGATCATTCAATGGATGCTTAGAGGTGGCATGTATCAGAGCAAAAATGAACACTTCAGTAAATGCTTATCCTTAAATCAAAGAACCATAGGCCTGTGCTATAACCTCTAGTCAATGGCTAGAGGAGACTTGAGATTCCATTTGATCACCATTGGCCAATAACCTTCTGCAGCCACCATTCACTATTGCTTGCAAATCAAACTTGCTCTACTATAAATAGAGCTCATTTGTGATCAGTTTAAGTACACCAAAGCAACCAAACAAATGCTTTCCTCAAAATCTCCTCTTTCACTCCAAATTTGCCTTCTAAAGCAAGTCACTATCAGGTTTTGAGTTTGAGAGCAATTCCAACCAAACCAGTCACACACACACACACACACCTCATAAACATCATATAGAAGTGATCCAAACACTTAAACAACACCTGGAACACCAATTTCACAAAATCACCAGCCAATTGCTCAAGTTTTCAATCAAATTGCAGTTGAGGTGCCATAACCTGTTCCAGTCCATTTCCAATCATTCCAAACATTCAAACACATTCCATATGGTGTAGGGAAGCTGTTTAGATAATCACAACTCATCTGTAACACCTCCAGCTCAAAAATCAGATTGCTCTTGCTGCCACGACCTTCAAGTAAGCCTAAACTTGGTCATCTCTGAATCTATGCATATTTCCTCGCACAATACTTTTGCCAAATGTTCATAATCATGCATAGAATATTTCCCCTCAATTAATTGCTTTGTATGAATCGTGTATCAAAATTCCCAGCCTTCATGCAAAATTTAGGTTTCTTGAGGTTTTGTCTTGATTTCTTATTCCAAGCTTAAAATAAATGAAATTAAAGACCATAGACAGGATCGTGAGATGAAAACGAGCAGATTGATATGTGGATTGTGTGATTTCATCAAGTATTCAGTGAGATTGGAGAGAAAATGCAAATCAGGCCAAACCCAGAACCCGCGCGTGTTCTTGGCGCCTTTTTCTGAATTTTTAAATATTTGAATTTTTGTGATTTTATTTAATTGATTCAAAAATTAATTTCTCTCTGGTTTTTAATGATTTTGAGTTGATTCTTTTTTTAATAATTCACAAAAATGTTCAAATATTTTATTCTACAATAATTTCCCAAAAATATTATTTATTTCATATATTTGATATTTTTGCAAAGAATTAATGTTTATTTGTTTTTTAACATTTGAAATATTTTTTCTTTCTTGATTTTTCAAACTTAATTGATTTCCAATCATTTTGTGGATAAAAAAATGATTTTTCAAACATTAATCCAAGATCACAACTTGTTTTTCACACATGTTTGATAATTTTGATAATTTTAATCAAATTTTTGTTTAATTAAAATACATTTTGAAATTAATTTAGGGTTTTGATCTTAATCACCCTAAACAAATCTTTTGCACACTCATGGGCCTCTAATAGAGTGTAAGACCCAACCCCTTTTGAAAACAAAAATAATTTGGGCCTCGGTCATCGTATAAGACCCACTGTATTTTCAAAACTCGGGGCGATCGCCATTTTTCAAACAAATAATCATCTGGGCCTCTCCTCGAGCTATAAGTCTCATTCCTTTTCTTAAAACTCTTTGGGCCTCTAATAGAGTGTAAGACCCAACCCCTTTGTAAATAATACCTTTTGGGCCTCACACATTGTATAAGTCCCTATGTATATTTTCAAACGTTCGGCGAGATCGTCGCCTTTTTAACAAAATCATCTGGCCTTCTCCTTGAGCTATAAGACCCAGCTTTATTCATTTTCAAACTCTTTGGGCCACTAATTGAGTGTAAGACCCAATCCCCTTTTGATCAAAACTTGTTGGGCCTCAGTCGTTGTATAAGTCCCGATACAAAACAACAGTGTCATCACTATTAAAATTTGGGCCTCTCACTGAGCTGTAAGCCCTAATCTCTGTTCAAAATACTCTTTCCTTTGATTTTGAATCCAAATGTATAGTTGCTATAAAAATTTTCTTTAATTTCTTTCTTGAACAACTAACAAAACAACATGGAAGCTCTACAACGGGTAAATGTTTATCCGCTTTCTTTTATATGCTTTCATATACATAACTGTATTATGGGAACCTGCGCATGGTTAGTCTTCTTTCATACTCTTCTAAAATACTCATCATATATCAAATGTATATATACTAGTATAGTTATTTAAAGTTTTCCCCGACAACTACGTCTAGAACTAGGTAAAGCCCTGTCGGTCACTCTTTAAATACAAACAAAACTAGATCCCCATAGGATTCCCAGATACAACCTTCCCTTCTCTTGGGGTTAATCAATATGGAATAAAGAGAAAGGCAGTATTCTCGGTGAACCTTTTCTCAGACTGTCACCCTTAGAAATTGTCAAAGAAATTCTACTCTCCGGAGTTGATCTATTCTTTGTGAATAGTATCTCTTGAGTTTCTTCCAAATACTCGAACTTTCCTGGAATGATCTCTTCTCTGTGAATTGCATTTCTTGAACTTCTCTTGGTTTGGGGACCCACAGGCTTCCTACAAGCATCCCCGCCTCCTCTTGGGCTTTGTACAAGGACCCCTCGGCTTCTTAGAAGTTCTCATGCCTTCTCTTGGGCTTAATACAAGGACCCTAACGACCTCTTAATGGTATAAGACAGAACTTAGTCATCCTTTGCTAGAGAAGTCTTTCCAGTGTCAAACCTTTAGCCACTTTAGGGTTGATTCTCATCCCTTAAAGGCCCTTTCCCTCTTTTGGGCATCCTACAAAAGATAAAACTCTTCAACACCGGTAGACTTGGACAGTCTAAATCTCCTTGAGTCTCAAAGACATTCTCAAGTTCCTTTCAAACATAGGAAAAAACACCGATCACTCTAGATAAATCTCCAGCAGAAACTCGGTCTCTCTCATGAGATTTCCCCATCCTTGGGCCTACCTATGGATCTAATCCTCAGCAGTAAGATAGCCTCCTCTTAGGCTTTGTGTAATGATCTTTCCTCAACACAGTCAGCCTCCTCTTGGGCTTTGTACAATGATCCTCCCCCAGCGGAGCTAACCTTTTCAGACTCTCTTGTTGAGTCAATCACCTTTTCAGACTCTCTAGTTGAGTCCATCACTTTTCAGACTCTCTTTTTGAGTCAATCATTTTTTTTCCTCTCTTGTTTAGTCCATCACTTTTCAAGACTCTCTTGTTGGGTCAATCTCCTTTTAGCCTCAATCTCGGGCTTCGTACGAGACAATAAATCACTCTCTTGTTGAGTATAAAAGGACTCTCTTGTTGGATCAATCACCTTTGCAAGACTCTCTTGTTGAGTCAACTCCTTTAGCCTCCGTCTTGGGCTTTGTACAAGACATATAAAAGCACTCTCTTGTTGAGTCAACACTTGTAGCCTCCGTCTTGGGCTTTGTACAAGACATATAAAAGCACTCTCTTGTTGAGACAAAATCATTTTAGCCTCCGTCTTGGTCTTTGTACAAGACACATATAAACCTCCCCAACGGAGTCAAAAATCCATTTTAGCCTCAATTTTGGGCTTTGTACAAGACAGAAAGAACATTTTCCCCGAAAAAGTCAAACTGTTAGCCTCCTCTTAGGCTTTATATAATGATATCCCCAAAGAGTTAGTCTCTTTTTTGCCCCAATCTTGGGCTTTGTACAAGACATATAAAAGCACTCTCTTGTTGAGTCGATCTTATCCAGACTCCTCCTAGGCTTCGCATAAAGAAATCCCTAGCTGAGTCAATCAACCTTTTAGCATCAAACTTGTGCTTTGATCAAAGCACAGAAACATCAATAGTTCCCCTTTAGAGATGACAAATTCTCTCTCAGCCAAAACCCTTTAGCTTCATATTTTAGGCTTTAAATAAGATACAAATCCCTTTTAGCTTCAATCTTGGGCTATGAACAAGACATAAATACTCCTTTTAGCCTCTGTCTTGGGCTTTGAACAAGACACCAAAACATCTTTTTCCTCCCTTAGAATAGGAGGAACTACGATTGCTCTGATTCCCTGTTTCGTTAAACGGGAATACGTAGGCATAAGATTGTGAAGTATTAGCGAGCATACTAATCAAAAAATCTAGGTCTAGTACCTTCATACATCAATCCAAGAAAAATTAGATATAGTACCTTCTCAAAAGCCCCGTAGACACTCTATTCTTAAGCCAAATAACCTAAGACAGACCCACGATTTTGATAGCATCTTTAAACCAACAGTCATCTATTTAAACTCAGTATGCAAGCAAGGTTAATTGGAGACATCTATTTCCCTTCCTTAATCAGCTTCACGGGATAAAAAATGAATCGAACTATAGCACCCCAAACCGATAGTGATTCGAAACCAAAAACCCGCGCTACAGAAGAATGGCGACCACTGTGGGAGCAGAACCATTCTCCCATCTCTTAGGTAGAATCCCTTAAGTTTAGAAGGTATCGCAGTGAATGACGACTCTGCTGGGGAGCCATTCACTGTTAGGATCATAGGACTAGAGGTCTAGGATGTTAGGACAAATATATATACTGCTTTTCCTAATTGATATTCGTGTTTATTTTTCTGCTAATGGGAATGCGTGTGATGCCGCATCTGGAAAGATTGAGTATACACTTAAGATAGGTGATGGCACGAGACGGGTAATCTTACGGGGAGTGAATCCCAAATAAGAGGTCCCGGTAGACCATCGAATCAGTGGAGATACCCTTTGCGGATTCAATGCCTATACGACTTTGGTTGTTGAAAGCAGATTGTTCGATTGGGTTATCTAAGAAGCTGAGGATTTTAGTAGACTGAAACATTGTTACTATTTTGTAGTGCGGAAGCTATCGGAAATTATTGTCACGCGATACTACCCTCATTTGAGATTACTCTAAGATACATCAGATAGCTTGGGTGATTCCAGCCTGCTGTTGTTATCCCAAGAGGGGTCAATGATTTTGCGGATAGGTACAAAAAATCACAAGTAAAACCTTTGGGGATGGGTAGAGGAGCCTTGACTTCATGACACCGAACCTTTGACCCCATGTTTTTTCTATGTTTTTGTGTGCTGCATTCATGCATTCATTTCATTAAAAAACATTTAAACAAGGAAAATTTTCTCTTCTAGTCTCTCTTTTTCAAATTAAACTAAGACAATGATTGCAAATGTCAGAGAGTGAGATTGCGTTATGGATTTCGGTAGAAGAAGGACTCACAAGTACACCTTCAAGGTTCCAAAACTAGAGGATTTAAGAGGTTTGGCGAGGATGATCACCAACCCTGAGGCTTTCAGAGCTAAGTACGGAGGACTGCTGTCTCTATTAAGGGTCCATTAATTGAAGGAATCATGTCCATACTCATCTAGTTCTACGATCCAGTCTATCACTGTTTCATATTCCCGGATTATCAGCTAGCACCAACACTGGAGGAGTACTCTCACCTGACTGATTTACCCATTATTGACCAATCTCCCTTTTATGGACTGGAAGAAATTCCAAAAGATCAAACCATTGCAAGAGCAATTTATTTGGACGAGTCAGAAGTTAGGACTCATATGACCACTAAGGGTGGAATCCAAGGTTTGTCAGCCCAGTTATTGATAAAGAAAGCCCTGTACTTTGCTAGTATATGGAATGTGCCTGCTTTCAAAAGCATTTTTGCTTTACTCTCCTACGGGTTATTTCTGTTTTCCAACATTGATAGCTTCGTTGATATCAAAGCCATTAAGATTTTTCTAATTGGAAACCCCGTACCAACCCTGCTCGCAGATGCTTATCATTCTGTACACTTAAGGAATTTGTACAACGGAGGAATGATCACATGCTGTGTACCCTTGCTATACAAATGGTTCACTTCCCATTTACCCAAGTTTGCTGCTTTTTGGGGTCAAAAGAGTACTTTACGTTGGTCGCAGAGAATCATGTCTCTTACCAACTCTGACATCGATTGGTACAATCGAATCTATGACGAGATAAAGATCATTGACCATTGTGGAAACTTCCCCAATGTACCCCTCATAGGATTTAAAGGAGGAATCAATTATCATCCAGTTTTAGTTCTTCGTCAATTTGGATACCCGATGAGGCATGTCCCTCGTAATGCTCATCTGGAAGGTCTTTTCTTCAAGGAAGGAGAAAACGACAGAGCATTAAAGACGAAAATAGTGCATGCCTGGAAACATGTTCATAGCAAAGGAAGAAAGTCTCTACGAAAACCAAACCGTATCTCTGTAGAGCCTTATCTCCGCTAGGTACAAACTAGAGCTCTTAAACTGAGGATGCCTTACCCTCATCAAGAAGTTCTTCCATTAAGGGAATCTGTCCTTTATTTTATGTCTAATACAGAAAAACTTCAGGTTACTCTCGTCAAAGTTCAGCAGGAGAAAAGGTCTTGGAGGAACAAGTATCGTATTCTCAATGTGGAGTGTAACAAAATACAACAACTGTTAAAAGATAAAGATGCTTTGATCAAGATTTTAGAGCAACATGCTGTAGAAAATCAAGAAGACCAAAGGAAGTTGCTCGCTCCTTTCACTTGGCAAAGGAATTACAACCCAACAACGGCTCAAGAGCCCTGGTCAAAGAAAAGGAAAATACCAGAACCAGCACCTGAGCTCTCCTTAGAGAGAACTCAGGATCCATTAGTTTAGACATTTCCTATTACAACACTTTGTAAATTACTATATTTCCATTTCCGCAAGCTTTGAATTCAATAAAATGGGGTTGCCCCACTGTTTGATATTTGAAATCCAATTGTCGAAGTTTCTTTTGATTAAACAAAAAAATTTAATTAATATAATCATTGCATATCATTCATCATTCTCACATAACGCATTCTTCTTCCCTACAAATCTCACGTTTGTGTCTCGATTCTAGAGTCAAACTGTCTCATTCGTACAATACTCGGGCCAATCGACAAAAGAAAAAGGATGATCTTGAGGAAGAGAACAGAGGGTTGAGAGAAGAAATCGACACTCTGAAAGAAGATCTGAGGAAACTTCACAATGACATGCAAACTCTGGCAGCAGCCCAGATACAACAACAAAGGACTGTGATCTCAGAGATCACATCGACGCCCATAGTGGAAAAGTATGATCCTCGGTATAACATGCCAAAAGATCGTCCCTGGGGCATGCCACTCAACTATATCCCGAAAGGATATATTCCGCCAATCATGGAAGATCCGAAAACTGCAGCAGGAGCCGCTGGGCCTGAAGGTTACAAACTTTGGGAAAGCGAAGATACCAGGGGCATGACAACAACTCCTGAAGGTTACAAAATTTAGGAAAGGGAAGCACCAAGAGTCACTGCCGTAATGACTATACCATCACCCGTGGTACACACTGTCCCAGAAGGACAGATTCCACAGATACCTTATGGGGGAAATGAGAGTATGAACGATAAAATGAAGGAATTCCATGAACAATTCCTGGAGATGCAGAAAGAACTGCAAGCCATGCGCGGTCAGGATCTATTTGGAAAGGACGTCGCAGACCTTTGTTTGGTCCCCAATGTGAAAGTTTCGCTCAAACTCAAAGTGCCCGAATTTGAAAAGTACAAGGGTAACTCTTGCCCTCAGAGTCACTTGGTGATGTACGCTCGGAGGATGTCAACTCAGACAGAGAACCAATAGCTACTGATCCATTACTTCCAGGATAGTTTAACCGGTGCCACATTCAAATGGTACATGGGATTAAACCGCACTAAGATCGTCACTTTTAGAGATCTTGGCGCTGCCTTTGTTCAACAATATAAATATAATCTGGACATGGCACCAGACAGAGATCAACTCAGAGCCATGTTGCAGAAGGATAAGGAAACCTTTAAGGAATATGCTTAGAGGTGGCGTGAAATTGCCGCTCAGATTTGTCCACCTCTTGAGGAAAATTAGATGACAAAGATCTTCTTGAAAACCTTGAGCTCATTTTACTACGATAGAATGGTCGCCAGTGCACCCAGTGACTTCAGTGAGATGGTGGGCATGGGAGTTCGTCTTGAGGAAGCAGTCCGAGAATGACGTTTAGTAAAAGACGCTGGGCCATCAAGCACTACCAAAAGTTACGGTAGTGATTTCCCTAAGAAAAAAGAGCAAGATATTGGGAATATCTCACTCGAAAAGCAAAGGCGACGTTACCAACCAGTAACAGCTGTAACTTCTGCTATTAACCCTGCGCCTATTTCTGCGTATCAACCTCAGGTTGCACAGAGCCAACCGAATCAACAACAATATCACCAAAGGACACAACAGCCTCTTCAGCAGGCTCGTCCTCAGTAAAACAACAACCGTACAACGCGATCGCCAGGGTTTGACCCTATACCAATGTTGTACACATAACTGTTTCCATTATTACTGGTCAAGGGGCATGTCCAAACCAGGTTTCCTCTTACAGTACCGGAAAATCCGCCTTTTTGGTTCAAAGCGGATCAGACTTGTCCTTACCATCAAGGAGGACCAGAGCATAACATAGAAAACTGTCTCAGTTTCAAATCCAATGTGCAAAAGCTTGTCAGGAGCGGGGTCTTATCCTTCAAGGATACAAATCCAAATGTTCAGACGAACCCGTTACCTCAACATGAGAAGGCTGCAGTCAACTTGGTAGAGGGAGAGTCTAACCACAGCTATCAAATTCATGATGTACTCTTATTAAGGGCTAATCTGGTCAAGATGCATCGCAGACAGAGCGGGTACAGGCATGTACCACCTCATAATTATCACCAGTGTGATATTTGCTCGAAAGACAATCAAGGATGTTCTGTGGTGCGATAAGCTCTATAGGAACAGTTAGATCTCGGTTGGATCCAAGATCACCGAATTCGTAGGGTCAACATGACTTACACAAATTCCAACGTCATTCAAAACCACGACATCCGTGCGATGAATGTCAACTTGGTGGTAATGCACTCAAGGCAAAGCCAACATCATGATCTACCACAACACGATTATGGTTCCTGTCTAATTTGCTCGGTAAATAATCAGGGATGCTCTTTTGTACAAGAGGCCCTCCAGCGTCAGATGGATCTTGGATGGATCCAGGATTACCATGATAAGAATCCTTGTCAGGTCAACATGATTCAAATTTTCGATATTCGCTTGATGAATACCAACTTAGTGGAGTTACACGCTAAGCAAGTCCAGCTTGGTTTTCTGACTTCGCACGACTATCAGAGCTGTAAAGTGTGTCGTGAGAGTAACCAAGGTTGTGCACTCGTTCAAAGAACTTTACAACATTTGTTAAACCACTGGTGGCTTCCGATCTATCTAGATGAAGATACACAACAAGTCAATATGATTAATGGGAACCCTACTAGGCATCAAAGTCAGGATGTTCGATCAATGGGAACCGATTTGGTGAAGTTGCACTGCATTCAAAGCGGACGTGGCCGAGTTCCACCATACAACTATGAGCGTTGTAGAGTCTGCTCAAAGAATAATCAAGGATGCTACCTCGTGCGAGCAGCCCTTCAAAGTTAGTTAGACCATGGGGAAATTCAACCATGGTCAAGCTCTGATTCAATGTCAAACTATCATCCTGATCAAAGCAAGGATGTTATCTTGATCCCTAAGCGAGAAGTGGCCAAAGGCGTATGTGCCATAATCGCTCTACTCCATGAATCAAGAGTCCCTCTTGATGGTGGAAAGTTTCTCAATCTCGAACCGATTGAGGCTGGTTATGATGGTTAGAAAAATCAGAAGGCTCCTGTAGTTATCTATATGCCAGGACCAGTACCGTACAAGTGTGATAAAGTTATCCCTTACAAGTACGGTGCAACAACAGTTGAGAATGGAAAAGAAGTTCCATTACCCTCCGTCGTGAATATTGCAGACATCAGTCGAGTAACACGGAGCGGTCGAATCTTCATTCGAGGAGTTGGAGAACCTAACAAAGAAAAGAAACCTTAAACAGAAGTTCTCGATCAACCAGTCGGTCAGTCCAGTAATCCCAACCTTTCAACAAACATCGATTAGATGCTGAAGCTCATTCAAAAGAGTGAATACAACATTGTTGATCAATTATTGTAAACTCCTTCAAAAATATCTGTGTTATCTCTTTTACTCAGTTCCGAAGCCCACAGGGAAGCTCTGTAGAAAGTCTTAGAGCAAGCCTTTATGGAACAAGATGTAATAATAAGACAATTCGACAGCATCATCTCCAACATCACTGCCTGCAACAGCTTGGGGTTTAGTGATGAGGAATTGCCGGAAGAAGGAAAAAGTCACAACATGATGCTCAATATTACAGTCAACTGCCAGGACGATGCTTTAGCCAGCATACTGGTAGACACAGGATCGGCTCTGAATGTCATGCCGAAGTCCACGTTAATGCGACTATCATTCAAAGGATCTCCGATGAGGGTCAGTGAGGTTATCGTCAAAGTATTTGACGAATCCCGGAAAGCAGTTATTGGCGAAGTCGACCTTCCCATAACTATCGATCCTCACACTTTCCTGGTCACTTTCCAGGTCATGGACGTCAGGGCAGCATACAACTGTTTATTAGGAAGACCTTGGATACACCAGGTTGGGGCAGTCACTTCGACACTGCACCAGAAACTGAAGTTCGTCAAGAACGACCAACTAGTCACAGTCTGTGGAGAGCAAGCCTTGATCGTGAGTAACTTATCATCCTCTACTTGTGTAGAACCAGAAGAGGTTGTTGGAACTCAGTTCCAAGCACTTTCGGTGAGCAATGATCAATCAGAAAGAGGAACATCGATTTCCTCGTACAAAGATGCTCTCGAAGTGATCAAAAGTAACAATGCTAAGGGATGGGGACAACTTGTCATTCCTACTGATAACAAAACAAACAAGGGTCTTGGTTTTTCCTCAACCTTTACCCAGACTGCTACTAACGATGTAAGTCTTCATCCCATTCAAGACTTCTTCCACAGTGGAGGTTTCCTTCACCCAGTGCCTCAGGAAGTGCATACCATCAATGAGGGTGACTCCTCCGATACGGATGAAGAATGGAAGATATATCTTAACGAGGACGGTTATATGTCTCAAGAAGAGGTGCCTACGCCATTTTGCTATCCTGCACAGAGTCCGACATTTATACCAAGGTCAGATGTTAAAATGATATACGGAGATTGTGATCCGAAAGGATGCCGTGCTCCACCAAACTCATTAGAGGAGGATACTCTGATGAAAGACAACTTTGACCACGACTATTATAGCCCAATGGATGTCCTGCCTATCTGGCAGCCATATCCAGGAGACTCGGGGAAAAAAGTCATCCGAACGATGCATATCAACTGAGCATCATAGAAAAGAATACATGCGTCCCCACCATGTCATGGGATCATTATTCAGGGTATTTAGAAAATATCCAGCACGACGATGAATTTGCAAAGATTGCAGGACTAGAATTCATCAACTATGCTTTTCCTGAGGTCAACATCATCGAAAGGGATGACTCCTCCAGTTCCAAAGAAGTGTGGGACACCTTAGGACAACTGAGTGGCAATTTCGACTACTTGTTCAAGTACACCGCTCCTAAAAGCTCTCGTATCAGGCTCAAAGGCATCCAGCCAACTGGATGGGGAGATCTACCTGAGAGTACAAATACTATGCAAAATACAAGAGAAGAGTTCGTCTACGACAACTCTGAATGGGAAACAAATTCCAACGATCCTACTCCACCAGAAATCAACGTCATTTATGAAGACAAGTCAAAAAATAAGGTGCCAGACTTTGTGATTCACCGTGGAGTTCGCTGCCAATGAGTTGTTGTCGATGTTCTGAAATTCGTTCATAAGTCTAAGTAATTATTGTCTTTATCTTAACCTTTCACCTTGCCCAGATGAAATGGATGTTTTGATAGGGCTCACTTTCTATAAATATACATCTTCGCTTTGCCCAAAGCGACTGAGTTTTGTTTTATAGGGCTGTAGTTTTAAGAATCGACAAGATCACAAATAAAATAACGTTGTTATGTAATTTCCACATTTATTGTTGTTTTCTCTTTTCGCTTTTTCAGAAAATGGTAATCCTAAAAAACAACTCAATAATAAAAACAAGCAGTTTTCCAAAGAAAATACACTGCACACACCCTTGCATTCTCTCTATCTCTTCTAAAAAACAATCATCACGTCATGCAGATTGCTTGTTTTAAACCCCATTGAAACCTACGATCCAATGCCTTCTCCCAACTTTGAATTCCCAGTATTTGAGGCTGAAGAAGAAGTTGACAACGAAATACTAGAAGAGATCTCCCGATTACTCAGACAAGAGGAAAGGTCTATTGAACCTCACAAGGAGCCGTTGGAAACGGTCAACTTAGGTTCGGAGGAAGAGAGAAGAGAAATCAAGATTGGGGCACTGCTCAGTTCAACTGTCAAAGAAAGTTTGATAAAGCTTCTCAAAGAATTCCCCGATGTATTTGCTTTGTCCTATCAAGACATGCCAGGGTTGGATACCAGCATCGTGGAACATCATTTACCGTTAAGATCAGAATGTCCGCCAGTAAAACAAAGGTTGAGAAGACCTCACCCAGACATGGCCATCAAAATCAAAGAAGAAGTATAGAAACAGATTGACGCGGGTTTCCTCGCCACGAAAAAATATCCTCAATGGCTAGCCAACATCGTACCAGTGCCGAAAAAGGACGGTAAGGTCCTATTGTGTGTAGACTATAGGGATTTAAACAAGGCCAGTCCAAAGGATGACTTTCCTTTACCACACATTGATATGCTGGTAGACAGTACAACAAAGTTCAAAATATTCTCCTTCATGGATGAATTCTCGTGCTGTAATCAGATAAAAATGGCGCCGAAAGATATGGAGAAAACTTCGTTCATCACCCCATGGGGCACCTTTTGTTACAAAGTAATGCCGTTCGGTTTGAAGAATATCGGGGCAACCTATCAAAGGGCCATGACTACTCTATTTCACGACATGATACACAAAGAAATAAAAGTGTATGTCGATGATATGATTGCCAAATCTAAGACAGAAGAGGAGCATGTGACCCACCCGTCAAAACTATTCGTGCGTCTGAGAAAATACAAACTCCGCTTGAATCCTAACAAGTGCATGTTCGGTGTTCGCTCAGGGAAACTTTTAGGGTTCATCGTCAGCCAGAAGGGAATTGAGGTTGATCCTAACAAGGTCAAGGCCATTCAAGAAATGCCTTCTCTGAAGACTGAAAAACAAGTCAGGGGATTCCTCGGACGTTTGAACTACATTTCCAGATTTATATTCCTTATGACGGTGACATGTGCGCCGATTTTCGAATTACTCTAAAAGAATCAGGAATGCGTTTGGACAGAAGACTGTCAAACCGCCTTCGACAGTATCAAGGAATGCTTGTTGAACCCACCGATTCTATCACCTCCAGTGGAAGGAAGGCCACTGATCATATACTTAACAGTCTTGGAAGACTCGATGGGCTGTGTACTTGGCCAACAGGACGAAACCAAAAGGAAAGAGTTTACCATATACTATTTAAACAATAAATTCATCGAGTGTGAGACTCAGTACACCATGCTTGATAAAACTTGATGTGCTCTGGCTTGGGCAGCCAAACGTCTTCGCCAGTATATGATTTGTCACACTACTTGGTTAATCTCCGAAATGGATCTGATCAAGTACGTTTTTGAAAAAACTGCTCTCACGGGAAGGATAGCCCGTTGGCATATGTTGCTATCAGAATATGACATAGAATACCACGCTCAGAAAGCCGTTAAAGGAAGTATTTTAGCCGATCATTTGGCTCATCAACCGATTGACGATCAGGAATCAATCGGGTTTGACTTCCCAGATGAAGATGTCATGTACTTGAAAATGAAAGATTGCGATGAACCACTACCCAGTGAAGGGCGAAAACCAGGTTCCTAATGGGGATTTATTTTTGACAGAGCTGTCAGTCATTATGGAAACAGAATTGGGGCAATCATCATAACACCTCCGGGTACCCATATTCCTTTCACTGCCAGACTAACATTCAAGTGTACAAATAATGAGGCCGAATACGAAGCTTGTATCATGGGTCTCGAAGAAGCAATCAACTTAAGGATTAAGAACTTGGATGTATATGGCGACTCAGCCCTGGTTATTAATCAGATCAAAGGAGATTGGAACACATTTCAATCAGGATTGATTCCTTACAAAGACTATGCGAGAAGGTTGTTACCCTTCTTCAACAGAATCGAGTTTCATCACATCCGTAGTGAAGAAAATCACATGGCTGATGCATTAGCCATTCTCTCTTCCATGATTAGTGTAGGTCTATGGAACAGCCTGCCTAAGATTGACATAATGCGCCTTGAAAGGCCCGCTTACATCTTCGTGATCGAAGCAGTCATAGACGACAAACCCTGGTATCATGATATCAAATGCTTCCTTTAGATACAAGAGTACCCACTTGGGGCATCCAGAAAAGACAAAAAAACCCTTAGAAGGCTGGTAGGCAGCTTCTTCCTGAGCGGTGACACACTCTATAAGAGAAAATTTGACATGGTCTTGCTCCGATGCGTAGACCGACCAGAAGCAGACATACTGATAAAAGAAATTCACGAAGGATCCTTTGGAACTCATGCCAATGGACACACAATGGCGAGAAAAATTCTGAGAGCAGGATACTATTGGCTGACAATGGAATCCGATTGCTACAAGTACATGAGGAAGTGTCACAAGTGTCAGATATACTCAGACAAAATACATGTACCGCCAACGCATCTCAAAGTTCTCTCTTCCCCGTGGCCTTTTTCTATATGGGGAATCGACATGATTGACATGATCAAATCCAAGGCTTCGAACGGACATCGGTTCATCCTGGTAGCCATTGATTACTTCACCAAGTGGGTCGAAGCAGCATCATACGCCAATGTAACCCAACAGGTCGTGGTCCGTTTTATCAAAAACAATCTCATCTGCCGTTATGGTGTTCCTAGCCAGATCATTACTGATAATGGATCCAACCTGAACAATAAGATGATGAAAGAGTTGTACGCTGAATTCAAGATCAAACACCATAACTCATCTCCCTACCGACCTAAGATGAACGGAGCGGTAGAAGCGGCTAACAAGAACAGTAAGAGGATTGTTCAGAAGATGGTCGTAACCTACAAAGAATGGCACAAGATGCTACCTTTTTATCTTCACGGTTATCGAACATCTGTCTGCACTTCAACAGGGGCAACCCCTTTCTCTCTATTATATGGCATGGAAGCAGTGCTCCCCATAGAAGTAGAGATCCAATCAATCCGGGTATTGACGGAAGCTAAGTTAACAGAAGTTGAATGGTGTCAAAGTCGACACGACGAACTGAATCTGATCGAAGAAAAACAAATATCGGCACTATGCCACGGTCAGTTGTATCAGCAAAGGATGGAGAAAGCCTTCGACAAAAACGTTCGACCTCGCGTCTTCAGGAAAGGAGACCTCGTGCTAAAAAAGATACAATCATTTCTCACTGATTCCCGGGGCAAGTGGACTCCGAATTATGACGGCCCTTATGTGGTTAAGAAAGCTTTCTCAGGCGGTACCTTGAGACTCGCAACCATGGACGGAGAGGAATTTGCCTACCCCACAAATGTTGACGTAGTCAAGAAATACTTCGCCTAAACTAAAAAAACGTCTCGGTGGATTGAAAACCCGAAAGGGCGGTCCAGGAAAAAATTAGAGACATGATCAAAATCATCCCGATGGATTGGAAATCTCAAAGCACAATCCAGGCAAAAGTTAGGGATTAATGGCAAGTAACTATGTCCAACAGGGGAAAATTCCCCAGTAGCAGTCACGCCATCCATCAGAAAACTCTAGTCAAGGTCATCTTCGACAGAAGCTCAGGATGTCCAGAATTCAAAGTTGGTAGAAGGATAATGGTCGTTATGTTTCAATGTAGCCCTTTTCCCTTAAGTTACCATTTTCAAAACTTTGTAAATACTCTATGGAATCACGCATTTGGCTGATTTCCATCCTATCAATAAAATTTGAGCCCTTGTGCTTTTGTTGGCAATTCTTATTTGTTTTAGCTTTACAGAACGACATTTTAACATGATTAACGATTCTTGAAATAAAACAAAAATGAATTTACTTGTCAAATTTTTCTGCTTTTAAAATAAAGATGGCAATTTTTTTGACTGTTGAACATCGAAAGAACATCGATTGCTTCTCCAAAGGTGTTCGAGTTTCAAAGTGTAGAATCAAAGTACTCCTTCTAAACCAGTACGCCTGAACGAAGGATCAACTGTATCAGATGTGATTTTCCCATCTGATATCCCCGACAGAGTTCTTACCTCCTAAGACCGACCAACGTTTTTCCCCGCGGGAACTACTTTCTCCTAAGCAAGGCAAAATTGCTATTTTGAACCGAAGATACTTCTTCATCCCCTGCAGTGACCGAGTATCCAGTCGTGTTCATCTACTAGTTTGTATGTCGCGCCAGTTTTGTCCGCATATACATACATACATCATGCATTATTGATTTATTCATATTGTATCACTATCACTCTAGTCGGTCTTATCCCCTAAGTGATAAAAAGTCATCTCGCTCGAGTTGTCAGTTCTTTCCTCGTCAGGGAATGTTTTGTCTAAACCATCTCTCTTCCCCGGTTTATTTCTGGATTGGAGACGGTCCCCGACCACTTCAATAATTTGAACCTCTGAAAGGCAAGAAAACCTTCGACAAATATCACTCTTCGCCATTGAAGATGATATCCTCGCTTTCTCGGATTAAGGAAAGTCCCCAGAGAAAGCCTCACAACTAAAGACTCTCAGCAACACATTGATTTGTCTCTCCAAATGAGTCAATGTTAATGAAGTCATCAGCACCTCAAAATTGAGGTACATTGTATGGCATTTCTCCGAGAAGATCTCGAAGAAAAGTATGATGTAATATCCCCAAGCGAAAGCAGTCTCTCAAGAGACTCATTTTCCCCAGTAGAGTCGATAAATGGCGTCTCCAAACAGAGAAGTTTGTGCACCTCTACAACTCAGACGAATGGCTTCCCCAGCAAGTCTGACATCAAAAGTTTTTTTCCATCAAATGGCATCTCCCCAGGAAAATTCGACAAGAAGTTTGAGGAAAATCGCTACGAATAGCGTCCCTTGTCAAGAAAGTTTATTGACAAAAGAAACTGAGACCAGTTCCTTGGTAGGAAACCAGGATCGATGGGAAGTTTATTTCAGAAACTGAGACCAGTTCCTTGGTAGGAAACCAGGATCAAGGGGAAGTTTATTTCAGAAAATTAGACCAACTCCTTGGTAGGAAACCAGGATCGAGGGGAAGTTTATTTCAAAAGAAAACTGAGACTAGTTCCTTGGCTGAAGACTAGGATCGAGGGGAAGTTTTACCTTTTCTAAGTATCATTGCTTAGCAAAAGAAGATGGATGAGCAAACTGCCATTCATAACCACCGTCAAAATTTCGCGTATTCGGATATTTAATCATCTTGCACCTCGAATGCCCGAATACCTTCGCCATTCACACATTCTGGTCCAAGAAGATTAAATAGGGGCATCTGTCATACCCCAAATTTTGACCACCAAGATTTCCCATCATTGTGTGAATCCTCACCACAATATGGATGTATCATCATGCGTCATCAAACTCCTCAAAGATGGTTGAGCATTCACTATAATCAGAATTAGGGTTTTAAGCCCTCTCATAGCACTTAGACAAAAGATCAATCAAGGAATGACATGATCTTCAACTTTTATAACCTCTCAAACACCCCTAGAGGATCAAGAGGACTCCCACATCAAGGATTAAGCACAAGGTTGCAACATTCCAAGTGGATCAAGCCTCAGGATCGTCAGTGTCACCAAATTACAGTTTTGGTCGACCAAGGCCTCCAGATGGAAATTTTCCTCTCAGTATGAGCCAATGCTTCAAAGCATAACCTAAGATACTCCATGGGACCTCATGGACCCAATCATCAAGTCAATTTAACCTCAGGGGATGCATTCACAAAAAAAATCAGGAATTAGGGTTTTCTTGACCTAATTCACCCCTAAGTTGACTTTTGGGACAAAGCATGAGCCAAGACCTCAAGACATGATTTGAGGGTCTCTAATAAACCACATTTATTCATTTTCAACAATGGATTGATCCAAGAAGCTTGATCCACAAGTTTCAATTTCCTCAGGACCACCATTAGGGTTTTGAAGAAAAAAGTCAACTGTGCCTTTGACTTTTGACCAAGACATGCTCCCAAACCTTGGGAAATGATTCAATACACCCTATATCACCTTTGGAATCCATATATTAAGTTTGATTTAGGTCAAGGACCTGATTTCATAAAGGGTCGCACAGTTTAGATTTCATCTGCTGAAAAAGTCAACTGCACAAAAAGTTAAAGTTTCACTTTTTGATTCTTTTGGTCAACCAAGGTTCCTTAACCCTAAAATGATGTTAATGTGTGATTGGAATCATCATTCATCAAGAAAAATCAAAGAAAGTGGGATAACTTGTAAAAGGGGTAACCATAAAAAACTTAGAATTTTTCTAAGTTATGAAACAAAGTGGCTAGGGTACCAACTTCCAAGGATCATAACTTGAGATCCAAGCAAACATTTTGAATAATCCAAAGATGGATTTATAGCTCTCATGGCATACTTTAAAAGTGTCAACTACACCTCATTCCAATTCCTCCTGGATTTTTAGTTATGGAGTGACCAAAATGACAAAAACATGAAAATGCCACTTTTTCCAACACTTAGTGAAATTTTCACTAAGTCAGAATTTGTTTTACTTTTTTCAAAATGTAGGGGCATTTTTAACTTGGATCCAAAAAGTGTCAAGACAAACTATGATCACACATATGTTGTATCATATGAGAGTTTTCCAAAATGGCCAAGAACCCCATTAAATTCCAACTGAGCTAAGAATTATGACAACTGCAACATGCCTTGCTGCAACTGTCATGACAAGGCAGATTTGTGCACATTGGCTTGATTTGATCAATTTGTGCAAATGACAAACAATTTTATCCATCTACACACCTCAAGGGGAGACCAAGGAGGGACAAACACTGATCCATAAGCCTCCCAAGTCTTTGGAACTACATATAGGTTTGGTACCCCTAAAAGCTAAAGATGCTTCAAGACTCCAATTTTGTTTTGGAGCATTCAATGGATGCTTAGAGGTGGCATGTATCAGAGCAAAAATGAACACTTCAGTCAAGGCTTATCCTTGAATCAAAGAACCATAGGCCTGTGCTCTAACCTCTAGTCAATGGCTAGAGGAGACTTGAGATACCATTTGATCACCATTGGCCAACAGCCTGTTGCAGCCATCATTCACTATTGCTTGCAAAACAAACTTGCTCTACTATAAATAGAGCTCATTTGTGATCATTTTAAGTACACCAAAGCAACCAAACTGATGTTTTCCTCAAAATCTCCTCTTTCACTCCAAATTTGCCTTCTAAAGCAAGTCACGATCGGGTTTTGAGTTTGAGAGCAATTCCAACCAAACCAATCACACACACCTCTTAAACATCATATAGAAGTGATCTAAACACTTAAACAACATCTGGAACACCAATTTCACAAAATCATCAGCCAATTGCTCTAGTTTTCAATCAAGTTGCAGTTGAGGTGCCATAACCAGTTCCAGTCCATTTCCAATCACTCCAAGCATTCAAACACATTCCATATGGTGTAGGGAAGCTGTTCAAATCATCAAAACTCATCTGTAACACCTTCAACTCAAAAATCAGATTGCTCTTGCTGCCACGACCTTCAAGTAAGCCTAAACTTGGTCATCTCTGAATCTATACATATTTCCTCGCACAATACTTTCTCCAAATGTTCATAATCATGCATAGAATATTTCCCCTCAATTAATTGCTTTGTATGAATCGTGTATCAAAATTCCCAGCCTTCATGCAGAATTTAGGGTTCTTGAGGTTTTGTCTTGATTTCTTATTCCATGCTTAAAATAAATGAAATTAAAGATCACAGACATGATCGTGAGATGAAAACGAGCATATTGATATGTGGATTGTGTGATTTCATCAAGTATTCAATGAGATTGGAGAGAAAATGCAAATCAGGCGAAACCCAGAACCCGCGCGTGTTCTTGGTGTGTTCTTGGCGCCTTTTTTGAATTTTTAAATATTTGAATTTTTATGATTTTATTTAATTGATTAAAAAATAAATTTCTCTCTGGTTTTTAATATTTTGAGTTGATTCTTTTTTTAATAATTCACAAAAATGTTAAAATATTTTATGCTACAATAATTTCCCAAAAATATTATTTATTTCATATATTTGATATTTTTGCAAAGAATTAATGTTTATTTGTTTTTTAACATTTGAAATATTTTTTTCTTTCTTGATTTTCCAAACTTAATTGATTTCCAATCATTTTTTGGATAAAAACATGATTTTTCAAACATTAATCCAAGATCACAACTTGTTTTTCACACATGTTTGATAATTTTGATCATTTTAATCAAATTTTTGTTTAATTAAAATACATTTTGAAATTAATTTAGGGTTTTGATTTTAATCACCCTTAACAAATATTTTTCACACTCATGGGCCTCTAATAGAGTGTAAGACCCAACCCCTTTTGAAAACCAAAATAATTTTGGCCTCGGTCATCGTATAAGACCCACTGTGTTTTCAAAACTCGGCGCGATCGCCATTTTTCGAACAAATAATCATCTGGGCCTCTCCTCGAGCTATAAGTCCCATTCCTTTGCTGAAAACTCTTTGGGCCTCTAATAGAGTGTAAGACCTAACCCCTTTGTAAATAAGTCCTTCTGAATATTTTCAAACGTTCGGCGAGATCGTCGCCTTTTTAACAAAATCATCTAGGCTTCTTCTTGAGCTATAAGACCCATCTTTATTCATTTTCAATCTCTTTGGGCCTCTAATTGAGTGTAAGACCCAATCCCCTTTTGATCAAAACTTGTTGGGCCTCAGTCGTTGTATAAGTCCCAATACAAAACAACAGTGTCATCATTGTTAAAATTTGGGCCTCTCCCTGAGCTGTAAGCCCCGATCTCTGTTCAAAATACTCTCTCCTTTGATTTTGAATCCAAATGTATAGTTGCTATCAAAACCTTCTTTAGTTTCTTTGTTGAACAACTTACAAAACAGCATGGAAGCTCTACAACGGGTAAGTGTTTATCCGCTATCTTTTATATGCTTTCATATACATAACTGTATTATGGGAACCTGCGCATGGTTAGTCTTCTTTCATACTCTTCTAAAATACTCGTCATATATCAACTGTATATATACTAGTATAGTTATTTAGAGTTTTCCCCGGCAACTACATCTAGAACTAGGTAAAGCCCTGTTGGTCACTCTTTAAATACAAACAAAACTAGATCCTCATAGGATTCCCAGATACAGTCTTCCCTTCTCTTGGGGTTAATCAATATGGAACAAAGAGAAAGGCAGTATTCTCGGTGAACCTTTTCTCAGACTGTCACCCTTAGAATTGTCAAAAAAATTCTACTCCCCGGAGTTGTTCTATTCTCCGTGAATAGCATCTCTTGAGTTTCTTCCAAATACTCGAACTTTCCTGGAATGATCTCTTCTCTGTGAATTGCATTTCTTGAACTTCTCTTGGTTTGGGGACCCATGGGCTTCCTAAAAGCATCCCCGCCTCCTCTTGCGCTTTGTACAAGGACCCCTTGGCTTCTTAGAAGTTCTCATGCCTTCTCATGGGCTTAATACAAGGACCCTAACAACCTCTTAAAGGTATAAGACAGAACTTAGTCATCCTTTGCTAGAGCAGTCTTTCCAGTGTCAAACCACAAGCCACTTTAGGGTTGATTCTCATCCTTTAAAGGCCCTTGCCTCTTTTGGGCATCCTACAAAAGATAAAACTCTTCAACACCGGAAGACTTGGACAATCTAAATCTCCTTGAGTCTCAAAGACATTCTCAAGTTCCTTTCAAACATAGGAAAAAACACCGATCACTCTGGATAAATCTCCAGCAGAAACCGGTCTCTCTCATGAGAGTTCCCCATCCTTGGGCCTGCCTATGGATCCAATCCTCAGTAGTAAGATTGTCTCCTCTTAGGCTTTGTATAATGATCTTTCCTCAACACAGTCAGCCTCCTCTTGGGCTTTGTACAATGATCCTCCCCCAGCGGAGCTAACCTTTTCAGACTCTCTTGTTGAGTCAATCACCTTTTCAGACTCTCTTGTTGAGTCCATCACTTTTCAGACTCTCTTGTTGAGTCAATCATTTTTTTCCTCTCTTGTTGAGTCCATCAATTTTCAAGACTCTCTTGTTGGGTCAATCACCTTTTAGCCTCAATATCGGGCTTCGTACGAGACAACAAATCACTTTCTTGTTGAGTATAAAAGGACTCTCTTGTTGGGTCAATCACCTTTGCAAGACTCTCTTGTTGAGTCAACTCCTTTAGCCTCCGTGTTGGGCTTTGTACAAGATATATAAAAGCACTCTCTTATTGAGTCAACTCCTTTAGACTCCGTCTTGGGCTTTGTACAAGACATATAAAAGTACTCTCTTGGTGAGACTGTGAGAACAAGATTTGGTTCTGCAATATTATCTCTAAGTTTTGATGATAACAAATGGGTATTGGCATGAACAATTTTGCACAACTAAGGTTGTTACTTGTGATAACCTAGAAAACAGGTTATGCTCCTGAGAATCAGCGCAATGCTTAAAGAAAGACATTTCTTCTATGCACTTAGAAGAGCTGAACAAAGATAACACAAAAGACTTTAATTCAAAAGGAAAAGAGTATGAGTTCTGAAGATCTGAAGATGAGGGTTCTGATGGAATGAAGTCCAGATGCTGAAGCCTCACGCTCTCTGATCAAGGTTCTGAAGACCTACCCAAAGTCGACTCTTATGCTTCAATCAAATATTATCAGAAGCCTCTAAAGATATAAAGAAAGTGGATTAAGAGAACAAAGTTCTGAAGACAAGTTCTGAAGATTCTAGAAGCGCAGAGCTGATGATTCGATGACTTGATAATCTCAAGAACCGAGAAATATTTTCCCTTCTTACTCATGCTCACAAAAGCCTCTGAAGTTGAGAAGCCAAGAAAACCTGCCACACTGTACAGCTGTACCACATTACAACATTAAAATTCTTGAAGACTGTGCAAAATACAAACAAGACAATCTGACACAAACAGGATGCGCAGCATGCAGAAGACTTTGTACCTGTCCTCATGCTTCTAGCCGTAAGCCTACTTAGCTATCATGATTCCATCTCAACGGCTCTTTCACTCGGATATAAAAGGAAGCTCAAAAACTTGAAGAAAGACACACTCGCGAATTGCTACAATACTTTCTAACTCTGTTCTTTCTTAAGTCATTCTTGGGCTAAAAACTTGTTTACATTATCAGCTTGATAAGAAGCAATTTTCTGTAAACCCATTGTATTTGAACTTAAAGTTGTATTCCTTAAGAGAGTCTTAGTGATTAGATCTCTTGAGAAGTCTAGGACGTGTGTCTTAGAGATTGTGCCTTAAGTAAGACATGTGTGGTTGGATTACTTGAGAAGTCTAGAACGTGTGAGTTCTAGAGGTTGTTGTTAGTCACCAGCTGTGTAGCTCGTGCAGTGTACTATTTTGTTGAATAGTGGATTAAGACCTCGTTGAGAGAGGAAAAATAACCTTGGCAGGTGGACTAGATTAACTTGAGAGGTTCTCAAGTGAACTAGTATAAACATAACGTGTTTATATCTCTTTGTTTAACCAAGTTGTTTTTCTTTAGAAAAGGGGTAAAGTTTTAAAGAGAAAGTTATATTAAAGAAATGATTTATTTTGAAAAACCAATTTAAACCCCCCTTTCTTTCGTTTTTCACACCTTCAATTGGCATCAGAGCTCCGGTTCTGAGGTGATAAAAAATTGAATTTTTATCAAGCACTTAACAGTGTTCAGTACCGATCCAAGTGTGAAAAACAATGACTACACCACCGCCAACAACTTCTGAAACAAATGTTATTGAAAGAGAATCTTACACTGCAAAACCTCCTATCTTTGATGGCGAAAAGTTTGATTATTGGAAAGATAGAATTGAAAGTTATTTCTTATCATTTGACCTAGATCTATGGGATCTAGTACTTGATGGCTATAGTCATCCTGTAGATTCTGTAGGTAAAAACATTGAAATAAATGAGTATACAAATGCTCAGAAGAAAACTTACAAAAATCATCACAAAGCAAGAACCATTCTGTTGAACGCAATTTCTTATACCGAGTATGAGAAAATCACAAACAAAGAAACTGCAAAGTCCATCTTTGACTCTCTTCGTATGACCCACGAAGGAAATGCTCAAGTCAAGGAGACGAAGGCTCTTGCGCTAATCCAAAAATACGAAGTCTTCAAAATGGAAGATGATGAGTCTGTTGAAACCATGTTCTCAAGGTTTCAAATGCTTGTTGTCGGACTCAGAGTTCTGAACAAAGGCTATTCTACTGCTGATCATGTCAAGAAAATCATCAGAAGTCTTCTGGCCAAATGGAGACCAATGGTGACTGCCTTAAAACTTGCAAAGGACTTGAATTGTATCAGTCTTGAAGAACTTATTAGTTCTTTAAGAAGTCATGAAATAGAGCTTCAAGGAGATGAACCTCAGAAGAAAAACAAATCCATTGCACTGAAGGCAAAACCAGAAAAGAAGAAGGCATATCAGGCAGAAGAAGAAATGGAAGAATCTGAAGAAGATTCAGAAGAAGATGATATATCACTCATATCAAGAAAGATAAGTCAACTCTGGAAATACAAAAGGAACAAGTTCAAAGGACCAAGGAGAAGATTCGAATCTACATCTGGTCAAAGAAGAAACTATGGAAAAGATGTTACGTGCTTTGAATGCAAAGAACCTGGACATCTCAAAAATGAATGTCCAAAGGCCAAGAAAGAAGAAAGACCTAGGAAAGCCAAAAGGGTCTCATGGCAACCTGGGATGATTCAGAATTTGAAGAAGATGCTGATAAAGGTCTGGTCAACATGGCATTCATGGCAGAAACCAGAAGCGACTCGTTAGAGGAAGAACTATCAGACTCCGACGACGAAAGAGAGGTACTTTCCTCCTTATCACGTTCTGAACTTGAATTAGGATTAACTGAACTTATAAAAAGATATCAAAACCTTCAAAGCAAATTCAAAATCTTGAAAAAGAGTTTTATAGTTTCTTCAGAAGATCTTACTAAAAACAAGAAAACCATTTCTGAACAAAATGAGAAAATATTTGTCTTAGAAAACTCAAACACTGTCCTGAAATGTAAATTATCTAAGTTAGAAGAAGAAATTGTTTCAAAATCAACTAACACTAGTGAAGAAGACAAATATGATAATGCATTTAAAAACTTTCTTGCCGAACGTGTAGATAGAAGCAAAATGGCTTCACTAATCTATAGAGTCAGTAGAAATGGCAGTAGAGGTCTAGGATATTCAGGACCATCTCAACCATATGATGAAACCAAAAACATCAAAATAATACCTCTGTCCAAATAATTCATTCCCTCTGGTACTAGCCTTAAGCATTCAGAACCAAAAGGTTCAAACACTAGGATTACACAAACACACACACTAAAGAAATATCCTAAACACGAACACTATGCACAAACTCCACACCATTTTGCTAACGTAAGGAAATCTAAAGGGATCAGAACCTTTAGAAAAACTAATGAGAAAGGACCCACAAAATGGGTACCCAAAAACAAGATAATCTATGTTGCAAATATCCTTAATAGCTCCATTGAAACACCAGTCATGGTACCTGGACAGTGGGTGCTCGCGACACATGACGGGAGAAAGGATTATGTTCCAAGATCTGAAACTTAAGCCTGCAGGCGTCGTCGGTTTTGAAGGAAATCAGAAAGGAAGAATCATTGGCTCCAGAACTGTTGGAAATGGTAAGCTTCCTTCCAATAAGAATGTTTTATTAGTAAAAGGTCTAATGCATAATCTGTTGTCAATAAGTCAACTTAGCGACAGTGGCTATGATCTCATTTTTAATCAAACGTCTTGTAAAGCTGTAAGTCAGAAGGATGGATCTGTCTTATTCAACGGAAAGAGGAAAAACAACACTTACAAAATTAAATTATTTGATTTAAAACATCAAAATGTAAAATATCTTCTTTTTGTAAACGAAGACCAATGGGTCTGGCACAGACGTCTTGGCCATGTTAGTTTGAGAAGAATATCTCAGCTTAACAAGCTTGGTCTTGTTAGAGGCTTGCCAAATCTGAAATATTCGTCAGACGCTCTTTGTGAAGCATGTCAGAAAGGAAAGTTTTCAAAAACCTCTTTCAAAGCTAAAAATGTTGTTTCCACCTCTAGACCATTGGAACTTCTTCACATTGATCTGTTTGGCCCTGTAAAAATGGCATCTCTCAATGGTAAGAAATATGGACTAGTCATCGTTGATGACTACAACAGATGGACTTGGGTAAAATTCTTAAAACACAAGGATGAATCACATTCAGTGTTTGCTTCCTTCTGCACTCAAGTACAAAATGAGAAAAATTGTAAAATAGTCAGAGTCAGAAGTGATCATGGTGGAGAATTTGAAAATAAAAACTTTGAAGAACTTTTTGATTCATATGGAATATCTCACGACTTTTCTTGCCCTAGAACTCCACAACAAAATGGAGTTGTAGAAAGAAAGAATCAAACTTTACAAGAAATGGTTCGCACCATGATCCAAGAAACTGACATAGCTAAGCACTTCTGGGCAGAAGCAATTAACACAGCATGTTATATTCAAAATAGAATCTCTATAAGACCTATCTTGAATAAAACTCCATATGAATTGTGGAAGAATAAATTACCCAACATTTCTTATTTTCATCCATTTGGATGTGTCTGTTTTATGCTTAACACTAAAGAGAATCTTATCAAGTTTGATTCCAAAGCACAAAAGTGTCTGTTGTTGGGATACTCTGAATGCTCGAAAATCTACAGAGTTTACAACACATAATCAAGAATTGTGAAGGAATCTATTCATGTTAGATTCAATGACAAGCCTGACTCAGAAAAGTCAGAGCTAGTTGAGAAACTTGCAGATTTGGAAATCAGATTCTCCGAACCTAAGGAAAGGATAGATGAAGTTAAAGAACAGCAAGATCCTACACCAAAAACCACTGAAGTAACTAAAAATACCCCATCTCAACGAAGAAGAAGACTGTCCACATCCCATCCTGAGGAACTAATTCCTGGTAACAAAGATGCTCCTATCAGAACTAGATCAACCTTTAGACCATCAGAAGAAACACTTGTAGGACTAGTATCATTGATAGAACCAGCTATAATTGAAGAAGCCCTCATGGACAAAGACTGGGTTCTGGCTATGGAAGAAGAACTTAAGCAGTTCTCCAAAAATGATGTTTGGGATCTAGTTCCTAAACCCAAGAATGTTCATGTAATAGGAACTAAGTGGGTATTTAGGAACAAGCTAAATGAAAAGGGAGAAGTTGTCAGAAACAAAGCACGCCTTGTTGCTCAAGGATACAGTCAACAAGAAGGAATTGACTACAATGAAACATTTGCTCCAGTTGCTAGACTTGAAGCAATACATTTACTAATATCCTTTTCAGTAAATCATAACATCACTCTATATCAAATGGATGTTAAGAGTGCATTCTTAAATGGTTATATATCAGAAGAAGTTTATGTCAAACAACCTCCTGGTTTTGAAAATTCAGAAAAATCAGACTTTGTTTTTAAACTTAGAAAATCACTCTATGGTTTAAAGCAAGCTCCCAGAGCTTGGTACGATAGATTAAGCAAATTTTTATTAGAAAACAACTTCACCAGAGGAAAGGTTGACACAACTCTTTTCTGCAAAACATATAAGAATGACATTCTTATTGTTCAAATCTATGTTGATGACATTATTTCTGGTTATGCTAACTCTTCTCTATGTGAAGAATTTTCAAAGTTAATGCAGGCCGAATTTGAAATGAGCCTCATGGGAGAACTGAAGTTCTTCCTTGGAATTCAGATTGATCAAAGATCAAAGTCCACTTACATTCATCAAACCAAGTACACAAAAGAACTTCTGAAGAAGTTCAATATGACGGATTGCAATATTGCTAAAACACCAATGCATCCAACTTGTGTCATGGGAAAAGAAGAAACAAGAGATAAGGTTTGTCAAAAACTCTATCGTGGTATGATAGGTTCTCTCTTATATCTAACTGCTTCTAGACCTGATATATTATTCAATGTACATCTATGTGCTAGATTCCAATCAGATCCAAGAGAATCACATCTAACCGCTGTCAAGCGAATTCTAAGGTATCTGAAAGGAACAACTAACCTTGGCCTGATGTATAAGAAAACATCAGAGTATACTCTTTCTAGTTACTACGATGCAGATTATGCCGAAGACAGATTATAAAGAAATAGCACATCAGGGAACTGCCAGTTCTTAGGAAGCAACCTAATCTCATGGTCAAGCAAGAGACAATCTACAATTGCTCTCTCAACAGCTGAAGCAGAATACATATCAGCTTCCCTATGCAGCACTCAAATGCTATGGATGAAAAATCAGCTGGAAGACTATCAGATATATAAGAGTAACAATCCTATCTTCTGTGATAATACTGCTGCTATTTGCTTAAGTAAAAATCCAATTTTGCATTCTAGGGCTAAACACATTGAAATAAAACATCATTTTATTAGGGACTATGTTCAGAAGGGAACTCTATGTTTAAAATTCATTAATACAGACCATCAGTGGGCTGACATTTTTACAAAACCCTTAGCTGAAGATAGATTTCTAATCATTTTAAAACACCTGAATATGAAGTACTGTTCAGAATAAAAAAATTTTCAGAACCTCATGTGTTTAGTCAGAAGAAAAGTATTTTCAAATCATCAGAACCTTTTTCTTAACGCATCTTAAGTTCTGATAAATATGTGACATGTCATATATTCGGAAAATTATTTTTGCATGTGATTTAAATAAAATTAAGTCACTTTAATTATTCAAATTGAACAAACAACATTTTTCTCGAGATTGACTCAACTTTATCACATTTATTAGCATATCCCCTCAAGAAGGTGTCTGTCCTTTAAATTCTCGAGAACATATTTTCTCTCTCTCTCTCTCTCTCACAAAACCTAAAAAGTTAATCGACTCTCATCTATTTCTCTCTCAATCTATCACTCCCTCAAAATCAACTCAAGTTCAATCCTCATTCTTTCTTACCACCGTAAGGATGAACACTCATCAACAAGATACTGTTCAAATCTCTCAAGAACTACCATCCTCATCCATCACACCCACTACTACTTTCTCAACGGCTGAACTAGCTGTTTCAAATCCATTAACCCTTCCCACAATTGATGCAAACCATGTCACCCAGAAAACTAGCTCTGTGACATGTGTGACACATGCAAACGATCTAACCGTTCTGAAAGAGCTTGATGTTGACTTCAACAACCTCTCTGATAATAGGTTTAACTTAATTGATCAATTGGGTGCTCAAGAATGGAAAAATTAATTTGATAGACTAAGAGGTCCATGCTTTGATGATCTAGTGAAAGAATTCTGGAGACATGCAGATACAGACGAATTTCATGTGGTATCTTTTGTTATGGAGCAGAAGAATATCATCACTGAGAGATCTATTTCGGAATTGCTAGGAATGAAGTTCTTGGAAGCAAAGAGGGTGTACGGAAAAACTGAAAAATCTGAGTCAGTCATCAACAAAGCTATCTTCAAAAGCTGTCAATCAGGAACAGCGGACTACAAAAGCAAAAACTTGTGTGACAACCTAAGGATCTGGCACAAGATCATTCTTGGATGCATCAATCCAAGACCGGCGAAAAGTCCTACAGATTTTGCCAACACAAATGAAAAACACATGTTGTACTACTTGCACAAACATGAGAAAATGTGCCTTCCCTCCATTCTATTCTACTATTTAAGGGATATGGTGCGCAAGACAAGAACAACGGCCTCACCAAAAAAGAAGATTGTTAACTACATTCCTTTTGGAAGACTGATCTCTGACATTCTGGTTGAAAACGGATTAGTGAATTATTTGATCAAGGAAGCAAAGTTCACGAAATATCTGAATGAAAAAGTTGGAGAAGCTTTCAATGCTGTAAATCTTAAGCATATGAAAATGATTGCAAGTGTCGATGTGAAACCAACACCTATTTCTCCCGACACGGTGAAAAAGATCAGGAATCCAGTAGAAAACTATCCATTCTACCGCAAAGAAGATAATCCAACCGCAATAGCCTCTTACATTTCCATAATGAGAGAAGTAGAATCTAGAATTGAAGAAGTTGTCCCTCAGTCAAAGCATATTACCAGGAGTAATAGGAAGCTCGCTGAAGAGGATGCGGAGTGCAAAAAGAAGAAAAAGGATGAAACTGAAATCTCCAGAAAAGAAGCTCTTCTTCTTGAGAAAATCAATAAAGTTAATGCAAATCCATCTGTTGCTGCACCATCTTCATCACTAATCACCTCTACCTCCATTCCACAAGTAAGGTTTAAACCCCCATCTTTTTCTATTCCCTTACCAACCACTGATCAATCAATCACCACCCATCAATAACTACTCTAATCTTGTCTGAGACTGTGTTTACCTATATTTCAACAACAACTACCTCAACAATTCAGCCAAATAAACTAGAACCAACAAATCAAATCTCTGAATCTCAAGCTCCCAATACTGAATCTAGTTCTGAGGGAACCTCCTATGAATCCCTAGAAATTGTCTTACCTGAAAACCTCATGAGCTCTGACAATCTAGAAGTAATCTCTCCTACCGATCAACAACAACCACCTGAACCTGCTGCTACTGAGATTGACTTATCTCAGCAACCACCACCTGAAATCAACTCTGATAAATCCAACCTCGCTCTGGTTATCTACAATGCTCCACCTCCAACATCCTTTGAAGAATGTACAAGTCAATTTCATGACAAAGCACTTGAGATGTTTGAAGAATGTACAAGTCAATTTCATGACAAAGCACTTTGTACAAGCACGAAGCTCATGGAGCTTGAGAGTGCCTGTCAAAGTTTTCAAAAATGGCTGGACATGGAACTTACAAGAATTGTAAGTTTCTCAAATACAACCATAACAACTGAACTAGCAAAGCCCAAGGAGAGAGCAGAAGCTGAAGCAAGAGTCAAAGTACTCAAGTTCTTGGCTGCCAAGCAGAAAGAAGCTGAAGAAAAGGCTGCTAAAGAAGCAGAAGAGCAAGCTGCTAGAAAGGCACAAGAAGCTGATGATGCTGAAAGAGCTAAAGAAAGTGCTATGATTGCTTCCACTTCTGATCCTGTTATCGAGTGTCTGGGAGACGCCATTGATGAAATCAGAATTGAACAGAAGAACTTCAGAGAAAGGTTTGACAAGCAAGATACTGTCAATGAAAATCTTCAGATCATGATGAAGAAGATTTGGGACAAGATGTCCTCTGACAGCAAATAAACCTCTGTTTTTCTTTTAAGTTTTAGTTCTGTGTTTTTCACCCTTGGACTACCCTGTGTTTATCTTTTTGATTCATGACAAAAAGGGGGAGAAAGTATATGAATGTGATAATTTTGATTCCTATAGTCATTCTCTGAAAAACAATGCTGCTTACATGCTAACAGACAAATCTATCATCTCTATTAGATTGTTATTCTGTATTTTTCCTCTGTGCAGATAACTCAGAACTCTGATGATGAAGAAAGACTCAAAAGGTTAATAAAGTTAGGGGGAGCCCGAGCAAGAACCTTAATCAAAACTAATACTCAGGGGGAGCACCTCATAAAAAGGATAAGCTATCCTAAAAACTTTTTCCATGTTCTCTGTGTTATATATTTATATATCAAAATTGCGTCATCAAATACATAGTTTTGTCATCATCAAAAAGGGGGAGATTGTGAGAACAAGATTTGGTTCTGCAATATTATCTCGATATCAAATGGGTATTGGCTTGAACAATTTTGCACAACTAATGTTGTTACTTGTGAGAACCTAGCAAACAGGTTATAGAGGTTGTTGTTAGTCACCAGCTGTGTAGCTCGTGCAGTGTACTATTTTGTTGAATAGTGGATTAAGACCTCGTTGAGAGGGGCGAAATCACCTTGGAGGGTGGACTAGATTAACTTGAGAGGTTCTCAAGTGAACTAGTATAAACATAACGTGTTTATATCTCTTTGTTTAACCAAGTTATTTTTCTTTAGAAAAGGGGTAAAGTTTTAAAGAGAAAGTTATATTAAAGAAATGATTTATTTTGAAAAACCAATTCAAACCCCCCTTTCTTGCGTTTTTCACACCTTCAGAGACAAACTCATTTTAGCCTCCGTCTTGGGCTTTGTACAAGACACATATAAACCTCCCCAACGGAGTCAAAAATCCCTTTTAGCCTCAATCTTGGGCTTTGTACAAGACAGAAAGAACATTTTCCCCTAAAAAGTCAAACTGTTAGCCTCCTCTTAGGCTTTATATAATGATATCCCCAAAGAGTCAGTCTCTTTTTTGCCTCAATCTTGGGCTTTGTACAAGACATATAAAAGCACTCTCTTGTTGAGCCGGTCTTATCCAGCCTCGTCCTAGGCTTCACATAAAGAAATCCCTAGCTGAGTCAATCAACCTTTTAGCATCAAACTTGTGCTTTGATCAAAGCACACAAACATCAACAGTTCCCCTTTAGATATGACAAATTTTCTCTCAACCAAAACCCTTTAGCTTCATATCTTGGGCTTTAAACAAGATACAAATCCCTTTTAGCTTCAATCTTGGGCTTTGAACAAGACACAAATACTCCTTTTAGCCTTTGTCTTGGGCTTTGAACAAGACACTAAAACATCTTTTTCCTCCCTTAGAATAGGAGGAACTATGATTGCTCTGATTTCCCTGTTTCGTTAAACGGGGATACGTAGGCATAAGATTGCGAAATCTTAGCGAGCATACTAATCAAAAACTCTAGGTCCAGTACCTTCATACATCAATCAAAGAAACATTAGATTTAGTATCTTCTCAAAAGCCTCGTAGACACTCTATTCTTAAGCCAAATAACCTAAGAGAGACCCACGATTTTGATAGCATCTGTAAACCAACAATCATCTGTTTAAACTCAGTATGCAAGCATGGTTAATTGGAGACATCTATTTCCCTTCCTTAATCAGCTTCACAGGATAAAAAATGAATCAAAGTGTAGCACCCTAAAGCGATAGTGATTCAAAACCACAAAAAGCGTGTTACAGAACTCACCTAAATGTTGTCATGCAAAATTGCCCTAAGGTGGAGGATGAGAAAGGAAATTCTATCCTAACGCTATCATGCAAAGATTGAACCTAAAGGAAGGTTAAAAGGGGCTATCCTAATTATTATCATGCATGGATTAGCTCCTAATGTCTATCCTACTCCAACCTTAATCCAAAATTAAGTTGGACTAGGGAATCCTTAGGGAAAATGCAAAAGCAAACCAAAACCAAGAAAATAAACAAAAAAAACATCAACTACAATAGCGCTCCAGCATCAATACAGCAGTGAAATCAGGCAAATGAACAAAACAACATTTAACATCACATGTATTCAGCACATAACAGGTGTAAAAGACACCAGGCAAGCATAAATGCATAATGGACAACATGCTAAAATCTAGAACAGCAGGTGTGAAAAGTCAGGCAGCATGTGTATATGAACACTTAAGCAATACAACGCTAAGCAACAATTGCAAATGAACATGCATAGCAAGGCAAATCAAACATAGAGATTGCAATCATCAAGAATTAGCAACAATAGTCATGTTAGCAATTCAAGAATAGATAGGATCAACAAAGTAGCACAACTTAAGCATACACCTAAACATCATGCATAAGCAACATCGGAAGCAAACAATGATCACACATCACAGGCCCAGCAAGTTACACATTAATCAACAACCAACATGATTCAAAAGTGTGTGCAACATGTTCATCACATCGAGAAAGCAACACAACAATCATAGATGTTCATAAACAAAAAATCAAAAGTCGCGTGTCGAAAAATCACATTCAAACCCTCACGTGAGGTAAAACAGCTCAAGAATAATCCAAAAATAATCATCATATTAATCCATGAGGATTAAAAATGGAATGGAATCAAAACACACTTGAAAATGCACAAAAAACACATTCTGCATCAGTGTTAATCGATTAACCAATTACAGTGCAAAAGTGGTTAATCGATTAACCATTTCAAAAAAACCACGTGAAAAACACACTAGTTAATCGATTAGCCAGTTTTGCACTGTAACTAGTTAATCTATTAACATTGTAGAACCAGCAACACAAAATTCAGCATAAAAGCACTTTT
This sequence comes from Lathyrus tuberosus, assembly GCA_022829125.1. Lineage (NCBI taxonomy): Eukaryota > Viridiplantae > Streptophyta > Magnoliopsida > Fabales > Fabaceae > Lathyrus > Lathyrus tuberosus. Next base: position 988,789 of record JALAZF010000357.1, read on the forward strand.
CAGCAAGTTAACCACTTAATTTCCACATGCTAAAACATGCAATTGACCACGAAAATTACATCAAATAACAACAATTAAACACCAATTGAATCCATCAAACATCAAGATCAATAATCAAATCAATAAATGGATCAGTTATCACCAAAAATCACAAGATCTACATTGCATAAGTTGAAATTAAGCTAGATCAAGCATAGATCTAAGAAAAACCAACCTACAAAGCTGAGAATTGCTTTAGTAAGTGTTGCAAACGAAAATTGATGAATCAAAGCAAGAAATCCAGAGATCTACGAAGCTTTATCGAGAACACTTGAAGATCCCAGCAATAATCCACAAATAAGCAAAAGCTCTCCAAGAAGTGATTCCAAAACCTTGAATCTAGATCCAAACAAGTTGCTACTGCAGAATTGAACCAAGAATGAGGATGTGATGGAGGTTTTGCTCGATAATTCACAAATTCCAATGAAGAATTTGTGAATCTATGAATATGGAGTTTCAGTGAGAGGTTGAAGATGAAAATGGAGAATGAAAATGTGAGAGATAATTGAGAGAAAATTCTAAAAATGAGGGTGAAAATGAGAGTGGATGAGTGAGTATTGGAGCAATTTGATTTAAATATCCCCTAGGTTAGGAATCAAAATGTGGTTTGGAGTGTGGGTTAGTGTTTAGAATGGAATTAGGAGTGCAATTAGGAATGGAAATTATTTGAAAATTTGAGGGAATTTGAATTAATTGGAAAATAAATCAAATTGGAACCACTTCTAGATCCTTCTACAGGTGTGAAAAATTGAATTGATGATTGAAATTGAAACCCCAAGCTGCAGCGCTGAAAAATTGAAGTATCTGGGCAAATTTTGCCTTGGTTAATCGATTAACCATTTTCAGTGCAAAATGTGTTAATCAATTAACACAAGGGAAATTTGAGTTTTGGCGCCTTTTGGAGGGAATCTTAAAAAACACCCATTTCCACCTGTTCTGAGCCACATTAAGCCTCTGAAATTTGAAAATGGCTATTGCTACTGATCCAAGCCTGAAATGTGTTGTGAATTTGTTTTCGCACTCAAAATTCCCTACTAATAAGATACCGTCCGGTGATGAGTCACTGATAAAAAATGACTGGCGGAGCCTCTGATGAACGAATCATATACTGAGCAAAATAAATGCCCGAAATAACTTTGAAAGTGCTCTGCTTAGCATTGTGCACTGCTGAAATGGCCTCGACCTGAATAAAACTGCTGAGATACGGAGAGTAAACCTTGATCCCATGCACAAGAACCGATGCAATGCACAGATGCAGATGCAAAAATGAAATGAAACATAAGCCAAAAAGGTAAAAACGGGATGGCAAATTTTGGGGTGCTACACCTGCCCCTATTCAGTCTTCTTGGGCCTAAAGGTTTAAAAGCAAAGGCTTTCAGAAAATCCGGATACACGGAGATTGAATACTAGAATATCCACATAAATTTGCAATCTGCAAAGGGAGGGATGACTCCGCTGGGGAACAAGTAATAAGAGGTATAAAACCATAACACGAACGGGTGTCGAAGGAACACGAACGAGTGCCACAGGTCAATACAGACGAGTATTGAAGAAAGGAGTAAAATACAGATGGGTAACTGGGACTAATACAAACGAGTATCCAAAATTGTAAGGCAAACACGGACGAGTGTCGACTACGCTGGGGATAAACACAGACGATTGTTAAAACATCAATGAACACGAACTGGTGTCGAAAGTCAATACGGAAGGGTAGCTGGGACTAATACAAACGAGTATTAAAAAACTGTAAGGCGAACACGGGTGAGTGTCAACTACGCTGGAGATAAACACAGACGAGTGTTAAAACATCAATACAGACAAGTACTGAAAAGTAGCAAAAATGAACATGGACGGGTGTTGGAAATTTGAAGGCAAACACGGACGAATGTTGAAAGAAACGGATTCGAACATAGACGGGTGTTGAAAGAACCAAGATAAACACGGACGAGTGTTAGAACATCAATACGAACGAGTATCAAAAAGGATTCCAACACGGACGGGTGTCAAAGGAACACAAACGGGTGCCTAAGAAGTCAATACGGATGGGTATTGAAGCAAAAGAGATCGAAAACGGAAGGGTGTTGAAAGAACACGGACGGGTTCCTAAGAAGTCAATACAGACGGGTATTCAAGCAAAAGAGATTGAACACGGACGGGTGTACAAAGAACATGGACGGGTGCCTAAGAAGTCAATATGGACGGGTATTCAAGCAAAAGAGATCGAACACGAAAGGGTGTCGAAAGAAAACGGACGATGTATTGAGGAAAAAAGATCGAACACGGACGGGTGTCGAAGGTCAATATGGATGAAGTATTGAGGAAAAAAGATCGAACATGGACGGGTACTGAAAGAACACGGACGAGTGTCTAAGGTCACTACGGACGGGTATTGATGAAAAGGATTCAAACACGAACGGGTGCTGAAATAACACGGATGGGTGTCTAAGGTCAATACGGACGGGTATTGATGAAAAGGATTTAAACACGGACGGGTGCTGAAAGAACACGGACGGGTGTCTAAGGTCAATACGGACGGGTATTGATGAAAAGGATTCAAACACGGACGGGTGCTGAAGGAACATGGACAGGTGTCTAAGGTCAATACAGACGGGTATTGATGAAAAGGATTCAAACACAGACGGGTGTTGAAAGAACACGGACGAGTGTCTAAGATCAATATGGACGATTATTGAAGAAAAGGATTCAAACACGGATGAGTGTTGAAGAACATAGACGAGTGTCTAAGATCAATACGGATGAAGTATTGAGGAAAGAAATCAAACACGAATGAGTGTTGAAGAAAAGAAAGCAAACACAGACGAGTGCCGAAAGAGCACGGACGAGTGTCTAAGATCAATACAGACGAAGTATTGAGGAAAAGGATTCAAACACGGACGAGTGTTCAAGAAAATGGACGAGTGTCTAAGATCAATACAGACGGAGTTTAGAGGAAATAATTCAAACACGGACGAGTGTTGAAGAAAAGAAAGCAAACACAGACGAGTGTCCAAAGAGCACAGATGAGTGTCTAAGATCAATACTGACGAAGTATTGAGGAAAAGGATTCAAACACAGACGAGTGTTGAAGAACACAGACGAGTGTCTAAGATCAATACGAATGAGTATTAAAGAAAGAATTCAAACACGGACGAGTGTTGAAAGAACACGGACGGGTTTCTAAGATCAATACGGACGAAGTATTGAAGAACAGTTTCAAACACGAACGGGTGTTGGAAGGAACGGATTCAGACACGGACGAGTGTCGAAAGAACACGGACGAGTGTCTAAGATCAATACAGACGAAGTATTGAAGAAAAAGATTCAAACACGGACGAGTGTTGAAGAACACGGAAGGGTGTCTATGATTAATACGGACGAGTATTGAGGAAAAAGATTCAAACACGGACGAGTGTTGAAGAACATGGACGGGTGTTGAAGAACAATACAGACGAAGTATTGAGGAAAAGGATTTAAGCACGGATGAGTGTTGAAGAACACGGACGGGTGTTGAAGATAAATACGGACCAAGTATTGAAGAAAAGGATTCAAACACGGACAAGTGTTGAAGAACACGGACGAGTGTCAAACTATAGTAGACTGATACAAGACTAACCCTAAACAACTCTGAGGGGATAATTCAATAGACCACCTGGACGAAGGGGCGAAAAGAAAAGCAACCACAGACTAAAGATTCTGACGGATAACTCTGTAGGAGGACACCATATGATCTCTCTGGATGACCAAATCCAATGCTTGGGTGACAAAGTTGAATGTTATCTCTTGAGTTACTATGCTTTCTGCTGGGGAAACGTCTGGCAAAGGTGAATTCAAACCTGGCTTATGCTTCGAATGCATATGTTTGAATTTTTCTATGGCGTAATGCTCCATACAAAATGGAAATGCTACGCGTTTGGAGGATGCAATGCAAAAGATGTTCGCGCTATGCAAAAGAGACCCCTCAACAAAATAAATGTTGAAAAACGAAGGCAACTCCACTGGGGATGACAAGCTGAATTGTCTCCGAGGTCTCAAACCCTACTGAGGAAAATCACACTGAACGACTTTCTTGATTAAAACATCTGCTGAAGATGAAACCTGGAGAGAACTTCCCCTCTACTGGGGATTGCAAATAGCCCTTGTTGAAGATAGAACCCAAAATCTGATACTGAAAAGTGCCAATAACAATTGGACTTAGAACCTACTGGGGATGTCAACCACCGTTGACCAAACCACCGCGAAGATTAGCACCAAACTCTGCTTTGGGAAAGTAGTCAATAATACCAAACATGCCGAGGGATATCATTGAACTCAACCTGCTACTGGAGAAATGACTTCAACTTGCTGGGGATGATTGCATACCTTTACTGGTGAGATTCCCCTTCCTGACCTGATGAGAGACGTAGACACCACGGAACTGTGGGGAAAATAAGATCTTTGCCAAGGAGAGACATCCAACAAATCTCCTGCTGGCGATGCAACATTTTCCTGTTTAAGACGGTCGGCTCTTGAATAGTTACTAGGGAGTAACAAACCATTTTGACCGGGGAAATCAATCATCTGCACTCTTGCTAGGGAAAGTATGCTCTGCTGAGGATGATGAAATTTCAATGCTGGGGAGGTAAACTCTATTGGGGGAAATAAAACATGCCAACCCACAGCCATACGGTAAACTGAATTGTTTCTATGTTCATAGACTCTGCTCGAGAATCCAACCAAACCTTCGTTCTATAATAAACATTTGCTGAAAAAGCTCCAGGGCTTTGTGGAAGAGAAGTGCCAATGGTAATTGGCCTTTGATATGCTGAGGAAAGCTAACCACCACCCACAAATCTGCTTGGGGAACGACAATTGACGATATCTGCTCTGCTAGGGGATGGCATTCTACCCTTACTCCATTGGGGAGACGAAAACCAACTTACGACAAACTCGAGAAACACCGACCCAACACTCTTGACTTGTACGGGGGAATATGAATTTGTGCTGAAAAGCAATAAACTTCACCAACCTGGCCGGGAGAGAGCAAACTTCTAAACTCTGGCTGGGGAGGATAGTCAGAAATTTCATAATGCTCTGCCATGGACGATAGAACTTCAACAATCTTTGCTGAGGACGAATGGCGATTCAAACGCCTCACTGGGAAAAGATACCTTTCGGCGCCTTGCTGAGGAAGAGAAATCCCATACTAGGAACTACTTTGGCGCTTCATGCTTCTGTTGATCGACTGCGTGTTGATTCTCATATGTGACCAACGGCACTTTGAACTCTCCACTTACCCTAGACTACAGGGTCTAACGGAAGAAATCGTCTCAAGAGGATTTTATAGAAGACCTGGCTTTCAACATGCCCCAGGTCTTCAAACTCTTAGAGAGATTTATCAGATCTCGACGTAACGGCCCCAGACTGCATAATCTATGAAGTAATCTGCCTCGAAAGGATTTGTAATGACTTGAAATATTCTGCCCCGGTATTTTGAACCTTGAAGAGGTGCTTTCAATTAACCGTCTTCAGAAGTGGATAACTTCTCATGCTCTTGAGGTGGCCTGCCCCCAATACGAGCCTTGAAGTGAATTTGCCTCTGGCCGACAGGTCTTCGAGATATTTGCCGAATCTCGACATGATTGCCCCTGTTTGGCTGTTTTTGGGAGAGTTTTCGATGTGGCTGCTCTAGATTGGCTACATCTTATCACCACTCACCGGGAATGCCCAGGATGCGCACAGTCTCTTGGCCACATGCCCCTTGACATGACTGTCCTTCGGAATTTTCAAGCATCTCAACTTGGTAGGATCAAGCTTCTCGACTGACGTTCATTATGTAAGCTTCCTGATGTTTAAGCACATGTATGCAAGCAGAAAATGTTTATTATGAGAATGATAATTCTAATGCAACACATATATTAACCTTGAAGTTTTTTATTGAAAATATGTCGCAAAACCTTGTGAACGAGTCACTATTTATGACCTTGATTTTTGAATGGAAAACAATACGCACATGCAATACCAACAAAAATCTTATTAGCACAACTCATGGGAGTCGGTAACGTTATCTCGCCGAAGTACGCTTTCGGAATAACCCTGCTTCAATTAGGACTTTTGAGGGTTGTAACGTGGCATGGTTCACGATTTGAGAAAAAAGGATTTATGGCTCAAAGTTTGTCTATACCCACCTATTCTTCATGATGTCCTGCGGTTCTACGTTCAGTTTATCCGGCATGAGCGCTCACCTACCAAAAGGTTATGACATGACATCGGTGACAATTAAGGAGTCTGGAAGGGTTTCAGAGTGGTAGTCGCTCCTTTCGTCTTTGGTGCCTGTAGTCATATGACGTGCTTTTGCTCGAGGGTTTTCCCTTTTGTAAGCCTTTTCGCTTTTTCTATTTGCTCTATCTTCTTTTGTTTCCCTAATTTTGCCTGGACCGAATTCTTTTGAATTCTTTTTTTTCCGATTTTGAGGTCCAGCGGGATGCCCTAACTTTTGCCTGTGTTTTCAAACTTTTGACTTAGCGGGCTTTCTTTCTCTATTTTTCTTCTTTTTTTTCTTCTTGAACAAATTATGTGACACTGGCTGTCTTGACTTCTTTGAAAGGATTGTGACTGCTTCACTCCTTGCATTGAGGGGTAACCATTATGATTTCACGTCCCTTGACCTCCTGATATGTGAGGAAAGAAAGGTAATGGATCCTCAGATGCGCACTCCTTTTGAAAGTTGAATGCTCGGTCAAATCAACTGACAACTACCCTGCCCTTGGGTTAGATGTGGGGGTTTTTTCAAATGAAAGGAAACTCCTACTTCGAGGCTCAACGGGGTTGACAAGGGTCTATCTCCCTTATATCTCCGGTGTTTGGGGATTTGAAGCAATGCATGTACATCATCAACAGGGTTTTATCCAAAAGCATACAACCAAAGATTTTGCGTTTTTCACTTCATCATCCTCCCTCCAAGAGTTTAAGCAAGAAAGTTGGTATTGCAGTGCATACAAACATTTAAATGAATGAACACGAATAAAACACTTCAAGAAAAACATATTCATTGAATTAAAATCATCATTCAAAACACAAACAAGTTTTTACATGCAAACACTGTACTAACAAACAATGAAAAATTATATATGAAAATGCAGTAAGGAATCCAAAGATTGCCATTGTTGAGGAAGCCTGACTCCGTCTGGGCTTATTGCTTCTGATGACGCTCTCGCGATCTGGTGCTCACTCTGACAAGGAGGCTTCAACTCATGGGGGTACCATCTGGGGTGATGACCTTTGAGTCGATCAAATATTGCACCTTGTGTTTGAACGCGTTACAGTTATCAATTGTATGCCCAAACGTTCCTGAGTGGAACTCGCACCTAGCATTCATGTCATAGTCCAGAGGAATGGGGTATGGCTCTGGCGTGATATTCCTTAGCTGAATCAGAGAGCTTTTGAGCAGGCGAGCAAACAACTGACTATAAGGAATAGGAATAGGATCAAATATCCTCTTGAACCTTCTTGGTCTGAGTTGCCCCTGCTGCTGATAGTTCTGCTGCTGATGCTGATTCGGGCGCCCAATCTGCCCATGTACTTTCCTTTCCACATTTGGCTGAGGCACAAACAAGGGTTGCTGACGTAGAGCTTCTGAAACATGAGGTTGTGGAAGAGATCCATGACATGCGGTGGATTCTACAGAAAGGAAGGAGTCTCCACTTCTTTTGCAACAATTGGAGTAAAATCACCTTGTTTACCAGTGCCGACTGGCGTGAACTCGATTGCCCCTGAATCAATGAGCTCTTGGACCTTATACTTGAACCTTATACAATTTTCAACATTGTGACCAGGTGCACCAGAGTGGAAGTCACACCTAACGTTGATATTGAAGCCCAAAGGAAACCTTGTTGGAGATGGTCCTAAAGTGACAAGCTCAACTAGTTTGAACTCGAGAAAATGAGGAAGCAATTGCACATATGGAATTGGAATGGGATCAAACTTCTTCTTAGGCCTCTCTGGCCTAGGATCCTCTTGGGGAGCAGGAAGTGATTGCTGATGGGAAAGCTCTGAAACTTCAGATTGTGGAGGGGATTCACGAGGCAATCCACGATCTAGAGAAGACCCCAAAGAGATGGGAGGAGTAAGGACTTCTGTTGCGGAAGCGAGCACATGATTATTTTCCTTCTTTAACACCGTATTCAAGATTTCCATAACTAGGCTCATCTGAGTCTTCATCTGGTTGACTTCCTCTCTTAGCAGTTTCTGACCTTGGGACATGGCCTGCATATCTACCACAAACTGTCTCATCTGAATCTTTATTTCAGTCACTTCTGCATGGAGTTGTTCCATGGCTATCCTTCGATTATCACAGGTTGAGTAGTGGTGACAGGTCAAGCCGACAATTCTAAAGATAATACCATGTCAGAATGAGAAATCCGCTCCTGGGCACCTGCTATGCATATGAGTATGAGAATGCAAGTGTCATGTGATGCAAATACAAAGACACGGGATCAAGGTATCCATAAATTCTGAACAACTACTGTTCTATTGACGGACTAAGTTCAAAGGTCTGTTCTGATAAGAAAATCAGAATACTCAGAATACAGGATTTATCTGGATACCAGAATACCAAGCTGATGAGTCCACACTGATAAGAAAACTAAAAAACTGGTAGGTTGGAGGTCGAAGTTACCTACAAACCTTTAAACACCCAGCCCATCTCAAATGTGGGTTCTAAAATCGAGGATCCTCAGCATCACGGACTCTCATGTCGAGAAATGATGATACGGTCACCATTTCTGGTTTGGCATCATCATCAATCAAGGAGACCTCAATTGATTCCCCTCAAAAAGGTCATCCTATAGTAAGTTCCCAGCTTCGGGTCCTCGGATCAAGAAGCGTAATGGGTTTGCCATTTCTGGTCTGCCACTATCGCCTCTTGGGATGAGTTCCTCAACTGAGTTCTCAGGAATGGTTGCCAGAGTTGACAGCTCTCTAGGTTACATTCTATCATCTGCCCCAACGCGCAGGATAGAACATCACCAAAGAAAACCTCGTCTGGATGTGGAATTTTCGTGTATACTAAGTCTGGCCAGATGCCACGCAAGTCACACAACTTTCCACTCTAATCCTAGGTGTATACTCAAGCCTGGGTATTGGACTTATCTCTCATGGAACCAACCCACCCAACAACACAACAGCAGCAGAGCAGTATGATAACAATAATCAAATATGATAAATGCGGTAAAATACAGTAAAGCACAACAAATAATGCCCAACAGTAAACACCAAATAAAATAAACAGACAAGCGCTAGGATTGACTCGCATAGGAAACCAGATTCCCCAGCAGAGTCGCTAGCAGTCGCAACTACGAAAAACAACCGGCGGAAACAAAACAGAAGAGTCACCACCAGACGTTATTTATCCCGACGTATGGAAAGGAAACGATCGAAGAAACCTCAAAAAGGAGAAGACATAGTCATCGCAACCATAGTCCGGGTTCGGGAGTCGGTTACGAGAGGGGAAGGTATTAGCACCCCCACGCGTCCATCGTACTCGATGGGATCCATGCTTGTTGTCTAATCAAAGGGTGAGTTATCTAAAGCTTACTGCTAAACAGAGATGAGAAGGGAAAACAAAAACGGACTCGCAAGGATTATCGCAGTCATATGCCTACGTATCTTCGTGGACGAACGAAGAATCAAAGTCGGCGTAGTTCGATGGACTACGCACTAAAGGGGGAGGTTGCTCGCCAAGACATCGTTGTCTTGTGCCTACGTATCCTCAATCGGACGAGAAAGAGGAAATCGGAGCGATCGTAGATTGACGTACGAGTCGATGAGTGTTTTTTATGTGAGCGACGAGCTCATTTCTGAAAATGATTTGAAACCCAACAATCCCGAAGGATAAAAAAGAATTGAATTTGGTTTGTGTTTTTTAGATACAAGTGAATTGAAGTTAGTTTGACACTCACATTGCACTAAAGTGTATAACATAGGAGCGAATGCGTCGCATGGTCGCCCCCAATCGGACGTATGCTAAACACTCTAGAAGAGTGAAGGGATACCCCTCATTCTTCATTTCCTATGTACTTAAGGCTCGTGGCGCACAATGCTCGTTGCATTTATTAAGTGTTTTTGGACTTGTTTTGAGATGAGAAGAGAATAATCAAAGGTTGGAAAGAAAACAACTAGTGGAACTAACCGAAATGTTGTCATGCAATATGACCCTAAGGTGGAGAATGAGAAAGGAAATTCTATCCTAGAGATATCGTGCAAAGATTGAACCTAAAGGAAGGTTAAAAGGGGATATCCTAATTGTTATCATGCATGGATTAGCTCCTAATGTCTATCCTACTCCAAGCTTAATCCAAAATTAAGTTGGACTAGAGAATCCTAAGGGAACATGCAAAAGCAAACTAAAACTGAGAAAATAAACCAAAAACATCAGCTACAATAGCGCTCCAGCATCAATACAGCAGTGAAATCAGGCAAATGAACAAAACAACATTTAACAACACATGTATTCAGCACATAACAAGTGTAAAAGACACCAGGCAAGCATGAATGCATAATGGACAGGATGCTAAAATCCAGAACAGCAGGTGTGAAAAATCAGGCAGCATGTGTACATGAACACTTAAGCAATACAACGCGCAAGAAACAATTGCAAATGAACATGCATAGTAAAGCAAATAAAACATAGAGATTGCAATCAAGAATGAGCAACAATAGTCATGTTAACAATTCAAGAATAGATAGGATCAACAAAGTTGCACAACTTAAGCATACACCTAAACATCATGCATAAGCAACATTGGAAGCAAACAATGATAACACATCACAGGCTCAGCAAGTTACACATTAATCAACAACCAACATGATTCAAAAGTGTGTGCAACATGTTCCACTAGACTTGAACATGTCATCTTCCACTAGACTTGAATACATCACTTATTTGAAAAGTGTGAAACATGCTTCTTCCTCACTAGTCCTCACTTTCATGATTCCCTCATCAACATCTACCAACATTTTTCTTCCAAGGATGATCGAAGTATCCTCATCTTTTTCCATATCCATGACCACGAAATCAACCAAAAATAATAATTTATCCACTTTTAATAACACATCCTCAACAACACCATGAGGATGAGTCCTTGACTTGTCCGCAAGTTGCAATGTCATGGTTGTTGATTTCACCTCCATGTTCTCAAGTCTTTTGACCAAGGACAAATGGATCAAATTGATGCTAGCACCCATATCGATCAAAGCTTTGTATTTAAACCCATTACCTATAGTGATAGGTAAAGCTACTCTTCCCAGATCTTTTTCCTTCTGAGGAAGTATACTTTGAACAACGACACTATAGTTAGTATTGAGATCAATGGTTTCCTTATCCGTGTACCTCTTCTTTTTCCGCAAGTATGTCCTTCATGAATTTGGCATACTTAGGCATTTGTTCGAGATCCTCGAAAAAAGGAACAGTTACTTGCAACCAACTGAATATGTCCAAGAATCTCGCATAATGCCTATCATTTTCTTTTTTCATAGGAGCAAGAGGGTATGGTAACCTTTTTTGCAGAACTTCTCTCTCATACTCCTCTCTTTTTTTCTCTTTTTTCAACTTCTCCTCTACATCATTTTTTTCAACCTCTACCTCTACATCATTTTTTTCAACTTCTACCTCATCATTTTTTCGCTTTCCTCCACAATCTCATTCTCCTTTTCAACTACTCCGTCGTTCTTCACAACAATTTTTTCAATGCTTCTACCAATTTCTCTACCACTTCTAATAAATATAGCCTTGCAATGCTCCTTGGGATTTGTTTGAGTGTTAGCCAGAAACGGCCTATTGGGTTGTTCGGCTAATTGCTTAGACAATTGCCCAATTTGAGTCCCAAGATTCTGAATAGAAGCATCAGTGGTCTTTTGGGTAGAAATTGACATTTGCATAAATTGGGTGAAGGTGTCTTCCAACTTTGAATTTCCACATGGAGCTTGTGGAGGTTGAGTGTAGTTTTGACACTGTTGCTGACGATTAGAAGTTCTGGCATCTTGAGGCCTCCATTGTTGTTGATAACCTTGATTACCTCTTTGTTGGTAACCTTGGTTTCCTTGTTGGTAAGGTGGTCGAGGTTGATATCCTTGGTTTTGATTTCCTGCATAATTTGCCTCTTCCACAACTGGAGGACAATACCCGGTAGGGTGATCTCCCTTATAAAGCTCACAACTCGCCATTTGTTTGGTGTTGTTGGGAACTTCTTGCATTTCTTTGATTTGTTGTGGAAGTTTTGAAATTTGTAGAGTCAACAACTCCGCTTGTTTTGAAAGTAATTTGTTTTGAGCAAGAATCACATCATTCATTCCCAACTCGATCATGCCCGACTTTCATTGCGTTGTACCACGATTATGATTTCCTTGGTGATCATTGAGTGTCATCTTATCAATAATAGCGATTGCTTCTTCGGCACTCTTGGACATTAACGAACCACCCGAAGTAGCATCCAACAAAGTCTTGTGGACTGGTTGGAGACCATTTCGGAAGATGTACACTTGAGTAAGTTCATCAAAACCATGACTATTTCATTTTCATAACATGGATTTGAACCTCTCCCAAGCTTCATTGAGTGATTCATTTCCACCTTGAGTGATTACCGCAATTGCCGTATTTACTTCCATAAATCGATTGTGTGGAAAAAATCGTTCAAGGAAATTTTCTTCTAACACATTCCAATTCATCATAACTAAAGTTGATTGATCAAGATACCATTCCTTTGCCTTCCCAATTAAGGAATGCGAAAATAGTCTCTTAAACAATGATTCTTCTTCAGCTTCCGACGCTCCCGTTGCACCCGCAATCTCATAGAATTTTGTGAGATGAGTGAAAGGATCCTCATGATCCATACCGGTAAAAGGATTTTGGTATAGAAGCGTAAGAATTCCGGTTTTCATCTCAGAATGCCTCCCATTGTGGGCGTTGCGTGCAAACTGAGCATTATGCCTTGGACTGTTGGTACATGGTGTTGAAGTAGGAGGTGGTAGTAGGAGGTGGTAGTAGAGGTGGATCTTCCATGATTGGCGTAACAATTTGTACGGATGAAGAAGATTCTCCTCGCTCTTGTCTTTCTCTAGCAAGTGTTCGTCTCTGCCTTGTTCTTCTATTGAGTCTACAAGTAGTTCTTTCAATCTCAGGATCAAAAAGAAGTTCTTCTGCAGGTACACTCCCTCGCATAAACAGATTCTGCACACTAGCCAAACAAATTAAAAATCACAAGAGAATTACAGAGGTAAGAGATTCACAATACAAATATCTTAAAATCACTAAACTATTGCAATGCTTGCAATATCCTGCTTAAAAATCCCCGACAACGGCGCCATTTTGTTGAAAAGTATTATAGGTGGATGTTTTATCGTATCCACATGGATTGTATGCAAGATATATATATATATATATATATATATATATATATATATATATATATATATATATATATATATATATATATATATATGCTCATCATTCAATAGTTTACCGTTCTAAGTAAAGAGTTTTCAAAAGATTTCTTGTTTTGTAACATAAGTTTGTTGCAAAGAGTAAATTAGGGCAAAGATGTTTAGTTTTGAGAAAAGCATGTCAAGATTAGATTTTGTTAATCCTTTTCATATGTATCTGATTAATCAAGCATGTGAACTTACTTTCGATCAATACTGTAACACCCATATATAACAACATACATCAAAGCATATATATTATACATGAATCCAAGTATTTGGTACTAAAATACCATAAGTTCCTAGTTAACACATTATATACATTAAATGCCCTAAATACAAAGTTCTAAAGTCTACGGCATAACATATACAAGATGTCCCAAAATACACTAAGAACTAGATCAATACAATGATCTCAAAATAAAATGCCATAGCAGAAGCCATGCCATCTCAAAAGCTATGATTCGTAAGGAAAAGTAAAACCACTTTGTCCTTACCCTTCGCCGAACCTGTATTACCTGTGATGTAAACAACAACGTGGGGTGAGATACATCAAATCTCAGTGAGTTCGCTATCTTATAGTCCTCTCGGCTTTACAAGGTTCTAACAATTCCTAACTCAAGTCAAAAGGGAAGGGAAATGACTTTGAGCACTCACACACCCTCTATGTGTAGCGAGCGATTTTGGACGCGGTTCTTAAACGCTGGTCGCTCTCTGTGGTTTGAGCTTAAACTACAGGTCGATTCATGTTTTATCCTATTGTGAGCTGAATAAGGAAGGGAAATAGATGTCTCCAATTAACCCTGCTTGCATACTGAGTTTAAACAGCGGTCTGTTAGGTTACGAATGCTATCAATGTGGGGGGCCTTTGTACTGGTTATTTGTATTTTTGCCAATACGGTTTTCTTTCTTTTTATCTAGACAGAAGGTTTCTGGTGGGGAACAAGGATTAGGATGTTAGGACTGATGCTTTTGAATTACTGCTTTTGATTGATGGAGATATGGGATTTGGGTTTTTTGTTGATTGTGCTCGCTAAGATCTTTTCTTTCGATCTTATGCCTACGTATTCCCGTTTACCAAAACAGGGAAATCAGAGCGTTCGTAGTTCCTCCTATTCTATGGGAGGAAATGGGTGTTTTTGGTGTCTTGTTCAAAGCCCAAGACGTGAAGCGAAAGGTGATTTGTATCTTATTCAAAGCCCAAGATGTGAAGCTAAAGGGGTTTACTTTAGAGAGAATTTGTCATCTCTAAAGAGGGGCTTGTCTATGACAAATGTTTATAAAGGAGAATTACTTTAACCGGGATTTGTGAATCCGACAATGCCATAATTTCCTTTATAGGGATTTTAACCTGAAGGAGAAGACTTTAACTCAGTGTAGAGCAATGTTATCTTTCCTTAGGAATTTCTCATGCTAAAAGAGGGACAGTGGCGTGGATGTAAATAATCCAGAGGCTTGCCGCTTACAATGATTAGATGGAAGGGGAAGGAGTTGTTGATGTTTGTGCACTGTGAACGAGGCACAGTTTTGATGCTAAAAGGTTAATTGGATCAACCAGTGGTTTTCTTATATAAAGCCTAAGAGGAGGCTAATATGTGTCTCGTACAAAGCCCGAGAGAGAGGCTAAAAGGTTTTTGACTCGACGAGGGAATCTTTTGGTATCTCGTATGAAGCCCGAGATGGAGGCGAAAATTCGTTTGGCTCAGTAAGAACCCTTTTGTATCTCGTATAAAGCCCGAGATGGAGGCGAAAGGGTGATTGACTCAACGAGGGAGTCCCTTATGTGTCTCGTACAAAGCCCGAGAGAGAGGCTAAACGTTGTGTGTCTCCGCTGGGGAGGATCATTGTACAAAGCCCAAGAGGGAGGCTATGGTTACTATTTCAGTTAAGTGACAGGTCCAGTATACTGATTTTAAAGAGAAAATCAGTTCTTATATGAGCAACACTGTACTCATGGATTCGATTCAAGGATCCGGGTTATTCCCGTTCTTTAAGGAAGCGGGAAATCCAAAGGGTATTGAGACTGTCCGAGTCTGCGGGTTTCCTTCCTATTTAACGAAGGGGTCACTTGAGAATGTCTTTGAGACTCAAGGAGATTAGACTGTCCAAGTCTAGAGTGTCATCTTTTGTACTGTGCTTTGAGAAATAGTAGTAGACTCTATGAAAGGACTTTTCTATGAAGATGACTAAGTTATGTTCCTATACCTCTAGGAGGTCGTCAGGACAATTTGTACGAAGCCCAAGAGGAGGCTGGAAACTTTTAAGAAGCCGATCGGTCCTTGTACTAAGTCCAAGAGAAGGGTATCATTCCCGGAGGAAGAGATCATTATACGAAGCCTAAGAGGAGGCTGTGAATACTTCTAAGAAGCCGTAGGGTCATTGTACTAAGCCCAAGAGGAGGCGGGGTTGCTTTTAGGAAGCCTGTGGGTCCTTGTACGATGCCCAAGAGGAGGCCGATGCTTTTAAGAAGCCCGTGGGTCCCCAAACCCCGAGAAATTCAAGGCAAGCTATTCACAAGGAATAGATCAAGTCAGGAAAGTTCGAGAATTTGGAAGAGACTCAAAGATGCCATTCATGGAGAATACATTCATCTCTGGGAATAGAGTTTCTTGACAATTCCTAATGAGGACAGCCGAAGAGAAGACTGTATCTGGTGCTCCTATTGGGGATCTAGCTGTCTATTTCTACGAACTAAACGAAACGGCGTCACCTAGTTCTAGACGTAGTTGCCGAGGAAACTCGAAATATCTATACTATTATTACACAGTTGATATGAGTTTATGAAAGAAGACTTACAGTGAAACATCCCCACAATACAGTTATATGTATATGAAAGCGGTAAATGAAAGCAATAACCACTTACTCGGTTGTAGAGCTTCCATGCTGTTTGGTTAGTTGTTCAACAAAGATAGATTGAAAACAATAGTATATTCAAAATCAAAGGGGGAAGTGCTTTGAAAAAGAAAGATTTGGGGCTTACCGCTCAAGGAGAGACCCAGGGTTTTATCAGTGAGCGCACTGTTTGAATTTGTACAGAGGGACTTATATAAGTGACTGAGGCCCAAAAAGGTTTTCTGTACAAAGGGATGGGTCTTACACTCTCTCAAGAGGCCCAAAAAGTTTAAAGAAAAAGAGTGGGGCTTATAACACGAGGGTAGGCCCAATTGATTTTTCGTTTAAAAATGACGATCGCGCCGAGGTTTTCTTTTAATGCAGAGGGACTTATAAGTGAGGCCCAAAATGTTTGGTTAAAAGGGGGTTGGGTCTTACACTCTATTAGAGGCCCAATAGTTTTGAATGGGTCTTATAGCTCAAGGAGAGGCCCAACTGATTTTTTTCAAAAGGCGACGATCGCGCCGTTTGTTTTTGACGGTATCGGGACTTATACAATACACTGAGGCCCAAAAATGGTTTGGTCAAAAAAGGGATTAGGTCTTACACTCTATTAGAGGCCCAAAGTGTTTTGAAAATGATTTATGAGGGTTGAATAATCCAAAAACCCTAATTTGTTTTCAAAAATGTATTTAATTGAATAAAAATTCAATTAAAATGATCAAAATTGTTTAACATGTGAAAAACAAATTGTGATCTTGGATTAATGCTTCAAAAATTAAGTATTGACCTACAAAATAATTAGAAAGCATTAAAAGTTGCAAAATCAAGGTGGAAAAAATATTTAAAATGTCAAAAACAATTAAAATATTAATTCTTTGCAAAAATATCAATTTTATGAAATAAATAATATTTTTGGGATTTTTTGGGAAAATAAAATATTTTAACATTTTTGTGAATTATTAAAAAAAGAATCAACCCAAAATCATTAAAACTCTGAGAGAAATTAATTTTTGAATCAATTAAAGAAAATCACAAAATTCAAATATTCAAATTTCTGAAAATGGCGCCAAGAACAAAGGCAAGAACACGCGCGTTTTTCTGGGTTTCCCAGATTTGCATTTTCCATCCAATCTCACTGAATACGTAATCATATCATGCAATCCACATACCAATCAACTCGTTTTAACCTCACGATCATGTCTATAGCATTTAATTTCATTTAAATTAAACATAAAACAAGAAATCACGAAGAAACCTCAAGAACCCTAATTTCTGCATGAAGGCTAGGATTTTTGATACACGATTCAAACAAAGCAATTAATTGAGGGGAAACATTCTATGCATGATTATGAACATATAGCCAAATTATTGTGCAGCAAAAATTGTGTGGATCATAGAGTTAGAGAGCTCATGCTTACCACTTGCAGCTGGTGATCGTGATTTGTGTAGGAGGTGTTACAGTTGTGTTGTGATGATCTGAACAGCTTCCCTACACCCTATGGAGTGTGTTTGAATGCTTGGACTTGATTGAAATTGGCTGGATCACTTCATGGCATCTCAACTGCACCTTGGTTAAAACCTTGAGCAATTGACTGGTGATTCTGAGAAATCAGTGTTCCAGTTGTTGTTTAAGTGTTTGATCAGCTCATATGTGATGTATATGAGGTGTGTGAGTGATTGGTTTGATTGGAAAAGCTCTCAAACTCAAAACCTGATAGCTACCTTGCTAAGAAAGGCATTTTTGCCAAGAGAAAAAGATATGAGGTGTGTGATGTAGATGGCTTTGGTGTACTCAAACTGATCACAATTGAGCTCTATTTATAGTAGAGCAATTTTGTTTTGCAAGGAATAGTGAATGGCAACTGGTAAGTAGGTTTGGCCAATGTTGGCAAATGAAAATCCAAGTCTCCTCTAGCCATTGACTAGAGGTTAGGGCACAGAGCTTTGGTTCCCTTGGTCTTGAATAAGTCTTGACTGATTTCAGATGAGAATGGCTCAGTCCATGCCACCTTGATGCTTCCATTGAATGCTTCAATCCAAATTCGGAGTCTTGTCCCTATTTTGGCCATTCTAGGTTCAACATGTTATTTCTTGTTCCATGGACTTTGGAGGCTTGGCTCAGTGATTGTCCCCTTTAGATTCAATCCTCAGATGTGTCCAAGTGGATAGGAGCATTTGAATTTGGCTGATTTTGGCAAATCGAGCAAAGTTGCAAATTCTGCCTTGCCTTTGACAGATTTCAGCAAGGCAACTTGCCAATGTCATATCTCATGGTGTAAGTTGAATCTGGTAATGTTCTTGACCATTTTGGAAAGCCCTTACATGATACAACAACTGTTTGAACATGTTTGGTTTTGATCTCTTTTGAATCCAAGTGAAAAATCCCCCTACATTTGGCAAAAAGTGAAGGCAGATTCTGACTTAGTGAAAATTTCACTAAGTGTTGGAAAAAGTGACATTTTCACTTTTCAGCCATTTTGATCACTCCATAACTCCAAATCCTTAATGAATTGGACTTAGGTCTAGTTGAAGTTTTTGTAGAGGGTAATGAGGGCTACAAATCCATCTTTGGATGAAAAAAAAATGGCTTTGTGGTTTAGGAGTTATGATCCTCCAAAGTTGGTACCCTTGTCACTTTATTTTTAACTTAGAAAATTTTCTAAGTTTTTATGGTTACCCCTTTTACAAGTTATCCAACTTTTCTTGATTTTTCTTGATGAATGATGATTCAAATCATACATTAACATCATTTTAGGGTTAAAAATCCATTTTGGTGAAAAATCTCAAAAAGTCAAAGTTGACTTTTGTGCACAGTTGACTTTTTATCAGATGAATTCCAAACTGTGCAATTTTTCAGGAAATCATGTCCTTGACCTAAATCAAACTTGATGGACATGTTCCATGGGTGTCATAGGGTATATTAAATCATATCTTAGGGTTTGGGAGCATGTCCTGGTCAAAAGTCAAAGTTACAGTTGACTTTCCTCGCGAAACCCTAATTGTGGTGCAGATGAAATTGGAACTTGTTGCTCAAGCTTCTTGGATTAATCCATTGTTGTAAATGGATCAATATGGTATATTAAAGACCCTCAAATCATTTCTTGAGGTCTTGGCTCATGATTTGTCCCAAAAGTCAACTTAGGAGTGAATTAGGTCAAGAAACCCTAATTCCTGATTTTTTATGAATGCATCCCCTGAGGCAAAATTGACTTGATGATTGGGTCCATGAGGTTACATGGAGTATATTAGGTTATGTTTTGGATCATTGGCTCATGCCCAGATGAAAATTTCCATCTGGAGGCCCTGGTCGACCAAAACCCTAATTTGGTGACACTGGCGATCTTGAGACTTGATCCACCTAGAAGGGAGCAACCTTGTGCTTAATCCTTGAAGTGGGAGTCCTTTGTATCCATTATGGATGTTTGAGAGGTTAGACAAGTTGAAGATCATGTCATTCCTTGATTGATCCTTTGTCTAAGGCTCTGAGAGGGCTTGAAACCCTAATTTTGATTGTAGTGGATGCTCACCCATCTTTGGGGAGACTGATGAGGTATGATGGTTCCTCCATATTGTGATGATGATTGACACAATGATGGGACATATCAGTGGTCAAAATTTGGGGTATGACAGATGCCCCTATTTAATCTTCTTGGACCCGAAGGTGTGAATGACGAAGGTATTCGGGCATTCGGGGTGCAAGAGGATTAAATATCGGAATACCCGAAATTTTGATGGTGGTTATGAATGGCAGATCGCATCCATCTTCTTTAGCTAAGCGATGATGCTTAGAAAATGTAAACTTCCCCTCGATCCTGGTCTTCAGCCAAGGAGCTGGTCTCAGTTTTTCTTTTGTCAACCTCCCTGCCGTTCCTGGTTTCCTACCAAGGAACTGGTCTCAGTTGCTTAAATAAACTTCCCCTCGATCCTGGTTTCCTACCGAGGAACTGGTCTTAGTTTCTTTCGTCAATAAACTTAATTGACAAGGGACGCTATGTGTAGCGGTTTTCCTCAAACTTCTCGCCGAATTTTCTTGGGGAGACGCCATTTGACGAAAAAAGTTTTGATGTCAGACTTGCTGGAGAACCCAGTCGTCTGAGTTGTAGAGTTGCACAAACTTCTCTATTGGAGACGCCATTTTTTGATTCTACTGGGGAAAGCGAGTCTCTTGAGAGATTGTTTTCGTTTAGGGGCTTACATCATACTTTTCTCGGGATCTTTCCGGAGAAATTCCATATGATGGGATCCAATTTTGAGGTGCCGATGACCTTTTCATCGGTGGGTTTTTCGGAGAATGGCAGCTGTACTGCGAAATCTCTGCTTAGGAGGCTTTCTCTGGGGATTTTTCTTTAATCCGGGAAAGCAAGGATATCATCTTCAATGGCGAAGAGTGGCATCGGTCAAAGGTTCTCTGGTCTTTCAGAGGTTCAAGTTATCAAAGTGGTCAAGGGCCAATTCTGATCCAGAAATAAACTGGAGGAGAGAGAATGTTCAGACGCAGCGTTTCCTGACGAGGCAAGAACTGATGACTCGATTGAGAGAACTTCTATCACTAGGGAACAAGACCGACTAGAGTGATAGTGATGCAATATGAAATGTGAATGTAAATCAATAATGCATGATGTGTGTATGTTTATGCTGACAAAACTGATGCGACATACAAACTAATGGGTGAACACGACTGGATACTCGACTATCGCGGGGCAAAGAAGTACGTTGGTTCAGAATAGAAATTCCACCTTGCTTAGGAGAGATAGTCCCTGTTGGGAGCACCGTTGATCGGGCTTAGGAGGTAAGAACTCGGCCTAGATGTGTCAGACGAAACAAGGTCTCTGACACAGTTTATCCTTCATTCAGGCGGACTGGTCTAGAAGGAGTACTTTGATTCTGCACTTTGAAGTTCGCTTACTTCTGGAGAAGCGGTTGATGCTCTTTTGATGTTCAACAGTCAAAAGAAATTGTCGTCTTTATTTTAAAGCAGAGAAAAAATTTAACATGTAAATTCATTTTTGTTTTATTTCAAGGATCGTTAATCATATTAAAACGCCATTCTGTAAAGCTAAAACAAATAAGAATTACAAACAAAAGCACAAGGGCTCAAATTTTATTGATAAGATAGAGATCAGCCAAACGCGTGATTCCAAAGAGTATATACAAAGTTAGAAAATGGTAATCTACAGGGAAAAGGGCTACGTCGAAACATAACGACCACTATCCTTCTACCAACTTTGAATTCGGAGCATCCTGAGCTTCTGTCGAAGATGACCTTGACTGGAGTTTTCCTCCGATGGATGGTGTAACTGCTGCTGCTGAGAGACTTGCCTCTGTTGAACATAGTTACTTGCCATTATCCCTAATTTTTGTCTGGATTGTACTATGATGTTTCCAATCCAGTGGGATGATTTTTTTTTCTGTCTCTAACTTTTGCCTGGACCGCCCTTTCGGGTTTTCAATCCACCGAGACGTTTTTTTTTAGTTTAGGCGAAGTATTTCTTGACTACATCAACATTCGTGGGGTAGGCAAATTCCTCTCCGTCCATGGTTGCAAGTCTCAAGGCGCCGCCTGAGAAAGCTTTTGTGACCACATAGGGGCCATCGTAATTTGGGGTCCATTTGCCCCGAGAGTCAGTGAGAAATGATTGTATCTTCTTGAGCACGAGGTCTCCTTTCCTGAAGACGCGAGGTCGGACCTTTTTGTCAAACGCCCTCTTCATTCTCTGTTGATACAGCTGACCATGGCATAGTGCCGTAATTCGCTTCTCTTCGATCAGATTCAGTTCGTCGTGTCGACTTTGATACCATTCAGCTTCGGTGAGCTTAGCTTCCATCAATACTCGGATTGACGGGATCTCTACTTCTATGGGGAGCACTGCTTCCATGCCATACACTAGAGAGAAAGGGGTTGCCCCTGTTGAAGTGCGGATAGATGTACGATAACTGTGAAGAGCAAAGGGTAACATCTCGTGCCAGTCTTTGTAGGTTACAACCATCTTTTGAACGATCTTCTTGATGTTCTTATTGGCCGCTTCTACCGCTCCGTTCATCTTAGGTCGGTAGGGAGATGAGTTATGGTGTTCGATCTTGAACTCAGCGCACAACTCCTTCATCATCTTGTTGTTCAAGTTAGATCCATTATCAGTAATGATCTCGCTTGGAACACCATAACGGCAGATGATATTGTTTTTGATAAATCGGACCACCACTTGCCGGGTTACATTGGCGAATGACGCTGCTTTGACCCACTTGGTGAAATAGTCGATGGCTACTAGGATGAACTGATGTCCGTTTGAAGCCTTAGGTTCAATCATGCCGATCATGTCGATTCCCCATATGGAAAAAGGCCATGGGGAAGAGAGAACTTTGAGATGTGATGTCGGTACATGAATTTTTGTTGGAGTATATCTGACACTTGTGACACCTCCTCATGTACTTGTAGCAGTCGGATTCCATTGTCAACCAATAGTACCCTGCTCTTAAAATTTTTCTCGCCATTGTATGTACGTTGGCATGAGTGCCAAAGGACCCTTCATGAATTTCTTTCATCATCATTTCTGCTTCTGGTCTGTCGACGCATCGGAGCAAGACCATGTCAAAATTTCTCTTATAGAGAGTGTCACCGCTCAGGAAGAAGTTTCCAGCCAATCTTCTGAGGGTTTTCCTGTCTTTTCTGAGTGCCCCAGATGGGTACTCTTGTTTCAGAAGGAAGCATTTGAGATCGTGATACCAAGGTTTGTCGTCTATGACTGCTTCAATGGCGAAGATGTAAGCGGGCCTTTCAAGGCGCATGATGTCGATCTTAGGTATGTTGTTCCATCGACCTACACTAATCATGGAAGAGATAGTGGCTAATGCATCAGCCATGTGATTCTCCTCACGAGGGATATGATGAAACTCGACTCTGTTGAAGAAAGGTAACAACCTTCTTGCATAATCTTTGTAAGGAATCAGTCCTGATTGGTATGTGTTCCAATATCCTTTTATTTGATTGATAACCAAGGCTGAATCGCCGTATACGTCCAAGTTTTTGATCCTTAAATCAATCGCTTCTTTGAGACCCATAATACAAGCTTCGTATTCGGCCTCGTTGTTCGTACATTTGAACGTAAGTCTAGCAGTGAAAGGAATGTGGGTACCCTGAGGGGTAACAATGATTGCCCCAATTCCGTTTCCGTAATGATTAACTGCTCCGTCAAAGATAAGTCCCCACTGGGAACCTGGTTCTGGCCCTTCACTGGGTAACGGTTCATCGCAATCTTTCATTTTTAGATACATGACATCTTCGTCTGGGAAGTCAAACCCGATTGATTCTTGATCATCAATCGGTTGATGAGCCAAATGATCGGCTAAAATACTTCCTTTAACGGCTTTCTGAGCGTGGTACTCTATGTCATATTCTGATAACAACATCTGCCAATGGGCAATTCTTCCCGTGAGAGCAGGCTTTTCGAAAACGTACTTGATTGGATCCATTTCGGAGACCAACCAAGTAGTATGACGAATCATGTACTGGCGAAGACGTTTGGCTGCCCAAGCCAAAGCGCGGCAAGTTTTCTCGAGCATCGTGTACCGAGTTTCACAATCGGTGAATTTCTTGCTCAAATAGTAAATGGCAGACTCTTTCCTCTTTGTTTCGTCTTGTTGGCCAAGTGCACGTCCCATTGAGTCCTCTAGGACTGTGAGGTAAATGATCAGTGGTCTTCCTTCCACTAGAGGTGATAGAATCGGAGGATTCAACAGATATTCCTTAATAATGTCGAAGGCGGTTTGGCAATCTTCTGACCAAACGCAATCCTGGTTCTTTTTCAGTAATTTGAAAATCGGCGCACACGTGGCGGTCATAAGGAATATGAATCTGGAGATGTAGTTCAACCGTCCCAGGAATCCTCTGACTTGTTTTTCAGTTTTTGGAGAAGCCATTTCTTGAATGGCCTTGACCTTGTCAGGATCAACCTCAATTCCTTTCTGGCTGACGATGAACCTTAATAGTTTCCCTGAACGGACACCGAATGTGCACTTGTTGGGATTCAAGCGGAGCTTGAATTTTCTTAGATGTTCGAACAATTTTGACAGATGTTCAACGTGCTCACTCTCTGTTTTTGATTTTCCAATCATATCATCGACATATACCTCGATTTCCTTGTGTATCATGTCATGAAACAGAGTAGTCATGGCCCTTTGATAGGTTGCCCCGGCGTTCTTCAAACCGAACGACATTACCTTGTAACAAAAGGTACCCCATGGGGTAATGAAAGAAGTTTTCTCCATGTCTTTCGGCGCCATTTTGATCTAGTTATAGCCCGAGAATCCATCCATGAAGGAAAAAACTTTGAACTTTGCTGTACTGTCCACCAGCATGTCAATGTGTGGTAAAGGAAAGTCGTCCTTTCTACTTGCATTGTTCAGATCCCTGTAATCAACACACATTCTGACCTTTCCGTCCTTTTTGGGAACGGGTACGATGTTGGCTAACCATTGAGGATATTCAGATGTAGCGAGGAAACCCGCGTCAATCTGTTTCTGCACCTCCTCTTTGATTTTGATGGCCATGTGTCGCTCCCGGGATTTTCATCCTAGTACAAACGCGAAAGTGGCACCGAACAGAGTCGCCAGCAATGTGTATTTATCCCAAGAGAGGGAAAGGAAACACTGCATAAACCTGAAGGAAGGGTAGAGCATGGTCTTGTGACCAAGAGAATGGGTAAGGGAGTCGGTTACGCGAGAGGAAGGTATTAGCACCCCCTCGCGTCCATCGTACCCGATGGGATCCACGCTTGCTGCTTCAATCAAAGGGTGTAAGAAAAGATACTGGAATAAAGAATGGAAAGAGAACTGGAAACAAATGTAGGGAAAATAAAAAATAAAAGAAGCGCTCGCATGGGCCCTACCCCACTGCCTACGTATCTCATCGGGAACATGAGAATCAGAGCGACGTAGTTCCCCTCACTAGGGATGGATCGTTTGTGTCTTTTAGTGGAACGGCTTACGTTCTAGCTCAGGTGTTGCAGGCTCGCTGGTCCGAGTGCGTTACCATCTTGCAAGAGAACGAGAAGGAGCACGTTCGTACGCTGAGAGTGAGTGAGGTAAGAAAAGAATTCCCGAAGGAAAGACGTTATTGTTTGTTTTTGTCTTTTTAAGAGTTTTTTCCATTTGTTTGCATATGATAGTGTATCTGAATCTTAGTCATTGAAATGTGTACATTCTCACATTCCAAGATGGAATGGGTAAGAAAGCACACTAAGAGTGAAGAAAACCCCCACACTTAGTTCTAATTGTCAAGGTTCAAACACACTAGCATACTTGTGTTTATTAAGTGTTTTTGTAGATTAAGAAATGAAGAAGTGTTTTTTATTTGTACCTTCAACAAGTATTGCATTTAAGTCCCTCATACAAGATCAAATGTTTAACACATTGACCCAAGATGGGCTATATGCTACACATTCTAAGATTACAAGAGAAGACCCCTTATAATCTTTTCTTTATATGAAAGGCCTAAATGCAATAAATGTCTACCTTTATTATATGTTTTGAATTTTCTTTGAGATGAGAAGATGAAATACTCAAGGGTAAGAAAACGGAAGTTAATTGTTAGTGTGCTCGCCGAGATATCGCATCCCGTGCCTACGTATCCGTAATCTGAAAAGAAAGAGGAATCAGAGCATCCGTAGTTCACGGTACTACGGGTGAACAGGAAACAGGATCTTGATCGCATAGGTGCGAGAGAACAAAAGGGAAAGACACACATAAAGTCTAAGGGGGAAACTCGGTCCTATAAGTTAACATGCATCAATGGTCCTAAGGTCAGGATCAGGAGGGAAGCTACCTAATGTTGTCAGGCATGGATTGCTGTCCTAATGTCTCTCCTACCTCCGACTTAATCAAAAATTAAGTGGAGCTAGGAATCCTACGGGATCATGTCATCAGACAAGTAAACACATGATGAATCAATCACAAAATGAATTAAAAGCAATAACAGAGTAAACAGTGCCAGTCAACAGTAATGTCACACAGTCAAAATAAGAAAGAGGGAGCTTTAGCCAAGGGGTCATATCAACCGAGGAAAACAAGCTAGTTGTGGGAAGTAAGTGTGCTCACCCAATGGTATCAAGAACCATAGAGAGCAGAATAAGAAAGGGGAAGATATGAGTCAGATCACATAAGCATCAACATTGGTCAATGTGAGCTATAGATAAGGCGTGGGGGTCAGTTGCGAACCCTATCTTCCACTTGACTGACTCGATAACAAGAGCAGGTAATGTTCAGAGCTTCAATCATGTAATGAGAGCTAAGAACGACACAACTAGAATAACGGGGGTCGATTGCGAACCCTGCCTTCCGTCAATTGCCTCCTTAGAGGTCTTCAGCACAACATCAAACAAGCACAATCATGGCCTCACTTGAGGGCTTTCCATACAATCCTACTTATCATGGCATTTGCTATTCCTACTTCTCATGGCATTTGAAAGCTTTAAAGAGAAGTGAAGAGATAAGAAGTCCTACCAAACGCATATGAATCCGTAGCAAAGCAACGAAAGCGCAACGAAAGCAAGTCACGAAAGCACCTATACACAAATGGCAAACCAAGTTAGAAACAAGTTTTTATTCACAAAATGAAATGGTCGAGCCACCTTTGGAATGTCTCCTTTATGTACCTTGCACATGTGAACCAAAGACATTAGTAATAACAAGAGAGTGTATGTACAACATGAAACCTAAGTCTAATGGCTATGTACATTTGAGTCACACTAGTCAAAGTGAAAGACCTAAAAAGATTATGAAATTACAAGTCAAGTTACAACTATGCTACAAGACTAATCTACTTTGAGGTTAAAGGAAAACCGACAAAAGAAATCATCTAAGGATTACAAGTATAGGCAAAGGACATGAAAGTAAATCAAAACCAGAATCGAACTCATGTTAGAAGTGTGCACATATCTTATAAACATCCGTCAATGGCTAAGGTAACACAAGTTTAAGTCCTTAAGACAAAACAAGGCAATGAGCCATAAACAGCAGCAACAATAGCGCTCCTGCACCTGCCTAGCTATAAAAACCAGCAACAAGTAAAAACAGCCTATAACAGCTACTATTTCCAGAACGGGGCATGCATGTATACAATCAGGCAGAATAGTCACATTTTACAGCACACTTTGTGCACAGCAGCTGTGTATGTGGCAGCAACTTCTACATTTTACTAATCAAGTGTAAAACACTACAAAACAAACTCAAAGGTTAGTCAAAATTCAAATGGAGCTAACCAAAGTGAGCAACTAAGATCAAAAGGAAATGTCAATAAGAAGTAATTGAAATACATGCTAACATGTAAACCACCATTAGCCAAAAACTATGCAACCATATTAAAGACTATTAACAAAGTGATCAAATGAAACTATCATGAAAATTAGTTAAAGTTAGCATTAAGTCTAAGTAAGGTCAATGTCAACTAGTTCTAAGTTCTAATTATAAAACTAGTTAGTGGACGATTAAGGCAAAAACAATTAATGAACCAATTAGGCTAAAAAACAATTAGTGTGCGATTAAACTACAAGCAAATATGCTAACAACAATTATCAAGCAATCAAGTTAAAAACGATTAGTGAACCATTAAGCTAAACAATTAGCACACTTAAGCAAAAATCAATTAATGCGATTAAACAAACAAATCAATTAGCGCGATTAAGCAAAAAATTCAATTAGTGAACAATTAGGCAAAAATCAATCATTCAAAACGATTAGCAAAATCTAAACCTAATCATCCCAAACTCTAACCAAAATCATTACACATTTAATCGACTAATAAACTATTAAAAAAAAAGTCGATTAAGAGCATGGTTAATTTCTACTTCGAACCAAATTCTAAATCAAGAGCTGCTTCCAAAAATCTACTTCTAGTTAAAAGTGAAACTAACTAAGATTTAAGATTACAAACTAATCTCAATTCCAAATTAATCTAATTCTAAAGTTATAAACCAATTCTAATCCTAAAATTAAAATCTAATCTAAAATTCTAATTAAATGAGGATCAAAAGTTAATCACAATTAAAAACTCTAAACACAACCAAAAATCATTATCAAAATACAAAAACTCTAAATGAAACAATACTCAAAAATTTAAAGTAAAGCACAACTTTACAGGGGAGGTGTGGCAGTGGAACCGGTGTGTGGATAGGACGTGAAGAGCTTTTCAGTGGGGGCATTGAGCTTTGTCTAAGGCCCATTGGCCTTCAGTGCAAAACCAGGGAGGTGAGTGAGCAAATTGGGCGGTGCAGACGAGAATCCATGGAATTGACCTCCAAACCTGGCCCATCACGTTTCAATTTTAACCTAACAAGACCTAACCTGTCTTCTTACCTTCTTCTCCATTTCATTCCGCCGTTTCGCTCTCCTTTCACCCTCTCCGTCTTCTTCTTCCACCATCTTCTCTACTATCCTCCTCTCTGTCGAACTTCCATGGCCAACCATCTTCTCCGTAATCTACCTTCTCTTCCGACCTCATCGTTTAATCTCATCCCACTCTAACAGAGCCTCATGAATTCGAACGAAGCCATCCACGAACCCTAAGAGAAATCTCTGATCCGTGAGCGGCACGAACAATAATTTGCCTCTACTAGTTATCGCGATCGCCACCACCAGTTACGCGAGGCGAGAAATAAGGTGCTCAACGTTTCTTGCAAGGTTGAACGATTTTACCTCTGAAGCTTCACCTGACTCATGAATTCCGTGTTGAATAAAGTGACGACGGCGGGATCAAAGGACGGCGAAGTGGATTTCAAACTCTAGTGTTGGCTCCTTAACAGAGGAACTATGTCCAGGCGTCGATTTCGTTGCGAATTGAAAGAGGCAAAGTGAAGTTTACCGATCATTGTAGCTACGGCGGCTCTTCAAGATTGGATCTTCTTCTTCAGGTATTGTGTCATCGATCTCTTTTGCAAATCGTGTATTAATATTCTTTTTCGCTCTTCTTCTCTCTGGTCTGTGAACTTGAATTTGACCGCTACAGTTTCGACGATTTGCAAGTGGATCTGAACTTCAGCAATTGTTGTGGTTGTTGCGATTTGTGATACAGGTTTTGAGATTGAAGATGATATGGTTTACACGGTGAAGATTGATGAATTACCAAGAGAAGAAAGATGGTACCGTTTCTGCAGATATTGAGATTGTTGATAAATTAAATGTTGATGAGAATCTTTGGAGATGATTGAGGATGAATAATGTAGAGAAGATTGGAGATCGATGAAGATGAAGGTCTCGGAAAATTGGTTAGGAAGCTTTTTTAGTTAGTTTTTTGTGTAACTGATTTTCTGTTATGGAAGTTAGAGATTAAGATCTGTTAGAATTTTCTGGTTTTTTCTCTGAACTTGGGATGAAGACGATGGTTAGAAGTGTATTGGGGTGAAGAACAATTGAAGGTTTTTTTGACGGTGATATTGGTGAATGAAGGTTTTTCTGTGAAGGGTGAATCAAGGGATCGTGTAGAATGAAGATGGAGGAAGTAGTTAGTTCCGAGCTGTTAGCCATTGGTAGTGGTGGTTATATTAGTTTCAGTTAGAAGTTAGTTTTTGATTCTGTTAGCAACTCTTTTTTTGTGTAACTGAATTTTGCTACTTTCTCCATACCAATTTCTTTCCAAATTCTTCAAATGGAATTGAATATCTCAATAGTTTGTGATTTACACGGCCTCTTAGCTTCTGAATGTAGGAAGACTAATGCAACTTGGTGAAATTTGTGTGGGGTCGTCTTGTAGCGTGGGGATTGTGTGTGGTAGCTGTATGTATTGCAAATCTACAAGCTTGTTTTCTTTTAATTTTCTTGACATTTGGTAATGAACTTTTGGAAATTTAACTTGGATATGGATAACCTTGAATGGATATTTATGAAATTGGATTGAAATGAACTTTTGGGATTTGGACATAATGGATTAAAATGGATTTTGAAGTAAGATGGATAATGGATGTGAAATATGGATAATTGGTTATAAAAAGTGGATACGGACTTTAAGTTGGATAATGGATGGATATCAAAATGATTTTTATGGATAACAATGGGAATTGAAAAATTGGTTAGAAATATGAAAATGGAATGGATATTAAAAATGATGAGGATAAATTGATTTAGAAAAATGGATATGGATTCCTATATGGACAAATGGATATTTGGAGAGAATATGGATTTAAAAGTGGTTTATTTAGAATTTTAAATGGAAATAGACTTAAGAATTGGATAAAGGAAAATGGAAATTAATAATGGATTTATGGTAGAAATTTGAATTTCAAGTAGCCCACACAACTAATCTTGACACGCTACACCAAACTCATATCTTCAATGAATTCCCACAATTCAATCAGTAAGCTCAATCAACCATGACCAATGATTTGCAATTCAATCCACAGATATCCTGTCTTTATAACCAAGAATCTCAATACAAGAACAATTCCCCGAGAACAACTTGAAAATGAAGACAAGTCATGAAGCAGAAAGAAGCATGATCAACCGGAGGTCCTTGATGCTCACTGATAATATTCTGAAAGCTCAAACCAAAGGAAGATGCCTTGATCACATGTCCTATGCTGAATGCAATGCTTTAAGTTTTATTTTTCTATGCTTGAATGCAATGCAATGAAATGAAAGCTCATGCTAAATGATATGAAAAAATGAGAGGGCAAATTTTGGGGTATTACAGCTGCCCCTATTCAATCACTGTGGACCTGAATGGATGATAGCGATTGCTGTCATACTTTCAAGGTATGGAGGGATTGAATACCGAAAATAACCCAAAAATTTGCACTCTGTGGAGAAGAAGAAAAGGGATATAAACCCAACGAGACTGCTGGATTGAATCTTCAAATGAACGTCGTCGGAGAGATCTGTCTTTTGAACGACGCCAGGCGACTACTGGCTTGCCATACTGTTGATGGACTTTAAAAAATGTCTTTTTAAACGACGCCAGACGACTACTGGCTTGCCATACTGTTGATGGACTTTAATAATGTCTTTTGTACGACGCCAGATGACTACTAGCTTGCCACACTGCTGGTGGACTTTAATAATGTCTTTTGTACGACGCTAGACGACTACTGGCTTGCCACACTGCTGGTGAACTTTAGCTGCTCTTCCATTCTAAATAATGGACTTTTACCAGTTCGTGCTGGATTTTTGCCAATCTGTCGTTGGACTTCAATGATTACCAAACAGGCTTTGGAATCTCAAAATTGCCATCCTCAGATGGACTTTTACAGCTTTGCCAAATTAAACTTGGACTTTGATGCTTACCAAACCGGCTTTGGAAGCTTTGCCAAATGATCATCCCACCTGCTGGAACAACCACCTGTAATATTATTCCACATGCTGGAATAATATGAACAAACTGTATATAACGATCATCTCACTGGCTGGAACAACCGTCTGTCATATTATTCCACATGCTGGAATAATATGAACAAACTGTATATAATGATCATCTCACTGGCTGGAACAACCGTCTGTCATACTATCCCACCGGCTGGAATAATACGAATAAACCGTATATAATGATCATCCCACTGGCTGGAACAACCATCTGCCATACTATCCCACCGGCTGGAATAATACGAACAAACCGTATATAATGATCATCCCACTGGCTGGAACAACCATCTGCCATACTATCCCACCGGCTGGAATAATATGAACAAACTGTATATAATGATTATCCCACTGGCTGGAACAGCCATCTGCCATACAATCCCACTGGCTGGAATAATATGAACAAACTGTATATAATGATCATTCCACTGGCTGGAACAACCATCTGCCATACTATCCCATTGGCTGGAATAATATGAACAAACTGTATATAATGATCATCCCACTGGCTGGAACAACCATCTGCCATACTATCCCACCGGCTGGAATAATATGAACAAACTGTATATAATGATCATTCCACTGGCTAGAACAACCATCCGCCATACTATCCCACTGGCTGGAATAATATGAACAAACTGTATATAATGATCATCCCACTGGCTGGAACAACCATCTGCCATACTATCCCACCGGCTGGAATAATACGAACAAACTGTATATAATGATCATCCCACTGGCTGGAACAACCATCTGCCATACTATCCCACCGGCTGGAATAATACGAACAAACCGTATATAATGATCATTCCACTGGCTGGAACAGCCATCTGCCATACTATCCCACTGGCTGGAATAATATGAACAAACTATATATAATGATTATCCCACTGGCTGGAACAACCATCTGCCATACTATCCCACTGGCTGGAATAATATGAACAAATTGTATATAATGATCATTCCACTGGCTGGAACAACCATATGCCATACTATCCCATTGGCTGGAATAATATGAACAAACTGTATATAATGATCATCCCACTGGCTGGAACAACCATCTGCCATACTATCCCACCGGCTGGAATAATATGAACAAACTGTATATAATGATCATTCCACTGGCTGGAACAACCATCCGCCATACTATCCCACTGGCTGGAATAATATGAACAAACTGTATATAATGATCATCCCACTGGCTGGAACAACCATCTGCCATACTATCCCACCGGCTGGAATAATACGAACAAACTGTATATAATGATCACCCCACTGGCTAGAACAACCATCTGCCATACTATCCCACCGGCTGGAATAATACGAACAAACCGTATATAATGATCATTCCACTGGCTGGAACAACCATCTGCCATACTATCCCACTGGCTGGAATAATATGAACAAACAGTATATAATGATCATCCCACTGGCTGGAACAACCATCTGCCATACTATCCCACCGGCTGGAATAATATGAACAAACTTTATATAATGATCATCCCACTGGCTGGAACAATCATCTGCCATACTATCCCACCGGCTGGAATAATACGAACAAACCGTATATAATGATCATCCCACTGGCTAGAACAACCATCTGCCATACTATCCCACCGGCTAGAATAATATGAACAAACTGTATATAATGATTATCCCACTGGCTGGAACAACCATCTGCCATACTATCCCAGTGGCTGGAATAATATGAACAAACTGTATATAATGATCATTCCACTGGCTGGAACAACCATCTGCCATACTATCCCACTGGCTGGAATAATATGAACAAACTGTATATAATGATCATCCCACTGGCTGGAACAACCATCTGTCATACTATCCCACCGGCTGGAATAATATGAAGAAACTGTATATAATGATCATTCCACTGGCTGGAACAACCATCTGCCATACTATCCCACTGGCTGGAATAATATGAACAAACTGTATATAATGATCATCCCACTGGCTGGAACAACCATCTGCCATACTATCCCACCGGCTGGAATAATACGACCAAACTGTATATAATGATCATCCCACTGGCTGGAACAACCATCTGCCATACTATCCCACCGGCTGGAATAATACGAACAAACTGTATATAATGATCATTCCACTGGCTGGAACAACCATCTGCCATACTATCCCACTGGCTGGAATAATATGAACAAACTGTATATAATGATTATCCCACTGGCTGGAACAACCATCTGCCATACTATCCCACTGGCTGGAATAATATAAACAAACTGTATATAATGATCATTCCACTGGCTGGAACAACCATCTGCCATACTATCCCACTGGATGGAATAATATGAACAAACTGTATATAATGATCATCCCACTGGCTGGAACAACCATCTGCCATACTATCCCACCGGCTGGAATAATACGAACAAACTGTCTGTATGCCTAATATAAATGGGACTTTGAGTTGTAAATGACCAACATTGAGAATTACACCACCTGCTGGGTAATATCATATGCTGACACTTTGCTGAAGAAGAGATTCCCTTGATCTATTTAGACCCTGCTGGGGAAATTACTGTCAAAATGTTGAACTCTGTGGGGACTGCGCTGGGGAGAAAACAATTCAGCTGGGAATTATTCTTTGACGGATTTCACATGCTGAGACCTGCGGGAAATATACCTTGTTGACACTACCACTTGCTGGTAAATCAGGGCTACTCTGTCGAGGATATGTAAATCCTGGTTGGAAGACAATCCGTCGCAACATGCTGAGAAAGAGTCCCTAGAGATCTGCTGGGGAAACCCAAAGCAATTCCACGGTACTCTGCTGAGGAATAAAGCCTTCGAGCTTAGGATAAGCGCCATAATGCGTCATGCTAGGTGAACTTTCCGCTTGACGATTCCTTTGGGGATGATGAATTTATAACAACTCTGCTGGAGAAAACTGCTTTAAATCGTCTCGTGCTGGGTAATGCCTTTTGAGAGGATTTTACAGAAGACCGAGCGTCTTCAAACTCTACTGGGGATAATAAATTTGGAACATCTTCGGCCGGGGAAATTCAACATGCCCCATGCTTGGGAGGGCAACAACTTGTTTTTTTGCTTCATGATATAGGACTTATCTGAAGAAGCGTCATAAGAGGATTTTATAGAAGATTAAGCATCTTCAAACTCCTGACGACTTCACTGGGGGTTGCCCATCAACTTCGGTGTCCGCGAAGAAACTCTACTGGGGAATTCGCAACCGTTATCGACACAGAAAAGCTTGTAGCTGATGGAAGTATTGAATGAGAGAATCGACTTAATAAGATACCACGATACCCAATTGAACTCAGTTCGCTGTTATCGAATCGTCGTGACCCACCGCCGATCGAATGATGTACTCAATCAGTAAACGTTGTGACAAAAGGGTGACAAGTGAACCCTTCCCTGAACATGATTGCCCCAGCCTTCTGCGTGGGAATAAGTGATTGCCCGTCTAGAAGACATGATCCCGTGATCTTGCAAAGGCTTCGATTTTTCCTTTGAGCCTAGTATGAGGCTGCTACCTGCAAGCAAAGGATATGCACGTATGCCCCGTGCTGGATATGACTTCTGCAATTTAGGAAAATCCAACCCTGAATCACCACTTGTTGGGGAGAAAGGTTTGTATGAAACCTGCTGAAGACGGGGACCACAAATGCCTTGGGTTAGAATGCCCCTTGGCTTCAATCCTTTTGGCTGACTGATTGCGTATGCATGAACAACCGTTTTTCTTCACTTGCCTCAGACCAACATAGTCCACCGGAAGGAATTGTCCCAAGAGGATTTTACAGAAGACTTGTCATTCAAAAATGCCTCAATGTCTTCAAACTCTTGGAGGGATCCGTCGGATCTCGACGTAACTGCCCCAGACTGTATGGTCTACCAGGAGAAATTGCCTCAAGAAGCTTTATGAACAATCTCATATCCCCACGAGATATTCTGCCCCAACACTCTGAACCCTGGATAGGCTGATTAGTCGTCTGGATGGACTAACTTTTCGTGCTTTTGGGATGGCCTGCCCCAGTATGACCCTTGAAGTAGTATTGCCCCTGACTACTGATCCAGGAATGCCTGTATTTGTAGGGATTTGAATCTCGAAGTAATTGCCCCAGTTTGGCTGAACTCTGAAGAGATTTCTCAACATGATTGGCTCCGATGAGCCACACCTTAAAGAGAAAGCTCCTGCTCAACAAAGTTTTCTGAGGAAGCACCACTGGATGTGGCTGTCCTTTGGGAGTTTCAGGATTCTCAACTCGGCAAGATTAAGCTTTTGGACTGGATTTCCATATGTAAACTTCTTTTGATGTCAAACAAATGTATGCAAGCAGAGAATGTTTTATTTTGAGAATGAAAATTTTAATGCAACACACAGGTTAATCTTGAAGCTTTACTGAAAAGTTGTCGCAAACCCCTTTGTGAGCGGATCACGGGTTAGGATACGACATTGATTTTTGAATGAAAGAGTGCAATGCACATGCAGCACCAACAAAGATCTTTCAGCGCAACTCATAGGAGTCAGGAACGCTATCTCTTGGTAGTATGCTTTCAAAATAACCCTGTTTCAATTAGGACTTTTAAGGGTTGTAACGTGGCCTGGTTCACGGTTTTGAGAAAAAAGGATTTAAGGCTCAAAGTTTATTGGTGCCCACCCACTCATCGTGATGTTCTCCAGTCCTACGTTCAGCTAATTTGCACAAGCGTTCGCCTCTCAAAAAGATTTTGTGATCTTTAAGGAATCCATGAAACTGATGGTTTGACACCTAATGAGGCTTTAAAGTGACAGTCACCCCTTTGTCTTTTGTTCGTAGTCACACGACTTTGTTCTTTCTTTTGAGGATCTTTCTTGGGTAATCCTTTTCGCACTTTGCTTTCACATTCTTTTTTGCTTATCCCTAACTTTTACCTGGACAGATTCTTTTGAATCTTTGATTTTGGAGTCCAGCGGGATGCCCTAACTTTTGCCTAAGTTGCTTGTTTTCAAGTTTCAACTTAGCGGGCTTTTTCATTTCTCTTTTTTTTTATTCTCTTTTTTTTTCGAAACAAATCGTGTGACACTGGCTTGTCTTGACTTTGTTGAAAGGGTTGCGACTGCCTCAACTCTTTGATTATCGATGGATAACCATTGTGGTTTCACATCTCTTGACCTCTTGATGGTGGAATAGAAGGTAATGGATCCTCAGATGCACACTCCTTTTGAAATTTGAACGCTCGGTCAAATTAACTGATGCCTACCCTGCCCCTGGGTTAGATGTGAGGGTTTTTTCGTACGAAAAGAAACTCCTACTTCAAGGCTCAAAGGGGTTAACGAGGGTCTATCTCCCTTATATCTTCAGTGTTTGGGGATTTGAAGTAATGCCTGTACATCCTCAACAGGGTTTTTATTCAAAAACACACAATTAGAGATTTCTGCGTTTTCAAGTCATCATCCTCCCTCAGAGAGTTTAAGCACGACAGTTGGTGTTGCAATGCACATATACAAACTTATGAGTGAATACAAATGGATTACTTCAAGAAAAACATGCGTATTGTATTATGATTGTCATTCAAAAAAACAAACAAGCTCTTACATGCAAAAAATGTTTAAACAAACAAAAAAAAAGCTACATATGCAAATGCAGTAAAGAAGCTAAATGATTGTCCTTGTTGAGGAGGCTTGACTCCGTCTGGACTTGTTGCTTTTGACGACATACTCGCAATTTGAGTGCTCACTTGGGAAGCTTCAGTTGATGTGCAAACCATCAGCAGTGAATGTAATGACCCCAGCATCAATCAGATCTTGCACTTTATGCCTGAACACCTTACAATCTTCAATGGCATGCCCCTGTGTCCCTGAGTGGAACTCACATCTAGCATTAGCATTAGGTCCCAGAGGAAGCTTGGTGTGTGGAGATTCCCCAGCAATCAATTCAATTAGCTGAAACTTGAGCAAGTGCCAAAGCAACTGAGCGTATGGCATCAGGATCGGATCAAACTTCTTCTCAGTCTTCTTTGGCTTAAAACCCTCAAGAAATAGTTGGCGATGAAAAAACTCTGATGGTGGAGAGGATTCACGAGGCAAACCATGGTCTAGAGGAGACCCCAAAGAGATAGGAGGGGTGAGAACCTCTACTACAGAAGCGGCCACCTGATTGGTTTCCCTTCTTAACACTTCATTCAGAATCTCCCATAACCCGTCCCATCCGAGTCTTTATCCGGTTGACTTCTTCTCTCAGCAGTTCCTGACCTCGTGACAACGCTTGAATGTCCACCATAAAATACCCCAGCCGGGACTTCATCTCAGTCACCTCCGCTCGGAGTTGTTCTATATCTGAACCCTGATTGTGGTGAATCGTGGAGTTGGAAGAAGTCATGTTGACCATCCTGAATATAATACCAAGTCAGAATGAGAAATTCGCTCCGGAACACCTGTTATGCATATGAGTATGAGGATGCCATGCAGAATGCCATGTTCGAATATTTCCAAGGTATCATTATGCTTTGATTCGAAATTTTTTTTTTTAGAAGAAACGTAAGAAATGGATGGAAATGCTCAGTGGCAAGTCTCAAAGTTAACATCCCTTGGGAATACAAGAACATGTATGCGAAAATGATGATGCAGATGCAACAGACATGGGATCAAAGCTTCCATATAATCTGGATAACTGCTGTGCTGGTGACCGAATAAGCTCATAGGTCGGCTCTGAAGAAAACACCGGAATACCAGAATATCCGAATAACCAGAATACCAGAATAATCAGCATATCGGCATAATCAGAATACCAGAATGCCAGAATATCGGCATAATCAGAATACCAGAATACCAGGCTGATAAGTCCACACTGATAGGAAATCCAAAATACCAGGTATGTTGAAGGTCAAGGTTACCTGTAAACCTGTAAACAACCCGCCCCTCTCACATGTGGGTACTAGGATGTTCAGTATCCCGGGCTCTCAGGTCGAGAAATGATGATACGTTCACCATTTCTGGTTTGGCATCATCATCAATCGAGGAGGCCTCAACTGATTCTCCAAAACGAAAGGTCCTCAGCTTCTGGCACTGAGATCAAGAGGCAATAGTACATTTATCCCTCGGGGTACAGTACTATCGCCAATCGAGGAGTGCCTCCACTGATTCTCTTTCAAAAAGGATATCCTATAGAAAGTTCCCAGCATTGGGTCCTCGGATCGAGAATGTGCAATGGGTTTGCCACAGAACATGTTCTGCCACTGTCACATCTCGGGAGGAGTGCTGCGACTGAGTCCTCAAGAATGGTCACCAGAGTCGAAAGTTCCTCAAGAGAATAACTACTGGCCTGCATAACATGCAGTAGCAGAAAGCTCCCGATAGAACCTCGTCTGGTTGTGGGTCTCATGAACAACAATACGTGGTCACCACCACGCAAGCGTCATGACTATCCACTATAATACCTATGTGTGTACTCAAGCCTGGGTAGTGGACTTATCTCTCAGAAATCCCATCCCGCCAAACAGACAGAACAGTGCAACACAGTATAATATATGAAATGTAAATGCTAACATGCTGTAAATATGGTACAAGTAATAAAATACAATAAACAGTAAATACAAGATAACAGTAAACACCCAATGAAAGAAAAGCAAACAAGCGCTAGGATTGACTTGCTTAGGATGGACTAGCAATAGGTCAACCTGTCCCCAGCAGAGTCGCCAGCTGTCGCTCCCGGGAATTTCATCCTAGTACAAACGCGAAAGTGGCACCGAACAGAGTCGCCAGCAATGTGTATTTATCCCAAGAGAGGGAAAGGAAACACTGCATAAACCTGAAGGAAGGGTAGAGCATGGTCTTGTGACCAAGAGAATGGGTAAGGGAGTCGGTTACGCGAGAGGAAGGTATTAGCATCCCCTCGCGTCCATCGTACCCGATGGGATCCACGCTTGCTACTTCAATCAAAGGGTGTAAGAAAAGATACTAGAAAAAATAATGGAAAGAGAACTGGAAACAAATGTAGGGAAAATAGAAAATAAAAGAAGCGCTCGCATGGGCCCTACCCCACTGCCTACGTATCTCATCGGGAACATGAGAATCAGAGCGACGTAGTTCCCCTCACTAGGGATGGATCGTTTGTGTCTTTTAGTGGAACGGCTTACGTTCTAGCTCAGGTGTTGCAGGCTCGCTGGTCCGAGTGCGTTACCATCTTGCAAGAGAACGAGAAGGAGCACGTTCGTACGCTGAGAGTGAGTGAGGTAAGAAAAGAATTCCCGAAGGAAAGACGTTATTGTTTGTTTTTGTCTTTTTAAGAGTTTTTTCCATTTGTTTGCATATGATAGTGTATCTGAATCTTAGTCATTGGAATGTGTACATTCTCACATTCCAAGATGGAATGGGTAAGAAAGCACACTAAGAGTGAAGAAGACCCCCACACTTAGTTCCAATTGTCAAGGTTCAAACACACTAGCATACTTGTGTTTATTAAGTGTTTTTGTTGATTAAGAAATGAAGAAGTGTTTTTTATTTGTACCTTCAACAAGTATTGCATTTAAGTCCCTCATACAAGATCAAATGTTTAACACATTGACCCAAGATGGGCTATATGCTACACATTCTAAGATTACAAGAGAAGACCCCTTATAATCTTTTCTTTATATGAAAGGCCTAAATGCAATAAATGCCTACCTTTATTATATGTTTTGAATTTTCTTTGAGATGAGAAGATGAAAGACTCAAGGGTAAGAAAACGGAAGTTAATTGTTAGTGTGCTCGCTGAGATATCGCATCCCGTGCCTACGTATCCGCAATCTGAAAAGAAAGAGAAATCAGAGCATCCGTAGTTCACGGTACTACGGGTGAACAGGAAATAGGATCTCGATCGCATAGGTGTGAGAGAACAAAAGGGAAAGACACACATAAAGTCTAAGGGGGAAACTCGGTCCTACAAGTTAACATGCATCAATGGTCCTAAGGTCAGGATCAGGAGGGAAGCTACCTAATGTTGTCAGGCATGGATTGCTGTCCTAATGTCTCTCCTACCTGCGACTTAATCGAAAATTAAGTGGAACTAGGAATCCTACGGGATCATGTCATCAGACAAGTAAACACATGATGAATCAATCACAAAATGAATTAAAAGCAATAACAGAGTAAACAGTGTCAGTCAACAGTAATGTCACACAGTCAAAATAAGAAAGAGGGAGCTTTAGCCAAGGGGTCATATCAACCGAGGCAAACAAGCTAGCTGTGGGAAGTAAGTGTGCTCACCCAATGGTATCAAGAACCATAGAGAGCAGAATAAGAAAGGGGAAGATATGAGTCAGATCACATAAGCACCAGCATTGGTCAATGTGAGCTATAGACAAGGCGTGGGGGTCGGTTGCGAACCCTATCTTCCACTTGACTGACTCGATAACAAGAGCAGGTAATGTTCACAGCTTCAATCATGTAATGAGAGCTAAGAACGACACAACTAGAATAACGGGGGTCGATTGCGAACCCTGCCTTCCGTCAATTGCCTCCTTAGAGGTCTTCAGCACAACATCAAACAAGCACAATCATGGCCTCACTTGAGGGCTTTCCATACAATCCTACTTATCATGGCATTTGCTATTCCTACTTCTCATGGCATTTGAAAGCTTTAAAGAGAAGTGAAGAGATAAGAAGTCCTACCAAACGGATATGAATCCGTAGCAAAACAACAAAAGCAAGTCACAAAAGCACCTATACACAAATGGCAAACCAAGTTAGAAACAAGTTTTTATTCACAAAATGAAATGGTCGAGCCACCTTTGGAATGTCTCCTTTATGTACCTTGCACATGTGAACCAAAGACATTAGTAATAACAAGAGAGTGTATGTACAACATGAAACCTAAGT
This sequence comes from Lathyrus tuberosus, assembly GCA_022829125.1. NCBI lineage: Eukaryota > Viridiplantae > Streptophyta > Magnoliopsida > Fabales > Fabaceae > Lathyrus > Lathyrus tuberosus. Next base: position 1,030,280 of record JALAZF010000357.1, read on the forward strand.
CTAATGGCTATGTACATTTGAGTCACACTAGTCAAAGTGAAAGACCTAAAAAGATTATGAAATTACAAGTCAAGTTACAACTATGCTACAAGACTAATCTACTTTGAGGTTAAAGGTAAACCGACAAAAGAAATCATCTAAGGATTACAAGTATAGGCAAAGGACATGAAAGTAAACCAAAACCAGAATCGAACTCATGTTAGAAGTGTGCACATATCTTATAAACATCCGTCAATGGCTAAGGTAACACAAGTTTAAGTCCTTAAGACAAAACAAGGCAATGAGACATAAACAGCAGCAACAACAGCGCTCCTGCACCTGCCTAGCTATAAAAACCAGCAACAAGTAAAAACAGCCTATAACAGCTACTATTTCCAGAACGGGGTAGGCATGTATACAATCAGGCAGAATAGTCACATTTTACAGCACACTTTGTGCACAGCAGCTGTGTATGTGGCAGCAACTTCTACATTTTACTAATCAAGTGTAAAACACTACAAAACAAACTCAAAGGTTAGTCAAAATTCAAATGGAGCTAACCAAAGTGAGCAACTAAGATCAAAAGGAAATGTCAATAAGAAGTAATAGAAATACATGCTAACATGTAAACCACCATTAGCCAAAAACTATGCAACCATATTAAAGACTATTAACAAAGTGATCAAATGAAACTATCATGAAAATTAGTTAAAGTTAGCATTAAGTCTAAGTAAGGTCAATGTCAACTAGTTCTAAGTTCTAATTATAAAACTAGTTAGTGGACGATCAAGGCAAAAACAATTAATGAACCAATTAGGCTAAAAAACAATTAGTGTGCGATTAAACTACAAGCAAATATGCTAACAACAATTATCAAGCAATCAAGTTAAAAATGATTAGTGAACCATTAAGCTAAACAATTAGCACACTTAAGCAAAAATCAATTAATGCGATTAAACAAACAAATCAATTAGCGCGATTAAGCAAAAAATTCAATTAGTGAACAATTAGGCAAAAATCAATCATTCAAAACGATTAGCAAAATCTAAACCTAATCATCCCAAACTCTAACCAAAATCATTACACATTTAATCGACTAATAAACTATTTAAAAAAAAGTCGATTAAGAGCATGGTTAATTTCTACTTCGAACCAAATTCTAAATCAAGAGCTGCTTCCAAAAATCTACTTCTAGTTAAAAGTGAAACTAACTAAGATTTAAGATTACAAACTAATCTCAATTCCAAATTAATCTAATTCTAAAGTTATAAACCAATTCTAATCCTAAAATTAAAATCTAATCTAAAATTCTAATTAAATGAGGATCAAAAGTTAATCACAATTAAAAACTCTAAACACAACCAAAAATCATTATCAAAATACAAAAACTCTAAATGAAACAATACTCAAAAATCTAAAGTAAAGCACAACGTTACAGGGGAGGTGTGGCAGTGGAACCGGTGTGTGGATAGGACGTGAAGAGCTTTTCAGTGGGGGCATTGAGATTTGTCTAAGGCCTATTGGCCTTCAGTGCAAAACCAGGGAGGTGAGTGAGCAAATTGGGCGGTGCAGACGAGAATCCATGGAATTGACCTCCAAACCTGGCCCATCACGTTTCAATTTTAACCTAACAAGACCTAACCTGTCTTCTTATCTTCTTCTCCATTTCATTCCGCCGTTTCGCTCTCCTTTCACCCTCTCCGTCTTCTTCTTCCACCATCTTCTCTACTATCCTCCTCTCTGTCGAGCTTCCATGGCCAACCATCTTCTCCGTAATCTACCTTCTCTTCCGACCTCATCGTTTAATCTCATCCCACTCTAACAGAGCCTCATGAATTCGAACGAAGCCATCCACGAACCCTAAGCGAAATCTCTGATCCGTGAGCGGCACGAACAATAATTTGCCTCTACTCGTTATCGCGATCGCCACCACCAGTTACGCGAGGCGAGAAATAAGGTGCTCAACATTTCTTGCAAGGTTGAACGATTTTACCTCTGAAGCTTCACCTGACTCATGAATTCTGTGTTGAATAAAGTGACGACGGCAGGATCAAAGGACGGCGAAGTGGATTTCAAACTCTAGTGTTGGCTCCTTAACAGAGGAACTATGTCCAGGCGTCGATTTCGTTGCGAATTGAAAGAGGCAAAGTGAAGTTTAACGATCATTGTAGCTACGGTGGCTCTTCAAGATTGGATCTTCTTCTACAGGTATTGTGTCATCGATCTCTTTTGCAAATCGTGTATTAATATTCTTTTTCGCTCTTCTTCTCTCTGCTCTGTGAACTTGAATTTGACCGCTGTAGTTTCGACGATTTGCAAGTGGATCTGAACTTCAGCAATTGTTGTGGTTGTTGCGATTTGTGATGCAGGTTTTGAGATTGAAGATGATATGGTTTACACGGTGAAGATTGATGAATTACCAAGAGAAGAAAGATGGTACCGTTTCTGCAGATATTGAGATTGTTGATAAATTAAATGTTGATGAGAATCTTTGGAGATGATTGAGGATGAATAATGTAGAGAAGATTGGAGATCGATGAAGATGAAGGTCTCGGAGAATTGGTTAGGAAGTTTTTTTAGTTAGTTTTTTGTGTAACTGATTTTCTGTTATGGAAGTTAGAGATTAAGATCTGTTAGAATTTTCTAGTTTTTTCTCTGAACTTGGGATGAAGACGATGGTTAGAAGTGTATTGGGGTGAAGAACAATTGAAGGTTTTTTTGACGGTGATATTGGTGAATGAAGGTTTTTCTGTGAAGGGTGAATCAAGGGATCGTGTAGAATGAAGATGGAGGAAGTAGTTAGTTTCGAGCTGTTAGCCATTGGTAGTGGCAGTTATATTAGTTTCAGTTAGAAGTTAGTTTTTGATTCTGTTAGCAACTCTTTTTTTGTGTAACTGAATTTTGCTACTTTCTCCATACCAATTTCTTTCCAAATTCTTCAAATGGAACTGAATATCTCAATAGTTTGTGATTTACACGGCCTCTTAGCTTCTGAATGTAGGAAGACTAATGCAACTTGGTGAAATTTGTGTGGGGTCATCTTGTAGTGTGGGGATTGTGTGTGGTAGTTGTATGTATTGCAAATCTACAAGCTTGTTTTCTTTTAATTTTCTTGACATTTGGTAATGGACTTTTGGAAATTTAACTTGGATATGGATAACCTTGAATGGATATTTATGAAATTGGATTGAAATGAACTTTTGGGATTTGGACATAATGGATTAAAATGGATTTTGAAGTAAGATGGATAATGGATGTGAAATATGGATAATTGGTTATAAAAAGTGGATACGGACTTTAAGTTGGATAATGGATGGATATCAAAATGATTTTTATGGATAACAATGGGAATTGAAAAATTGGTTAGTAATATGAAAATGGAATGGATATTAAAAATGATGAGGATAAATTGATTTAGAAAAATGGATATGGATTCCTATATGGACAAATGGATATTTGGAGAGAATATGGATTTAAAAGTGGTTTATTTAGAATTTTAAATGGAAATAGACTTAAGAATTGGATAAAGGAAAATGGAAATGAATAATGGATTTATGGTAGAAATTTGAATTTCAAGTAGCCCACACAACTAATCTTGACACACTACACCAAACTCATATCTTCAATGAATTCCCACAATTCAATCAGTAAGCTCAATCAACCATGACCAATGATTTGCAATTCAATCCACATATATCCTGTCTTTATAACCAAGAATCTTAATACAAGAACAATTCCCCGAGAACAACTTGAAAATGAAGACAAGTTATGAAGCAGAAAGAAGCATGATCAACCGGAGGTCCTTGATGCTCACTGATAATATTCTGAAAGCTCAAACCAAAGGAAGATGCCTTGATCACATGTCCTATGCTGAATGCAATGCTTTATGTTTTATTTTTCTATGCTTGAATGCAATGCAATGAAATGAAAGCTCATGCTAAATGATATGAAAAAATGAGAGGGCAAATTTTGGGGTATTACACCATGTCCGGGTGAGTCCGTCTCAACCTTTGCTTTACTGGCGAACATTCCGATCTCAATGGTAAGTGATGTTCCACGATGCTGGTATCCAACCCTGGCATATCCTGATAGGACCAAGCGAATACATCGGGAAATTCTCTGAGAAGCTTTATCAAACTCTCTTTGGCAGTTGGACTGAGCAGTGCCCCAATCCTGATTTCTTTTCTCTCTTTTTTTGAACCCAAGCTTACCGTTTCCAACGGTTCGTTGTGAGGTTCAATGGACCTTTCCTCTTGTCTGAGTAATTGGGAGATCTCTTCAGGAATTTCGTTGTCATCTTCTTCTTCAGCCCCAAATACCGGGAACTCAAAGTTGGGAGAAGGCATCGGATCGTATGTTTCAACTGGGTTTAAAACAAGTAATCTGCATGACGTGATGATTCGTGTTTAGAAGAGATAGAGAAAAATGCAAGTGTGTGCAGTGTTTTATTTTTTTTTTACTGCTTGTTTTTATTATTTGTTTTTTAGGATTACCATTTTCTGAAAAAGCAAAAAGAGAAAACAGCAATTAATGCGGAAATTACAGAACGACGTTATTTTATTAATGAACAAGTCGATCCTTGAAACTACAGCCCTATAAAACAAAACTCTGTCGCTTTGGGCGAAGTGAAGAGGGAAATTTTACAGAAAGCGAGCCCTATCAAAACATTCGTTTCACCTAGGCAGGGTGAAAGGTTAAAGATGGCAATTACTTTGACTGGTGAACGACCTTCGGAACCTCGACAGCAATCCATTGGCGGCGAACTCCTCGGTGAATCACAAAGTCTGGCACCTTCCTTGATTTGTCTCCAGAAATAACGCTGATTTCTGGTTGAGCGGGATCATTGGAATCTGTCTCTCAGGTAGAATTGTCGTAGGAGGATTCCTCTGTTGCATTTTGCATAACATTTATGCTCTCAGTTGTACCTCCCCATCCAGTTGGCTGGATGTTTTCGAGCCTGATACGAGAGCTTTCGGGAGCGGTGTACTTGACCATATAGTCGTATTTTCCACTTGGTTCTCCCAGAGTGTCCCAAACTTCTTTGGAACTGGAGGAGTCATCCCTCTCGATGACGTTGACCTCGGAAAAAGCATAGTTGATGAATTCAATTCCTGCAAACGTTGCGAATTCATCTTTATGTTGAGTAGTTTCTGAATGACCTGAGTGTTAATCCCATGACATGGTGGGGACACAGGTATTTTGCTTAATGACGGTCAGCTGATTTTCATTGCTCGGCTGATTCTCTTGCCCCAAGTTTCCTGGGTAAGGCTGCCACATTGGCAGACCATCCATTGGGCCATAGTAATCGTGGTCAAAGTTGTCTTTCATCAGAATGTCCTCCTCTAATGAATTTGGCGGTGCACGGCATCCTTCCGGATCACAATCTCCATATATCATTTCGACGTCTGACCGTGGTATAAATCTCGAACTTTATGTGGGAAAGCAAAAAGGCCTAGGTACCTCTTCCTGAGACATATAACCGTCCTCATTAAGATAGGACTTCCATTCTTCATCTGTGTCAGAGGGATCTTCCTCATTGATAGCATGTACTGCCTGAGACACTGGGTGAAGAAAACCTCCACTGTGGAAGAAATTTTGAAGGGGATGAAGACTTTCATCGCTGGCAGCTGTCTGGGTACAGGTTGCAGAAAAACTAAGACCCTTCTTTGTTTTATTGCCAGTAGGAATGACAAGTTGTCCCCATCCTGTTGTATTGGTACTCTCGACCGCTTTGATAGCATCTTTGTATGAGGAAATCGGGGTTCCTCCTTTGAACTGATTGTTCTTGCTTACCGACAGTGCTTGGAATTGAGTTCCAATAACCTCCTCGGGTTCTATACCAGTAGATGGTGACAAGTTACTCACAAGCAAGGCTTGTTCCCCACAAACTGTGACAAGTTGATCATTCTTGACGAATTTTAGCTTTTGGTGGAGGGTCGAAGTGACCGCTCCAGCCTGATGTATCCAAGGTCTTCCTAATAAACAACTGTATGTTGCCCGGATGTCCATGACCTGGAAAGTGACTTGAAAAGTGTGAGGACCGATAGTTATGGGAAGATCAACTTCGCCGATAACTGTTTTTCTAGATCCGTCGAATGCTTTGACGACGACCTCACTGATTCTCATCGGAGGGCCCTTGAATGATAATTGCATCAAAGTGTACTTCGGCATAACATTCAGGGCTGACCCTGTGTCTACCAGTACGCTGGCTAAAGCATCATCCTGGCAGTTAACTGTGATATTGAGTGCCATGTTATGACAGCGACCCTCTTCAGGTAATTCCTCATCAATAAATCCCACATTATTGCAGGAAGTGATGTTAGAGACAATGCTATCAAACTGTCTGATTGTTACATCCTGTTCCACAAAGGCTTGCTCCAAGACTTTCTGTAGAGCCTCCCTGTGGGCTTCTGAACTGAGTAACAGCGATAATACCGAGAACTTTGAAGGAGTCTGTAATAGTTGATCAACAATGTTGTATTCACTCCTTTGGATGAGCTTCAGCATCTCATCATTATTTTTCGAAAGGTCGGGATTACTGGATTGACCGACTGGTGGATCGGGAGCTTCCGTCTGAAGTTCCTTTTCTTTGTTAAGTTCTCCAACTCCTCGGTTGAAGATTCTACCACTCCGTGTTACACGACTGATGTCTGCAATACCCACGACGGAGGGTAATGGAATTTCCTTTCCATTTTCAATTATCGTTGTACCATATTTGTAAGGGATAGCCTTAGTTGATTCATACGGTAGTGGTCCCGGTAGATAGATGACTATGGGAACCTTCTGATTTTTCTGACCATCATAAGTGATCTTGATTCGTTCCTGGTTGGGAACTTTATATTCGTCAAGTAAAGGGATAATGGCAAAAACATCCCTGGTCCTGTGATGACCAGAGATTGTGACAACATCCTCAACTTGATCGACAAGGTAGTTCGGCGTCCAGTAGATAGGTCCAGAACCCAGATATGGACGGATTTCTCCATGATCGACCTGACCCTGAAGAGCTGCTCTTACAAGGTAACACCCTTGGTTACCTTCCGAACAGACGCCGCAACGTTCATAGTTGTGTGGTGGCACCTGGCCACGCCCACTTTGAATACAATGTAACCTCACTAGGTTAGCTTCCACTGATCGGACATCCTGACCCTGACGTCGAGTAGGATTCCTGTTACTGATACTAATTTGTTGAGTATCTTCATCCATATAAATTGGCATCCACCAGTGATTTAACAAGTGCTGAAGTGCCTCCTGGACAAGGGTACAACCTCGATCGTTTTCGTAACCCGCTTTACAACTTTGATAGTCATGTGATATTAAGAATCCGAGCCAAACCTGCTCAGCATGTAACTCTACCAGGTTGGTATTCATCACGCGAATGTCAAAGATCTGAACCATGTTGATCTGATAAGGGTTCCTATCATGGAAGTATTGGATCCATCCAAGATCCATCTGACGCTGGAGGGCCTCCTGTATGAAAGAGCATCCCTGTTTGTTTACCGAGCAAGTCAGACAGGAATTGTAATCGTGTCGCGGCAGATTATGATACTGGCTTTGCCTTGAGTGCATTGCCACCAAGTTAACACTCATTGCACGGATGTCGTGATTCTGAATGATGTTAGAGTTTGTGTATACCATGTTAACTCCACGAACTCGGTGCTCTTGGATCCATCCGAGATCCATTTGTTCCTGTAGAGCTGCTTGCACCACAGAACATCCTTGATTGTCTTTAGAGCAGATATCACACTGATGATAGTTATGAGGTGGCACATGGCCATATCCACTCTGTCTACAATGCATCGTGACCAGATTGGTCTTTAACAAGAGTACATCGTGAATTTGATAGACATTGTTAGTCTCTCCTTCTATCAAATTGACTACAGCTTTCTCATGTTGAGGCAGTGGGTTTGTGAGAACATTGGGATTCGTATCCTTGAAGGATAAGACCCCGCTCCTAACAAGTTTTTGCACGTCGGATTTGAAATTGAGACAAGTCTTTATGTTATGCCCTGAACCTCCTTGATGGTAAGGGCATGTTTGATCCACCTTAAACCAAAAAGGCGGATTTTTCGGTACTGTAAGAGGAGATTTAGTCTGAATGTGCCCCTTAGCCAGTAGTAATGGAAACAGCTCTGCGTACGTTACGGGTATAGGATCAAATCCGGGTGGCCGTGTTGTACGGTTGTTGTTTTATGGAGGACGAGCCTGCTGAAGAGGCTGTTGTGTCCTTTGTTGGTCAGGTTGGCTTTGCGCAACCTGAGGTTGATACGTAGGAATAGACGCAGGGTTGATAGCAGGAGTTACAGCTGCTACCGGTTGATAACGTCGCCTTTGTTTTCCGAGAGAGATATTCCCAATATCTTGCTCTTTTTTCTTAGGGAGAGCACTACCGTATTTTTTAGTACCGCTCGTCGATCCAGTGTCTTTTACCAGACGTCCTTCTCGGACGGCTTCCTCAAGACGTGCGCCCATGCCCACCATTTCGGTGAAATCACTGGGTGCACTGGCAACCATTCGGTCATAGTAAAATGAGCTTAAGGTCTTTAAGAAGATCTTTTTCATCTCTTTTTCCTCAAGAGGTGGACAAATTTGAGCGGCAATTTCACGCCACCTTTGAGTATACTCCTTAAAGGTTTCCTTGTCCTTTTGTGACATTGATCTGAGTTGATCTCTGTCAGGTGTCATGTCCAAATTGTATTTGTATTATTGGACGAAGGCAGTGTCAAGATCTCTGAAAGTGCTGATCGTGGCACGGTTTAAACCCATGTACCATTTGAGTGCGGCACCGGTTAAACTATCCTGGAAGTAGTGAATCAGTAGGTCCTGATTCTCCGTCTAAGCTGACATTCGCCTAGCGTACATCACCAGATGGCTCTGAGGGCAAGAGTTACCCTTGTACTTTTCAAAGTCGGACACTTGGAATTTGTGCGGGACTTTCACATTTGGGACCAAGCAGAGGTCTGCGACGTCCTTTCCAAATAGGTCCTGACCGCGAATGGCTTGCAGTTCCTTCTGCATTTCCAAGAACTGTTCCTGGAATTCCTCCATTCTGTCAAACATAGCTTCCTTCTTACCAGAATGTGTCTGTGGAATCTGCCCTTCCGGGACAGCATGCACCACAGGGGGTGGTACCGTGACTACGGTAGTGAGCCTTGGCGTCTCCCGAAGTTTGTAACCTTCAGGAGTCTTCAGTATGCCCCTGGCATCTTCGCTTTCCCGAAGTTTGTAACCTTCAGGCCCAGCGGCTTCTGTTGTGATTCCCTGATCTTTAGTGATCGGCGGAACATATCCTTCCGGGATATAGTTTACAGGCATGCCCCAGGGACGATCTTTCGGCATCTGATACCTAGGATCATATTTCTCCACTATGGGCGTTGAGGTGATCTCTGAGATCACAGTTCTTTGTAGCTGAGCTTCTGTCATGGCTTGCATGTCGTTACGAAGCTTTCTCATATCCTCTCTCAGAGCGTCGATCTCTTCTTTCAACTCTCTGTTTTCTTCCTCAAGATCATCCATCTTTTTCTGACGATTGGCCCGAGTATTATACGAATGAGACAGTTTGACTCTATAACCGAGACACAAACGTGAGATTCGTAGGTAAGAAGAATACGCGATGTGAGAATGATGAATGCAATGATTATATTAATTATTTAAGGTTTAATCAAAATAAACTTCGACAATTAGATTGCAAATATCAAACGGTGGGGAAACCCCATTTTATTGAATTCAAAGGATTACAGAAATGGAAATACAGTAGATTACAAAATTCAGAAACAGAAACCTAAGCTAATGGGTCCCGAGTCCTCTCTGAAGAGAAATCGGGTACTGATTCTGGTATCTTCCTTTTCTTTGACCGGGGCTCTTGGGCCGTTGTCGGGTTGTCATCCCTTTGCCAGGTGAAAGGAGCGAGTAAATTCCTTTGGTCATCCTGATTATCCACAGCATATTGCTCCAAAACTTCAATCAGAGCATCTTTCTCTTTCAATAATTGTTGTATTTTGATGCACTCTATGTCGAGGGTACGGTACTTGTTTTTCCAAGACCTTCTCTCCTTTTGAACTTTGTTGAGAGTAACCTGAAGCTTTTCAGTTTCCGTCATGAAGTACATGACAGATTCCCTCGGCGGAAGAATTACGTAACGAGGATAAGGCATCTTTAGCTTGAGAGCTCTAGTTTGTACCCAATGGAGATAAGGCTCCACCGAGACACAGTCCGGTATTCCTAGAGACTCTCGTCCTTTCTTATGAACATGCTTCCAAGCTTGCACTATTTCCATCTTTAGTGCTCTGTCGTTTTCTCCTTCCTTGAAGAAAAGACCTTCCAGATGAACACCCCGTGGGACGTGTCTCATCGGGTATCCAAATTGACGGCGAACCAATACCGGATGGTAGTTGATTCCTCCTTTAGTTCCTATGAGGGGTACGTTGGGGAAGCTTCCACAACGGTCAATGATTCTGAGTCCCTCATAAATCCTATTGCACTAATCTATATCAGAGTTGGTAAGAGACATGATCTTCTGCGACCAACGTAAGGCACTCTTACAATCCCAAAAAGCAGCAGACTTGGGCAAGTGAGAGATAAACCATTTGTAAAGAAAAGGTACACAGTATGTGATCTCCCCTCCGCTGTACAAATTTCCAAAGTGTACAGAATGATACGCATCTGCGAGCAAAGTCGGCACAAGATTTCCAATGAGAAAAATCTTAATGGAGTTAATATCGACGAAGTTATTGATGTTGGGAAACAAAAATAACCCGTAGATGAGCAAGACAAAGATGCTTTCAAAAGCAGTCACGTTTCCTATACTGGCGAAATACAGGGCTTTCTTTGTCAAGAACCGGGCTGGAAAACCTTGGATGCCACCCTTAGTAGTAAGGTGAGTCCTAACCTCAGACTCGTCTAAATGAATTGCTCTTGCAATGGTCTGATTCTTTGGAATTTCTTCCAGTCCAGAAAATGGAGCTCGATCTGTTATGTGTAAATCGATCATATGAGAATACTCCTCCAGCGTTGGTGCTAGCTGGTAATCCGGGAATATGAAACAGTGATAAACCGGATCGTAAAACTGAATGAGTGCATCCATGATTCCCTCAATCACATGGACTCTTAATAGTGGTAGCAAACCTCCGTGCTTGGCTCTGAAAGCCTCTGGGTTAGTGATCATCCTCGCTAACCTTCTCAAATCCTCTAGTTTTGGAACCTTGAAGGTATAACTATGAGCTCTCCTTCTACCAAAATCCATTAGTACAATCCCTTTCTCTGATATTTGCAATCACAGTCTTAGTTTAATTTGAAAAACAGAGAGACTAGAAGAGAAGATTTTTTTGTGTGAATGTTTTAATGTTTTTTAAAATGAATGCATGAATGCAGCACACAAAAACATAGAAAAAACATGGGGTCAAAGGGTCGTTGTCATGAAGTCAAGGCTCTACCCATCCCCCAAAGGTTTATACTAGGGTGATATTTGTACCTGTACTCATTATCATTAGCTCCTCCCAGGAAAGCAAAACAACAAGCGGATCGCCAGCGAGTTGTAGAGCGATCTTAGAGTAAGTGCCATTCACCGAGAATAGATCACCAGCCTCAAATGAGGGTAGTATCGCATAACAACTATTTCCGATAGTTTCTGCACTACGAAAGGGTTTTGGCTCCTCAGCTTCTCAGACTTAACAACCGGCACATTGTCTAGGTGAGAGAATGGGTTGCGTTGGTCAGCCTCCACTGAGGTTGATGGTCGACCCCGTCGCCATCACTTATCTTAAGTGTATACTCAATCTTTCCACATACAGCATCACCCGCATTCCCATTAGCAGAAAAATAAACACGTATAGCAATTAGGAAAAGCGGTATATATATTTGTCCTAAACATCCTAGACCTTTTAGAGCTATGAATCTTAAGTTCCTGACAGAAATGGGTTCCCCGGCGGAAGCCCTAATCTGTGGCATCACACAAGAGATAAAAAGGAAGACCGTGCCTAGATCTAACTTTGAAAAGCCCCACGGTGGGCGCCATTTTTCCGTAGCGAGCGATTTTGGACGCGGTTCTTAAGCGCTGGTCGCTCTCTGCGGTTTGAGCTTAAACTACAGGTCGATTCATTTTTTATCCTATTGTGAGCTGAATAAGGAAGGGAAATAGATGTCTCCAATTAACCCTGCTTGTATACTGAGTTTAAACAGTGGTCTGTTAGGTTACGAATGCTATCAATGTGGGGGGCCTTTGTACTGGTTATTTGTATTTTCGCCAATACAGTTTTCTTTCTTTTTATCTAGACAGAAGGCTTCTGGCGGGGAACAAGGATTAGGATGTTAGGACTGATGCTTTTGAATTACTGCTTTTGATTGATGGAGATATGGGATTTGGGTTTTTTGTTGATTGTGCTCGCTAAGATCTTTTCTTTCGATCTTATGCCTACGTATTCCCATTTACCAAAACAGGGAAATCAGAGCGTTCGTAGTTCCTCCTATTCTATGGGAGGAAATGGGTGTTTTTGGTGTCTTGTTCAAAGCCCAAGACGTGAAGCGAAAGGTGATTTGTATCTTGTTCAAAGCCCAAGATGTGAAGCTAAAGGGGTTTACTTTAGAGAGAATTTGTCATCTCTAAAGAGGGGCTTGTCTATGACAAATGTTTATAAAGGACAATTACTTTAACCGGGATTTGTGAATCCGGCAATGCCATAATTTCCTTTATAGGGATTTTAACCTGAAGGAGAAGACTTTAACTCAGTATAGAGCAATGCTATCTTTCCTTACGAATTTCTCATGCTAAAAGAGGGACAGTGGCGTGGATGTAAATAATCTAGAGGCTTGCCGCTTACAACGATTAGATGGAAGGGGAAGGAGTTGTTGATGTTTGTGCACTGTGAATGAGGCACAGTTTTGATGTTAAAAGGTTAATTGGATCAACCAGTGGTTTTCTTATATAAAGCCTAAGAGGAGACTAATATGTGTCTCGTATAAAGCCCGAGAGAATCTTTTGGTATCTCGTATGAAGCCCGAGATGGAGGCGAAAATTCGTTTGGCTCAGTAAGAACCCTTTTGTATCTCGTATAAAGCCCGAGATGGAGGCGAAAGGGTGATTGACTCAACGAGGGAGTCCCTTATGTGTCTCGTACAAAGCCCGAGAGAGAGGCTAAACGTTGTGTGACTCCGCTGGGGAGGATCATTGTATAAAGCCCAAGAGGGAGGCTATGGTTACTGTTTCAGTTAAGTGACAGGTCCAGTATACTGATTTTAAAGAGAAAATCAGTTCTTATATGAGCAACACTATACTCATGGATTCGATTCAAGGATCCGGGTTATTCCTGTTCTTTAAGGAAGCGGGAAATCCAAAGGGTATTGAGACTGTCCGAGTCTGCGGGTTTCCTTCCTATTTAACGAATGGGTCACTTGAGAATGTCTTTGAGACTCAAGGAGATTAGATTGTCCAAGTCTAGAGTGTCATCTTTTGTACTGTGCTTTGAGAAATAGTAGTAGACTCTATGAAAGGACTTTTCTATGAAGATGACTAAGTTCTGTACCTATACCTCTAGGAGGTCGTCGGGACAATTTGTACGAAGCCCAAGAGGAGGCTGGAAACTTTTAAGAAGTCGATCGGTCCATGTACTAAGCCCAAGAGAAGGCTATCATTCCCGGAGGAAGAGATCATTATACGAAGCCTAAGAGGAGGCTGTGAATACTTCTAAGAAGTCGTAGGGTCCTTGTACTAAGCCCAAGAGGAGGCGGGGTTGCTTTTAGGAAGCCTGTGGGTCCTTGTACGATGCCCAAGAGGAGGCCGATGCTTTTAAGAAGCCCGTGGGTCCCCAAACCCCGAGAAATTCAAGCAAGTTATTCACAAGGAATAGATCAAGTCAGGAAAGTTCGAGAATTTGGAAGAGACTCAAAGATGCCATTCACGGAGAATACAATCATCTCTGGGAATAGAGTTTCTTAACAATTCCTAATGAGGACAGCCGAAGAGAAGACTGTATCTGGTGCTCCTATTGGGGATCTAGCTGTCTATTTCTACGAACTAAACGAAACGGCGTCACCTAGTTCTAGATGTAGTTGCCGGGGAAACTCGAAATATCTATACTATTATTACACAGTTGATATGAGTTTATGAAAGAAGACTTACAGTGAAACAGCCCCACAATACAGTTATATGTATATGAAAGCGGAAAATGAAAGCAATAACCACTTACTCGGTTGTAGAGCTTCCATGTTGTTTGGTTAGTTGTTCAACAAAGATAGATTGAAAACAACAGTATATTCAAAATCAAAGGAGAAAGTGCTTTGAAAAAGAAAGATTTGGGGCTTACAGCTCAAGGAGAGGCCCGGGGTTTTATCAGTGAGCGCACTGTTTGAATTTGTACAGAGGGACTTATACAAGTGACTGAGGCCCAAAAAGGTTTTCTGTACAAAGGGATGGGTCTTACACTCTCTCAAGAGGCCCAAAAAGTTTAAAGAAAAAGAGTGGGGCTTATAACACGAGGGTAGGCCCAATTGATTTTTTGTTTAAAAATGACGACCGCGCCGAGGTTTTCTTTTAACGCAGAGGGACTTATAAGTGAGGCCCAAAATGTTTGGTTAAAAGGGGGTTGGGTGTTACACTCTATTAGAGGCCCAATAGTTTTGAATGGGTCTTATAGCTCAAGGAAAGGCCCAACTGATTTTTTTCAAAAGGCGACGATAGCGCCGTTTGTTTTTTACGGTATCAGGACTTATACAATACACTGAGGCCCAAAAATGGTTTGGTCAAAAAAGGGATTGGGTCTTACACTCTATTAGAGGCCCAAAGTGTTTTGAAAATGATTTATGAGGGTTGAATTAATCCAAAAACCCTAATTTGTTTTCAAAAATGTATTTAATTGAATAAAAATTCAATTAAAATGATCAAAATTGTTTAACATGTGAAAAACAAATTGTGATCTTCGATTAATGCTTCAAAAATTAAGTATTGACTTACAAAATAATTAGAAAGCATTAAAAGTTGCAAAATCAAGGTGGAAAAAATATTTAAAATGTCAAAAACAATTAAAATATTAATTCTTTGGAAAAATATCAATTATATGAAATAAATAATATTTTGGGGATTTTTTGGGAAAATAAAATGTTTTAACATTTTTGTGAATTATTAAAAAAAGAATCAACTCAAAATCATTAAAACTCAGAGAGAAATTAATTTTTGAATCAATTAAAGAAAATCACAAAATTCAAATATTCAAATTTCTGAAAATGGCGCCAAGAACAAAGGCAAGAACACGCGCGTTTTTCTGGGTTTCCCAGATTTGCATTTTCCATCCAATCTCACTGAATACGTAATCATATCATGCAATCCACATACCAATCAACTCGTTTCAACCTCACGATCATGTCTATAGCATTTAATTTCATTTAAATTAAACATAAAACAAGAAATCACGAAGAAACCTCAAGAACCCTAATTTCTGCATGAAGGCTAGGATTTTTGATACACGATTCAAACAAAGCAATTAATTGAGGGGAAACATTCTATGCATGATTATGAACATATGGCCAAATTATTGTGCAGCAAAAATTGTGTGGATCATAGAGTTAGAAGAGCTCATGCTTACCACTTGCAGCTGGTGATCGTGATTTGTGTAGGAGGTGTTACAATTGTGTTGTGATGATCTGAACAGCTTCCCTACACCCTATGGAGTGTGTTTGAATGCTTGGACATGATTGAAATTGGCTGGATCACTTCATGGCATCTCAACTGCACCTTGGTTAAAACCTTGAGCAATTGACTGGTGATTCTGAGAAATCAGTGTTCCAGTTGTTGTTTAAGTGTTTGATCAGCTCATAAGTGATGTATATGAGGTGTGTGAGTGATTGGTTTGATTGGAAAAGCTCTCAAACTCAAAACCCGATAGCTACCTTGCTAAGAAAGGCATTTTTGCCAAGAGAAAGAGATTTTGAGGAAAGCATCTGTTAGATGGCTTTGGTGTACTCAAACTGATCACAATTGAGCTCTATTTATAGTAGAGTAAGTTTGTTTTGCAAGGAATAGTGAATGGCAACTGGTAAGTAGGTTTGGCCAATGTTGGAAAATGAAAATCCAAGTCTCCTCTAGCCATTGACTAGAGGTTAGGGCACAGAGCTTTGGTTCCCTTGGTCTTGGATAAGTCTTGACTGATTTCAGATGAGAATGGCTCAGTCCATGCCACCTTGATGCTTCCATTGAATGCTTCAATCCAAATTTGGAGTCTTGTCCCTATTTTGGCCATTCTAGGTTCAACATGCTATTTCTTGTTCCATGGCCTTTGGAGGCTTGGCTCAGTGATTGTCCCCTTTAGATTCAATCCTCAGATGTGTCCAAGTGGATAGGAGCATTTGAATTTGGCTGATTTTGGCAAATCGAGCAAAGTTACAAATTCTGCCTTGCCTTTGACAGATTTCAGCAAGGCAACTTGACAATGTCATATCTCATGGTGTAAGTTGAATTTGGTAATGTTCTTGACCATTTTGGAAAGCCCTTACATGATACAACAACTTTTTGAACATGTTTGGTTTTGATCTCTTTTGAATCCAAGTGAAAAATCCCCCTACATTTGGCAAAAAGTGAAGGCAGATTCTGACTTAGTGAAAATTTTACTAAGTGTTGGAAAAAGTGACATTTTCACTTTTCAGCCATTTTGATCACTTCATAACTCCAAATCCTTAATGAATTGGACTTAGGTCTAGTTGAAGTTTTTGTAGAGGGTAATGAGGGCTACAAATCCATCTTTGGATGAAAAAAATGGCTTTGTGGTTTAGTAGTTATGATCCTCCAAAGTTGGTACCTTTGTCACTTTATTTTTAACTTAGAAAATTTTCTAAGTTTTTATGGTTACCCCTTTTACAAGTTATCCAACTTTTCTTGATTTTTCTTGATGAATGATGATTCAAATCATACATTAACATCATTTTAGGGTTAAAAATCCATTTTGGTGAAAAATCTCAAAAAGTCAAAGTTGACTTTTGTGCACAGTTGACTTTCTATCAGATGAATTTCAAACTGTGCAATTCTTCAGGAAATCATGTCCTTGACCTAAATCAAACTTGATGGACATGTTCCATGGGTGTCATAGGGTATATTAAATCATGTCTTAGGGTTTGGGAGCATGTCCTGGTCAAAAGTCAAAATTACAGTTGACTTTCCTCGCGAAACCCTAATTGTGGTGCAGATTAAATTGGAACTTGTTGCTCAAGCTTCTTAGATTAATCCATTATTGTAAATGGATCAATATGGTATATTAAAGACCCTCAAATCATGTCTTGAGGTCTTGGTTCATGATTTGTCCCAAAAGTCAACTTAGGGGTGAATTAGGTCAAGAAACCCTAATTCCTGATTTTTTATGAATGCATCCCCTGAGGCAAAATTGACTTAATGATTGGGTCCATGAGGTTCCATGGAGTATATTAGGTTATGTTTTGGATCATTGGCTCATGCCCAGATGAAAATTTCCATCTGGAGGCCCTGGTCGACCAAAACCCTAATTTTGTGACACTGGCGATCTTGAGACTTGATCCACCTAGAAGGGAGCAACCTTGTGCTTAATCCTTGAAGTGGGAGTCCTTTTGATCCATTATGGATGTTTGATAGGTTAGACAAGTTAAAGATCATGTCATTCCTTGATTGATCCTTTGTCTAAGGCTCTGAGAGGGATTGAAACCCTAATTTTGATTGTAGTGGATGCTCACCCATCTTTGGAGAGACTAATGAGGTATGATGGTTCCTCCATATTGTGATGATGATTGACACAATGATGGGACATCTTAGTGGTCAAAATTTGGGGTATGACACTATGGATCCACACTCGTGAGTCTGTTAACTCACACTAGTACAAAGATAAGACCTGAGTCTGTTAACTCAAGAATCTCGCTAATCGATAACCTTTCTAAGGTATCCCCTTTTCCCGTCCGCTTCTACGTCTAGAAGTCGATCCGAGTCATGGATCCTTGTAGTTACTTGGCATACGAAATGGATTCGGGATCATCGGCCTGTTAACCGTGAACCGTTACTTCTCATGGCCTGTTAACCATCACAAGTCTCTTTACGATATAGGTTCCATTCGTACTACACGCGGGAATCTAACCTGCCAAGTAATTGTGCATACGTTTCAGAGGAGGAGCTCGAGTCTCATGAAACTACACCGCAAGATAAATGGTTACGATTACGCGATCAAAACCCAACGCGAGTGTATTCGACACTTTCCTAGCCGTTACTAGGTTCCAACATGATTCAATAGTAATATTCTCACTCTACCTATTTCACCTTTTAACATGCATACATTCTCAAACATGTTTAACAACAAGAGAAAAATAGGTAAAACATAAGTCAATTTTATAATGGGATCACATAAACAACATATTACATATCATTACTTTCATTCATTTTCCTCTAAATAATTTGTCCTACATCATACCCCTAATTTCTACTTTTTATTAGGTAGAGGGTCGTCGTGGCTTTCTAACGGTACCAAGAACGTCCCGATCCGAGTTACGGATCAAAAGTTATGAAGGAAACAAAATGGGAAAATCTGCCATGTTCGCTAGCCGAACTTTCCAGCGAGCATTCGCTCCAGCCTTCGCTAGGCGAAGCTCCAGGCGAATGAACAAACAGAACAAAATAGACCTAAAGTTCGCTTCGCGAACTCCCTGGCGAACATTCGCCTCGCCCTTCGCTTCGCTAACACCCTGGCGAAGCAAGGCAGAACCAACCAGCACTGAAAAGGCACAAAGTTCGCTAGGCGAACGTCGTTGGCGAACCTTCGCTGCCAGGTTCGCTAGGAGAACCCTCGAAAGTTTGTTCGCTGTGACTCTCCCCAGGTTCGCTAGGCGAACCCTAGGAAACCCAACTTCCCAACAGCGCTGTTCTTCATCAAAAATCAATAGTTTTTCCATTCAAAACACCTCCAACCCTTAACATAACAATCAAAACACAGTATAATCATAACAACATGTATTAAACAACATTTATATTGCATTTCATCTATTAGATTCATGATTTTAGCACAATTACTCATTTTCTCACAATTTCAATCAAACTCTAAAACTCATGAATTTCTACAACTAAGGCATCTATCTAGAACCCACCTTGAATAGAGGATGATGATGAAGAAGATGAGATTATTTGATGAAGAATGGGTGATGTTCTTGATCTTTCTCTCTTCTAGGTTTTTCTTCCCTTTTTCCTTCCTTTCTCCTTCTTTTTCTCCAACTTTTTTCTATCTTTTTCTTTCTTTTGCTCTTGTGTGGAAAAGGAGTGGAAAAGAAATAATATAGTAAGACATCATCAATTGTAACACTACTAATTGCCCAAAATGTCTCTAAAGTTCCAAATGCCTAAATATATCAGAGTCAGATAAAATTAATTAGATTTGCTCTGAGGTCAACCGTTACTCTAATTATCTTTGCAGATAATTTCTCAAAGTACACTAGAACTCCGTTGATCACAACTAATATTATCTAGAGTAATTAAAATACGGGGTATTACATCCTCCCCCCCTTAAATAGAAATTCGCCCACGAATTTAAAAAAATTACCTGAAAAGATGAGGATAGACCTCCCGCGTCTCCGATTCCAATTCCCAAGTTGCATCGCCCGGATGCGTCTCATCCCACTGGACCTTAACAAGAGGAATCTCTTTATTCCTTAACACCTTAGTTTCTCTTCCTATGATACGACTTGGTTGAGGCTCAAATGTTAAATCTGCTTCTATCTCAATTGTATCTGGTAAAATTGGCTGAAGAGGATCTGGGACAAATTTTCGAAGCTGAGACACATGAAAAACGTTGTGCATCTCCGATAGAGAAGGCGGTAAGGCCAATCTGTAAGCTACTTCACCAATTCTTTCCAAAATCTGATACAGTCCCACGTATCTTGGAATTAACTTCCGCGACCGAAACGGTCCTTTCAACCGCAATCTCGGAGTAACTTTCAAAAACACGTGATCGCCTTCTTCAAATTCTAAAGGTCTTCTACGGTTATCCGCATAACTCTTCTGACGATCTTGTGCTTGTTTGACCTTATCACGAATCATCCTAATCTTCTCCGTAGTTTCGTGAATAATCTCGGGTCCCAACATTCTATCTTCACCAACTTCTACCCAGCACAAAGGTGTCCTACACTTCCTTCCATACAATGCTTCATAAGGTGTCATACCAATACTTGCATGATAACTGTTATTATAAGAGAACTCAATCAACGGCAAAAGTTCTATCCAATTTCCTCCACTTTCAAGTACACAGGCTCTCAACATATCTTCCATTGTTTGTATTGTCCGTTCCATCTGACTATCCGTTTGCGGATGATTCGACGTACTCAAACACAACTTCGTTCCCATAGCTTGTTGAAAACCTCTCCAAAATCTCGAAGTAAACTTTGGATCTCTATCCGAAACGATACTAGTGGGAATACCATGTAATCTCACTATCTCCGAAATGAACAACCTCGCGAGATGACTCGCCTTGTAGGTAGTCTTCACAGCTAAGAAATGTGCGGATTTCGTTAACCGATCCACAATTACCCAAATCGAATCATAACCACTCTGAGTGCGGGGTAGTCCAACGGCGAAGTCCATAGAAATATTATCCCACTTCCATACCGGAATTTCCAAAGGTTGCAACAAGCCACCCGGTCTTTGGTGTTCAATCTTTACTTATTGGCATACAACACATTCCGACACATACACCGCAATATCCTTTTTCATCCCGGACCACCAATAGTCCCTCTTTAGATCTTGATACATCGTTGAAGACCCCGGATATATAGTAAAAGCACCCTAATGCGCTTCTTCCAAAATCCTCCTTTTTAACTCCGTGTTATCCGGAACACAAATCCTTTGGTTAAACAAAATAATTTCGTCAGTAGCTCGCACAAAACCCGGTTGTACTAACACTTCTTGTAACTTCTCATCTAACCCTTGCTCTTGTTGGATCACGAGAATAGATAAGAATGTCATCAATGAAAATCACCACAAATTGGTCCAAATAAGGTTGAAATATACGATTCATATAATCCATGAAAACTGCTGGAGCATTCGTCACACCGAAAGGCATCACCAAAAATTCATAATGACCATAACGGGTTCTAAACGCAGTCTTTGGTACATCTGAACTCTTCACACGAATCTGATGATAACCCGGCCATAAATCAATCTTCGAGAACACACAGGCTCCTTTCAATTGATCTAACAGATCGTCTATCCTTGGTAATGGGTATTTATTCTTGATGGTGACCTTATTCAATTGACGGTAATCGATACACAACCGCATTCCACCATCCTTTTCCTTTACCAACAACACTGGAGCTCCCCAAGGCAAAACACTTGGTCGAACAAAATGCTTAGCCATTAATTCTTCCAATTAATCCTTTAATTCTCTTAATTCAAGTGGTGTCATCCGATACGGAGAAATGGATATTGGAGCCGTTCTCGGTACCCAGGTCAATAGATAATTCCACTTCCTGCTCCGGAGGAAGAGAAGTGGTATCCTCGGGGAAAACTTCAGGAAACTCACAAACTACTGGAGTACTTAAAACTTGAAAGTTGCTACTCTCCTCCTTAGTAAGAACCAAAAGAACAGACTTCTCCTTTTCAAACAAGAAATTAATCATTCCAACCATACCTTCCAAAATAGTAGTTAACACATCCCTTGGAGTAGCCTCATCGGATGGAATAATGATTAGCTTTTCTTCACACCCGATAAATACCGAATTAGCTGAAAGCCTATCCATTCCCAAAACCACATCCACTTTCTTAAGCGGTAAGCAAATCAGATCAATCTGGAAAACTCTTCCATCCACAGATAAAACACAATTTTCACACATTAAAGGTGTTTCAACCATCTCATCCATGGCAGTAGTGACCACCATGGGTGGAGACAAAGGAACTGCTTGCAACCCAAGCCGCTTTACACATTGCATTGATACAAAAGAGTGTGTGGCTCCACAATCAAATAAAACAAAGCAAGGATTTCCATTCACAAAACACGTACCCGCAATCAAAGAGTTGTCACCCTTGGCTTTCCTCGCATCCAAGGTATATACTCGGCCGGTATTCCTCCCTTGTGTCTGATTCCTCCTCTGAGGACAATCCCTCGATACATGGCCCACCTTATTACACTGATAACACCTTATTCCCTCCAAACTGCACCTACCATGATGATTCTTTCCACAAGTACGGCATACCGGAGGCGCCCTAGTCCTGGAACTCTGAACCTGCTTTCCCTTAAAAGTTTGCTGCCTTGGTCTAATTTGTTGATTCAATCTCCCACGATCACTTTGATTCACCCTACTTAACTCTCCTTCTGCTTGCACCTTCTTTAAGCTATGCTCCGCCACATAACATTGTCGTAATAATTCAGCATAGTTAGTGAATTCCCTCTGCGACACGCTATGCAAAATTTCAGCCCTCAAACCAAAAAGAAACTGATCTATCTTCCACCTCTCATCAGGAGCATACATGGCCTGCCTAGAATAAGCAGCCATAACCTCGAACTTTTCTGCATAAGAAGCCACGGTCAAGTTGCCTTGTCTCAACTGTTGAAACTCGAATTCCTTCTGAGACCTTAAGGAACTTGGAAAATACTTCTCCATAAAATTTATCTTAAACTGCTCCCATACTTTCGGTACCTCTTGAATTGTCATTAAGGCCGAAGCACTCTCCCACCACCTCATGGCAGGACCCTTCAACAAGTGAGAAGCAAAAACAACCTTATTTTCCTCACTGCACTGAACTATCAAGAAAATCCGCTCCATACCGGATATCCATTCATGAGCCTTTACTAGATCTAACCCTCCCTAAAACTCCGGAGGATTCATACGAATGAATTCCCTAAAGGTTCCCCCTGCAGCTTTGGGAACAACCACTGGAGGATGCACGCCACCAACCATTTGCTGTACCATTTGTTGCACAAATTGATTCTACTATTGCTGCATATGTTGCATGAATTGATACAAAGGGACATTCCCTTCGTCCCCTGGCAGATTTATCCCTACTGGAGTAGTTCTCGGTCTACCACGGTTGTTTCTGCGCCCGTCGGCCATGTTCCTAAATGTCATACATATAGGATTAAGTTGATCAGTCTCAATACCATAAATATAACACGTAAGACCAATGGCGACACAACGCATATGAAACGGAAAGAAATACTTATACTATTTCATGGCTAGGTCGAGGATACGACCTGCTCTGATACCAACTGTAACACCCATATATAACAACATACATCAAAGCATATATATTATACATGAATCCAAGTATTTGGTACTGAAATACCATAAGTTCCTAGTTAACACATTATATAGATTAAATGCCCTAAATACAAAGTTCTAAAGTCTACGGCATAACATATACAAGATGTCCCAAAATACACTAAGAACTAGATCAATACAATGATCTCAAAATAAAACGCCATAGCGGAAGCCATGCCATCTCAAAAGCTATGATTCGTAAGGAAAAGTCAAACCACTTTGTCCTTACCCTTCGCCGAACCTGTATTACTTGTGATGTAAACAACAACGTGGGGTGAGATACATCAAATCTCAGTGAGTTAGCTATCTTATAGTCCTCTCGGCTTTACAAAGTTCTAACAATTCCTAACTCAAGTCAAAATGGAAGGGAAATGACTTTGAGCACTCACACACCCTCTATGGATCCACACTCGTGAGTCTGTTAACTTACACTAGTACAAAGATAAGACCTGGGCCTGTTAACTCAAGAATCTCGCTAATCGATAACCTTTCTAAGGTATCCCCTTTTCCCATCTGCTTCTACGTCTAGAAGTCGATCCGAGTCATGGATCCTTGTAGTTACTTGGCATACGAAATGGATTCGGGATCATCGGCCTGTTAACCGTGAACCGTTACTTCTCATGGCCTGTTAACCATCACAAGTCTCTTTACGATATAGGTTCCATTCGTACTACACGCGGGAATCAAACCTGCCAAGTAATTGTGCATACGTTTCAGAGGAGGAGCTCGAGTCTCATGAAACTACACCGCAAGATAAATGGTTACGATTACGCGATCAAAACCCAACGTGAGTGTATTCGACACTTTCCTAGCCGTTACTAGGTTCCAACATGATTCAATAGTAATATTCTCACTCTACCTATTTCACCTTTTAACATGCATACATTCTCAAACATGTTTAACAACAAGAGAATAATAGGTAAAACATAAGTCAATTTTATAATAGGATCACATAAACAACATATTACATATCATTACTTTCATTCATTTTCCTCTAAATAATTTGTCCTACATCATACCCCTAATTTCTACTTTTTATTAGGTAGAGGGTCGTCGTGGCTTTCTAACGGTACCAAGAACGTCCCGATCCGAGATACGGATCAAAAGTTATGAAGGAAACAAAATGGGAAAATCTGCCATGTTCGCTAGCCGAACTTTCCAGCGAGCATTCGCTCCAGCCTTCGCTAGGCGAAGCTCCAGGCGAATGAACAAACAGAACAAAACAGACCTAAAGTTCGCTTCGCGAACTCCCTGGCGAACATTTGCCTCGCCCTTCGCTTCGCGAACACCCTGGCGAAGCAAGGCAGAACCAACCAGCACTGAAAAGGCACAAAGTTCGCTAGGCGAACGTCGTTGGCAAACCTTCGCTAACCTTCGCTGCCGGGTTTGCTAGGCGAACCGTCAAAAGTTTGTTCGCTGTGACTCTCCCCAGGTTCGCTAGGCGAACCCTAGGAAACCCAACTTCCCAACAACGTTGTTCTTCATCAAAAATCAATAGTTTTTCCATTCAAAACACCTCCAACCCTTAACATAACAATCAAAACACAGTATAATCATAACAACAAGTATTAAACAACATTTATATTGCATTTCATCTGTTAGATTCATGATTTTAGCACAATTACTCATTTTCTCACAATTTCAACCTAACTCTAAAACTCATGAATTTCTACAACTAAGGCATCTATCTAGAACCCACCTTGAATAGAGGATGATGATGAAGAAGATGAGATGATTTGATGAAGAATGGGTGATGTTCTTGATCTTTCTCTCTTCTAGGGTTTTCTTCCCTTTTTCCTTCCTTTCTCCTTCTTTCTCTCCAACTTCTTTCTATCTTTTTCTTTCTTTTGCTCTTGTGTGGAAAAGGAGTGGAAAAGAAATGATATAGTAAGACATCATCAATTGCAACACTACTAATTGCCCAAAAAGTCTCTAAAGTTCCAAACGCCTAAATATCTCAGAGTCAGATAATATTAATTAGATTTGCTCTGAGGTCAACCGTTACTCTAATTATCTTTACGGATAATTTCTCAGAGTACACTGGAACTCAGTTGATCACAACTAATATTATCCAGAGTAATTAAAATACGGGGTATTACAAATACAATCGTGTATCCTCGTGAATCCGTTTATGTCTAAAGCGACTTCGTGGGTATTATTGTTTAAATTGTTAGATGATGTCTCAAACCAATAATCGGAACAATAAACATTAAGACCAATACAAAGTAAATATTAAATCCCAAATCTATGTCTAGAGTTTGGTTGTTAATAGATGAAGACATTAGATCAAGATTTGGAAAATCTATGTCTAGAGTGATTCAAACCATAAATACAACATTAAAAGCAAACAACTTCATCATATATTGATCATCAACCTTGTTCACATACAAAAGATTAAAAGAAATACATACAAGCAAGATTAACTACCTCTAATCTTGTCACAAAAGTGTTTAGCTACCCATCACCATGGTAGCTTGCTTCACAAGTTTCGGGAGAAGATGAAAGAGAATTCACGTAAAATAATCAAACTCGGATGCGAATCCAGCTTCTCTATGTAAAATATCACTCTTGGATGAAGAAAACTCAGAAAATCAGGTTGTGGTGTGTAAAAGTGGGTTATGATCCCCAAAAATGATCAAAAGTGCTTATATAGTACATTCAGGATATGTCATGTTTGCATTGAGAACAGATTATTTGCCTAGCGAACATCAAATTAGGCACCTAATGTGCCTCTGCACAATTAAACCGTCTTTGAGACAACTCTGAAGTTCGCAGTGCGAATGATTATTCGCTTAGCGAACTACTTCGCCTATAAGTTCGCACAGCGAACTTATGACCCTTTAGCTACTACCTCAAGTCGGGAATGTTTAGCTAGCTCTTCGTTGACACGTTGCCACAACAAACTTTCACTAGCTTATTCGTCCAATGAACTTACAGGACTTTAGCCACTGCTTCTAATCTGGGAGCCTTTGTTGGTTCTTCGCCAGTTTTTTGCACATCGAACATTCGCTAGCAAGTTCGCCTAGCGAATTACTGAAATTCTTCTCTTCCTTTGGAAACTTTACTCACTTTCCTTGTGTCTCACTCTTTGATGACTTAATGCCTACTTTCTGTACAATAACACACAAATCAAAGGTACCAAAGGTGAAATTCTGGCATAGCAGATAGCAGATGTCCTAACACCTGTCAAGACATTGTTCTGCATAATTATCAAACAAGGAACAAAACAATAGACTGATATCCAGAATATCAGTAACTGCAGAAAGACAGATGTTTCGACATCTGTTACAACATGTTAATCAAAATTGAACTGTAAATTCCAGAATGATAAATAACACAGAATATGATAACCCAGTTCACTGCAAATCACCTACATCTGGGGGATACCAATCCAGGAAGAAGAATCCACTACCAGTAGTATTTTATGTAAACAACCTCTGGTTTACAGTAAACACCCACGTTTACTTATCACTACCCAATAAAGACTTTATCTAAGAACTCCATCCTAGATAAGAGAAACTCATCTCACTCCCTAAATCACAACCTGTGATTATCTAACAGTTACAACAATTGTATCATCCTATTGAAAGACGCCCCTTTCAATACAAAGTTTAGTCAAGCATCTTTGACTAACAAGTTAACTTGGATTTTCGTAAAAGCTGCATCCAAGAACAATACACGATTCATTACCTCTGGGTTTCTGAATCTGTACAAGTACGTATGTCTAGCACAATGTATCAAATCGATACAGAGGGAGACTTACAAGAGAAACCTACGACTCTCAAAACCTATACCCTATTTTCTACTTTACAAAAGTGTTACAATCAATTCAGTTGTTCAGTCCTAGGTCTTAATCTTCTTATATAACTTCTGTTTCCTTGGGCTTCAAATCTTCTGTTTATAGACCCCTTGATTCACTGTTATAATCATTCCTTGATTCTTGCACCAGATTTAGAACCTGCTATGTTTGACGAATCAGGATGTTAGGACATTGTATTCGACATCTTTGTCTACAGCATTCTTCATTAAGTTTTAACCAAAATTTAGTCAAACCTCAGGAGCTTTCAATCTCCCCATTTTGACAAATTTTGGCTAAAACTTCTTTTTGAACAATAAACCCAGGGTGCACCTTACGTCTCTTTACCCTGAGTGGCAGTTATGATTGGGCTACTGATGTGACTCCAATCATGTTGGTGTACATGAAGAAAAGTATGACATACAATCCCCCTTTCCCATGAATCTATACTTCCTCACTTGGAGGGGAAGAGTTTTGCTACTGAAGCAACCAAACACCAACATGGGTAACTCAAAATATAGGGAACGACTGTGTTTATAACTCATATCACAAGACACGAAAGAAGGACAGACTAAACCCTTGTACTTCTCTCCCCCTTTTTAGCCAAAAATTGACAAACATGTCCAAGACAGACCCATACCCAAACCATGGAAACCCAAAAGCGAATAAACCCCATGAAAAGACAGACTGCGACAAGATGAGGACGAGAACACCCTTTATATACAAGAGCGTTTTTCTTAGGATGTAATGAACCATTGGTCGTAACACACGTCCATTAAATGTGAGCATTAAATGAAAGTGTTTATCTTCATAGACATAAGTGCACCAGCCAAGTCGCATTTGACTGTTTCTTCCTTTTAACATGGACTATTCAAGGAATACGTATTTACCAAAACACATGTTTAACATGCGTTCCCTAAGATACATTTT
The DNA here is from genome assembly GCA_022829125.1 of Lathyrus tuberosus. Taxonomy (NCBI): domain Eukaryota; kingdom Viridiplantae; phylum Streptophyta; class Magnoliopsida; order Fabales; family Fabaceae; genus Lathyrus; species Lathyrus tuberosus. The sequence continues at coordinate 1,058,217 of JALAZF010000357.1, forward strand.
CTCCACCGTCCAATGCAATTAATAAGAAGACAGTCATACATCCTAACCAATGTTCTGACATCTTGTCAGACTTTGTTTAGTCCTTCTTGTAACATCTATTCAATCCCTTTCAACCAGAAGACCAAGAATAACTGACCAAGATGTTTAGACATTTCTTCAAACATCTCTCAGTTAGCCGCAAAGACTCTCAAGATACTTGTATTCCTTCTAATTCAATCCATTGAAACCAATGACAGAATCAGAACAACCTGATAAGTTCACTTAGAACTTAACCAGTAAAGCAATGTCACGACATCTCATCTGACATATCATCCTCATCTGAGGCATCTATCATAAACTGCTTGAAACCATAAACAATCTTGATATCCAATCTTCACTACTGCAGCAACAGAAGTTTAATTCCCCCTGTCATAGATAACCAGTGCTCCTTCGCAAGAAGAACACCCTGAATGAATGGAAAACATAAGACACATCTTCATGTCTTCACCTAATGCTTAATCCTCAAGCAATCCATGTACCACACTAGTACATTTAACAGACAGAAGTTCTCCCCCTATCTTCCTCAACAGATGCTTCTTCAGCAAGAAACACCCAAAATCACCACATGATCTCCCATGACAACTTCATGATCATATAGTGAGAGTACCAGGAACGCATCCTTGTACCACAACCAACAAACTCTTGGATTGAGACCAAAACACCATTGATCCCTCTCGTCCAGAAACTATCCATACATCATATGAATTCCTCCTGAATTCTCATGTATATATCTCCTTGTTCCCTGAGATACAACCCAATTGAATCTGAATGCTTCACATTCTACAAAGAGACATACAGAGCTCATTAGTTTGCTAGCTCGCCTAGACGTTCTTCACACTTAAAGGACATCAAACACATCCCCCAGAAATCATCAACTTATTTGTTCCACAAGCACCAAACTGATCCACTTCTCTATAGCATGACTTGTAGCAGAAGAAACCACCTCTCCACAAGTATTCTGACTTCAACAAGAGTTCGTCTTCTAGATAAACACCCCACGATCCAAGACATTCTTCAATCTATCATTCTCCCATATGATAAGATAGAATACTTCTGATTCAACCGGTGAATATCAGCTTCCATATTTTGAACACATCAAAATCCAGACCTTCATGCAATCAACCCATGATCCACTTCAGTCTGATACCACAGTCACATCAGACTTCCAAGACAGTCATTTACCCATCATTCTCCCATATGGCAAGATAAATACCTCTTAGACAAGATGTAAGTGTCAAGTTCAACACACTGAACTTAGAATCCTACTCCAAGGATAACCAACCCAGAAGATGTTCTAACATCAGTTAGGACATCCTTCACATATCACAGACACCAACCAACTGAAGGTGCGAGAAAGACACAAGAAAGGGGGGTTTGAATTGTGTATTTGCTCTTTTGACTACTTTTTGTTTCTTGTTGTTGAATCACTTAGGATTACATCAGAGTTCATTGAGAGACTCTGACTGGCAATGTTACATTCAGACTTGCTAAGCATGAGGCTTCAGAAATAACAAGAGTCTGAACATAAGATCCATTTCTCAGAACTTGCAGTGCGGAAGCTTATCAGAGTTAAGCTGCAAGGTTCTGACTTACTTGTGTAGGGTTCTGATACTCTATATAGAAACATAAATAAGAACATTAAGCATAAGAGTAAAGGACACACGTTATATCCTGGTTCACCGCAAAGGCTAATCCAGTCCACCCTCTCAGGTGATTTCGCCTTGAACACAAGGTCTTAATCCACTATAATCAATCTCGATTACAGATGCACGGGCAACAGCCGGTGACTAACCATTTGCACAGCCGCACTGTGACTAACATACAATGAACCGTTTAGGGATTCAACTTAATGAATATAACGAACATTGACCTGCAGGTTCCAATCTCGCAAGATCTACTGCTAGGCTTTCACAGCTAGACGTTCAGGGATTCATCGCAATAAATATAACGCTACTGACCCTATTTCAGGATTTTCCCACAATGACATCTCGCCATTGTCTTCTCGAGTCTCTGGTCACACTGACCACTCAAGGAATCCTAATTCACCAAGAATTAGTTATACAGGAGATTACAAAGATTCTTCTTAATAAGCAGATTACTCCTAAGTTTAAGTACAAAGAACACACAAGTGTTCAAGGAAGATGTGAGCAACAATTCCTTGCTATTCTAAGAAACTACAGAGATGCATAATGATTTGACAATTGTTGACATTTTGTAGATCTTCTTCTTCTTCGTCTTCGGGGTGAGCAAGCTTTGAACAACAACTCCTTGCTTTAGATCTTCAATGTAGCTCTGACGAGAAAGTGGTTGATGACTTGACTGATTTGCAATGTTGTCTTCTTCATCAACAACTTCTATACCAATTCATTGTTGTTGTGTTGAATGATGATCTTTGAGCTTCAACAACAATGGTCATGTGTAAATGGTGATAGCTTTGGATATTCTAACTGTTACAACGAGAACTCATCGTTGTTGCTATCTTCACACAATGACTGTGATCAATTCCCAATTCATGGCTGAATCGATCCGTGGACTATGTCGTCAATTAGAAGCGAATACACTTTCCTTTTGAATAGCCCGGTAGAAATATATTTGTTTGAAATACTGTTGGATGTTGGAAAAGAGAAGTTGTGTAATAATTAGCTGTACTGACACATCTCCTTTTTGCTGTGGGAAAAGTGACGGGATATATCTTTCTTAGGCACCGTGTACAGTTACTCAAAACGGTAACATGTGACTTCTGAACTTCAGAGGCTTCTGATGGTTAATGGATGAAGCATGAGTAGAGTTTTCTTAACAGGATATCTGATATGTCAAGTCTTCAGTTATTTGAAGAAGTCCATTAGGAATCAGTCTTCAAAACTTCAGCACTTGTCTTTGAGCACGTTATCCTTTACTTTTTCAAGTCTTTCGAAACTTCAGAACTTGTCCATTAGGAATCTGTCTTCAGAGTCTTCAATACTTGATCTTCAGGACCCTAATCATCAGAAAACATAAGTCTTCAGAGTCTTTCTGCACTTGGTTTTCAGAGCCTTCCGCCTTCAGAACGTCAAGTCATGAGAGTCTTCAACACTTCGATTCTCTTCTTCAGGTGCTTCGTAATCCTCAGAATCTCGATCACTTTCAGAGAGTATCCACAAGAGCATTGCATTAGCATTATCAGCATCCTTGGATCTGACTGATCACAATCAGATACAGAAGCGTTCTTGCTTCTTGCGACTTGTGTCACACATAGTAACTTCGCATATTATCAATTTCGCTCATTAGGCTGGTGCTTGTTGGATCTAATAATTTCTATGAATATGATCTGCACACAACACACGTTAGAACATAAAATGGTTCTTTCACAAATACGTATTGTTATCATCAAAACATAGATTGACTTGTAGAGACAATTCTTGCTCTCACAATCTCCCCCTTTTTTATGATGACAAAACCAAGTATTTTGATTGAACATTTTATACAAGGTAATCACCGAAACAAACATATTCAGAGTCTGGAACCGCAGCTTCCCCTGAATGTGTTATCCTCAAAGTTTTATTTGTGATCATCTAGAATCTTATATGATCCAAAGACATATAGAATAACAACTTGAGTTGCCAAAACGAAGAATAGGAAAGGACTACTTCTCTATCTTGTCTTTAAGAAAACAAAGAGTCTTCAGCATCTGGACAAGCTCATCAGAACTTCCATCTTCAGATCTTCAGAACTCAGTTCCTTTGTGGTCGTATCAGAGCTTGTAATCTTCAGAGCCTTCTGAAGCATTCCTACTTTTCAGCAGATTCATTTAAGCACAAACAGATCAGTTCTTATCTAATAACATAGCCTTGCTATTCATCAGAGATAGACACTGTCTTTCAAGAAACTCCCCCTGAGTTTCAGACTTTGTGAAGATTATAGGATTTATCATTTGAATCTTCTGGGTAGTCTCCCCCTAATTTCTATAAGTCAGATATTGGGATCTTTCAGAACGTAGTTCAGGAATATTAAGTTTTAATCACTAATAAAGATCATGACTTTTCAGAGTTTGACTTTTGAACACAGGTCTTCATCTCAGAACCTTGTTATTGTCACAACTCAGTGGTTCATCAAAGCTTAATTTTTTATCAGATACCAATTGAAGGTTAATATTTGTGATCAATAAACGCTTGATTCTGAATCTGGTACTCATGATTTGATTCTGGTTTAATATCACGTGATGTGCTGAGTCTTATACCAGAGTATGTTGAGTCTGATACCAAGTGAAGAATTTCTTCTCATACCACTTTAGAGGTATTTCCTTAATGTGCTGAATTGACACCAGTGAATGTATTTGATAATAATTCACAGCTTTGCTCTGATTGATGAGTATGATACTAATCTTTGTGTACTGAGTCTGATTACCAATTATTGATTTAGTCTGATACCAAATCGTTTTCATTTCAATTGGTTCCTGGTAAACATCAGAACTACTTGTTCTTGGATCTTCAATCTGGATCTTCAAACAGCTCTTTTTCTTCTGATTTTCACTGTTCTTCTGAATAAGCATCTTGAGATGTATACTCTGTCTTGACTTCTTTCAGAGTTTTCTTCTTCTGATTCTTGCGTTCTGAATTTCATATTTTCAGACAGCTTACAGCTTCTGAACCAAGTGAGACAGAGATCACGATAAACTTTGACTTTCAGACAGTTCTCAACTTCTGAACAGTACTGGGTAGATCTGATTCTGAACACATGTTCACGAAGTGTACTTCACTGTTCTTCTTTCTTAATCTGTCTTAGAGTGCCTAGTGAACTTGTTTAGAGTTCCTCGAATAACATCAAATAACAAACGTTAGTAGTAACGTATTTTTATGTGAGTACTTTGTTTGAGTTCTGCATTCTTTCAGATTTCCTTTTCTCAATCAAAATCATTATATTTCTCCCCCTTTTTGACATCATCAAAAAGTGCTAGAGCATATGAGCATTTAAGCATTTAAGCATATCAAAATCATTATATATTCTGGATATGTTAAACAACACAGAACATAGAGCCAGCATTTGAGCAGTTAAGAACAATCCGCGTCATTTAGTGATAACCATCAATAACCATAGGTTGAGCTTAATCTTAACGAGTTTAAGGTAATCAAAACATAGATTAAGAGCACAACCTTAATTAAACTAGTTTAGAGTACCCAACATATAGGGCAATGTCATTTATTCATTAGTGACCATACGTGAAACGGAGATATATCAATACAAAATATCATAAAACGATAAGTGACACACTACTAAAAAGACTTAAGCATCAAAATCATCAACATTATCCACTCTATCACATCTGGTCTCAGTTACTAAGGGTTCTGGTCCGAGTCTGCTTATTAACCCCCAAAATTTTTCTTTCAGCATAATTTCAGATATTATCCTCCCGTAAGGAACGTAAGATTTCAACTGAGTTCTTGAAACTCTGATAGAATGTTTAAGGTAATTGAAGATAGTTTTGGGAATATTGATCCTAAAGTGGTGTGTTACGAGGAAGACGAATACTCTGTTATCTTGGGACAGCGTGCTTCTTATAGTTGCATGAGGACGAAGGTTGGTTAGAGAGAATCTGAACCATGTTTTGGGTGAAGGAAGAAGCTTCTCAGGGTTTTTTGGTTCATAAGGAACCGAATCATCAAATAAAACCTTGCATCTCTCTACTAAGCCCAAGTCAGATTGAATGTCTTCAACAGTGACCCCAGAGGCGACACAATTGGTGATCTTCTCTAAAGAGGGAATGGAGATAGTGATTGGAAGGCGATATACTTTAGACCAGATAGTGTTTCCATCATTACTGATTCTGGCTTATTTCCAGAATTCTTTCACAAGAACTGGAAAGACAGGGCCGTTTAGCAATGAGTAATAACCGTGCCATGATTGAATCTGCATGCATCTTACAATTTCCAGACCATTATTTTGAAGTCTAGCTAGATTTGGTCTTTTCTCTGGGATAACTTATAGAGTTTCTACATTCCCTCTAACTGTTGGGGAGGCCATTGATTTAGCACACAGGAGGCTTTGTATGAATATCAGTTTTAGATTAGGAATGGAATGAGATTGAAGTATCGGTTCCTAGTATTTATAGATGAGTGAAGGTGAGGACTGAATCAGTACATGAGAATTTGGGTTTACTATTCCCTAGGTAATCATGATTACATAGGGTATGCTAAAAGACGTAATCGTGTGGAAAAAGAAAACGAAACAGTTAATTTATTTGGGAAGAATAAATGTGTTAACAATTTGTTTTGCAGCGAGTGGCCAAGGGGCTGATGAGTTAATAATGACGGTTTCTTGAGCCACTAAAAGATCTTTCAATAGATAATATCAATTAATTCTTTGTCAGATACTTGATTTTCTTAATTCCAATTAATGGTTAGTCATGTTCGATAGAATTTCATATTCTTAGAATAATAAAGAAGAGGTATTGATTTAGATAATAAGCTTGACACTTCATTTTCCCTAAGTAGTTCAGAACCAACTTGATGCAAGTACAACTACCTAGACCAAATACGGTTTAACCCATACATAATAAAATCTAGACATAAAATAAACAGAGATAAAATAATTTGTTTTCTAGTTGCTAAAGATTTCACATTTAGTCTTCAACAAGCAGTTATCTGGAAGGCTTTCAAGACCATCTTCTTTAATTTTCTCTTTGATCGTCTCCACAATTCCATCTCTAAAGAAAATCTCAGACAAAACTCTTCCATAAGGAATGTAGGACTTTGTGAGGTTTCTGGACTCAGAGATGGTTTTCCAGAGACAGTTGAAGATAGTGTATGGTAGATTTATTTGAAATCCATTCATTAGTAAATAAATGAATTCATGGTCATGAAATCTGATTATGTCATGGCTTTCTCCTCTGGGAAGGAAATTGGACAACATGAGCTTGTACCAAGCTTTGGGGATAGATAGGAGATTTTCAGGATTGAAGGGTATGTATCCTAAAGTTAGGTCATGAAGAGATGCAAAATTTTTAGCAGCAAAGAATTTGTTTTTGTCAAAATCAACAGGGATTCCGGCATCCTCACACCCAGTTGCAAGAGTGATTGAGAACAGGTTGATGATGATTGGGACTTCACAAACAAAGGAGGTGATGCACTTGCTCTCAAGATCAAGATCGTCATGTTTCCAGAAATCTTTGACAAGGTTTACATTGATAGGCTTTTCTAGCATCATGGAGTATCTAGTCCATTGTTGAGTGTAAAGCACATCTGCTAGATTATAAGCAATGCAACTTGAAAGTGGAGGGGTATTGATTACAAATTGTTTTTCAGAAATGATTTCAAGAAGATCTTGATCTCCAAGAAAGGTCAGTGGAGGCATGATGACAGACAGTGTTTTGACACTTACAGCTTTATAATTGAGAACTTTGAGTATGAGGTTGTTTGATAGGAAGACTAGATTTTATACATGTAAATGGGTAGGATGAGTTGTACCTAGTCTAGGAAAATCATAGATCAATTCTAAAGGATTTTAATAAGATTTCAGAATAGGTTATATTGTCAGAGATATGTTATAATTACCAAAGATTTGCAATTATGATTGAGGTTACTTTTGAGTGCATGCATAGTTAAGAGATTTTTCTTGTAAGACAGGAATATTTCAGATTATTTATTTTCAAATTCATGCATTAGTGTTTAACTGTTTAAGATAGAGAAGATCATACCTGACATAGTTTGAATTCTGTTATTTTCATATATTGTACTTAATTCTTGAAGAAACGAAAAAACACAAGAAGGGGGTTGAATTGGGGTTTTTTTTTTAAATTAAAGCAATAAGGGACACGTTGGTTATCCTGGTTCGTTTGAACTCAAACTACTCCAGTCCACCCGCCAAGGTGATTTCGCCTCTCTCTCTTGAGGACTTAATCCACTAATCAATTAAGATTACACAAACACAGGGACAACCGTCACTGTCTTCTTGAGTTTTAACCACAACTTGGTTTTCTCAAGGAATTTCAACACCAAAAATTGCTTCTAATAAGCTTTATCACAACCGTGAGTTTTTACAATATTTTTATCAAACAATTGAAAACAGATGAGAATACTTGATGAATTGTGAAGGTATGCGCGCAAGTGTATATGGTCATCTGCAGGTGCTCCTTTAAATAGATGAGAGTGATTGATCCGTTGGAGATGTGATAGTTATTTTTGGAGATTGACAATAATGCCTTTGAATGCTTCTTTCCAAAAATACATATCTTGTCTGATTTGATCCGTTGCTTTGTGATACTCATAAGTGTGGAGGATAGCGTATCAGAGTCCACGTTGATTTGATGCAATATCAGAGTTTCTGGCTTGATGCAACTTTGGTGTTGAAGCGTGAGACATCCTTCATCAGAACTTAGCTAGTTTAGATCTAGTGATTCTTCCATATCAGAGTTTCGCTTGATTAGAACTTCGCTTTGCTTAGATCTTGTTTGCTTCGCTTGATTAGAACTTCGCTCAGATGGGATTTTGTGATGCTTCTATATTAGAACTTCTTTACATTAGAACTTCCCTACATAATTAAAGAATGAATTAAGGAGCATCAAGTTCTAACTAATATAGTGTTTGTTATCATCAAAACTATTAGGAATGTAGAATCAATTCTTGTTCTAACAATCTCCCCCTTTTTGATGATGACAAAAACTTATATTTTGAAGATTAATTAATAGAGTATGGAGTAGAGAATACTCCCCCTGAGTTGAAGATTTCCTTGAAAATATTTTGATTTAAGACTCCCAAGAAGTTCTGATTGCCATTTTCCTGCTTTGTTAACAAAAATATGGAAGCAGAGGTTAAAATGTTCGAGACATAGTCATGGTGCACTATTATATTTCAAAATATTCTACGTTCTCCCCCTTTGTCATTAATCAAAAAGCGAAAAGATACACGAGAACATAATAAAAAAGAGCAAGATAAAACACAAAGCAAGCAAGGCAACAAAAAAATCTAAGGTTGAGGAGCAGGTGGCAGTCTTGTGAACAATGCTTCCAGAAGGCCTTTGATCTGATTAGCAGATTCTTCTTGTTTGCCAAGCATCCCTTTAATTTCTGCGTTAGTTTCATCCTGTCTGTCCAACCTTTTTCTTACTGCTTCATTCTCTTTCTTTAACTCATCCAGAGTTTTCAGCACTAGAGCAGATGAAGTTGACCCTTCAGAAGGTACCAAATCCCCAGAACTTTTAGCAGAAACTTTCTTTAGAGAGACTTCAGGTGATTTTTCCTCAACTTCAGTGATGACCAGAGTTTGATGCTGAGAGAATTCTTCCTGAGGTTCTGAAACCATAGGATCTTTCCAGCCTAGAGGTAGAATAGGTTTCTTTTCCCAGAATCTTAGAACTTGCTCATTGAAGATCTTCATATGGTCACAGAAGTTCTGTTGGGCTATGTCATAGCTTAGTTCCTTCATTTGCTGAGATTCAGAATTAAACCACTTTCTGAATTTGGTCCAAAGATAGTCAGAGGCAGCTGGATTTAGATTCTCTAAACAACCCTGCTTCAGAAAGTTAATCCATTCCTGCATTTTTACCTCGAAAGCCAATAAAGAGTTACCAACATCTGATTTGGATACAAGTGGTTTTGGTTTGGGAATGGCTAATTTGTGAGAGGTTGAGGTAAGCTTGTCTAGAACTTCTAGGTCAATTATAGTTCTGAGTGGATCATCTGAGAGATGTGTTGGAGGAGAGTCAGATATAAGAATAGGAGAGGTAGGTGATGTAACTTCAGAGGTGATTTGAGGGGGACTGGTGAAATTTGGTGATGGTTGAAAGAAGTTAAGAGGACAGTTAATGCCAGGTATGGAGGTGTCAGGGTTTAGAGTGTGATGTTCTGGTTGGGAAGATGTGAAGAGAGATTCATGAACAATGTCGGACAGAACTTGTGCAAGTTCTGGTTATGGTTCAATAAAATCAGAAGGAGTGGGGTCAATGTCAATGTCAAAATCCTCAAGAGTTTGTGGTGATGGTGGTGGATTTTGAGTTTGTGGTGATGGTGGTGGATTTTCAGAGGGTTTAGGAGACGATGGGGATTCAGATGTTGATACCATTATGGATTCGACGATAGAAATGAAAGCGGAGTTACCTTTCTTCTTAGCAGCTTTAGCAACTTTTGGAGTTTTCTGAGGAGTTCCTTCAGAGGCTTTCCTTTTTCTTGAAGTTCTGGGGGCAACTTCTAGAGGTGCTTGCCTGAGCTGTTGCAGAGAAACTTCTGGTAGGGTTCCATCAGCTTTACATGCATCCAAATATCTGAGGACAATTTCTGGATGAGTATCTGATGAGAAAAGAGGAAAATCTTTCAGAGGAATTTTCCTGGTGGTGATGACTTCCTTAGAGATTAGGGTTGGATCCTTCTTGATGGTCTCAATGATTTTCATCTTCTTGAGATTCTTTGCATTGAGAGGTCTTCCAGCAATAGTTTCTAGATCAGAGATTTCCTGAGCTTCAGTTAGGTGTTCAATCAGCTTATTCTCTGTAAGAATATCTGATATAAGTCTACCTAGAGGAATCCAATCTCTCTTGGTTCTTTCGTCTTCTCTTGTTTCCTTCACACTGTTCTTCAAATGATTAAATAAACAGTGAGGAAGATTTGCTTTGGTAAAGGTGGAGATGAGGTATATAAGATACTGTAGGTCGTTGTTGATGTAGTCAGACGAGCTTGAAGGTTTCCTGTGATAGATACACCCAAGAATGATTCTGGCCCAAATTCTGTGACGATCCTTTAGGTCTTTGATTTTGTTAGAGTGTTGTCCGGTGGTGAAGATTTCCTTTGAGATAGTATTCAGATCAGTGCCCTTTTCCATCTCACTGCATCTAATTCCTGATCCATCATGATCAATCAGCTTACCAATAAGATCTTCAGTGATGACAACCTTCTTTCCCATAACATACGAAGTTACTTGATGTTTTGAGACCGATGCAAAAATCCAGAATTCCTTAACGAGTTGGGGAAAAACTGGACCCATTAAGCGATTAAAGTATTTGCTCCATCCTTGAAACTCAACCTCAGGAGTAAGGTCATACCCATTGTCTTTCATGCTTTCAAAATCAACGATGAGCTCACAGAGAACTTCAAGAGAGGCAAAGGGGGTGAGGAGAGTTCTTGAGGGCTCAACGTACCTTTCTTCAATGACTTGGTCAGCTGATTCTTGAGACATTGCTTGTTGAGAACTTTGTTGAGACCAGGAGGCCATTGTTCATAGACTTAGGGTTTTGGGAACACAGAGAAACAAGAAATGTAGGCAGCAAAACAAGAAATGCAAATAATACGGAGAAGGCGAAAGAGAGCAAGTGAGTGATAGTGAACGTGTGAGGGTGTTAGAAGTGACATTTATAAGAGAGACCAAGAATTAAATAGCAATTAAAAACAATAAACATAATGATTAATAGCCGTAATGATTTCTGACCAGGGAGATAGCGTGAGAAATTTTTGGAACAGTTATCGATGTGACTTGGCGCCTCGATATGTCAACACAGACGTTTCAGTTTTCCAGAGTTTGACACGCGTTCAGCATCAGAGAAAATCTGGAGCGTAGGTTGACAAGTGTTTGCTAGAGTGAACTTAAAAATCTATCCTTGAAATGAAAAGTTTAGATCTTCTGAATAGATTCTGAGGCAATATTTCTTCTCACTTCTGAAGAGTTATTGGTCAGATGTTCAAAAAAAGAAATTCTGAGAGATAAAAGTATAGAAATTACATTTTCATTCTGGACATAATTCCATACAGAGATTTTTCAGAATGAAATTAAATCTATCTTCAGCAAGGGGTTTGGTGAAAACATCAGCCCATTGATGGTCTGTGTCTATAAATTTTAAACAAAGAATTCCCTTCTGAGTATAGTCCCTAATGAAGTGATGTTTAATTTCTATATGTTTAGCTCTAGAATGCAGAATAGGATTTTTAGAAAGGCAAATGGCAGAAGTATTGTCACAGAGGATAGGGATGTTACTCTCGTAAATGTGAAAATCCTCAAGCTGATTCTTCATCCAGAGCATCTGAGTACTGCATCCAGCTGCAGCTATGTATTCAGCTTCAGCTGTTGATAGTGCAATGGTGGATTTTCTTTTGCTGGACCAAGAGATTAAATTGTCTCCCAGAAATTGGCAGCTTCCAGAGGTACTTTTTCTTTCTATTCTGTCTCCAGCAAAGTCAGTGTCACAGTATCCTACCAATTTGTACTCTCTGGACTTTCTATAGCAAAGACCAAGATTAGTAGTACCTTTCAGATATCTGAAAATTCGCTTAACTGCTGTTAAGTGAGATTCTCTAGGATCTGATTGGAATCTAGCACAAAGATAAACGCTATAGAGAATATCAGGTCTTGAAGCAGTTAAATAGAGGAGAGAACCGATCATACCTCTGTAGAGCTTCTGTTCTACCTTCTTACTTACCTCATTCTTCTCCAGAATACATGTGGGATGCATAGGAGTTTTGGAAGGCTTACTTTTTGACATCTCAAATTTCTTCAGAAGATCTCTGACATATTTGCTTTGATGGATGTAAGTTCCTTCTGGAGTTTGATTGATTTGAATTCCCAAGAAGAACTTGAGTTCTCCCATTAAGCTCATTTCAAATTCTGCCTGCATAGTTTTAGCAAATTCCTTCCCCAAGGAGCTTTTAGTGGATCCAAAAATTATATCATCTACGTATATTTGACAGATCAGAATGTGATTTTTAAATGACTTACAGAATAAGGTTGTGTCCACCTTCCCTCTGGTAAAATCATTTTCTAAGAGAAAGTTACTTAGTCTCTCATACCAAGCTCTGGGAGCTTGTTTTAGACCATATAACGATTTCTTAAGTTTATAAACATATTCTGGATGTTTTGTGTTTTCAAAACCAGGGGGTTGATGCACATAAACTTCTTCATCAATGTAACCATTTAAAAACGCACTTTTAACATCCATCTGATAAAGAGTGATGTCATTATTTACAGCATATGAAATTAAAAGTCTGATAGACTCTAACCTTGCGACTGGAGCAAAGGTTTCTGTATAGTCTATCCCTTCTTGCTGACTATAACCTTGTGCAACCAGTCGTGCTTTGTTTCTGACCACTTCTCCTTGTTCATTCAGTTTGTTTCTGAAGACCCATTTGGTTCCAATGATGTTGAATCCTTTGGGTTTGGGGACCAGATCCCATACGTCGTTTCTGGTGAACTGATTTAATTCTTCCTGCATTGCAAGTATCCAATCGTTGTCTGAGAGTGCTTCGTCAATAGTAGTGGGTTCGACCAGAGAGACTAATCCCACTAGAGATTCTTCAGTCTTTTTGAATGATGATCTTGTTCTGATTGGGTCATCCTTCTTTCCTAGAATTTTGTCTTCGGGATGAATTAGAGAACTTCTGGATTGTCTTTTTTGGATGGGTTCTTCAGAATTAGAGTTTCCTTCTGTTGTGTTGGCCTGTTTTTCTGATGATCTGGTTTCAGTGCCTGTTATTTGAACTTCTATTTCTGCAAGAGATTCATCATGCTTTGGCTTTTGAAGGCCAAGCTTATCATCAAATCTGACACAAATGGATTCTACCACACTTCGTGTTTCTGTGTTATATACTCTGTATCCTTTTGAACGTTCAGAGTATCCTAACATAAAACATTTTTGTGCCTTAGAATCAAACTTGTTCATAGGATCATTAGTGTTTAAGATAAAGCATGTACATCCAAAAGGATGAAAGTAGGAAATGTTGGGCTTTCTGTTCTTCCACAATTCATATGGAGTCTTTTCCAGAATAGGTCTTATAGAGATTCTATTCTGAATGTAACACACTTTATTAACTGCTTCTGCCCAAAAGTGTTTAGCCATGTTAGTCTCATTGATCATGGTTCTGGCCATTTCTTGTAGAGTTCTATTCTTGCGCTCTACAACTCCATTTTGTTGTGGAGTTCTAGGACAAGAGAAATCATGAGAAATGCCATTTTCATTCAAAAAATGTTTCTAGATATTTGTTTTCAAATTCCCCACCATGATCACTTCTGACTTTTACAATTCTAAACTCTTTTTCATTCTGAATTTGGTTACAGAGAGTAGAGAATACAGAGAGTGACTCGTCCGTGTGTTTTAAGAACTTTACCCATGTCCATCTGCTATAGTCATCTACGATCACTAATCCATACTTCTTGCCACTGATGGATGCAGTTTTCACTGGTCCAAACAGATCTATATGAAGAAGTTCTAATGGTCTGGAGGTAGAAACAACATTTTTTGGTTTAAAAGAGGGTTTTGAAAACTTGCCTTTTTGACATGCTTCACACAGAACATCTGAGCTGAACTTCAGATTAGGAAGTCCTCTGACCAGATTGAGTTTGTTAATCTCAGATATTCTTCTCATACTAACATGCCCCAATCTTTTGTGCCAGACCCATTGCTCGTCGTCAGCAGACAAAAGACATTTTACATTCTGACTTTTTAGTTCAGAAAGTTTTATTTTGTAAATGTTGTTCTTTCTCTTTCCATTAAAGAGGATTGTTCCATCTTTCTGACTAACTGCCTTGCAGGACTTTTGATTGAAGATTATATCATAACCGTTATCACTTAATTGACTTATGGATAACAAGTTATGCATTAATCCTTCTACTAATAAAACATTAGATATAGAGGGTAGAGTACCGTTACCTATGGTTCCCGAGCCAATGATTTTACCTTTCTGATTGCCTCCGAACCCTACATACCCTCCAGCTTTAAGTTCCAGACTTTGGAACATATGCTTTCTTCCCGTCATGTGTCGCGAGCATCCAGAGTCCAGGTACCATGATTGGTGTTTCAATCTTGCTGTTAAAGACATCTGCAACATATAGGATTTTATCCTTAGGTACCCACATTTCTTTGGGTCCTTGTTTGTTAGTGTTTCCAGAATTCTGATTGAGTTTAGGTTTCTCAATAGAATTTGAAGAGTATGATTCACTGGTATATTTTATGTCATGTTTGTGTCCATAAGTGAAGTGAGAGTTTAAAGGAGCATATTTTATGATCATATCATCAACTGGTTTAGGTTTATATGGAGCTTCTCCTTTAGGATTGACATATCCTATGCCTTTTCTCCCATTTCTACTAACTCCATAGATCATTGAAGCCATTTTGCTTCTGTCTATGTTTTTAGCTAGAAATTTTTGAAAACTATAGTCGTAATTTTTTAAGATGTTATCAGAACTAGTGGAAACTACTGGGTCAGATTTTTTCTGAGATTTTTGAGATTCAAAAGAGTTGAGTTTTGAAATGGTTTCTTTTAACTCAGAATTTTCTGCTTTCAGCTTTCTGTTCTCTTCAGACTCAGATACCAGATCGTGTTTCAGATTCTTAAATTTGAGCTAAAGTTTTTGATACTTTTCAAGAATTTCTGACAGACTTTCTTCTAATTGAGATCTAGAAAATTTAGAGAATACCTCTTTAGTTTCTGAGTCAGAGTCTGATTCTGATGAGTTTGAATCATCTGATATGTTAGCCATTAGGGCAATGTTGGCGTGTTCATTTTCTGATTCGGATTCTGCTTCAGAAGATTCTGAGTCATCCCAGGTAGCCATAAGACTTTTCTTTCTTTCCTTGTTAAACTTCTTATTTGGCTTTTCTTTCTGCAGCTTAGGACAATCACTTCTGTAGTGTCCAGGTTCCTTGCATTTGTAACACACCACTTCTTTGTTCTTTGACTTTTTGTGTCCAGAAGATGGTTCATAATGACTGCTTGATCTTCGAGAGTTTCTGAATTTTCTTTGCCTATTTTTCCATAGTTGTTGGATTCTTCTGGAAAGGAGTGATAGTTCATCTTCTTCTGAGGAGCCGCCAGAGCTTTCTTCTTCTGCCTGCAAAGCTTTAGTTTCATATTTATATTTAGATTTAAGAGCAACAGACTTACCTTTCTTCTGAGGCTCATCTTCTTCTAGTTCTATTTCGTGACTTCTCAGAGAGCTGATTAGTTCTTCAAGAGATATTTCGTTGAGGTTTTTGGAGAGCTTTAGTGTTGTGACCATGGGTCTCCATACTTTAGGTAAGCTTCTGATGATCTTCTTGACATGATCTGCTGTGGAGTACCCTTTATTCAAAACCTTCAGTCCAGCAACCAGAATTTGAAACCTTGAGAACATTTTCTCAATTGTTTCATCATCTTCCATTTTGAAGGCTTCATACTTCTGGATGAGTGCCAGAGCTTTAGTCTCTTTTACTTGAGTGTTGCCTTCATGCGTCATTCTCAGCGAATCAAATATGTGTTTGGCTGATTCTCTGTTAGTGATCTTCTCATATTCTGTGTAGGAGATTGCACTAAGGAGAATAGTTCTGGCCTTGTGATGATTTCTGAAATCTTTCTTCTGTTGATCCGTCATATTTTTCCTTTCAATCTTCTGACCGTCTTTTCCAACAGGGTGAGTGTAACCATCAGTCACCATATCCCAGAGATCGCCGTCGTGAGCTAGAAAGAAACTATCGATTAGATCTTTCCAGTAATCAAAGTTTTAACCGTCAAACACTGGTGGTTTGCCACTGATTTTGTCATTGTAGTTCTGAACGGATTCCGCCATAAGTGTTTTTCGTGAAGGATCTTTTATCTGACACGGTTAAGTGTTAGCGCCCAGAACCAGACGCTCTGATGCCAATTGAAGAAACGAAAAAACACAAGAAGGGGGTTGAATTGGGTTTTTTTTTTAAATTAAAACAATAAGGGACACGTTGGTTATCCTGGTTCGTTTGAACTCAAACTACTCCAGTCCACCCGCCAAGGTGATTTCGCCTCTCTCTCTTGAGGACTTAATCCACTAATCAATTAAGATTACACAAACACAGGGACAACCGTCACTGTCTTCTTGAGTTTTAACCACAACTTGGTTTTCTCAAGGAATTTCAACACAAAAAATTGCTTCTAATAAGCTTTATCACAACCGTGAGTTTTTACAATATTTTTATCAAACAATTGAAAACAGATGAGAATACTTGATGAATTATGAAGGTATGCGCGCAAGTGTATATGGTCATCTGCAGGTGCTCCTTTAAATAGATGAGAGTGATTGATCCGTTGGAGATGTGATAGTTATTTTTGGAGATTGACAATAATGCCTTTGAATGCTTCTTTCCAAAAATACAGATCTTGTCTGATTTGATCCGTTGCTTTGTGATACTCATAAATGTGGAGGATAGTGTATCAGAGTCCACGTTGATTTGATGCAATATCAGAGTTTCTGGCTTGATGCAACTTTGGTGCTAAAGCGTGAGACATCCTTCATCAGAACTTAGCTAGTTTAGATCTAGTGATTCTTCCATATCAGAGTTTCGCTTGATTAGAACTTCGCTTTGCTTAGATCTTGTTTGCTTCGCTTGATTAGAACTTCGCTCAGATGGGATTTTGTGATGCTTCTATATTAGAACTTCTTTACATTAGAACTTCCCTACATAATTAAAGAATGAATTAAGGAGCATCAAGTTCTAACTAATATAGTGTTTGTTATCATCAAAACTATTAGGAATGTAGAATCAATTCTTGTTCTAACAATTCTGACTCTGGACTTCTGAACATCATTTATTTGCTTCTGCTTCCTTCAGAGTGGTCTGACGTTGTAATCTTTTATGAATGCATTCCGTTTCGAGCTCTTAATCAGACTCTGCTTACTTCTGAGTGAACTGCTGAGGGTTCTAGGATTCTTCGGGATTTACTTGCATTTTCATTTCTGAAGAGTATGACTATTTTCTAAATTCTGGTATTGGTTTGAGAACTAGAATCAATTGATCGTATTCTTTTTCATGTTTAGACAAACTCATCTGATTTTTGAGAATGACCAATTAGAAAATTTGATTTACTCGACAACCTTCCTTAAGGCTTCCTTATTTCCAGAAGGTCATGTAGTTCAAGGCTATAACATGAACCGTTGAAAGATTATGTGCTGAGAAATATTGACATCACATAATAGTCTCTGACTTGTCTCTTCAAATAATGTATATCCTAGTTCAGAACCGATTATCATCAAGCGTGTTTACAACATGAAACATAGTTTCCAAGATACTTTTTGCTCTCACACTGCTGATTTAACTTGTTTGAATATAGCCCATAGCATACCTACTTCTGATTTCTTCATTCTGAATGACATCTGCAACTAGAATCCTTAAGTCGAGGAACTAAGTGTTTAGATTGATATCTTCTAATTCCAATGTATAAGAGGTTCTAAGACACTTATCAGATGTTGATCTAATCACTAATGTTTGGCTCAACTGAGAGATGGTTTCAAGTAATCAGAACTTAGTTATGTTGATTCAAGCAAAGCTTAAGAGTTCATTCTTGATCAAGTATTTGATGAATCCTTGACATTCTTCTTCCCGAAATTTCTTTCAGATTTCTGCATAGATTTTCATGAACACAATGTTCAGTTCTTCAATGAATCTTTTAACTTCTAGATCATTCAAGATTCAAATGTTGAATCATTTCTAAGAGTTTGAATTCTTCAGATTTTCTGACTTCAACAGACTTCACTCTGAAATTCAAAATCATAGAACAACAATCTTTCTTCTTTACATGAAGAAGTTCTGAATGAGCTTTAAATGAGAAAGTCAAGGGCGGACCTAATCCGTTTCTTGAAAATGTCTCAATAACTCATAAAGAATTGATCTTCAGCAAACAAGACTTCTTGTTTTCTGATGATTTAGCTTTGAGTACATACGTGGTTCATCCACAAGTATCTTCCAAGATAGGCATTCAACAGATACTACTTCTTATCTGATGAGTCTATCTTATCAGTTGATTCTTCAATCTTCATTAAAACTTAAGTGAGGAAGATTTTTAGTTGTTTGACAACTACAAAAATTACAGAATCAGTGATTTGCTCAAGTACTTTAGATTGATTACAATTTTGTACACAGTCAACTTCTGAACTGTTACAAAAATTGTAAGTGGATTTCAATCTTACCCAGAGTATTTCTACGCACCGCATCCGGATCTTTTTCTGACACTGTTAGGTGTTTGATATCCATCAATAACAGAACCGGAGCTCTGATACCAATTCAGGGTGCGAGAAAGACACAAGAAAGGGGGGTTTGAATTGTGTATTTTCTCTTTTGACTACTTTTCGTTTCTTGTTATTGAATCACTTAGGATTACATCAGAGTTCGTTGAGAGACTCTGACTGGCAATGTTACATTCAGACTTGCTAAGCATGAGGCTTCAGAACTAACAAGAGTATGAACATAAGATCCATTTCTCAGAACTTGCAGTGCGGAAGCTTATTAGAGTTAAGCTGCAAGGTTCTGACTTACTTGTGTAGGGTTCTGATACTCTATATAGAAACATAAATAAGAACATTAAGCATAAGAGTAAAGGATACACGATATATCCTGGTTCACCGCAAAGGCTAATCCAGTCCACCCTCCTCAGGTGATTTCTCCTTGAACACAAGGTTTTAATCCACTATAATCAATCTCGATTACAGATGCACGGGCAACAGCCGGTGACTAACCATTTACACAGACGCACTGTGACTAACATACAATGAACCGTTCAAGGATTCAACTTAATGAATATAACAAACATTGACCTGCATGTTCCAATCTCGCAAGATCTACTGCTAGGCTTTCACAGCTAGACGTTCAGGGATTCATCGCAATGAATATAACGCTACTGACCCTATTTCAGGCTTTTCCCACAATGACATCTCGCCATTGTCTTCTCGAGTCTCCGGTCACACTGACCACTCAAGGAATCCTAATTCACCAAGAATTAGTTATACAGGAGATTACAAAGATGCTTCTTAACAAGCAGATTACTCCTAAGTTTAAGTACGAAGAACACACAAGTGTTCAAGCAAGATGTGAGCAACAGCTCCTTGCTATTCTAAGAAACTACAGAGATGTATAATGATTTGACAGTTGTTGACATCTTGTAGATCTTCTTCTTCTTCTTCTTCGGGGTGAACAAGCTTTGAGCAACAACTCCTTCCTTCAGATCTTCAATGTAGCTCTGACGAGAAGGTGGTTGATGACTTGACTGGTTTGCAATGTTGTCTTCTTCATCAACAGCTTCTATACCAATTCATTGTTGTTGTGTTGAATGATGATCTTTGAGCTTCAACAATAATGGCCATGTGTAAATGGTGATAGCTTTGGATATTCTAAGTGTTACATAGAGAACTCATCGTTGTTGCTATCTTCACACAATGATTGTGATCAATTCCCAATTCATGGCTGAATCGATCTGTGGACTATGTCGTCAATTTGAAGCGAATACTCTTTCCTTTTGAATAGCTCGGTAGAAATATATCCGTTTGAAATACTGTTGGTTGTTGGAAAAGAGAAGTTGTGTAATAATTAGTTGTACTGACACATCTCCTTTTTGCTGTGGGAGAAGTGACGGGATTTATCTTTCTTGGGCGCCGTGTATAGTTACTCACAACGGTAACATGTGACTTCTGAACTTCAGAGGCTTCTGATGGTTAATGGATGAAGCATGAGTAAAGTCTTCTTAACAGGATATCTGATATGTCAAGTCTTCAGTTATTTGAAGAAGTCCATTAGGAATCGGTCTTCAAAACTTTAGCACTTGTCTTTGAGCACGTTATCCTTTACTTCTTCAAGTATTCCGAAACTTTAGAACTTGTCCATTAGAAATCTGTCTTCAGAGTCTTCAATACTTGATCTTCAGGACCTTAATCATCAGAACACATAAGTCTTCAGTATTTCTGCACTTGGTCTTCAGAGCCTTCCGCCTTCAGAACTTCAAGTCATGAGAGTCTTCAGCACTTCGGTTCTATTCTTCAGGAGCTTCGCAGTCCTCAGAATCTCGATTACTTTCAGAGAGCATCCACAAGACCATTGCATTAGCAATGTCGGCATCCTTGGATCTGACTGATCACAATCAGATACAGAAGCGTTCTTGCTTCTTGCGACTTGTGTCACACATAGTAACTTCGCATATTATCAATTTCGTTCATCAGGCTGGTGCTTGTTGGATCTGATCATTTCTATGAATATGATCTGCACATAACACACATTAGAACATAAAATGGTTCTTTCACTAATACGTATTGTTATCATCAAAACATAGATTGACTTGTAGAGACAATTATTGCTCTCACACAAACATGGTTCTTGATATGCTCCACCACTGGACTTACTATCTGCATAGTAATCCAACTGAAGATCTTCAAACAACACTGCGCCACCAGCTTGATCAATAAGAACTCCAGATAATCGAAGAGATAACTAAACTCTCATCCACCAAAA
This sequence comes from Lathyrus tuberosus, assembly GCA_022829125.1. Taxonomy (NCBI): domain Eukaryota; kingdom Viridiplantae; phylum Streptophyta; class Magnoliopsida; order Fabales; family Fabaceae; genus Lathyrus; species Lathyrus tuberosus. The sequence goes on from JALAZF010000357.1 coordinate 1,079,424, forward strand.
GAAGGTAATCTTCCATAATCAACTTATATCTTCTACCACAAGCTCCAATATAGAACTGAACCAGGACCTCCTTAAGTCTTCAACCAACTACCCTTCTGCCCAAGAGTAATTAGTTCCAAGCTCCCTGCTTGAATGCACAATAAAGATCAACCAAATGCCATTGTTTGGTTAATCTTAACTTTCCTTCAGAGTTTCAGAAAACCTTTTGATCAACCAATGAAACCTAATCTTCAAGTTACATGATCTGAAGGTGTGAAAAACACAAGAAAGGGGGGTTTGAATTGGTTTTTCAAAATAAAATTGTTTCTTTTTAAAATAAGTTCCTTTTATAAAACACTTTATTTTAACAATAATGACCTTTGTTGAGAACCAAGTGATGAACACGTTATGTTTATACTAGTTCACTTGATAAATAATCAAGTTAATCTAGTCCACCCGCCAAGGTGATTTTGCCTCTCTCAACGAGGTCATAATCCACTATTCAATCAAATCAGTACAATGCACTAGCCAAAATGTTGGTGACTAACATAACCTCTAAAACTATCAAGTTTTAGACTTCTCAAGTAATACAACCTCACAGGTCTTACTCAAGGAACAACCTCTAAGACTGCACGTCCTAGACTTCTCAAGAAATATAACCACACGGTCTTTCTCAAGGAACACACAAACCTAAGTTTGAATAAATTTCATTTACATACAAGTGCTTCTTATACAAGCTGAAAATGTACATAAGTTTCGACCATAATGACTTAAGAAAGATTTCAGTTGGAAAGAATATTGCAGTAGCGTTCGTGTGTATCTTTCTTCCAAGTCTTTTGCTTCCTTTTATAGCCGTGTAGAAAAGAGCCGTTGAAATGTAATCATGATAGCTAACTAGGCTGGTGGATAGTAGCATGAGGACAGATAAAAACGTTTGCATGATGCGCGTCCTGTTTTGTCAGAATATCTTCATTTGTACTGTTTCACTGTTACCATTATATTTTCACATTGTATTGTGGTACAGCTGCACTATGTAGCTTTGTCTTCTTGGTTTCTCAACTTCAGAGGCTTTTTACGAGCATGAGTAAGAAGGGAAAACATAGCTTGGTTCTTAAGATTATCAAGTCTTTGAATCTTTAGAGCAGCGTCTTCAGAGTCTTCAGCACTTGGTCTTCAGAACCTTGTTCGCTTGGTGCGTTGTCTTCATATCTTCAGAGGCTTCTGATAGTATTTTGTTGAAGCATGAGTAGAGACTTGATTTAGGTCTTCAGAGCCTTGATCAGAGAGCTTAAGTCTTCAGCATCTGGACTTCGTTCAATCAAAACCTTTGTCTTCAGATCTTCAGAAGTCGTTCTCTTTTTCTTTTGTATCAGAGTCTTGTGATCTTTACTTTTCAAGTGTATGGGCGGAGTATTTTCCTCTAAGCATTGTGTTCGCACCAATTTACGGAAGCATAACCTGTTTGTTAAGTTCTCACAAATAACAAACATTAGTTGTACAAAATTGTTCATGCAGAAATACTCATTTAATATCATCAAAACTTAGAGATAATATTGCAGAACCAAATCTTGTTCTCACAATCTCCCCCTTTTTGATGATGACAAAACTATGTATTTTGATGACACAATTTTGATATATATGTAATGCAGGGAAAATAACAGATTCTAAAGATAGCTTATCCTTCGTATGAAGTACTCCCCCTGAGACTTAGACTTGATGAATTTCTATGCTTGGGCTCCCCCTGATTTTACTCGGTCATGAGCTCTTAGTCTTGATTCGCTTTTCAGCAGAGTTCTGATTTTCTTAATGAAGCTTGATTTGGATCAGAAATCTTGAAAAAGAAAAACACTCTAATAGAAATAACAATTTATCTGTTAGCATGTAAACAGCGTTGTTTTTCAGAGATTGACTACGGAATCAAAATATCACATTCATATTACTTCTCCCCCTTTTTGTCATTGATCAAAAAGATTAGTGGTGAAACGGTGAAAAACAAAGATCTAAAGTCTTAAAGACAAAAGAGACACAAAGATTAGGTGCTTCCAGAGGACATCTTGTCCCATATTTTCTGAAGCATGCCCTGAAGATTAGCATTGATAGTCTTTTGTTCTTCAAAGTTTTCTCTGAACTTCTGTTGTTCTTCTCTGATTTCTCCAATTGCCTTTTCCAAATGCTTTACAGCAGGGTCAGATGTGGGAACAACTGCAGCATCTTGCTTGGCCTTTTCCATGGCTTCAGCTTCTTGTGCTATTCTGGCTTCTTCAGCAGCCTTTTCTTCAACTTCTTTCTGCTTAGCAGCCAAGAATTTAAGTACCCTGATCCGCTCTTCAGCTTCTGCTTTTTCCTTTGCTTGTTGAATTCTAGCAGTGATGGTTGCGTCTGAGAAGCTTACAATTCTTGCAAGTTCAGAATCCAACCATTTCTGGAAGTTTTGACAAGAGCTTTCAAGCTCCAAGGGCTTGGCACTTATGTTGAAATCTTTTCTTAAGTTAGCAAACTTGTTTAATTCCTCTTCACTAAATTGACCTATGCATTCTTCAAAAGATTCTGGAGGTGGTATGTTATAGATAACCAAAGCAAGGTCAGACTTGGCAGAATCCGTTTCAGGTGGTTTTTATTGAGATGAAACAGTCTCAGTAGGAGCATGTTCATTGATTTGTTGATCAGCAGGAGATGATACTTCTGGGGTATCTGAAACCATAAGAGGTTCAGAAGTTGGAGATGGAGGATCAGAATGTTGAATTGAGCATTCAGTAATGGTTTTCTGATGAAAAGCATACGACATCGGTGAGACAGGCATATCTGGTTGGATGATTGAGGTGATAGTTGATGAAGTGTATGTAGGAATTTCTATAGATTGGATAGGTGCACTGATTGATGGAGAGGGAATTTGTGGAGTTACAGGAGTAGATATTGGTGGTGGTGGATTTGAACAAGATGGTGGCTTGAAACTGACTAGTGGATGTGAAGTGGGAATGGAGATAGTTTGTTGTGAAGATGAATTAGAAACTGATTTAACTCTAGAAATAGATAGAGCACAGTCAGACTTACTGTTATTCTCTAATGTAGAGGTTAGAGTAGCAGTCTTGGAGGATTTTGTTTTATTCCTTTTCTGAGGCTCAGAATTAACAGTTTTTTTCTTTCTTTTTCTTCTGAAGGACTTTGCAAGAGTTAGTTCAGGAGCAGATTCATCAGCTTCTTTAGTTTGCTCCCACTCTTCTTTGTCAAGTTCAACTTCTTCATTCTTGACCTCAGATACATCATATCCTCGTGCCTTCATTGCATCTACAAATGCAACAACTTCTTCAATGAGGTCGCTTCTATAGTAGGCAGGATAATCTGGCACTGTGATCCTGCATTTGATTAAATCCTCAGAGATAGAAAAAGGTTCCACTCTTACTTTATTAATTATTCTCATGTGCTTAAGTGTTGTGGCGTTGGCTGATTCTCCAAGTGTTGCAGTCAGATCTTCTATGTGTTGAACTTCTGTAACCAGAGTCTCCACTATACCACTTTCATAGAATATGTCTGAAAGCATTCTTCCAAAAGGAATGTACTTAGACATATCACTTTTTGATCCACCTGTTGTTCTTGTCTTCTTCACCATATCTCTCAGATAGTAAAATAAGATGGAAGGTAACCACATTCTCTCCTTGGTGAACAAATAATATAACATATACTTCTGGTTAGCGTTGAAGTTATCTGCAGCATATGATGAGGGTCTTGGATTGATGCAACCAAGAATGATCTTGTGCCAAATTTTTAGATTTACATGCAGGTCTTCACTTCTGTATTCTGTTTTATTTGGTTGATGGTTGGTGTAGATAGTTGGGTTGATAACCTTTTTCAAAAACAGGGATTTATTGACCCTTCCATAGACTCTCTTGTTCTTCAGAAATTCCAGTTTATAAAGTTCAGCAATTGATTTTTCTGTGATGACAATTTTTCTTCCCAAGACATAAGAGACGACATGAAGTTTATCACAGACAGCTTGTCTCCAGAAATCTTTTACGAGTGCTTCAAAAACTGGACCTTTAAGTCTATCAAAGAAATTATTCCAACCTTGAGCTTTCACATCATTGATCAGATTAAATCCATTTTCAACAAGATTTTCGAAATCTACATGTTGTTCCTTGAGTACAAGTAGATTCTCAAGAGTATAGGTAACTGTGGCTTCTCTTTGAGTTACATGATCTTTATCTATCTTAGAAGACTGTGATGAAAAAGGAGTTACTGTCGGGGTTGCGGTAGACATTGTTGAAGTAATAGACGGCGCTACTAATGAGGATGATGACCCTTTCGAGGGATTCAAAGACGCTTCTGTTTCTTTGAAGAAATTGACAGTTTCTTGTTGAATGTGATTCATCATGATGATAGTTAAAATCGGAGAGGATGAGAACAGGGATTGAGTTCGTTTGAAGGAGATAGAGAAGGAAAAGCGATTAGGGTTTTTAGGGTTTCCGTTTGAGTGAGACTGGGAATAGGAGTGGTTTTTGAAAATTTAAAGAGATAGACACCGTACATGGGATAAATAAATGAATGTAATGAAGTTTTGAGTCAATCCCAAGAAAATTACTATTCGTTTGATTTGAATAAATATAGTGATTTAGATATAATCTTATCACATGCAAAAATTATTTTCTAATGAAATGACACGTCAGAACTGACTTAAAAAAAATTTATCAGAACTGAGACACATCTCACAAAAGTGATTCTGATGATTTTAAAAATGCTTATTTACTTTGACTAAACACATTTGGTTCTGAAATACTTTCACTCTGGACAGTAGTCCATTTTCAGATGCTTTAGAATAATTTGAAATCTATCTTCAGCTAAGGGTTTTGTAAAAATATCAGCCCATTGATGGTCTGTATCAATGAATTTTAAGCATAAGGTTCCCTTCTGAAAATAGTCTCTCATAAAATGGTGTTTTATTTCAATGTGTTTAGCCCTAGAATGTAAAATTGGATTTTTACTTAAACAAATATCAGCAGTATTATCACAGAAGATAGGGATGTTACTCTCATATATCTGATAGTCCTCCAGCTGATTTTTCATCCAAAACATTTGTGTACTGCATAGAGAAGCGGAGATGTATTCAGCTTCTGCTGTAGAGAGAGCAATTGTAGATTGCCTCTTGCTTGACCATGAGATTAAGTTGTTCCCTAGGAACTGGCAGTTTCCAGATGTGCTCTTTCTTTCCAATCTGTCTCCAGCATAGTCTGCATTGCAATAACCAAAAAGAGTGTACTCTGATGTTTTCTCATACATCAAGCCAAGGTTAATTGTTCCTTTAAGATACCTTAGAATTCGTTTAACAACAGTTAAATGAGATTCTCTTGGATCTGATTGGAATCTAGCACATAAATGTACACTAAATAATATATCAGGTCTAGAGGCAGTTAGATATAAGAGAGAGCCTATCATACCACGATAGAGCTTCTGACAAACCTTAAATCGTGTTTCTTCTTTTCCCATGATACATGTTGGATGCATTGGTGTTTTAGCTATATTACAATCCATCATGTTGAATTTCTTCATAAGTTCTTTTGTGTACTTACTTTGATGAATGTAAGTGGCCTCTGGTTTCTGATCAATTTGAATACCCAGGAAGAACCTTAATTCACCCATCAGACTCATTTCAAATTTTGCTTGTATTAACTTTGAAAATTCTTCGCATAAAGAGGGGTTAGCAGAACTAAAAATAATATCATCAACATAGATTTGAACTATAAGAATATCATTCTTATATGTTTTACAGAAGAGAGTTATGTCAACCTTTCCTCTGGTGAAATTGTTTTCTAAAATAAATTTGCTCAATCTATCGTACCAAGCTCTGGGAGCTTATTTTAAACCATAGAGTGACTTTTTGAGTTTAAAAACAAAATCTAATTTTTTTTATTTTCAAAACCAGGAGGTTGTTTGACATAGACTTCTTCTGATATATAACCATTTAAGAATGCACTCTTAACATCCATATGATATAGGGTGATGTTATGATTTACTGAAAAGGAAATTAATAATCGTATTGCTTCAAGTCTGGCGACCGGAGCAAAGGTTTCGTTGTAATCAATTCCTTCTTGTTGACTGTATCCTTGAGCAACAAGTCGTACCTTGTTTCTGACAACTTCTCCCTTCTCATTTAGCTTGTTCCTGAATACCCACTTGGTTCCAATTACATGAACATTCTTAGGTTTTGGAACTAAATCCCAAACATCATTCTTTGAGAACTAATTAAGTTCTTCTTCCATGGCCAGAATCCAGTCCTTGTCCATAAGAGCTTCTTCAACTGTAACTGGTTCGATTAGTGACACTAATCCCAAGAGTGTTTCTTCTGATGGTCTGAAGGTTGATCTGGTTCTGATTGGAACATCCTTGCTACCCAGAATTAGTTCCTCAGGATGAGAAGTAGACATTCTTCTTTTCTTTTGATGTGGAGTATTTGGAGTTACATCAGTGGTATCCGACGTAGGATCTTGCTGGTCTTTAACTTCATCTGCCTTCTTTTTAGGTTCTGAGAAGCTAATTTCCAAATCTGCAAGTTTTTCAACTAGCTCTGACTTTTCAGAGTCAGGCTTATCATCGAATCAAACATGAATTGATTCTTCCATAATCCGTGATTATGTGTTATAAACTCTGTAGCCTTTTGAGCGATCAGAGTATCCTAACAGCAGACACTTTTATGCTTTGGAATCAAACTTGCTAAGATTCTCTTTAGTGTTTAATATAAAACAAGTACATCCAAATGGATGAAAGTAGGAAATATTGGGAATCTTATTCTTCCACAATTCATAAGGAATTTTATTCAAGATAGGTCTAATAGAGATTCTATTTTGTATATAACATGTTGTGTTAATTGCTTCTGCCCAAAAGGGCTTAGCCATGTCAGTCTCGTGGATCATGGTGCGAGCCATTGCTTGTAAAGTTTTGTTTTTTCTTTCTACAACTCCATTTTGTTGTGGAGTTCTAGGACAAGAAAAATCATGGGATATCCAATGTGAATCAAAAAGGTTTTCAAAGTCTTTATTTTCAAATTCTCCACCATGATCACTTCCGACTTTAATGATTTTGCAATTTTTCTCATTTTGTACTTGAGTACAAAAGGAAGCAAACACAGAATGTGACTCATCCTTGTGTTTTAAGAATTTCACCCATGTCCAATGACTGTAACTATCAACGATGACTAGTCCGTATTTCTTACCATTGATTGAGGCAGTTTTTACTGGTCCAAAGAGATCAATGTGAAAAAGTTCTAACGGTCTAGAGGTGGAAACAATATTCTTTGCTTTAAAAGAAGATTTTGAAAACTTGCCTTTCTGACATGCTTCGCAAAGAGCATCTGAAGAGTACTTCAGATTTGGAAAGCCTCTGACAAGACCTAGCTTGTTCAACTGAGATATTCTTCTCAAGCTAACATGACGAAGACGTCTGTGCCAGACCCATTGCTCTTCATTTACAGAAAGAAGACATTTTACATTTTGATGTTTTAAATATGATAATTTAATTTTGTAAGTATTGTTCTTCCTCTTTCCGTTGAACAGGACATATCCATCCTTTTGACTTACAGCTTTACAGGATGTTTGATTAAAAATAACGTCATAACCATTGTCACTAAGTTGACTAATTGACAATAGATTATGCATTAGACCTTCAACTAACAGAACATTATTAATAGAAGGAAGCTTACCATTTCCAATAGTTCTGGAGCCAATAATTCTTTCTTTCTGATTTCCTCAGAAACCGACGACACCTCCGAGCTTAAGTTTCAGATCTTGGAACATATGCCTATCTCCCGTCATGTGTCGCCAGCATCCACTGTCCAGGTACCGTGACTGGTGTTTCAATGGTGCCATTAAGGATGTCTGCAACATAAATTATCTTATTCTTAGGTACCCATTTTGTGGGTCCTTTCACATTAGCTTTTCCAGAGGTTCTGACACCTTTGGACTTCCTTACATTGGAATAATAGTGTGGAATTTGTGCATAGTGTTTAAGTTTATGAGTTTTCTTTAGTGTCTGTGTTTGTGTAGTGATAGATTTTGAACCTTTTTGTTCTGAACATTTCAAGATAGTGCCAGAGGGCACAAAATGTTTAGACAGAGGTATTATCTTGATACTCTTGGTCTTATTATATGGTTGTGATGGTCTTGAGTATCCCAGACCTTTATTGCCATTCCTGCTGACTCCATAGATCATTGAAGCCATTTTACTTCTATCTATGCTTTTAGCAAGGAAGTGTTGAAAGGCTTTATCATATCTGATTACTTCATTAGTGTTAGTTGTATTGGAAGTGGTTTCTTCTTCTAACTTGGAGACTTTATTTTTTAAAACAACATTTGAATTTTCCAAAACAAATAATTTTTCATTTAATTCTGAGATGGTTTTTTTGCTTTTGGTAAGATCTTCTGAAGGAACCACAAACGTCTTTTTCAGAGTTTTGTGTTTTCTTAGAAGGATTTGATATCTTTTCATAAGTTCATATAATCCTATTTCAAGTTCAGAACGGGATAAGGAAGAAAGTACCTCTCTTTCATCGTCAGAGTCTGATAGTTCTTCTTCTGATAAAGCATCTTTGGTTTCCGCCATGAATACCATGTTGACACGTTCTTCATCGACATCATCCTCAGATTCTGAATCATCCCAAGTTGCCATAAGACCCTTTTTGGCTTTCTTAGGTCTCTCCTCTTTCTTAAATTTTGGACAATCATTTTTGATATGTCCAGGTTCCTTGCATTCAAAGCATGTAACATCTCTTCCATAATTTCTCCTTTGACCATATGTAGATTCAGATCTTCTTCTTGGTCCTCTGAACTTATTCTTCCTGTATTTTCATAATTGACTTATTTTCCTTGATATGAGAGATATATCATCTTCATCTGTATCTTCTTCAGATTCTTCCACTTCTTCCTCTGCCTGATACGCCTTTTTCTTCTCAGACTTGGCTTTTAGGGCAATGGATTTATTTTTCTTCTAAGGTTCATCTCCTTGAAGTTCTATTTCATGACTTCTTAAAGAACTGATAAGTTCCTCAAGACTTATACTATTCAGATCCTTTTCCAGTTTCAAAGCAGTCACCATTGGTCTCCATTTGACAGGCAGACTTCTGATGATTTTCTTGACATGATCAGCAGTAGAATATCCTTTGTCCAGAACTCTAAGTCCTGCAACAAGCATTTGAAACCTTGAGAAAATGGTTTCCATAGATTCATCTTCTTCCATTTTGAAGACTTCATATTTTTGAATTAGTGCAAGAGCCTCCGTCTCCTTGACTTGAGCGTTGCCTTCATGAGTCATATGAAGAGAGTCAAAAATAGACTTTGTAGTTTCCCTGTTTATTATTTTTTTCATATTCTGTATATGAAATTGCATTTAACAAAATAGTTCTTGCTTTGTGATGATTCTTGTAATTTTTTCTTTGTATATCTGTAAAAGCACTTCTTTCAATCTTTTTGCCTGCCGAATCTACAGGGTGATTGTAGCCATCAACTATCAGATCCCATAGATCTAAGTCAAACGACAAAAAGTAACTTTCAATTCTATCTTTCCAATAGTCAAATTTTTCCCCATCAAAGATAGAAGGTTTTGCAGTATAAGAATCTCTTTAATTTATAATGACACTTGACTCAGGAGTTGGTGCAACCATTGTTTTTCACACTTGGATCGGTACTCAACTCTGTTAAGTGCTTAATAAAAATTCAACCTCTTTATCACCTCAGAACCGGAGCTCTGATGCCAATTGAAGGTGTGAAAAACACAAGAAAGAGGGGGGTTTGAATTGGTTTTTCAAAATAAAATTGTTTCTTTTTAAAATAAGTTCCTTTTATAACACTCTTTCTTTTAACAATAATGACCTTTGTTGAGAACCAAGTGATGAACACGTTATGTTTATACTAGTTCACTTGAGAAATACTCAAGTTAATCTAGTCCACCCGCCAAGGTGATTTTGCCTCTCTCAACGAGGTCTTAATCCACTATTCAATCAAATCAGTACAATGCACTAGCCAAAATGCTGGTGACTAACACAACCTCTAAAACTATCAATTTTTAGACTTCTCAAGTAATACAACCTCACAGGTCTTACTCAAGGAACAACCTCTAAGACCGCACGTCCTAGACTTCTCAAGAAATACAACCACACAGTCTTTCTCAAGGAACACACAAACCTAAGTTTGAATAAATTTCGATTACAGACAAGTGCTTCTTATACAAGCTTAAAATGTAAACAAGTTTCGACCAAAATGACTTAAGAAAGATTTCAGTTGGAAAGAATATTGCAGTAGCGTTCGTGTGTATCTTTCTTCAAGTCTTTGCTTCCTTTTATAGGCGTGTAGAAAAGATCCGTTGAAATGTAATCATGATAGCTAACTAGGCTGGCAGCTAGAAGCGTGAGGACAGATAAAAATGTTTGCGTGCTGCGCGTCCTGTTTTGTCAGAATATCTTCATTTGTACCGTTGCACTGTTACCAAGATATTTTCACATTGTATTGTGGTACAGCTGTACTATGTAGCTTTGTCTTCTTGGCTTCTCAACTTCAAAGGCTTTTTACGAGCATGAGTAAGAAGGGAAAACATAGCTTGGTTCTTAAGATTATCAAGTCTTTGAATCTTCATAGCACCGTCTTCAGAGTCTTCAGCACTTGGTCTTCAGAACCTTGTTCGCTTGGTGCGTTGTCTTCATATCTCCAGAGGCTTCTAATAGTATTTTATTGAAGCATGAGTAGAGACTTGATTTAGGTCTTCAGAACCTTGATCAGAGAGCTTAAGTCTTCAGCATCTGGACTTCGTTCAATCAGAACCTTTGTCTTCAGATCTTCAGAACTCGTTCTCTTTTTCTTTTGTATCAGAGTCTTGTGATCTTTACTTTTCAAGTGTATGGGCGGAGTATTTTCCTCTAAGCATTGTGTTCGTGCCAATTTACGGAAGCATAACCTGTTTGTTAAGTTCTCACAAATAACAAACATTAGTTGTACAGAATTGTTCATGCAGAAATACTCATTTGATACCATCAAAACTTAGAGATAATATTGCAGAACAAAATCTTGTTCTCACATGATCTACTTACTTCATAGCAAGCCATCTTGGATACACCAAGCCTTAGACATGTAACATCTTCTCATTCTGACAGCTCCCACAAACTGCATGAGATAGACCTTTTTGAAGCGTTAATTACATTTATTTATAAGAAGATCAACTTAACTTACGATGATGCACCAAAACATCAACTAAGACCTTGAATTTTCTTATTGATGTCATGACATCTGATCAGACATCCAGCTGAGGAATTCAACCATTCCTTCTGCCAATTAGAAGAACCTCCTCCCTATAACATAACAAGAGTTCCATGTTCTCATAGACTTGATTCAACAACCAAGTTTGAGTAGACAACCTTCATCCTGCTTAATCATATCACATGTATTCAATTCAAGCTCACCCCTTTATGAATATCTGCTTCACACCTCCAAAGAACTCAAATGTGCCAAGTCTGATTCTTCAGAAAGACGTAGTTATAGACTACACCATAGCTATACCAAAGAATGCCACTTTTCTTAAGTAAAGCAAGCTGTAGAATGTCAGAGATAACTGCCACTTGTCCTAGACCTCCAAGATGAGTAAGATCATATGCTCCTATGTACCTAGATCAGAAATAAACTGATCCAAGTTGTGGCATCACCAGCACCATATTCTGGACAAGTCTCTTGCCATGACACTTTCCAGATAAGCATCAGATGCTTCTAGTAACAACTGGAACACACCTGCTGCACTCCAATACTCCTAGATAAAAAATAAATTGATCCAAAAACTATTCATCAAGATTATGATGTCTTCTTCTTCATCTTCAACATCACCATTGTCTAGACCAGTTTCTTGCTAGGAAACTCTCCAGAGATCAGATGCTTCTGCCACACCAAACTGAAGCAGATTCTTAGGTCAACACCCAAGAGAAATAGATCCAAAAGTGTATGCAGTACCTCTCTCATGATTCTGCACAAACCCAATTGAAGAGATGTTTCAACATCTTATTGAACATCAGCTATCTTGAACTTCTAATACAAGAATAATCAATTAAATACTTGTGAATATCACAAATAGAAATTGATCTTAAATCCTTGTTCAATAACCATGTGTCACTGCTGAAGCCATACTCCAACAGACCACTCAATGAACACTTATCAAGTATTCAAATTTGCAAGCATCTTCCTTGACAAACAAAGTGTTGAGATACCAAGGCTGCCACCCTTGACTCAGGTAACTAAGATTCTCTCTAAACGAACCCTATTTACCTCAACCTTTCTGAAATCTCCATTCAGATTGGATTCATCCTTAGGATTAAGAAAGATGAATCATTCCTTGCACTTTTGGACGGTGAAAATAAATCGCCTCCACTTTCTTCAGATTTGTGTTTTGCAGAAACACCCTCTAGTCAGAAGAGTAACTAGAAGACTCCAGATGCACGGCAGAGATTCCTTTATGAGTGGACTTGAGAAAATTCTCAAGTGTCTTTGACAACTTAGCCGAACAATAATTTATCAAATTCCTAGAGCAAGAACTTGATAACCTAATCTCATCTCCCGTTCTCTTCAACTGACTTCAAAATGCACAATGGAACCAAGCTTCCAAGCACCAAGTCACCATAACAGACATCTACTAACAACTCTCTCCATTCCATCGGTCGCGACTTTGGAATGAAAAGATGCAGATATCTTCAAATATAGAGGCCATCGATTGGGATCTTCCACTATCTATCTTTAGTAAAAACTCCAGAATCCCATAAATACCAGAGTTCTTCCATCAGAAGCATATGCAGCGGAACCACCAAGGAACAAATCTAACATGCCCTAATAAGGTGTCAGAACATCTTATAAGACACCCCAACAAGAGAACTAGTCACTTTTCCTGCAGTTGATGTAGAACCTCCTCAGAAAACATGAACAACCACCAAGTTGTTACTTTCGATCCAGAACGTCTATCCCATCCATTAATACCCTTGAGTATGTCTGAGTTAATAATGTGATCTCCAAAACTCCTCCTTGTTTAAAGCGCCAGAAAGTATCTCCCTAAGATCTCATCCAGAGACAGACAGGATGCCTGCTCTGATACCAATTGAAATTCTAGCATAGCAGATAGCATATGTCCTAACACATGTTAAGACATTGTTCTGTATAATTATCAAACAAGGAACAGAACAGCAGACTGACATTGTTTTGACATCTGTTACAACATGTTAATCAAAACTGAACTGTAAATTGCAGAATGATAAACAACACAGAATATGATAACCCAGTTCGGTGCAAATCACCTACATCTGGGGGATACCAATCCAGGAAGAAGAATCCACTATCAGTAGTATACTTTTATGTAAACAACCTCTGGTTTACAGTAAACACCCACATTTACCTATCACTACCTAATGAAGACTTTATCTAATAACTCCATCCTACATAAGAGAAACCCATCTCACTCCCTAAATCACAACCTGTGATTATCTAACAGTTACAACAACTGTATCATCCTATTGAAAGACACCTTTTTCAATACAAAGTTCAGTCAAGCATCCTTGACTAAAAAGTTAACTTGGATTTGCTTAAAAGCTTCATCCAAGAACAATACACGATTCATTACCTACGGGTTTCTGAATCTGTACAAGTACCTATGTCTACCACAATGTATCAAATCGATACAGAGGGAGACTTACAAAAGAAACCTACGACTCTCAAAACCTAAACCCTATTTTCTACTTTTTAAAAGTGTTATAATCGGTTCAGTTGTTCAGTCTTAGGTCTTGATCTTATTATATAATCTTCTGCTTCCTTGGGCTTCAAATCTTCTGTTTATAGACCCCTTGATCCACTGCTATAATCATTCCTTGATTCTTGCACCAGATTTAGAACTTGTTATGTTTATCGAATCAGGATGTTAGGACATTGTATTCGACATCTTTGTCTACAGCATTCTTCATTAAGTTTTAACCAAAATTTAGTCAAACCTCAGGAGCTTTCAAAAGGTATTTTCACACAATTGAAGAATGGCAAACTTCCAAGTAGAAATTCAAACAAATCAACACAAAAGAGTTGAAAATTTCCAATTATGAAAGAGAAATTTAAAGCAAGATTGACATCTAACAGCTATCATCTTTACTATCATCGTTATCATCTTCACTATCAGACTTTGTCTCGATGCTTTGTATGTCATTTTTTGGCGGCTCTATTTTAGCTCTCAATGATACCAAACAATACATTCTTTCAAATTCCACTTTCACATGATACAACTACACACATGCAAACAGCATTTAACCATACATACGATGCATAAAACCAAATATTCAAAACACAATACAATATTCACTATGGGCCATACGTTGGAAATTAGATAAATAAAACATGCATTTTTGAAAGAAAAAAAAACACAAACCTGCTATCAAATGATATCAATATATGAAAACCTTTTCTTCTGTCTCCGTAGCTCATTTTCAAAATGATACAAAAAAAGAAAACTATATTCCCTTTTTATATTCTTTCTTTATTAAATATATTGGGCTCATTTTAATATTGATATCACACAACCCAACATAGTTTTTTTTATAAGCAACAATGTATTATGAACAGCACAAGGGGTACTCAACCCTTAATACAAGGAAAAGGACTCAAAGACTAAGGAGTCCCAAAATAGCAAAAAAAAACAAAAAATTAAATCAAATAACTAAAGGGATCATCCACCCAAACCTCCTGATCGTGAAGGCTGTATCAGATCCTATTGAAGTGGGTCACCAAGTACGTCTGAGATGCGGGTCGTATGAAGAGGAGGAGGGGGTGTACCTGTAAGGCACTCCGACGCTCAAGTAAGAAAGGGTCAGAGAAAAGGGGCAAGTATAAAGTATGAGTTTCAAGGGTGATTATTGGATACCTGACCCTCTCAAGTGAGAGGGTTTATATAGTGCCCCAGCGCGTGACCAACGGTCCTATTTTCGGGGTGAAATAACCGTTTTCCCGAAGAATAGGTGACTTCCCAAAACTAGTCGTTATGTCGGGCAGGGTGCCCAAAACTAGCCGTTATGTCGGGCATAGGCATAGTGTCAGGCACATACCCTTAACTGTTCAGGGAGCAAAGAAGCCGTGCGGAACGAGCAGCATTTCTGGGGAGGAGCGATGCAGTCCTTGCCCGGTTGGAGGGGTAGAAAGGTAGCTTTTGGCCCTTTGTGGATTGGACTTAGGCAATTGGGCCGTTCTGGGAGCAGAGGTGGATTGGGCCATGTCTAGCGATTGGTCCAATCCAGAACAGGAGCCCCCCAAGTCGTTGCTCCCGAGCATGAGAGTGATGACTTAAGGACAACTCGTGGCTCTGGGGAGCTAGCGTGGATTTGTCGTTTGGTGACGAGGAAGGTCGTCTCGCGGTGCCCGTGACCCCTAGTGTCCGCGACATTCATGATTGTGACCGAGTTGCCCGTCGTACGGGGAGACTAACGGTTAGTCAGAATTGGAAACGTTAGGGCGCCACATGTGCCTAGAGCTCTGTGTAGCAGTTACTAGGCAATGATGGCTAGTTAGTAGCCATTATGACCTACGAGGGCGTGCCACTGCACGTGCCTCTCTGTATAAAAGGGGAAGGCCTATTTCGTTCTGAACTTTCCGCTCTTGTTTCTCTTCGTCTTCCTTAGAGCTCTTGCCCGTCACCGCCGTTTGCTATTCCGGCCACCGCATCAACCTCCGGGAAACCGCTATTCATCTTCTTAACTAAGTAAGTTCGCTTATTTTGCACTTTTTTATCCCTTTTGATGGTAGTTCATAGATTGCATACAGTTAGGTTTAGGTTTGGAAGATGAAATAGATTAATTTCTGGCGATTGTTGGTGGTGGATGGTGGTCGTGCCACTTTCCGCCACCGACGGGGCCGCTAGGTTTTAGGATATGCTTGTGAATCAGGCGGTTTCCGACGCCATTGCAATGATGATGCATGAGTAACCGCCGTGATAGCTCATATTCCAGAGTAACGATGAAGTTCCCGGCGAGCCTTTACAGTTTTCGGTGAAGCTATGCAGTTTCCGGTGAAGCTTCAAACGGAAACTGGGGAGCGGCTCGAGGAAGTTCCTCGTACGGGAGCGGTTTGTCCCGGGCGTCTCTTCGTAGAAGCTGTCGCTCCCGGGATTTTCATCCTAGTACAAACGCGAAAGTGGCACCGAACAGAGTCGCCAGCAATGTGTATTTATCCCAAGAGAGGGAAAGGAAACACTGCATAAACCTGAGGGAAAGGAAAGAGCATGGTCTCGCGACCAAGAGAACTGGATTCGGGAGTCGGTTACGCGAGAGGAAGGTATTAGCACCCCCTCGCGTCCATCGTACCCGATGGGATCCACGCTTGCTGCTTCAATCAAAGGGTGTAAGAAAAGATGCTGGAAAAAGGAACTGAAAGAAAGAAAGGAGAAAGAATGGAAGAGGAACGAAAAACAAATGTAGGGAAAATAAAAGAAGTGCTCGCATGGGCCCTACCCCACTGCCTACGTATCTCATCGGGAACATGAGAATCAGAGCGACGTAGTTCCCCTCACTAGGGAAAGTTGTTTGTGTTTTTTAGAGAACGGCTTACGTCTAGCTCAGGTGTTGCAGGCTCGCTGGTCCGAGTGCGTTACCATCTTGCAAGAGAACGAGTAGGAGCGCGTTCGTGCGTTGAGAATGAATGAGATGAGAAAAGAATTCTCGAAGGAAAGACGTTATTGTTTGTTTTTGACTTTTAGAAGTTTTTTTCATTTGTTTGCATACGATAGTGTATCCAAATCTTAGTCATTGGAATGTGTACATTCTCACATTCCAAGATGGAATGGGTAAGAAAGCACACTAAGAGTGAAGAAGACCCCTACACTTAGCTCCAATTGTCAAGGTTCAAACACACTAGCATACTTGTGTTTATTAAGTGTTTTTGTTGGTTAAGAAATGAAGAAGTGTTTTTTTATTATTTGTACCTTCAACAAGTATTGCATTTAAGTCCCTCACACAAGATCAAATGTTTAACACATTGACCCAAGATGGGCTATATGCTACACATTCTAAGATTATAAGAGAAGATCCCTTATAATCTTTTCTTTATGTGAAAGGCCTAAATGCAATAAATGCCTACCTTTATTAGATGTTTTGAGTTTTCTTTAAGATGAGAAGAGAGACTCAAGAGAGGAGAAAAGGTAAAACCTATGTGAACTAAGACTCAATCCTATTTGATTAGTTAAGGGAGTGATCCTAATGGTTTGTGAGGTTTCAAAACCTAGATCTAAAGAAAGCATGAATTAAACAATTCACTTCTAAAGTAGAAGATGAATTGTAATTCAAAAGGGAAAGTGATGAGTTGTTAAAAGAAAACACATAAGTGCTTAACAAAACACAAGATGGAATTGTAAAAGAGATGAAAGGAAAGAAGTTTGAATGCGGATTCTTTATCCACACTCAATTGAAACTTACCAAAGCCCCTACATGGTTAGTAAACATGTATAAGAAGTATAAGAAGTAAAAGAACATTTAATGCACCATAAAACTCAAAAGAATTAGGTGAGAAACCAAATCCTAATGTCACAACCAGAATGTACATCATATGGAAAACAAATGATTATTATCAAGCAAGTCAGAGTGAGCAAGCAACAAACATCATCCATGGCATTAGAACATGTTACCACAAGAAAAGGAAGATGAAAGATGAAAAAGAATGATAGAACATGCATAAATGGAACATGTAATCTAAGGATCAGAATTGAAATGAAATAGAAAATGATTCACCAACATCTCACAAGTATTTATGAAGTAAACATCAAGACATTTAAGAAGTGATAGAAGAAGTAGAATTGAAATGGAAGTTCAAAAGAGAACACAAGTACAAACAACATGTTAAAGGTGCACAAGGTTCAAATGAAAGTCAACATGCAAGGATGACATATAATATGTATCAATGACCTATAATGTCAAGTGAATGGTTCACCAAATATGCAAATGATCATGCAAGTATGTACAAAAGAAATCATGTAAACATGCACAAATATTACAATGATAGGACATGTTATCATGCTTCAAATGAAATGTCTTAAACAAAAGTCAAATGAGTTCATGAGAATTATTCAAACATGGTATTGAGGTACACAAACCAGAAATGAATCACATATCAAAATAGCATATAAAAATTCAAGGCAAAAAGGTTTTATACAATGGACTTAGGTCAAATATCCACATCATACAAAGTAACACAAAAATGAACACCAAACATGCCATAACAAGACCTAAAAAAATAAAATAAAAATCATATGACATACTTCAAGATGATAATGACTCAATACAAAAAGAAGAGCATCAAAAAAATTTTTAATGATCAAGAACAAAATTAAACAAAATCATGTATCACTTTAAGCATGCACACCAAATAAAAATCAAAGAGAATTATGGAACAGGGGCAAAAAGGTCATAAAATCAATAAATAAAATCATGAAAAATTTTCTAAATGTTTTAATGATGCTCATGAGTTTTTGCAGAATTTTATAATGCCATTTGGTATTTTTAAAAATTAAAAAGCAAACGTGTAAAAATGAAAAAAAAATAAAAATGAAATGCAATATGAATGGGGGTGTGAACATAGTAATGAATCAGTTCAAAATCATTGGGCTTGAAAACGTGGGAGGTGCGGATATCAAATCTGACTAAGTCCATTAAGCACGCATAACACAATAACAACCATACACTCTCAGTCAACACAAGTCAAAACAAGGATCACCGTTAGATCAAGTCAGGTCAACAAACAAGTCAAAGTAAACAACATCAACGCGCACATGTGAATGTCCACACTCCCTATCGTGTACCATGCCATACAAAGTTTAAATGAATTCAGAAAATGTGCACATGACATGCACATGCGTTTTAATGCGTTGTCATGCTCCTAGCCACACGATCATGAACAATGAACGGTCACGATTAAAACGTGACAAAACCCTAGCAATCAAAGTCACCGGCCGGAGAGGGACCTCCTTTCACCTTCTCCGGCCAACAGCCACCACCTGCAACTCTCACTCTTCACCAAAATGCACAAATCATATACCAAATTGAAGCTGAGCTAACGCAAATCATGAATTCAGTGACAAAACATACAAACAGTTCATGACATGAGAGAACCGAAAAAGGAAGATTTGCCCTAACATTTGGTCTATGCCTCTAAAGGCCTATCAACTAGCCAGGCAAGTTCTTGAGCTTATAAGAAGCTGCAAGAACCTGAAAACCAACTCACATCAAGTCTATAATGGATGAAACTCGTACCTGAATATTGGAGATTTGGAAATACTCTTCAGAAAACCAGAGATCTTAGCTTCTTCTTCAACCTTGGAGCTTCACGAACTTAGCAAAATAAATGCTATACAACCAAAGGTCTTGAGAGCAGAGAGATTCAATGTTGAACAATGCTTGCAAAATCTTGAGGACTGTGTAGAAAAACTTCAATTCAATGCCATTGATGATGATGAAGATGAAGCAGATGAAGGAAAGATGGTGAAGCTCGTGTGAAATCAGAGGGAAAGTAGAGAGAATGTGAGGGAGAGTTTGAAGTGTTTTGAAGTGAAAAATGAGAGAAATAAAGCTGAAAATGAAAATGTGAAGTGAGATTTTGTTTTATAGTAGGCTTTAACCACGGTTAAACTGAGTGAGGTTAACTGAGTTAAAGTGGTTATGCTGAGTCCACCCTAACTAACTGAGTCAAGTTAGTTAGGGGGCGAGTGGTCAAGGTTGGGTTATGGTGAGGTCAAGTTCATGACAGTTATGGTGGAAGGGAGAAAAGGAGAGTGAAGCTGCCAGTCTGTGCATCAGAAACTTGCTAAGCAAGTTTGTTCCTTCTATTCTCATGTATGGCACGTGACAGTGTGCATTATGTAGGTAACTTGTGCTTGGTTGAAAGAGGAAACAAAAGTGAGGAGGTGTTTGTGGTGTGACTGAACCAAAAATCGTGCACCACTGTTAATGCATCAATGTCACTCATGGTGACTTGCAAGTGGAAATCTCTCTACTTAGTGAATGGTTGGCTGAGTTTTTGGATTCATTTGAAAGAGGGGATGTAATGATACAAGTTTGGTTTGAAATTTGAGTTGAAATGATGCTTGGAAGGGGTTGCAAAAGGACTCATAACACACAAGTTTGAAAACTGGTTAGGGGCAAGGAAATGAGGTTGACTGGCAATGCATCTTGGCACGAAATTTTCAGCAAGATCACCATATCTTGAGACCGTTATATCTACCTCATAGCTTGATCAAACCAAATTTTGCCCAACATGAAACTTGAAGGGGACATTACAAGGAACATTTTTGATGTTGACAAGTTTTGCAAATGAAGCCTTTATCATTGAGAAAAATAGGTGTACATTTGGCCCACCAACTATTTGTTGAAATGACTGCGCGCGTGACCTGAAAATCTTGGTCATGACCTAGTTTTGAACCTACTTTGCTCAAACTTTGATCAATCATATCTCCCTCAATTTTTATCCAATGGAGATGTTCTACACATGGATTTGAAGCTTAAAGAAAGAACTTTTGTTGTGGCCGAGTGGAATTTTCATTTGGTGCTTCAATTTTAAATGGCCTTGGTTCAAACTCTGATGCAAAATGGCCAAAACTTGCTATTTTTAGTAACCCTTCTCCATCCAAAAATGGCAACTTTCCACATCTTGATTTTTTCATGATTCCTTTGGAGTTTCTTGACCAAATTTTGTACATTGGACATATGTAACATGAATTTCATGATTTTGGGCTCAAAAAAGCCAATAGCTGACTTTTTCTTCTGATTATCTGACTTGCCCCCAAATTTCCTGATTTTTTATCTTTCTTCCAATTGAACCACTTCTAAAACCAATTGAGAGGCAATCTTCCATACACATACACTTAAGAACATGTAGAATACCATGACATCAAGTTTTGTCCAAAAAATCAAAGATTCCCTGATTTAATGGGAAACCCTAGTTTTGGTGCCCACCTCCTAGGAGAAAAATGTGCAGTCTTCAATTTCAAATTCCTCAGAGTATGTTGTGTATCCTCTTAAAGGATGATGAGATATACCATTTGAGGATGATTTTGGATCAATGAGCTATCTCTTTTGAGGGTTTTCCTTCAGTTTTTGAACCTCTTGCATAGTGAAAGATGTAGTGCTTCAATCTCCCATTGAATCTCACTTCCTTGAGGTTTTGGATGATCAATTGAGATGGTATGAGACATGAGAGACTCTTGGCTTGCTTTAAGGCAACTTGATTGACCTTTTTATGCTTTGAATGATCCCTTGATTGTCCATCTTCCCCCTGATCACATGCCTTGATGGTAAGAGGAATGCTATGCTTCATTCTTCTATGTTAAATGCAATGCAATGCTAATGAGATGAATATGATATGATAGATGATAATGCTATGCTAAGATGACAAAAAGGGAGAGCAAATTTTGGGGTATTACAGCTGCCCCTATTCAAACACTGTAGACCTGAATGCCTGAAAGCGAATGCTTTCAGACTTTCAAGGTATATAGTGATTGATTACCAAATATAACCAAAAATTTGCTCTGGATGATGAAAAAGAAAAGGGATATAAACCCAACGCGATTGTTGGATTGAATCTTCAAGTGAAACGTTGTCGGAGAAATCTGTCTTTTGAACGACGCCAGGCGACTACTGGCTTGCCATACTGTTGATGGACTTTAACAAATGTCTTTTTGAACGACGCCAGACGACTACTGGCTTGCCACACTGCTGGTGGACTTTAGAAATGTCTTTTTGAACGACGCCAGACGACTACTGGCTTGCCACACTGCTGGTGGACTTTAGCTGCTCTGCCATTCTAAACAATGGACTTTTACCAGTTCGTGCTGGATTTTTGCCAATCTGTCGTTGGACTTCAATGATTACCAAACAGGCTTTGGAATCTCAAAATTGCCATCCTCGGATGGACTTTTGCAGCTTTGCCAAATTAAACTTGGACTTTGATGCTTACCAAACCGGCTCTGGAAGCTTTGTCAGATGATCGTCCCACCTGCTGGAACAACCACCTGCAATATTATCCCACAGGCTAGAATAATATGAACAAACTGTATATAATGATCATCCCACTGGCTGGAACAACCATCTGTCATACTATCCCACAGGCTGGAATAATATGAACAAACTGTATATAATGATCATCCCACTGGCTGGAACAACCATCTGCCTTACTATCCCACATGCTGGAATAATATGAACAAACTGCATACAATGATCATCCCACTGGCTGGAACAACCATCTGCCATACTATTCCACAGGCTGGAATATGAAAAAACTGTATATAATAATCATCCCACTGGCTGGAACAACCATCTGCCATACTATCCCACAGGCTGGAATAATATGAACAAACTGCATATAATGATCATCCCACTGGCTGGAACAACCATCTTCCATACTATTGCACAGGCTGGAATAATATGAACAAACTGCATGCCAAAAATAAATTGGACTTTGGATTGTAACTGAGCAATGCTGAGAATTACACCACCTGCTGGGTAATATCATATGCTGACACTTTGTTGAAAAAGAGATTCCGTTGATCCATATAGACCAAGTCGGGGAAATTACTGCGACTCGGCTGGGGAGTATAGCGGACAAGATTCAATGCTGAACTCTGTGGGGATATCATTACCAAGGATATGATCTTGCCGGGGACCAGGGCTGCTCTGCCGGGGACATCCAAATCTTGGTTGAAAGACAATCCGTTACAACATGCTGAGAAAGAGTCCCTATAGATCTGTTAGGGAAACCCAAAGTAATTCCTCGGCACTCTGCTGAGGAAGAAGACTGTCGAGATTAGGATAAATGTCACAATGCCCCATGTTGGGAAAACTTTCCCTTTGACGACTCCGCTGGGGATAATGAGTTTACAACACACTCTGCTGGAGAAAACTGCTTTAAAGCGTCTCTTGTTGGGGCTGCCCTTCGAGAGGATTTTACAGAAGACCAAATGTCCTCAAACTCTACTGGGGATTATAGATCGGGAATATCTTTTGCTGGGGAGATAACAAATAGCATGCCCCATGCATGGGATGGTCAATAACTCCGCTGGGGATTATTCTTTGACAAATTTCCCATGCTAAAACCTGCGGAAGACATGATACTACCACTTGCTGGTACATCCTGCCAAGAGTGAACTCCACAAGGGATGTTAGTACTAAAAGTTTCGTCTCTTAAGAGGATTTTATAGAAAACCAAGCGTTTTCAAACTCTTAGACAAACACTCTGTCTTGAACTACCTTTCACATCGTCTGCAAGGTACTGGAGGATTGGCACTTGTTGTCGACCTGGAGTAGTCACTGCATTAATAACCGTTATCAACACAGACGAAATCCATCTTCGAACACCGTTGCCGTCACGAAACTTAATGGGAACTATTGAATGGAAGAATCGACTTAATAAGATACAACAGTATCAAGTCATAGCAAATATCCGCTCGTGGTTACGATCATGCTGTTTGGATCGATCGTGCTCATTACCTGCAACAGAAAAAGAATATGCACATGCCCCAGGATATTGCGTGGTCTTTTGGGTCCACCATCCAAGGTTGTCCAACAGGCAACGTAATTTCCATTGTCTTTGTGCATGTTTTTGCAAGGCCAAGATATTTTCAAAGTAACGTTTTATTATAAAAAATCGGACGTTTTTGCAAACAAAACAGTAAAATGAAAATAAAAGCCCGTGACTGAATATTCAACTTTATTGATGAAATGCCAAAAATTGGCGAATTTACAATCAGAAGCAAACCCCTGAAAGAGGCGATTGCCATAAAATTGAGAAAAGAAATCTATCCTAATGATAATGCGGAAATTGGATTCCAACTGATTTCTGATTCTGTTATAGCCAGTATGTATTCTAGCTCTCCTGATTATCTTTGCCTTCAGAAGCTCATGATTGGACCAATTCCTCCTTTGGAATTTTGCCAGTTTGTTGAAGAGTAGAAGACGTACAGATTAATTCAGACTGCAGTCATTCGCTTTAATCCCTCTTTTGTGTGGATCGCCTTTTCAGGTTTTCAATCCACCGGGAAACCCTTTTTTGCCTAAGTTGCCCTTTCGGGTTTTCAACTTACCGGGTGTACAATTTTTTCAATTATATCCCTAATTTTTGCCCGAACCTTTATTCTGTTTTTGGTTCGCCGGGATGCCCTTTTTTGCCTGGATTCCTTTTTTTTTTTTTATCCAGCGGGTCTCTTTATACGAAGTATTTTTTAACTGCATCTGAATTAACAGGGGATGAAAAATCTTCACCATCCATGGTTGTCAGCAACAAGACTCCACCTGAGAAAACCTTTTTAACCACGAATGGACCTTCATAGTTTGGAGTCCATTTGCCCCTGTGATCTGTACTCGGAGGAAGTATTCTCTTGATTACCACGTCCCCGACCTTGTAGACTTGAGGTCGAACCTTTTGATCGAATGCCCTCTTCATTCTGCGCTGATATAACTGGCCATGGCATACCGCTGCTAAACGCTTCTCCTCAATAAGGCTCAGCTGATCAAATCTGGCTCGTACCCATTCAGCTTCATCTAGTTTAACGTCCATCAATACTCGGAGAGAGGGGATCTCAACTTCTATCGGTAGAACTGCCTCCATACCATATACAAGCGAGTATGGTGTTGCCCCAGTGGACGTGCGGACTGATGTTCGATACCCATGCAAAGCCAATGGTAACATCTCATGCCAATCTCTGTACGTGACAACCATCTTCTGCACAATCTTCTTGATATTTTTGTTGGTCGCTTCGACCGCGCCGTTCATCTTCGGGCGGTACGGAGAAGAATTGTGATGTTCGATTTTGAAGTCCCGGCATAGTTCAACCATCATCTTGTTGTTCAAATTAGAACCATTATCAGTAATGATTCTTTCGGGCACTCCATATCGACAAATGATATCTCGTTTCAAGAAACGAGCCACTACTTGCTTAGTGACATTTGCATAGGATGCTGCTTCAACCCATTTAGTGAAGTAATCAATGGCGACCAAGATGAAACGATGGTCGTTTGAAGCAGTAGGTTCAATTTTTCCGATCATATCAATGCCCCACATTGCAAATGGCCACGGAGAGGACATGATACTCAACGGGTTGGGAGGAACGTGCACTTTGTCTGCATAGATCTGGCATTTGTGGCACTTGCGAGCATACTTGCAGCAATCTGACTCCATGGTCAGCCAATAATACCCTAATCTCAACCATTTCTTAGCCATCGCATGTCCTCCGGCATGGGTACCGAAAGAGCCTTCGTGCACTTCAATCATCAACAGGTCTGCCTCGTGTCTATCCACACATCTGAGCAGAACCGTGTCAAAATTCCTTTTATACAGCACGCCATCTTTGTTCAAGAAGAAACTACCAGCTAGCCTTCTTAATGTCTTCTTGTCATTAGAAGCTGCCCCAGGCGGGTATTCTTGATTTTTCAAGAAGCATTTGATGTCATGGTACCAAGGCTTATCGTTAGACACTGCATCAACCTCAAACACAAAAGCAGGCCTATCAAGACGAGATACATCAATCCTGGGCACAAAGTTCCAACCATGCACTTTGATCATCGAAGAGATAGTGGCCAAGGCGTCTGCAAACTTATTTTCATCTCTAGGAACATGGTACAACTTGACAGTTGTAAAGAAGGTCAGCAATCTCCTCGTATAATCTCTATATGGAATCAAATTCTGCTGATGTGTGTGCCAAGTTCCCTTTACTTGATTGATTACCAGTGCTGAATCACCAAAGATATCGAGGGTCTTGATTCGTAAATCAATAGCTTCCTCGATCCCTAGTATGCAAGCTTCGTATTCTGCTTCATTGTTGGTACACCCGAAAGTTACTCGGGCAGTGAAGGGCATGTGAACACCTTCTGGCGTAATAAGGACTGCACCAACTCCGCACCCATTCATATTAACTGCCCCATCAAACATCAAACTCCACTTGGATTCAGGGTCAGGCCCCTCCTCCAGAAGTGGTTCCTCGCAGTCTTTTGCTTTGAGAAACATGATGTCCTCATCAGGGAAATCAAATCTCATGGGCTGGTAATCATCAAGAGGTTGTTGCGCAAGATAATCTGACAGTATACTTCCTTTGATTGCCTTTTGCGAAGTAAATTGAATATCGTACTCTGTCAGTACCATCTGCCACCTTGCAACTCTGCCTGTGAGTGCTGGTTTCTCAAAAATATACTTGACCGGATCCAATTTAGAGATCAACAGGGTTGTA
Source organism: Lathyrus tuberosus (assembly GCA_022829125.1). NCBI lineage: Eukaryota > Viridiplantae > Streptophyta > Magnoliopsida > Fabales > Fabaceae > Lathyrus > Lathyrus tuberosus. Next base: position 1,105,632 of record JALAZF010000357.1, read on the forward strand.
TGTGTGAGCATGTATTGTCTCAATCGCTTGGCGGCCTATGCGAGTGCACAGCATGTCTTCTCAAGCATTGAATAACGCGATTCACAATCTGTAAATTTCTTGCTCAAGTAGTAGATAGCATGTTCTTTCCTACCTGTCTCGTCGTGTTGACCGAGAACACAACCCATGGATCCTTCGAGCACTGTCAAGTACATAATCAGTGGTCTCCCTTGAACTGGAGGCATCAGAATTGGAGGTTCCTGCAAATATCTTTTTATTTTATCGAATGCATTTTGACAATCATCATTCCACCTGACCGTTTGATCTTTTCGTAGCATTTTGAATATCGGTTCGCAAGTGGCAGTTAGGTGCGATATGAACCTTGAAATATAGTTCAATCTTCCTAGAAAGCCGCGAACTTCTTTCTCAGTTCTCGGTACAGGCATATCTTGTATAGCTTTCACTTTAGCAGGATCAACCTCTATCCCTTTTTCACTGACAATGAAACCCAGCAGTTTTCCGGACCGCACGCCGAAAGTACACTTGTTAGGATTCAGTCTCAACCTGAATTTCCTCAGCCTCTCAAACAACTTCTTCAAGTTGATCAGATGTTCCTCTTCTGTCTTTGATTTAGCAATCATGTCATCCACATAGCACTCGATCTCTTTATGAATTAGATCGTGGAATAACGTCACCATTGCTCTTTGATAAGTTGCCCCTGCGTTCTTCAACCCAAAAGGCATTACTTTATAACAGAAGGTACCCCACGGGGTAATGAATGTCGTCTTCTCCATGTCCTCAGGCGCCATCTTTATCTGATTGTACCCAGAGAATCCATCCATAAATGAGAACACTGAAAACTGAGCAGTATTATCAACAAGCACATCAATATGAGGGAGTGGAAAATCATCTTTAGGGCTCGCCCTGTTGAGATCTCTGTAATCCACACACATTCTGACTTTGCCATCTTTCTTCGGCACTGGTACTATATTGGCCACCCAGGGAGGATAGTTGGTTACTGCCAGAAAACCCGCATCCAACTGTTTCTGTACTTCTTCTTTGATCTTCAAAGCCATTTCTGGTTTTGTCCTGCGCAGCTTCTGCTTGACCGGTGGGCAGTCCTCTTTCAATGGTAGTCTATGCACAACTATGTCTGTATCTAAACCCGGCATATCTTGATATGACCAAGCAAAGATGTCAACGTATTCCCGTAGCATGACTATCAACTCTTGCTTTACATCAGCCCGCAGACTTGCACCGATCTTGATCTCTTTCTTGCTTTCCTCTGACCCAATATTGATGATCTCAAGAGCTTCCTGATGAGGCTGAATGGTCTTCTCTTCCTGTTTCAACAACCTAGCCAACTCTTTCGGGAGTTCATATTCTTCATCACTTTCTTCCTCAGCTTGATAGATCGGATTGTCGAAATCATACGTGGGCATAACAGAATCATTTTCAGAGAAATCCACAGAATCCAGTCTGCATGATTGGGTTTATGCTTTATTTTAGATTATTTTTGCTTGAAAACAAAAGAAAAGAAAGTGCATTATCATTTTTAATTTTCTTTGTGCAAAAATAAAAATAAAGAAAGAGTAAAGGAACACAAATTTGTAAACAAAAACGTCCTTTTATTGATATTTGAACATTATATGAGAAAATATGGTGGCCCTACAAATGGATCCTCACACCTTGGGCAGAGTGTGGGATTTCATGCATTATGAAAGACAAGAATTGTTACTCTGAATGATGAACAACATGAACAATTTCTTCACTAGACCAATTTTGCAACGCCTCACCTGGAGCCAGTGCATATACCCATCTGTCCAGATAATCTGAACTTTCAGCGCCATCTTCTATTGCTGAGCATGACTGATTGGGGTTGATAATTCCTCCATTGTTGAAACTAATTGGCCCACGGAATCGGGGAACGGGCGTCCGGCCCGGCTGGTATCCAATGCCAAACTTATCTTCTTTCACGAACACATCTATAGCTTTACCCCAACCCTGGGCATTCCCGCTTTCGACCACTTCTCTGGCCTGCTTGTATGACGCAATTGATGCACTCGGCCCACCTGGCACATTCGACACTACTGCTGCTGAAGTAGACTCTGGTAAGTTATTGATATTCAGGGCTTCAAAAGATTGGCACAATGTTTCATGAATTTCTCCATCCATTTCCACATATTTGAAAGTGGATAGATGACTCACGAATATATCTTCCTCGCCGCAAACAGTAACCACTTGACCCTCGAACACATACTTGAGCTTCTGATGAAGTGTGGAGGTAACTGCGCCTGCTGCGTGAATCCACGGTCGGCCCAACAAACAGCTATAAGCAGGCTGAATGTCCATAACATGAAAGGTCGTCTTGAATATCTGTGGACCAACCTGTATTGGTAGTTCAACCTCCCGAAACACCGATCTTTGGGATCCATCGAAAGCTCTCACAATCAGATCACTGGGTCTCAGAACCAATCCATCTACTTCAATTTTCATCAGGGCCTTTTTGGGTAACACATTCAAGGAAGAACCTGTGTTAACCAGCACATGCGACAAAACTGCTCCTTTGCATTCAAGTGTGATGTGTAGTGCTTTGTTGTGGTTACGTCCGTCCGGTGTCAAATCCCTGTTCGTAAATCCCAACCCGTGGCTCACATTCACATTAGAAATTACTCCCTCCAACTGATTCACTGTAATCTCTTGGGGAACGTATGCCATATTCAGAACTTTCAACAAAGCAGCCCGGTGTGCATCTGAACTCATTAACAGGGATAATATCGAAATTTTAGAGGGTGTCTGATTAAGTTGGTCAATGATCTTGTAATCACTCTTTTTGATAACCCTCATAAATTCCTCAACATCATTATCAAAATTGACTTTAGGGTCCTCTTCCTGAGCAGGCACCTTATCATCAACAACCTGTTTTCCTTTCGCTCTTGCAGCGGCTTCAGCCTCTTTATCATTCCTTAGAGTCTGGGGAGCAAACAGTCGACCGCTCCTAGTGAAACCACTTGGTCCACTGACATTCTCAATGCTAGTACCAACAGCCTCTGCCTTCTGCCGACTTCCTCTTTGACGAGTATCAGTTCCATACTGCCACAGAACTGCCCTATTAGACACAAAAGCAGCCGATTCAGGAACTATAATCGTAACTGGTCTCGGCCTCTCGGGCACGATGATAGCAACAGGCTCCTCAACAGGCACCTGTATCTTGACTGGATTATAGTAAATGGTAACGGCAGAAACATCCTGTTCTTTCTCTACTTTATCAAACTGAAGACTTCCCTCATCCATAAGATCCTGCAGTCCAACTCTCAACTTACTGCAGCTGTTAACCTGCTTTGAACAATCCTCGCAATCAGAGGCGCATCCAGGAAATACCTTTCCTTTTAACAAACGTTCTTTTACAATCAACAGCGGAGTCTTCATCAAATTAACATCAGTAATCAAATTCAACTTCTCGCCATCAAAAATGAAATTTGTGCTTGCACCTCCATGATGAGGCATTGGATTGTCACGAACATTCGGCGGCCTAGAGAAGTTAATAGCTTTTGCGTCGATCAGATCTTGAACCTTATGTTGAAAGGCCCAGCACTTTTCTATTGAATGACCTGGCGCACCAGAATGAAATTCACATCGAACATTAGCATCGTAACCTTGAGGCAATTTTCCGGAATCCAGCGGCTTCATAGTCCGAAGTTCAACCAACTTCTCTTTGAGTAGTTGTGGTAACAAAGAAGCATATTTCATAGGCAAGGGATCAAACTTACGGTCCCTTTGTCTATTGTTCTGAAATCGGGGTCTCCCTTGCTGATCTGGCGTTTGCTGTCCAGCTGGAACCGGAATGGTTACCGCATCCACCTGATGATAGGACTGATTCCTTCCTCTGCCCCCTCCTCTATACACAGCGCTGGACTTCCCTTATCTTTTCCTTGGTCCATTGGCAAAGGGTTTCTTAGAATTTGAAGCAACATCTTGAATCTTACCCAATTTCAACAGAATTTCTATTCGTTCCCCAGCAACGACGATGTCGGCAAACCCCGTGGAGGGACATGCAGCCAGTCTATCCAAATACGTCCCTTGAAGTGTGCTCATGAACATATCAGCCATCTCACGATCACCCAAGGGTGGTTGAACTCGAGCAGCTAATTCTCTCCACCTCTGTGCGTACTGCTTAAAGCCCTCCTTGTTATCCTGAGTCATACTCTGCAATTGAGTACGATTAGGTTCCATGTCCAGATTATATTGATACTGCTTCAGAAACGCAGCGCACAAATCTTTCCAACTCCTTATATGAACCCTGTCCAGCTTAATGTACCATTCCAGGGGAAGCGCCTGACAAGCTATCCTGGAAAAAATATATCCAGAGCTTTTGGTCCTCGGTGTAAGCGGCAATCTTGCGATTGTAAGCTTGCAAATGTGTTTTGGGACAGGTACTGCCGTTGTACTTATCCAAAGCAGGAAGCTTGAACTTGGGGGGAATTCGCACACCCTGCACGAGACCCATGTCTTCTACATCAATTCCAAGAGGATTTTGGCTCTCAATAGCCTTGAGTCTTTCATCCAGCCCTTCATACTTCCGGTCGTCATTGTAGAAACCCATGTCATTGTTGACTGCAGTGAACTGGTCCTCCTGACCATCCTCATTGTTATCAAATCCCAGATATACCCCACCAGCAGGAATTGTGCCAACAGGAGGAGTGCGCACGTTGCGATTTGGGATTTCAGTTTCCAGCCTCTGGATAGTAGTTCTCATAGCTTCTTGTCCAATCCTCATGTTTTCTTGACCGGTCCTCAGCTCGTGCTGACCTTGAGCAATCCCCTGCATGAGGTTCATGAACTGCTCCATCCTTCCCCTCAAATCAGCTAACTCTGTCTGAACTTGCTCCATTACTCTTGCTTGATTGCGTCGGGTAGAGTATCGGTGAACCGGGGTATCAGCTATCGTGCCTGAAAACCAAATAAAGGTTAGCAGGCGCCTGCAAAAAGAAAACCTGCAATGCAAAAAATGATATGCCATGCAAATGCAAATGCCATGTTTATCATTTCCGAGGTGGCTCACACCCTGATTCCAATCTTAACCACGGAAATCTGAAGACCAGAAATCGTGATATAAAGAGACGTGTCGTGGTCATGTGCTTATGTACAGATATATGATGCTGACTAATTCTGAACAACACTGCTCATCCCCATTCAATCAAAGTGTTCAAATACATTCAAAAGAGATTCATCAATAACTGGCATACAAAGGAAAGATGGATCCATCAACAAGCCTGATGGTAACCATTAACGACAAAATACAAGAAAACAAAGAATATCAATCTGACAATTCCACGTTCTTCAGCTTATCACTTGTGCATTTAATCTCCTCAAAGAGTATGCGAGTACGCTGATGATTAGGTTTTTCAATCATCTCTCTGATCAAAGCATCCCTTTTCTCGAGAGCCTCTGTTAAAGAACCCATATGCAGCATCAAAGCTTCGTCATCGCACACTCCTTTGTGTCTTTTTATGCCAGCTTACATCTTGAGTATCTCCTTCTCTATGATGACTTCTTCAAGCTCTTTCTTGGTACTCTTCAGTTCTCTTCTGGCTTCTTCTAACTGTTCTTGACTTTTACCGAGACTTTCCCGATACCTTCTCCTCTGCTCATGTGCCTTCTTAAGCTCTTCGTCTTTAATCTGCGACTGTTCCCGTAACTCAGTATTCTCGAGCCTGACCTCATCCCAAGCTTGCTGAAACTTAGATAACTTCTCTTTGTTCTGCGCTAAGGCCTATTTGGTTTGCTTATGGGCTTGAGTGGCATCATCAGCACCTCTGCTAATTTTTTGAAAATGTTGCGCTCTTTCGGCAAAATCCTTTTCTTTTGCTGCTAGGACTCTTTCAGCATCTTGGGCCTTCCGTTCCAGTTCTTTGTTGGCATGTAGAGCATTTTGAAGACAGCTACTCAACTCGGAATTCTCTCCTTGAAGCTTTTTCACCAAGGCTTGCAACTTGTCAACTTCTTCCACAGTAGCAATGCTTCTTGCTTTCTCATTCTCCGGATACAAAAGGGGTGCCTTACCAAAAGGCAAGACAAAATCTTCAACTCTTTTCTTCACCCACTCTTCATATGCTGGATAAACCCGGTTGTTAGGCTTGCCTAGAGTAGCTTTCCCCTTTTTCAGTATGCTACCCCAGCTTTCAGAAGCTTTCTGTGCTGCTTCCCAACCATCTGATGTATGAAAATAGAGGGACTCCTCCACATCTCTCTTAATAGGCGGACCTGTCAGGGCATACCCAAATTGCCGAATGGCCAAAGAAGGATTGTAGTTAATCCCACCCATTCTTCCTATTAGTGGAACGTTAGGGAACTTACCACAGCTGTGGATAATATTCTTGCCAATCAGCCCATGATCTACCCATATGATGTCCTTGGCCACCAATCCCATTAAACGCTGTTTCCACTCTAGAGAATCTTTGGAATCCACAAAAGCCCCTGATTGTGGTAAACGGCCTGCAAACCACTTATAGAACAAGGGTGCAAAGCAACAAATTATCCCTCCTCTTTTCTTTTCGTTTCGATTGTACAAAGAGTAGTGAAGATCTCCCAGTAGCGTTGGCACCGGGTTCTTCATCATGAATATTCGTATGGCGTCCGTATCAATGAAATCCGGCTCGTTGGGAAACAACACTATGCCGTATATACAAAGGGCTAGCAAAGCATTAAAAATAAGCCAATTCTCGCCTTTAGCTGCTTCCTGGGCCTTCTTAATCAGATATTCCAGCTTGTAACCACGAATCTTTCCTTTGTTGGAGACATTGGCGTCTAACTCTGATTTGCTCAAATAAAGAGCACCAGCCACCTTTCCAAAGTCAAGATCCCCCACCGATCCAAAGAAACGGGGCTCCTCCTTGATAGCAATCCCCAACATGTTGGAATACTCCTCCAAGGTAGGAACCAACACATAGTCTGGAAATACAAAACATCTCAGAGGCGGATCATAGAACTGTATCAACGTATGGAGACCTCTGGCTTCATAATCACTGACATTACGGACCATAGATAAAATCCACCCATATTTCTCTTCAAAAGCTTCTCGTACTGCAGGGCTCGCCATTCCCTTCAGCATAACAATAGGGCCCAAAGTAGGCGTAAGGAACTTATAGCTGATGATATTCTTCCTCTCTTTAGTGTTCATCTTTGCAGGGACCTGATGACTGGAATCAAGGGTAATATATGCACCTGGAAATGAATAAACATGTATGTTAGGATATGATAATGCAATGCAAAGGGCAATGTGATCAGGTAATCAGGTGTCTGTGCTGGACCGTGCACGGTGTCAGTGTAGCTCTGAGAACAATATAGAACCATAGATAAAGACCATCTGAATACAATAGGATGAAACTTCCTTGTGAGCGACGATGATAGAAAACCGGGTATGTAGGAGGTTATGGTTTCCTGCAAACCTGTAAACAAACCGCCCTTCTCTCATGTGGGTACTAGGATGTTCAGTATCCCGGGCTCTCAGGTCGAGAAATGATGATACTTTCACCATTTCTGGTTTGGCATCATCATCAATCGAGGAGGCCTCAACTGATTCTCCAAAACGAAAGGTCCTCAGCTTCTGGCACTGAGGTCGAGAAGCAATAGTACATTCATCCCTCGGGGTACAGTACTATCGCCAATCGAGGAATGCCTCCACTGATTCTCTTTCAAAAAAAGGAAATCCTATGGCAAGTTCCCAGCATTGGGTCCTCGGATCGAGAATGTGTAATGGGTTTGCCACAGAATGTGGTCTGCCACTGTCACATCTCGGGAGGAGTGCCGCAACTGAGTCCTCGGGAATGGTCACCAGAGTCGACAGTTCCTCAAGAGAATAACTACTGGCCTGCATAACATGCAGTAGCAGAAAGCTCCTGATAGAACCTCATCTGGTTGTGGGTCTCATGAACAACAATACGTGGTCACCACCACGCAAGCGTCATGACTATCCACTCTAATACCTATGTGTATACTTGAGCTTGGGTAGTGGGCTCATCTCTCAGAACACCCATCCCGCCAAACAGAAAACAACAGCACAGTCCAGCACAATAATGATATGTAATGCAGTAAATGCGATAAATACAGTAAAGTACAGTAAAGCAGCAATACAATAAAACGGTAAATATAGCACAACAGTAAACACCCAATGAAAGAAAAGCAAACAAGCGCTAGGATTGACTCGCTTAGGATGGACCAGCAATAGGTCAACCTGTCCCCAGCAGAGTCGCCAGCTGTCGCTCCCGGGATTTTCATCCTAGTACAAACGCGAAAGTGGCACCGAACAGAGTCGCCAGCAATGTGTATTTATCCCAAGAGAGGGAAAGGAAACACTGCATAAACCTGAGGGAAAGGAAAGAGCATGGTCTCGCGACCAAGAGAACTGGATTCGGGAGTCGGTTACGCGAGAGGAAGGTATTAGCACCCCCTCGCGTCCATCGTACCCGATGGGATCCACGCTTGCTGCTTCAATCAAAGGGTGTAAGAAAAGATGCTGGAAAAAGGAACTGAAAGAAAGAAAGGAGAAAGAATGGAAGAGGAACGAAAAACAAATGTAGGGAAAATAAAAGAAGTGCTCGCATGGGCCCTACCCCACTGCCTACGTATCTCATCGGGAACATGAGAATCAGAGCGACGTAGTTCCCCTCACTAGGGAAAGTTGTTTGTGTTTTTTAGAGAACGGCTTACGTTCTAGCTCAGGTGTTGCAGGCTCGCTGGTCCGAGTGCGTTACCATCTTGCAAGAGAATGAGTAGGAGCGCGTTCGTGCGTTGAGAATGAATGAGATGAGAAAAGAATTCCCGAAGGAAAGACGTTATTGTTTGTTTTTGACTTTTAGAAGTTTTTTTCATTTGTTTGCATACGATAGTGTATCCAAATCTTAGTCATTGGAATGTGTACATTCTCACATTCCAAGATGGAATGGGTAAGAAAGCACACTAAGAGTGAAGAAGACCCCCACACTTAGCTCCAATTGTCAAGGTTCAAACACACTAGCATACTTGTGTTTATTAAGTGTTTTTGTTGGTTAAGAAATGAAGAAGTGTTTTTTTATTATTTGTACCTTCAACAAGTATTGCATTTAAGTCCCTCACACAAGATCAAATGTTTAACACATTGACCCAAGATGGGCTATATGCTACACATTCTAAGATTATAAGAGAAGATCCCTTATAATCTTTTCTTTATGTGAAAGGCCTAAATGCAATAAATGCCTACCTTTATTAGATGTTTTGAGTTTTCTTTAAGATGAGAAGAGAGACTCAAGAGAGGAGAAAAGGTAAAACCTATGTGAACTAAGACTCAATCCTATTTGATTAGTTAAGGGAGTGATCATAATGGTTTGTGAGGTTTCAAAACCTAGATCTAAAGAAAGCATGAATTAAACAATTCACTTCTAAAGTAGAAGATGAATTGTAATTCAAAAGGGAAAGTGATGAGTTGTTAAAAGAAAACACATAAGTGCTTAACAAAACACAAGATGGAATTGTAAAAGAGATGAAAGGAAAGAAGTTTGAATGTGGATTCTTTATCCACACTCAATTGAAACTTACCAAAGCCCCTACATGGTTAGTAAACATGTATAAGAAGTATAAGAAGTAAAAGAACATTTAATGCACCATAAAACTCAAAAGAATTAGGTGAGAAACCAAATCCTAATGTCACAACCAGAATGTACATCATATGGAAAACAAATGATTATTATCAAGCAAGTCCGAGTGAGCAAGCAACAAACATCATCCATGGCATTAGAACATGTTACCACAAGAAAAGGAAGATGAAAGATGAAAAAGAATGATAGAACATGCATAAATGGAACATGTAATCTAAGGATCAGAATTGAAATGAAATAGAAAATGATTCACCAACATCTCACAAGTATTTATGAAGTAAACATCAAGACATTTAAGAAGTGATAGAAGAAGTAGAATTGAAATGGAAGTTCAAAAGAGAACACAAGTACAAACAACATGTTAAAGGTGCACAAGGTTCAAATGAAAGTCAACATGCAAGGATGACATATAATATGTATCAATGACCTATAATGTCAAGTGAATGGTTCACCAAATATGCAAATGATCATGCAAGTATGTACAAAAGAAATCATGTAAACATGCACAAATATTACAATGATAGGACATGTTATCATGCTTCAAATGAAATGTCTAAAACAAAAGTCAAATGAGTTCATGAGAATTATTCAAACATGGTATTGAGGTACACAAACCAGAAATGAATCACATATCAAAATAGCTTATAAAAATTCAAGGCAAAAAGGTTTTATACAATGGACTTAGGTCAAATATCCACATCATACAAAGTAACACAAAAATGAACACCAAACATGCCATAACAAGACCTAAAAAAATAAAATAAAAATCATATGACATACTTCAAGATGATAATGACTCAATGCAAAAAGAAGAGCATCAAAACAATTTTTAATGATCAAGAACAAAATTAAACAAAATCATGTATCACTTTAAGCATGCACACCAAATAAAAATCAAAGAAAATTATGGAACAGGGGCAAAAAGTCATCAAATCAAGAAATAAAATCATGAAAAATTTTCTAAATGTTTTAATGATGCTCATGAATTTTTGCAGAATTTTATAATGCAATTTGGTATTTTTAAAAATTAAAAAGCAAACATGTAAAAATGAAAAAAAATAAAAATGAAATGCAATATGAATGGGGGTGTGAACATAGTAATGAATCAGTTCAAAATCATTGGGCTTGAAAACGTGGGAGGTGCGGATATCAAATCTGACTAAGTCCATTAAGCACGTATAACACAATAACAACCATACACTCTCAGTCAACACAAGTCAAAACAAGGATCACCGTTAGATCAAGTCAGGTCAACAAACAAGTCAAAGTAAACAACATCAACGCGCACATGTGAATGTCCACACTCCCTATCATGTACCATGCCATACAAAGTTTAAATGAATTCAAAAAATGTGCACATGACATGCACATGCGTTTTAATGCGTTGTCATGCTCCTAGCCACACGATCATGAACAATGAACGGTCACGATTAAAACGTGACAAAACCCTAGCAATCAAAGTCACCGGCCGGAGAGGGACCTCTGGTCACCTTCTCCGGCCAACAGCCACCACCTGCAACTCTCACTCTTCACCAAAATGCACAAATCATATACCAAATTGAAGCTGAGCTAACGCAGATCATGAATTCAGTGACAAAACATACAAACAGTTCATGACATGAGAGAACCGAACAAAGGAAGATTTGCCCTAACATTTGGTCTATGCCTCTAAAGGCCTATCAACTAGCCAGGCAAGTTCTTGAGCTTATAAGAAGCTGCAAGAACCTGAAAACCAACTCACATCAAGTCTATAATGGATGAAACTCGTACCTGAATATTGGAGATTTGGAAATACTCTTCAGAAAACCGGAGATCTTAGCTTCTTCTTCAACCTTGGAGCTTCACAAACTTAGCAAAATAAATGCTATACAACCAAAGGTCTTGAGAGCAGAGAGATTCAATGTTGAACAATGCTTGCAAAATCTTGAGGACTGTGTAGAAAAACTTCAATCCAATGCCATTGATGATGATGAAGATGAAGCAGATGAAGGAAAGATGGTGAAGCTCGTGTGAAATCAGAGGGAAAGTAGAGAGAATGTGAGGGAGAGTTTGAAGTGTTTTGAAGTGAAAAATGAGAGAAATGAAGCTGAAAATGAAAATGTGAAGTGAGATTTTGTTTTATAGTAGGCGTTAACCACGGTTAAACTGAGTGAGGTTAACTGAGTTAAAGTGGTTATGCTGAGTCCACCCTAACTAACTGAGTCAAGTTAGTTAGGGGGCGAGTGGTCAAGGTTGGGTTATGGTGAGGTCAAGTTCATGACAGTTATGGTGGAAGGGAGAAAAGGAGAGTGAAGCTGCCAGTCTGTGCATCAGAAACTTGCTAAGCAAGTTTGTTCCTTCTATTCTCATGTATGGCACGTGACAGTGTGCATTATGTAGGTAACTTGTGCTTGGTTGAAAGAGGAAACAAAAGTGAGGAGGTGTTTGTGGTGTGACTGAACCAAAAATCGTGCACCACTGTTAATGCATCAATGTCACTCATGGTGATTTGCAAGTGGAAATCTCTCTACTTAGTGAATGGTTGGCTGAGTTTTTGGATTCATTTGAAAGAGGGGATGTAATGATACAAGTTTGGTTTGAAATTTGAGTTGAAATGATGTTTGGAAGGGGTTGCAAAAGGACTCATAACACACAAGTTTGAAAACTGGTTAGGGGCAAGGAAATGAGGTTGACTGGCAATGCATCTTGGCACGAAATTTTCAGCAAGATCACCATATCTTGAGACCGTTATATCTACCTCATAGCTTGATCAAACCAAATTTTGCCCAACATGAAACTTGAAGGGGACATTACAAGGAACATTTTTGATGTTGACAAGTTTTGCAAATGAAGCCTTTATCATTGAGAAAAATAGGTGTACATTTGGCCCACCAACTGTTTGTTGAAATGACTGCGCGCGTGACCTGAAAATCTTGGTCATGACCTAGTTTTGAACCTACTTTGCTCAAACTTTGATCAATCATATCTCCCTCAATTTTTATCCAATGGAGATGTTCTACACATGGATTTGAAGCTTAAAGAAAGAAATTTTGTTGTGGCCGAGTGGAATTTTCATTTGGTGCTTCAATTTTAAATGGCCTTGGTTCAAACTCTGATGCAAAATGGCCAAAACTTGCTATTTTTAGTAACCCTTCTCCATCCAAAAATGGCAACTTTCCACATCTTGATTTTTTCATGATTCCTTTGGAGTTTCTTGACCAAATTTTGTACATTGGACATATGTAACATGAATTTCATGATTTTGGGCTCAAAAAAGTCAATAGCTGACTTTTTCTTCTGATTATCTGACTTGCCCCCAAATTTCCTGATTTTTTATCTTTCTTCCAATTGAACCACTTCTAAAACCAATTGAGAGGAAATCTTCCATACACATACACTTAAGAACATGTAGAATACCATGACATCAAGTTTTGTCCAAAAAATCAAAGATTCCCTGATTTAATGGGAAACCCTAGTTTTGGTGCCCACCTCCTAGGAGAAAAATGTGCAGTCTTCAATTTCAAATTCCTCAGAGTATGTTGTGTATCCTCTTAAAGGATGATGAGATATACCATTTAAGGATGATTTTGGATCAATGAGCTATCTCTTTTGAGGGTTTTCCTTCAGTTTTTGAACCTCTTGCATAGTGAAAGATGTAGTGCTTCAATCTCCCATTGAATCTCACTTCCTTGAGGTTTTGGATGATCAATTGAGATGGTATGAGACATGAGAGACTCTTGGCTTGCTTTGAGGCAACTTGATTGACCTTTTTATGCTTTGAATGATCCCTTGATTGTCCATCTTCCCCCTGATCACATGCCTTGATGGTAAGAGGAATGCTATGCTTCATTCTTCTATGTTAAATGCAATGCAATGCTAATGAGATGAATATGATATGATAGATGATAATGATATGCTAAGATGACAAAAAGGGAGAGCAAATTTTGGGGTATTACAGAAGACTCTTGAGTTTTTTATTAGGACTTAGGCCGGGGACGTCGTCCTCAGCCCTTTGCGCGCCTTTTCACTTGACTAGCGGTGGAAGGGTGGATTTGATTCTTTGTCGAATTCACTTCTTTTCTCTGCTTTTCAGGTGAGCGATATGGCGACAGGGCCAGACGGGGAAATTATAATAGATTCGGCTGAGGAGAACTCCTCGGAGAGCAGTAGTAGTGAAGCTTCAACCGTCCCCAGCGAAGTCGGGGAGGAGCTTGAAGAGAACCCTGCTGAGGAGTGGTCGGTGGCTGAGGCTGCTGAGCACGAATCCATCTTTGCTACTTTCACCGGGGATGTCTTCATGGATGTTGGACTGGAGGGGGAATGGAAGGTCCATTTCCCCTCCCAAGATGATCGGATCTGTTCGGACTTCGGGGAGAGATTTTCTATGTATGAATATGCCTTTAAGAAGTTAGGGTTGAGGCTGCCCTTCACCGATTTTCAGCGATCAGTCTTCGTGCACTTGGACCTGGCTCCGTCGTAGCTGCATCCCAATTCACTGGCATTCATTCGTGCCTTTGAGTTGACGTGCGAGCATTTGATGATAGGGGCTACTCTCCCTTTGTTCTTCACTGTCTTTCATCTTCAGCGGCAGTTGACGGGGAGGAGGTATGGTTGGGTTTCGTTGAAACAGCCCCACAAGTTGTTCAAGCCCTTCTCAGAGTCAATCCGGACGTTCAAGGAAATGTTCTACATCATAGAGCCTGTGTCAGAGAAGGTCCAGGATAGTACGTACGTTTGGGAGGTGTCTGTTGACGAGTGTAGCACCCCAAAATTTGCTCTCTTACTTTAGTACTAACTGGCTTAGGTTTCATTTCATTTTTGCATTATCATGTGTGCATATCACTGGTTCTTAGCATGGGGTCAAGGTGCCTGAGGCAGTTTAAGAGGAGAAGGTGTTCTTCAAAAGGGTCAAGTCCCATACCATTTATTAGGAATCAAGGGTTGGTACAAAGTTACTAAATATGGAAATGACCTATAATTTGAAAGTTTCCATTCTGGGTAAGTTCTTACACTACATTCATCTTGACTTTTCATCGTCAAGGAAGCTTCAAATGAATTTTTCTCAAACATGAAAGTTAAATATCTTTTTCTCCCCTTTCCAACAAGTACTAGATGGTCTCCATATCATTTGTGAAACTCAAGTTATGATCAAAAGAAGGCAAGGTGGTTTTTAGGGTTTTCTCATGGTTCCATTTTCACAACTTTTGCATTTTGGGACATATGGACCTATAATTGATTCTATTGCTTCAAGTCACCTTCCAACATCCAAGTACATTCCATAAGGATCATTTTTGGCCTTTGAACCAAGGGATTCCATGACAAATTCATCACTTATTTCACATTGTACAATTTTGCAAAATCATTGAAAATTCATAAACCAAGACATCTCAAGGCCCAAATTCAATTCAGGTGTGATTAGCAATTGATAAATGAATGATCCATCATAAAAGGCTTGGGTGTACATGCATGGAGGAGGGTGTATAACCCATTATGCAAATTTGCCAAATTACCCAAAACTCATTAACCAAGGAATTATTAAGATCCAAATGCTAATCAGTGGAATAACCTAATGTATTTAAGCTTACTCATGCACTGATTAGAGAGGGGACACGTGATTTTGAGGAGAACCAAGCTTTCAACCCTAATCCTTCATTCCTTCGAATCTTATCATCCATTAGGGTTTTTCAAAAACTTCCTTCACAATCTTCATCCTTGGCATCCATAGAGCATGAATCACCCATCACTTGAAGCTAACAACAAGGATACAGGTTGCGTAATCTCAGGTTAGTGACACTTTGCATGCTCTTAAAACTCCCTTTTTTGATGTGCACAATGATCTTTGATATCCACTATTGATTCTGACGTGTTTTGTTTTGAGTTTGGACGTATGGTTTGGTTGTTTCGTGAGTTTTAAGTTTTGGGTTCAAACTTGTTTTCGTTCGATTTGCCTTGTACGTTGTTTGTTTGTGGAAAATAGCATAATATTATTAATCCTCATGTTTTTCTGATCAATTTGGTGTACTTATATGTGCTTTCTGGGGATTTTGGGGGTGATGGTCACCGGAGATGACGACCGGAGCTAGGGCTCCGGCGTCTGGTTCTTTTTCCGGCCGGCTAGGGTTTGTGTGAGGAAGACGAGTTCCCAGCCGTTGATGGCTTTGATCGTGTGGTCCATATGTTGGCACGTCGTTTAAAATTATGTTTTATTTTATGGTTTGTGTGTGTGACGTCCATGATAATTAGTGTGAACCTTCAATCTGACCCACTCATCACACTTTCCTTTGAATGATCTGGTGCGTTGATGAAATCTGATGGCCTACACAATGCCAGCGCATTAATGTTGTGGTATGCTAGTCACGTGTTCTTTTATTTAATTCTGAGTGATTCTGTGTGTGCACGTGTTTCATAATTATGATGTACTTGGTAATCTGAGCCGTTGATCATGTTTACACGTTGTATTGGTTGACTAAATCTGATGCGTTAGATGGATCCTAGGGTGAGTAATGAGTCAACTGGTTGACTGGTTGCATTGTGTTCTTTTTTTGTTTCGCTGGTTTTTTTATTTGGCTGGGCTTGCCATTTGCACCCCTCCTTTAAGCCCATTATCATTTTTTAACGTGTGCTGCTTGCTATTCACACCCCCATGCTCATTTCAATTCATTTTATTTTATTTTATTGCATTGTTTTCATTTTCATTTTTTAAAAATAGTTAAATGCATCCGAAAATTACAAAAAAATCATGAAGCATATTTGGAATTTTATAAAATTTTCTCAAACTTTATTTTATTAGTTTATTTTATTTTTAGCATCTGAATTAATTATTGGAGTAATTTCTTCTTGAACTTGTTTCATTTTGCACACTTAAACTTGTTGGTTTTTGTTCTCATAGCATATAAAACATTCTAAGTCCATTCTTTTTGCATTGTGTCATCAACATATTGAAAATCATTAAAACAATTTTATCATATTTTTAGGATCATTTTATATTGCATTTTAGTCCCTCTCTTTTGCATATTGAGTCATGTTTCTTGCCTGATCTTTGCATGATTGTTTGGGTGGCTTATATTTTGAATTTTGGCATGAACTTTTGGTATGTTGTTTTCCACTGGTTGGGCTGTGTTGAGTTTTAATTTGGTAATTTTAGAAGATGTTTTGCTAATTATGTGATTGCTCTTTGTTTGAGGTCTTCTTGTATGCATATCTTTGATCATGTCTAGGTTACTTGTTTGAGAATGCACTTGTGCCATCATTTGGGATTGCTTCTTTGACTTCATAAACCATGTTTGAATTGTTATAGGTCAGTTGATTGCCATTATAGGTCATCGGTGTGAGGTTGTTGCATACTTTGTGCATATGTTCAATGCTTGGTTTACATGCCTTTTCTTTGACTTATCTTCTCACCTCATCTCATCTGTGTCTCTTCATGATTTATGTTTGGTTTGTGTATGTCATGCCATATCATTCATCTGTATTTCATTTGATGTATGTCTCTGACTTTGGAACTTTGCCTGCATTCATATCATATGTCATTCATGTTTCATCTTGCATACTTGAACATGTTTCACTTACATGCTTCCTTCTCTTTCTTCTGATGATTCTTAATGCTTGGGTACCTGTTTGTATGTCTCATGTGACATTTGCATAGCATGTTTTGGCACATGTTTAGGTCATCCACATTCTGACTTGGATGAGTTTTCTTGGGTTTGTAACCATTTCTCTTTGGTTTGTGGCTTGCTTGGGTTTCATTTGTCTTATAGTAGCTTATGTCTGTTTTGTACTAACCTTTTATGCAGGGGCTGAGGTAAGTTATTTGAGGGTGTGGATAGCTATCCATGTTCACCCTCACTCTCTCTTTCTCATCTTCATCTCATTTCTTTTCCTTTAAGTGTTGGGTTTCATTTTATTTGCGGTTGAACTGATCAATGTTTACTTGTGTTTGTTCACATGATCCCCTTAGGATTCCTAGCTCCACTTAATTTCTGATTAAGTCGGAGGTAGGAGAGACATTAGGCTTTCAATCCTTTGCATGCTAACATTAGGACTAAATTCCATAGGATAGTCTCCCTCCTAAACCTCCCCTTAGGGCCATCTTTGCATGATAACATTAGGATAGAATCCCCTTAGTGTTTTTTCTTTTCTTTTGAGTCCCTCTTCTCATCTCATAACATTTCTAAGATACTTAATAAGGTCAACTTACCTTGCGCACAGGCCTTAAACATAGGAAATGAAGATTGAGGGGTCCCCCTTCTCTCTTCTAGAGTGTTGAGCATACGTCCCATTGGGGACGACCATGCGAAGCATTCGTTCCCCTGTCATAGACTTTGGTTCAAGTTGAGTTATGAACTAACTCAAGTCACTTCTGTCCTAAAAAATACAAACAAACTCCAAACTTTTTTTATCCTGCGGGATTTTCAAACTAAAGGCTACTTTCAAAAAGGGCACGTTACTTTCCGTCTGAGTCGCAAACAGGCATCGACCCTAACTGCCGGACGCGAACTTAACGTCGCTCATAAAAAACACAAAAAGAACTTGGTCCGAACTACGTTGACTCTGAATTTCCCATTGCACAAAGGGAGTACGTAGGCCTAGGACGACGATGTCCTACCGAGTCTGTCTTTGTTTTTCCCTTCCCCGTGTCAGTACAGCCATAGATTTTAGGATAACTCACCCTTAGAATAGACAACTAGCATGGATCCCATCGAGTACGATGGACGCGTGGGGTGCTAACACCTTCCCCTCGCGTAACCGACTCCCGAACCCAGGCTATGATTGCGATGACCATTCCTTTCCCTCTTCCTCAGGTTTATACGGTGTTCCCTTTCCCTCTCTTGGGATAAATATACATTGCTGGCGACTCTGTGTTCCGCGCCAGTTTCGCGTTTGTACCTGGATGAAAATCCTGGGAGCGACAGCTGGCGACTCTGCTGGGGACTCTAGTTCCCTAAGTGGGTCTGTCCTAGCGCTTGTTTGTTTTTGTTCTCTTTGGGTGTTTTTGTTTTTTGTTTTGCTTTATTTGTTGTATTTTATTTTTACCGCATTTACTGCA
Source organism: Lathyrus tuberosus (assembly GCA_022829125.1). NCBI lineage: Eukaryota > Viridiplantae > Streptophyta > Magnoliopsida > Fabales > Fabaceae > Lathyrus > Lathyrus tuberosus. The sequence continues at coordinate 1,124,268 of JALAZF010000357.1, forward strand.
TTGCATATTATTATCAGCTGCTGCACTGTTTTTCTGTTTGGCGGGTTGGGAATTCTGAGAGATAAGCCCAATACCCAGGCTTGAGCGTACACGTAGGATTAGCGTGGAAAGTAGTGTGACTTGTGTGGTGAAATTCTGGCCTATATATCAGATGTCCTATCGAGATGTCGAGACACTGATATAAGACAATAATGAACAAGTTTAATACAATAGTGTACAGAAAATGTAAAGAACACCAGAAATTGTTAACCCAGTTCGGATCTAACTATCCTACATCTGGGGGCTACCAAGCCAGGGATGAAATCAATATTCGATAGTATCAATTCACTAATAACCACGCCCGGTTCAATCAGCTCACTTAATCACTACCCTTCCTATGACTTCTACCTAAGACTCCCCTAGGTATGAGGCCCTCCTCAAATCCCTCTTCAATCACAACCCGTGACTGGTTCCTTACAAGACAAGTAACAATGGTCGAAACACAAATTCTCAATACTTCACAGCTTATGAGAATTAACACACAGCCACTCAATGCTTAAAAGCTTATGAGCAACCTTACACAACTTACACTACAGTCCTTATACTGTTATCATAAGATACCAGTTAGGCTCACAAAATACAAGCACACAACCCTAAAAATACATGTAAGTTCGACACCTAAAACTAGGTTTACATCAGTCAATTTATAGCAATTAATCTGGACTGAATTGGGCTTCCAAAAATGCAGCAATTAGACTGCTCACAAATCTGCAAAATTAACTCCAACAAAATAGGTCTTCAATCCAAAGTTTCCTATTATGTCTCCATAATTAGAAACAGCAGTAAATCTGAAAACCAACAAATAACCACAATCCAAAAATGCTTTGGATGCCACATAGGATAACCAAATATTCACAGAATATTCAGTAACAAATCATAGTAATAGAATCTGCATTAAAACTGACTTCACAGCGCGATGTCCTATGAGCTGCCATGGAACATCTTCATTCGACATGTTGAAAGCAGCCACTTAGAACATTATGATTCCACATCTTGCTGCTATAATAGTTTTAGCAAAATAAATGCCAACCACAAAAGCACAGAAATAACAATCTCCCCCTTTGGCTTATTTTGGCTAAAAATATACACACACAAGCAAACTTGTAAAGAAGCACAAATAAAAATATCCAGAGATCCGACAGCAGCGAAAACACAAAAAAATTCCAGCATACCATAGCAGCACTCCCCTTCAGCTGCATATAAACACTCAGTACAGCAAACAACTCATCATAACAGCAAAAAAAACTCCCCCTCAACAGCAGCAACAAAGAACACCCCCTCAGCTGCAGCACATACCTCCCCTTCAACAGCACAAGCACATAACAATGCTGCTCCCCCTCACACTTACTACTCCCCCTTTTTAGCCACAAATATGACAAAGAGAGGTCATAGACAAATGTAAACATATTACATAGCGATGTATTATTCAAAACCAAAACAGAATTAAGTTGTCCTAAAAGAAAAAAAACAAACAAACAAAAGCAGAAAATAAACTTGCAGATAGCCTATAGCTATTCAGCACTATCCTCTTCATCAGCAACCTCATCACTTTCACCTTCAGATTCAGAAGCATCATTCTCAGAACCAGAATCATCAGACTGCTGGACACTCCTTCTATCAGACTCAGTAGATTCACCTTGTCCATCATCTTCAGTCAGCTCAGCATTTCTCTTTTCAACCAAGGTTGTAATCAGCTGCTCGAGCTTTGCCTTCCTTGCTGTATCTCTCCTGATAGATTCTTCTAGCTCTTTGCAAGTTTCTTGCATCTGTGTAATGGCTTCATCATCAAGAGTGGCATGACTTGAAGTTGAGGAGGATGTCCCAACAACATCAGACACATGAACTCCACCTAGCAGCCTATAATGCAAAGCCATTGGAGGTTTTCTCTTGCTGACTTTGTCACTTCTTACTAAGCAGTCATGAAATTGGTCCAGGATCATTCCACAGATTAAGGATGGAAAACATATGGGTAGCTTAACAGCAGATGAGCTAGCTTGCTTCAAAACTTGTTCAAAGATATATGCTCCAAAGTTGAAAGGGACCTTCTTTCCAATAGCATAGATGAATTTTCCAAGCATGGATGAGATGGTGGAAGTATGGTTGGTAGAAACCCAGTTTACCACTGCAATTCTGTGAAGGATAGCATATTTGACACTTAGCTTCCCAGACGAGAGCTTTCCTTCATTTGGCCAAACTTTGATGCAACCACCTGTTATCTCCTCACAGATTTCATCATCTGTTGCTCCTAACTCAGCCTGATGGTCCGTAGGTCTCCCCAGAAAGTTATTAATCACTTTGGGAGAAAATTTCACAGCTTTTCCTCTTACATAGAATTTTTTGAGTTTGCTATTACAGTCTTCAGGGATACTCACAACAAACTCCTTAAGCAACTTCTCATAACATGGTCTTATGTCAGACACAGTCTTCATCAACCCAGCAGCTTCAATAAGATCAACCACTTCCTTATACTTGTTGAAGTCTTTTCCCAGTTCTCTCTCTAAAGCTACTCTTATTTGGCTGACAATTTTCCACCTATCAGTTTGCCTCTGAGACCTGACAGTTTGATCCTCCCTTCTCCCACTGATGTCCTGGACATCAGTTCCAGCATTTGACTCACTCAGGCCTGTGACCCTCCTTTTCTTGATTGGAACCACAACTTTACTCCATTGCTTAGAGGGACCTGCTCCATCCTTTCTTTTGTTACTCTCTACATTAGCAGATTTCCTAATCATTTCTGCATCCTTTGAATTCTCAGCCACAATGGTATTCTCTTTTCTACTCTTGATTCTTTGTAGTATGCCAGCTATAGGTTCCTCATCAGAGTTTTTCTCAGCAACATTACTACACATCTCAGCCCTCTTCTTGCTTCTTCTTTCTCTAGCCACCTGAACTGGTATACAACTCTCAGTCCTATCAGTAGGACTATTATTTGTATTTCCAGCCATGGATATTGGGACATCAGACTCGATATCTTTATCATTTTCACTAACAGCAATGGTGGCAAATCTTCTAAGACTCTGATCTCTACTGAAAACATTATCATAAAGAGTCCTACTATCATTCTTAGTTTCATCCACCCTTCTATTTGAATTCTTATCAGTAACATTTTTTCTAGGGCTTTTCTTATCAGAATAAAACCTAGTAATCATTTTGTCTTTCTTCCTAGATGAAAGGGGTTTAGACTTCTTACTTGACATACTTTCATTCACAGAGGAGGAAACTGGTTGCTCACCTCTAGTGTCAGCAGGAACAACATTCAACGGGGCGATATCAAGAACAAGGTTTGTGAGTTTGATCATTCAGTGAGGATCATAGTCTTCATCATTGACTTGAGAAGTTCTTGAATCAGCAGGAGAATCATGATGTTGAGACATTTTTTGTGGCTCACAAAATGCAGTATTGAAGAGAGTAAGAGCAAACCCTAGCGGAGAAGAGTTTTGAAAGAATAGGTCAGATGAAGTTTTTGCACTGTAGGATTGAAGTTGGAATGTGTTAGTTGGGCTATTTATAAGTTTTGGAAATGGGTCCTTATACACGTGCCATTCACAAGTTCTTTGGTTTAACACTTCCATAATAGTGTTTTCATCTTTCCACAAATAGCAATTCTCTGAGGTTCTTTCACCTCTCATAACAACAGAATTCTTTTCATCCATTATTAAACATTCGTAGTTTGTAAAGATGACCCTAAGACCTTGATCACACAACTGGCTTATGCTTATTAGGTTAGTATCTAATCCTTTAATAAGCAATACTTCTTCCAGAATTGGCTGTCCTGGACAATCCACTCTTCCAACACCAAGCACTTTTCCTTTTGATCCATTACCAAAAATCACCTCATTAGGAGCAAGATACTTAACATCTGACATATATCTACTAACACCAGTCATATGTCGAGAACATCCACTATCAAAGAACCATTTTTCATCTGTAGAGACTCTGAAAGACTTGTAGTCCCTATGTTCTTTTACAATATCCTTTGAAGTCTATATTCTTTTTGTTTCAACCCTGCTCTTTTTTCTACTATACTGTTGCAGGGGTTTGGGATAACCATGTAGCTTGTAGCAAAAAGCTTTTATATGACCAAACTTCCCACAATGGTAGCATGTCCATCTTTGATTCTTTTTCTTTATGAACTTTTTCTGATGTCTGGGAGGATGTTGCAACATGTTATTCAACATATTCAAACTTCTCTTATCTTAAACGGGTACTTCCTCAGATTTCTTTCCTTCATCTAATTCATTTGTACCTTCAAATCCAATACCACTGACATTTCTAGCATCTCTTCCTGACTTCAAAATTTCATCAAGTACATCAGAACTCCCATTTAACATTCTGACATTTTTGATCATGTTGTCCAGTTTTGAATTCAAAAAATTTACTTCACTTTGTAGATCAGCTATAGTGGACACATGCTCAGTATTCTCAGCTTTTAAATGAACAATAACACATGCTTGTTCTTCTTTCTGCTGACATACTTCTTCATGTTCAATGCACAACTTCTTATAAGAGATAGCCAGCTCTTCAAAAGTAAGCTCTTCAGATTCTTCATCTGATTCACATACTCCTGTTAATGTTGTCACCAACTTTGCAGATTTCTCATCAGCTTCAGTTTCAGAATCATCTTCTGACCATGTCACAGATAATCCCTTCTTCTGTCTTCTGAGATAAGTCGGACACTCAGTTTTTACGTGCCCAAATCCTTCACATTAATAGCATTGAACTCTCTTCCCTTGATTAGAGTCTTCTTCAGTTCTGGATCTTCTGCCTCCATCCTGGTCTTTGTTGATGTCGAGAGACTTGTTTTGAACATTTTCCCTTGACTTCCAGTCCATCCTTTTCAACATTTTATTAAATTGTCTTCCAAGCAACACTAGCTCTTTGGACACATCTTCATCTTTGACCAGTTTTCCTTCATCATCTGAGTCATCAGCATTCGACACAAATGCTATACTCTTCTTCTTTTCAGCTTTTTCACTGAATCCTAACTCAAAAGTTTGGAGTGATCCTATAAGCTCATCCACCTTCATCTTGTCAATGTCCTGAGCTTCCTCTATAGCAGTGACCTTCATATCAAACCTCTTAGGTAGAGACCTGAGAATTTTCCTGACCAGCTTACTGTCAGACATCTTTTCTCCTAAAGCACTTGAGGCATTTGCTATCTCAATGATATTCATGTGGAAGTCATGAATACTCTCATCTTCCTTCATCTTCAGATTTTCAAACTTGGAAGTGATGAGTTGAAGCTTTGACAACTTCACCTTTGAGGTTCCTTCATGTGTGACTTTCACGACCTGCCAAGCCTCTTTGGCAATAGTACAATACTCAATCAGCCTGAAGATATTTATGTTGACGCCATTGAACAATGCATTCATGGCTTTAGAATTTCCAACAGACCCTTTGTAGTCAGCATCATCCCAGTCCTCTTCTTCCTTCAGAACATCAGTAAGATTTCCTTCTCCATCTCTTACCTTTGGAGGCTCTCAACCTTTGAGAACAGCTTTCCATGCTTGATCATCCATGGACTTGATGAAAGCTATCATCCTAGGTTTCCAATACTCATAGTTTGAACCATCCAGCAGAGGTGGTTTATTCAGAGCTCCTTCATCCTTGTCCATTGTACCAGAAAGTACCTTCTCTGAATCTCACCCAGAAATAACTAAGGGTGCCTTCTCTTGATGCCAATTGAAATTCTGGCCTATATATCAGATGTCCTATCGAGATATCGAGACACTAATATAAGACAACAATGAACAAGTTCAATACAATAGTGTGCAAAAAATGTAAAGAACACCAGAAATTGTTAACCCAGTTCGGATCTAACTATCCTACATCTGGGGCCTACCAAGCCAGGGATGAAATCAATATTCGATAGTATCAATTCACTGATAACCACACCCGGTTCAATCAGCTCACTTAATCACTACCCTTCCTATGACTTCTACCTAAGACTCCCCTAGGTATGAGGCCCTCCTCAAATCCCTCTTCAATCACAACCCGTGAATGGTTCCTTACAAGACAAGTAACAATGGTCGAAACACAAATTCTCAATACTTCACAGCTTATGAGAATTAACAAACAGCCACTCAATGCTTAAAAGCTTATGAGCAACCTTACACAACTTACACTACAGTCCTTATACTGTTATCATAAGATACCAGTTAGGCTCACAAAATACAAGCACACTGCCCTAAAAATACATGTAAGTTCGACACCTAAAATTAGGTTTATATTAGTCAATTTATAGCAATTAATCTGGACTGAATTGGGCTTCCAAAAACGCAGCAATTAGACTGCTCACAAATCTGCAAAATTAACTCCAACAAAATAGGTCTTCAGTCCAAAGTTTCCTATTATGTCTCCATAATTAGAAACAGCAGCAAATCCGAAAACCAACAAATAACCACAATCCAAAAATGCTTTGGATGCCACATAGGATAACCAAATATTCACAGAATATTCAGTAACAAATCATAGTAACAGAATCTGCATTAAAAATGACTTCACGGCGCGATGTCCTATGAGCTGCCATGGAACATCTTCATTCGACATGTCGAAAAAAGCCACTTAGAACATTATGATTCCATATCTTGCTGCTATAATAGTTTTAGCAAAATAAATGCCAACCACAAAAGCACAGAAATAAAAATCTCCCCTTTGGCTTATTTTGGCTAAAACTATACACACACAAGCAAACTTGTAAAGAAGCACAAATAAAAATATCCAGAGATCCGACAGCAGCGAAAACACAAAAAAATTCCAGCATACCATAGTGGCACTCCCCTTCAGCTGCATATAAACACTTAGTACAGCAAACAACTCATCATAGCAGCAAAAAAAACTCCCCCTCAACAGCAGCAACAAAGAACACCCCCTCAGCTGCAGCACACACCTCCCCTTCAATAGCACAAGCACATAACAATGTTGCTCCCCCTCACACTTACTACTCCCCCTTTTTAGCCACAAATATGACAAAGAGAGGTCATAGACAAATGTAAACATATTACATAGCGATGTATTGTTCAAAACCAAAACAGAATTAAGTTGTCCTAAAAGAAAAAAAAAACAAACAACCAAAAGCAGAAAATAAACTTGCAGATAGCCTATAGCTATTCAGCATTGTCCTCTTCATCAGTAACCTCATCACTTTCACCTTCAGATTCAGAAGCACCATTCTCAGAACCAGAATCATCAGACTGCTGGACACTCCTTCTATCAGACTCAGTAGATTCACCTTGTCCATCATCTTCAGTCAGCTCAGCATTTCTCTTTTCAACCAAGGCTGTAATCAGCTGCTCGAGCTTTGCCTTCCTTGCTGTATCTCTCCTGATAGATTCTTCCAGCTCTTTGCAAGTTTCTTGCATCTGTGTAATGGCTTCATCATCAAGAGTGGCATGACTTGAAGTTGAGGAGGATGTCCCAACAACATCAGACACATGAACTCCACCTAGCAGCCTATAATGCAAAGTCATTGGAGGTTTTCTCTTGCTGACTATGTCACTTCTTACTAAGCAGTCATGAAATTGGTCCAGGATCATTCCACAGATTAAGGATGGAAAACATATGGGTAGCTTAACAGCAGATGAGCTAGCTTGCTTCAAAACTTGTTCAAAGATATATGCTCCAAAGTTGAAAGGGACCTTCTTTCCAATAGCATAGATGAATTTTCCAAGCATGGATGAGATGGTGGAAGTATGGTTGGTAGAAACCCAGTTTACCACTGCAATTCTGTGAAGGATAGCATATTTGACACTTAGCTTCCCAGACGAGAGCTTTCCTTCATTTGGCCAAACTTTGATGCAACCACGTGTTATCTCCTCACAGATTTCATCATCTGTTGCTCCTAACTCAGCCTGATGGTCCGTAGGTCTCCCCAGAAAGTTATTAATCACTTTGGGAGAAAATTTCACAGCTTTGCCTCTTACATAGACTTTTCTGAGTTTGCTATTACAGTCTTTAGGGATACTCACAACAAACTCCTTAAGCAACTTCTCATAACATGGTCTTATGTCAGACACAGTCTTCATCAACCCAACAGCTTCAATAAGATCAACCACTTCCTTATACTTGTTGAAGTCTTTTCCCAGTTCTCTCTCTAAAGCTACACTTCTTTGGCTGACAATTTTCCACCTATCAGTTTGCCTCTGAGACCTGACAGTTTGATCCTCCCTTCTCCCACTGATGTCCTGGACATCAGTTCCAGCATTTGACTCACTCAGGCCTGTGACCCTCCTTTTCTTGATTGGTACCACAACTTTACTCCATTGCTTAGAGGGACCTGCTCCAGCCTTTCTTTTGTTACTCTCTACATTAGCAGATTTCCTAATCATTTCTGCATCCTTTGAATTCTCAGCCACAATGGTATTCTCTTTTCTACTCTTGATTCTTTGTAGTATGTCAGCTATAGGTTCCTCATCAGAGTTTTTCTCAGCAACATTACTACACATCTCAGCCCTCTTCTTGCTTCTTCTTTCTCTAGCCACCTGAACTGGTATACAACTCTCAGTCCTATCAGTAGGACTATTATTTGTATTTCCAGCCATAGATATTGGGACATCAGACTCGGTATCTTTATCATTTTCACTAACAGCAATGGTGGCAAATCTTCTAAGACTCTGATCTCTACTGAAAACATTATCATCAAGAGTCCTACTATCATTCTTAGTTTCATCCACCCTCCTATTTGAATTCTTATCAGTAACACTTTTTCTAGGGCTTTTCTTATCAGAATAAAACCTAGTAATCATTTTGTCTTTCTTCCTAGATGAAAGGGGTTTAGACTTCTTACTTGACATACTTTCATTCACAGAGTGGGAAACTGGTTGCTCACCTCTAGTGTCAGCAGGAACAACATTCAACGGGGCGATATCAAGAACAAGGTCTGTGAGTTTGATCATTCAGTGAGGATCATAGTCTTCATCATTGACTTGAGAAGTTCTTGAATCAGCAGGAGAATCATGATGTTGAGACATTTTTTATTGCTCACAAAATGCAGTATTGAAGAGAGTAAGAGCAAACCCTAGCGGAGAAGAGTTTTGAAAGAATAGGTCAGATGAAGTTTTTGCACTGTAGGATTGAAGTTGGAATGTGTTATTTGGGCTATTTATAAGTTTTGGAAATGGGTCCTTATACACGTGCCATTCACAAGTTCTTTGGTTTAACACTTCCACAATAGTGCTTTCATCTTTCCACAAATAGCAATTCTCTGAGGTTCTTTCACCTCTCATAACAACAGAATTCTTTTCAACCATTATTAAACATTCGTAGTTTGTAAAGATGACCCTAAGACCTTGATCACACAACTGGCTTATGCTTATTAGGTTAGTATCTAATCCTTCAACAAGCAATACTTCTTCCAGAATTGGCTGTCCTGGACAATCCACTCTTCCAACACCAATCACTTTTCCTTTTGATCCATTACCAAAAATCACCTCATTAGGAGCATGATACTTAACATCTGACATATATCTACTAACACCAGTCATATGTCGAGAACATCCACTATCAAAGAACCATTTTTCATCTGTAGAGACTCTGAAAGACTTGTAGTCCCTATGTTCTTTTACAATATCCTTTGAAGTCCATATCCTTTTTGTTTCAACCCTGCTCTTTTTTCTACTATACTGTTGCAGGGGTTTGGGATAACCATGTAGCTTGTAGCAAAAAGCTTTTATATGACCAAACTTCCCACAATGGTAGCATGTCTATCTTTGATTCTTTTTCTTTATGAACTTCTTCTGATGTCTGGGAGGATGTTGCAACAAGTTATTCAACATATTCAAACTTCTCTTATCTTGAACGGGTACTTCCTCATATTTCTTTCCTTCATCTAATTCATTTGTACCTTCAAATCCAATACCACTGACATTTGTAGCATCTCTTCCTGACTTCAAAATTTCATCAAGTACATCAGAACTCCCATTTAACATTCTGACATTTTTTATCATGTTGTCCAGTTTTGAATTCAAAACATTTACTTCACTTTGTAGATCAGCTATAGTGGACACATGCTCAGTATTCTCAGCTTTTAAATGAACAATAACGCATGCTTGTTCTTCTTTCTGCTGACATGCTTCTTCATGTTCAATGCACAACTTCTTATAAGAGATAGCCAGCTCTTCAAAAGTAAGCCCTTCAGATTCTTCATCTGATTCATATACTCCTGTTAATGTTGTCACCAACTTTGCAGATTTCTCATCAGCTTCAGTTTCAGAATCATCTTCTGACCATGTCATAGATAATCCCTTCTTCTGTGTTCTGAGATAAGTGGGACACTCAGTTTTTACGTGCCCAAATCTTTCACATTCATAGCATTGAACTCTCATCCCTTGATTAGAGTCTTCTTCAGTTCTGGATCTTCTGCCTCCATCCTGGTCTTTGTTGATGTCGAGAGACTTGTTTTGAACATTTTCCCTTGACTTCCAGTCCATCCTTTTCAACACTTTATTAAATTGTCTTCCAAGCAACACTAGCTCTTTGGACACATCTTCATCTTTGATCAGTTTTCCTTCATCATCTGAGTCATCAGCATTCGACACAAATGCTATACTCTTCTTCTTTTCAGCTTTTTCACTGAATCCTAACTCAAAAGTTTGGAGTGATCCCATAAGCTCATCCACCTTCATCTTGTCAATGTCCTGAGCTTCCTCTATAGTAGTGACCTTCATATCAAATCTCTTAGGTAGAGACCTGAGAATTTTCCTGACCAGCTTACTGTCAGACATCTTTTCTCCTAAAGCACTTGAGGCATTTGTTATCTCAATGATATTCATGTGGAAGTCATGAATACTCACATCTTCCTTCATCTTCATATTTTCAAACTTGGAAGTGATGAGTTGAAGCTTTGACAACTTCACCTTTGAGGTTCCTTCATGTGTGACTTTCACGACCTGCCAAGCCTCTTTGGCAATAGTACAATGCTCAATCAGCCTGAAGATATTTATGTTGACGCCATTGAACAATGCATTCATGGCTTTAGAATTTCCAACAGACCCTTTGTAGTCAGCATCATCCCAGTCCTCTTCTTCCTTCAGAACATCAGTAAGATTTCCTTCTCCATCTCTTACCTTTGGAGGCTCCCAACCTTTGAGAACAGCTTTCCATGCTTGATCATCCATGGACTTGATGAAAGTTATCATCCTAGGTTTCTAATACTCATAGTTTGAACCATCCAGCAGAGGTGGTTTATTCAAGTCTCCTCCATCCTTGTCCATTGTACCAGAAAGTACCTTCCCTGAATCTCACCCAGAAACAACTAAGGGTGCCTTCTCTTGATGCCAATTGAAATTCTGGCCTATATATCAGATGTCCTATCGAGATATCGAGACACTAATATAAGACAACAATGAACATGTTCAATACAATAGTGTGCAGAAAATGTAAAGAACACCAGAAATTGTTAACCCAGTTCGGATCTAACTATCCTACATCTGGGGCCTACCAAGCCAGGGATGAAATCAATATTCGATAGTATCAATTCACTGATAACCACACCCAGTTCAATCAGCTCACTTAATCACTACCCTTCCTATGACTTCTACCTAAGACTCCCCTAGGTATGAGGCCCTTCTCAAATCCCTCTTCAATCACAACCCGTGACTGGTTTCTTACAAGACAAGTAACAATGGTCGAAACACAAATTCTCAATACTTCACAGCTTATGAGAATTAACAAACAGCCATTCAATGCTTAAAAGCTTATGAGCAACCTTACACAACTTACACTACAGTCCTTATACTGTTATCATAAGATACCAGTTAGGCTCACAAAATACAAGCACACAACCCTAAAAATACATGTATGTTTGACACCTAAAACTAGGTTTACATCAGTCAATTTATAGCAATTAATCTGGACTGAATTGGGCTTCCAAAAACGCAGCAATTAGACTGCTCACAAATCTGCAAAATTAACTCCAACAAAATAGGTCTTCAATCCAAAGTTTCCTATTATGTCTCCATAATTAGAAACAGCAGCAAATCCGAAAACCAACAAATAAACACAATCCAAAAATGCTTTGGATGCCACATAGGATAACCAAATATTCACAGAATATTCAGTAACAAATCATAGTAACAAAATCTGCATTAAAACTGACTTCACAGTGCGATGTCCTATGAGCTGCCATGGAACATCTTCATTCGACATGTTGAAAGCAGCCACTTAGAACATTATGATTCCACATCTTGCTGCTATAATAGTTTTAGAAAAATAAATGCCAACCACAAAAGCACAGAAATAACATGTGGCATTTGGCCAGACGTAGTATACATGAAAACTCCACATCCAGACGAGGTTTTCCTTGATAATGTTCTATCCTGCGCATTGGTGCAGATGATTGAATGTAACTTGGAAAACTGTCGACTCTGGCGGCCATTCCCGAGAACTCAGGAACGGCACTCCTCCCGAGATGTGATAATGGCAGACCAGAAATGGCAAACCCATTACACATGTCGATCCGAGGACCCAATGCTGGGAACTTGCTATAGGGTTTCCTTTTGGAAAAGAACCAGTGGAAGCACTCCTCGATTGGCGATAGTACTGTACCCCGAGGGATGAATATACTATTGCTTCTCGACCTCAGTGCCGAAACTGAGGACTTGCTATAGGATGTTTTCTTTTAAGGGGAATCAGTTGAGGCCTCCTCGATTGGTGATGATGCCAAACTAGAAATGGTGAACATATCATCATTTCTCGACCTGAGAGCCCGTGATATTGAGGATCCTTGGCTTTCTAGTACCCACACGTGAGAGGGCAGGGTGTTTACAGGTTTGCAGGTAACCTTGACCTTCAACATACCCGGTTTTCTGGTCAGCAGATTTATCAGTGTGGTATTATGGTTATTCTGGTATTCAGGGTATTTGGGCAGATATTTGAGATGGTTCAGTTGGTACAGTGCAGCAGTGTCCAGTCTGTGTGGCATCCTTGACCCCATGTGTGCATTTGCATCATCATTTTGCATCCCAACATGTTTATTCATTTGTAGGGTTGCATCCTAACTTTGATTCTGGTTTTTGAAATTAAACTGGAATCAAGGGGTGGATCGCCCTGCGAATTTTTAAACATGGTCATTTGCATTCACATATCCATAATCATTTTGCATAACAGGTGTTTACCTCTGGCGTTCTTACTTGGTTCTCCTCTGCAGTATAGGATTGCAGATCAACACATTCACCGGTATTCTACCAGACCAAATCAGAAAAGACTCATGGATCAACTACAAGCTGAGATGACTAAGATGCAGACTCGCATGAACCAATTCATGGATTTAATGCAAGGGGTTGCTCAGCGCCAAGAGCAGTTAAGAACTTTTGTCCAACCATTGATTGCAAGGATTGATGACGAAGCTGTCCTTCATGGAGGAGTCCATACTGGTGTTACTGGTACTAATGTTCAGAATGGCCCTCCGGGCGGAGGTATTCCTGTTTCTGGTGTTGTGATCCCTCCGGGCGGGGCTGAAAATGTTGGGGGAGGTGGTATTGGTGTCTGTGCTATTCATGGCCATCAGTTTGATGATATTCAAGATGATGCATTCTCTGTGCCAGGTGGGGATGCTGGTTCCCAGATTGACACTGATCAGAGATTCGGGTTGATTGAGGAACAACTAAGGGGTGTTGTAAATCAGGATTCTGTGGGTATGGATCTGGAGGATTTGGGGCTGGTTCCAGGTGTCGTTATCCCGCGCAAGTTTCAGACTCCTACCTTCAAAAAGTACAATGGTATAACTTGGGCAAGGACTCACGTCAGGGTATACACGAGTAAAATGGCTGCTCACGCAAAGAACGAAAAGTTGATGATGCATTGCTTTCAGGATAGCCTATCTGGGGCGTCCTTGGAATGGTATATGCAGCTAGAGAGGAAAGACGTTCATAGTTGGAGAGATCTGGCGGGGGCATTTATTAGACACTATCAATATAACACTGACATGGCTCCCAATCGTGCACAGCTGCATAATATGTCTCAAAAGAGCAATGAAAGCTTTAGAGAGTACGCCCAGAGGTGGCGTGAATTGGCTTCCCGAGTTCAACCTCCGATGTTGGAAAGAGAGCTCGTTGATATGTTCATGGATATGCTTCAGGGGCATTATTATGAGAAATTGGTTGGATGTTTGTCCGCTGGATTTTCAGGTCTTGTATTGGCAGGAGAAAGAGTTGAAAACGGCATCAAAACGGGAAAGATTCGAAGTGCTGCTGAAGATGCAAAGAAACCTTATGATGGGTCCTCCAAGAGAAAGGAAGGAGAAGTTAGTGCTGTGTATATTCCTCCTGTTGTTCAACGGCCTGTTCAGCATCAGCGGCCTTATGCTCCTCAGCAACAGAGACAAAAAAGACCACGAAGGCCTGCGAGAAGTTTCGATCCACTCCCTATTTCTCACAGTGATGTTCTTGCCCGTCTACTTGAAAGTTCTCTGGTTCAACTAAGGGATGCCAAGCCTGTTCCTGACCCTATTCCTCCTGATTATGATCTGGATGCCAGATGTGAATATCACTCAGACACACTGGGTCATTCAATTGAAAATTGCAACGTGTTCAAGCACAAGGTGCAAGACCTGGTAGACTCAGAGATCATTGCATTCACTGAAGATGATATGTACATCAATTGAAGCCGCCTTTCTCAAGTGAGCGCTCAGTCTGCAAATACGTCCAGACAGAATCAAGCTTCCTCAGCAATGGCAATCTTCAGCTTCTTTACTGCATTTTCATTTGTAGTTTTTCATTTCTTGTTAAAGCATTGTAGGCGTGTAAGACTTGTTTGTTTTTAATAATGATATTAATGCAATGAATATGTTTTCTTGAAGTAATTCTTTTTCATTCGTATGATATTTGTGTTCATTGCAATACCAATTTTCTTGCTTAAACTCTTTGAGGGAGGATGATGAAGTAAAAACGCAAAATCTTTGGTTGTATGCTTTCGGATAAAACCCTGTTGAGGATGTACAGGCATTATTTCAAATCCCTAAACACTGGAGATATAAGGGAGATAGACCCTCGTTAACCCCTTTGAGCCTTGAAGTAGGAGTTTCTTTCGTACAAAAAAAAACCCTCACACTTAACCCAGGGGCAGGGTAGGCATCAGTTAGTTTGACCGAGCGTTCAAATCTCAAGGAGAGTGTGCATCTGAGGATCCATTACCTTCTACCCCACCGTCAAGAGGTCAAGAGATGTGAAACCACAATGGTTATCCATCAACAATCAAGGAGTGAGGCAGTCACAGCCCCGTCAAGCAAGTAAGACAACCTGTGTCACACGCTTTGTTCAAAAAGGGGAGTAAAAAAAAAGGAAAGCCCGCT
Organism: Lathyrus tuberosus; assembly: GCA_022829125.1. NCBI lineage: Eukaryota > Viridiplantae > Streptophyta > Magnoliopsida > Fabales > Fabaceae > Lathyrus > Lathyrus tuberosus. The sequence goes on from JALAZF010000357.1 coordinate 1,139,593, forward strand.
AAGTCGAGACTTGGAAATAAGCGACTTAGGCAAAAGTTAGGGCATCCCGCTGGACTTCAAAATCGAAAAACTCAAAAGAGTCAGTCCAGGCAAAAATTAGGGATCAAAAAAGCAAAAGAAAGAAAAAGCGAAAAGCATTACAAGAGAAAATCCTCGATAAGAACAAATTTGTGTGATTACAGACACAAAAGATAAAAAGGGATGACTGTCACTCCAAAACCTCCTTAAGTGTCAAACCATTAGTTGCGTAGGTCCCTTAAAGATCGTAAACCTTTTGAGAGATGAGCGTTTATGTCAGATTTACTGAACATAGGACTGGAGAACATCACGAAGAGTGGGTGGGCGCCGGTAAATTTTGAGCCATAAATCCTTTTTTCTGAAATCGTGAACCAGGCCACATTACAACCCTTAAAAATCCTAATTGAAACAGGGTTTATTCTAAAGGCGTACTTCAACAGGATAGCGTTCCTGACTCCTATAAGTTGTGCTAATAAGATTTGTTGGTATTGCATGTGCGCATTGTTTTGCCATTCAAAAATCAAGGTCGCATCCCAGCTAGTGATTCGTTCGCAAGGCTCGGCGACGCATTTTCAATAAAAACTTCAAGGTTAACGTGTTTGTTGCATTAGAATTACCATTCTCATGATAAACTTGTTCTGCCTGCATACATGTGCCTAAGCATCCAGGAAGCTTACACAGTGAACGTCAGTCAAGAAGCTTGATCCTGCCAAGTTGGGATGCTTGAAAATTCCGAAGGACAGTCATATCAAGGGGCATGTTGCCAAGAGACTCAGTATAGAGTGGGCTCTCCCCAGTAAGTCATGTTAAAGATGTAGCCAATCTGGGGAAGTCACGTCGAGAAATCTCTCCGAAATTCAGTTATTCTGGGACATTCATTCTAAGATCAGGGGCAAAGTCACTTCAAAGCTCATATTGAGGCAGGCCATCCCTAGAGCATGAGAAGTTGTTCTCTCCAGAAGACGGTTAATCAGAAGCACCTCTTCAAGGTTCAAAATACTAAAGTAGAGTATTTTAAGTCATTTTAAGTCTTCTCGAGGCAAATCCCTTCTAAGATCATGCAGTCTGGGGCAGTTACGTCGAGATCCGATAAATCTCTCCAAGAGCTTGAAGACCATGGGGCAGTGTGAACGCCCGGTCCTCTGTGAAATCCTCTTGAGATGAGTTCTCCCATTAGACCTTGTGGTTTGGGTCAAGTCAGGAAGGAACCGTCGTTCACTCTTGATGATCAGTATGTAGTGATCAGCAGAAACTTGAAGTACTGAGTCTCTCCCTCAACAAAGAGCCAGAAGGTATCCTTCCAGTGAAGTGTTGGAATTGATATTTTTCCCCAAGCAGAGGGTCATCCTCAAATCGAAAAGGGTTCTTTATGAAGATTCCTTATCCCCAGCAGTACAGGTGGATTCCTCATTCTCAGCAGGGTAAGACGATGGAATATATTCAAACAGGTTGAAGACAGTGAGAAGTCAGAGTATTCTCTTCCTCAAAAGTCAGATTCGGTATTTCCCCGCAGTTCAAAGTCCAATCCTCATTGGCATCTCCCCGACAGAGTTTGCAATTCAGCTTGCAGTTCCCCTACAGAGTTTGCATCACCAGTAGTTATTGGTGGTACAGTTGGTTATCTCCCCACGGGAGATCAGATATTGGTGATCCCTTCTTCAGTGAAGTCCGCTTGTTCTACTCTGCGCATTCCCCGATGGAGTGTCCTCTCATTCTTGCATATAGTAATCATCATTGCATTGCACCCTCAAAACACGTAGCATTTCCATTTCGTATGGAGCATTACGCCATAGAAAGAAAATTAAAACATGCATCGAAGCATAAGCCAGATTTGGTACCTTGTGCGAAAGCCCAGATCAACCCTCAATCAAAACAGTGATTCCAATCCTCCAAAGAGAGCTCCAACCTCAGAGTTGACGCCCTTTTTTTACAAACCTCAGAGTTGACGCCCTTCCCCTACTTCAAAGTTGTCGTATACCTTTTTTCAACCTCAGAGTTGATGAAATATCCTTCCTTCCCCAACTTCAAAGTTGTCGTATACCTTTTCTCGACCTCAGAGTTGATGAAATATCCTTTCTTCCCCAACTTCAAAGTTGTCGTATACCTTTTCTCGACCTCAGAGTTGATGAAATATCCTTTCTTCCCCAACTTCAAAGTTGTCGTATACCTTTTCTCGACCTCAGAGTTGATGAAATATCCTTCCTTCCCCAACTTAAAAGTTATCGTATACCTTTTCTCGACCTCAGAGTTGATGAAATATCATTCCTTCCCCAACTTCAAAGTTATCGTATACCTTTTCTCAACCTCAGAGTTGATGAAATATCCTTTCTTCCCCAACTTCAAAGTTGTCGTATACCTTTTCTCGACCTCAGAGTTGATGAAATATCCTTTCTTCCCCAACTTCAAAGTTGTCGTATACCTTTTCTCGACCTCAGAGTTGATGAAATATCCTTTCTTCCCCAACTTCAAAGTTGTCGTATACCTTTTCTCGACCTCATAGTTGATGAAATATCCTTTCGTCCCCAACTTCAAAGTTGTCGTATACCTTTTCTCGACCTCAGAGTTGATGAAATATCCTTTCTTCCCCAACTTCAAAGTTGTCGTATACCTTTTCTCAACCTCAGAGTTGATGAAATATCCTTTCTTCCCCAACTTCAAAGTTGTCGTATACCTTTTCTCGACCTCAAAGTTGATGAACAATCCTTTTTTCCCCAACCTCAGAGTTGATGCCTTTCGTCCCCAGCCTCAGAGTTGTCGTATCGCCTTTCGTCCCCAACCTCAGAGTTGTCGTATCTCCTTTCGTCCCCAACCTCAGAGTTGACGTCCCTGTATCCAACCCCAGAGGTGACGTATATCCTTCTTCTGACCAACCTCAGAGTTGATGTCTATCTTGTCCTCAACCTCAGTGTTATTGTTTACTTCAAATTTTCTCAATCTCGGAGCGAATGCCATTTTTCCTCAACCTCAGAGTTGATGGTCTACCTTCTTATCCCCAGCGAAGTCCACTTTCTGTAGGTCTTCCTTTGCGGGTGCGATTGAGGTCGTATTCATATTTTCCTTGTGTGTAGAGTGATTGAGGTCAGTTTTCCTTTGTGGGTACGGATGAGGTCGTATTCGCTATTCTTCAGAACGCTCCATTTCATTATCCTCACCATTAGCAAATTTCTGGGTTCTTTCGGTATTCAATCCCCGTGTATCCTGGAATGTCTGAAAGTCGTCGCTATCATACCTTCCGGACCAAGTTGATTGAATAGGGACAGCTGTAGCACCCCAAAATTTACTCTCTTACTTTAGTACTAACTGGCTTAGGTTTCATTTCATTTTTGCATTATCATGTGTGCATATCATTGGTTCTTAGCATGGGGTCAAGGTGCCTGAGGAAGTTCAAGAGGAGAAGGTGTTCTTCAAAAGGGTCAAGTCCCATACCATTTATCAGGAATCAAGGGTTGGTACAAAGTTACGAAATATGGAAATGACCTATAATTTGAAAGTTTCCATTCTGGGTAAGTTCTTACACTACATTCAGCTTGACTTTTCATCATCAAGGAAGCTTCAAATGAATTTTTCTCAAACATGAAAGTTAAAGATCCTTTTCTCCCCTTTCCAACAAGTACTAGATGGTCTCCATATCATTTGTGAAACTCAAGTTATGATCAAAAGAAGGCAAGGTGGTTTTTAGGGTTTTCTCATGGTTCCATTTTCACAACTTTTGCATTTTGGGACATATGGACCTATAATTGATTCTATTACTTCAAGTCACCTTCCAACATCCAAGTACATTCCATAAGGATCATTTTTGGCCTTTGAACCAAGGGATTCCATGACAAATTCATCACTTATTTCACATTGTGCAATTTTGTAAAATCATTGAAAATTCATAAACCAAGACATCTCAAGGCCCAAATTCAATTCAGGTGTGATTAGTAATTGATAAATGAATGATCCATCATAAAAGGCTTGGGTGTACATGCATGGAGGAGGGTGTATAACCCATTATGCAAATTTGCCAAATTACCCAAAACTCATTAACCAAGGAATTATTAAGATCCAAATGCTAATCAGTGGAATAACCTAATGTATTTAAGCTTACTCATGCACTGATTAGAGAGGGGACACGTGATTTTGAGGAGAACCAAGCTTTCAACCCTAATCCTTCATTCCTTCGAATCTTATCATCCATTAGGGTTTTTCAAAAACTTCCTTCACAATCTTCATCCTTGGCATCCATAGAGCACGAATCACCCATCACTTGAAGCTAACAACAAGGATACAGGTTGTGTAATCTCAGGTTAGTGACACTTTGCATGCTCTTAAAACTCCCTTTTTTGACATGCACAATGATCTTTGATATCCACTATTGATTCTGACGTGTTTTGTTTTGAGTTTGGACGTATGGTTTGGTTGTTTCGTGAGTTTTAAGTTTTGGGTTCAAACTTGTTTTCGTTCGATTTGCCTTGTACGTTGTTTGTTTGTGGAATATAGCATGATATTATTAATCCTCATGTTTTTCTGATCAATTTGGTGTACTTATATGTGTTTTCTGGGGATTTTGGGGGTGATGGTCATCGGAGATGACGACCGGATCTAGGGCTCCGGCGTCTGGTTCTTTTTCCGCCCGACTAGGGTTTGTGTGAGTAAGACGGGTTCCCAGCCGTTGATGGCTTTGATCGTGTGGTCCATATGTTGCCACGTCGTTTAAAATTATGTTTTATTTTATGGTTTGTGTGTGTGACGTCCATGATAATTAGTGTGAACCTCAATCTGACCCACTCATCACACTTTCCTTTGAATGATCTGGTGCATGATGAAATCTGATGGCCTACACAATGCCAGCGCATTAATGTTGTGGCATGCTAGTCACGTGTTCTTTTATTTAATTCTGAATGATTCTGTGTGTGCACGTGTTTCATAATTATGATGTACTTGGTAATCTGAGCCGTTGATCATGTTTACACGTTGTATTGGTTGACTAAATCTGACGTGTTAGATGGATCCTAGGGTGAGTAATGAGTCAACTGGTTGACTGGTTGCATTGTATTCTTTTTTTGTTTCGCTGGTTTTTTTTATTGGGCTGGGCTTGCCATTTGCACCCCTCCTTTAAGCCCATTATCATTTTTTAACGTGTGCTGCTTGCTATTCATACCCCCATGCTCATTTCAATTCATTTTATTTTATTTAATTGTATTGTTTTCATTTTCAATTTTTAAAAATAGTTAAATGCATCCGAAAATTACAAAAAAAATCATGAAGAATATTTGGCATTTTATAAAATTTTCTCAAACTTTATTTTATTATTTTATTTTATTTTTAGCATCTGAATTAATTATTGGAGTAATTTCTTCTTGAACTTGTTTCATTTTGCACACTTAAACTTGTTGGTTTTTGTTCTCATAACATATAAAACATTTTAAGTCCATTCTTTTTGCATTATGTCATCAACATATTGAACGTCATTAAAACATTTTTCTCATATTTTTAGGATCATTTTATATTGCATTTTAAGTCCATTCTTCATGATTTATGTTTGGTTTGTGTATGTCATGCCATATCATTCATCTGCATTTCATTTGATGTATGTCTCTGACTTTGGAACTTTTCCTGCATTCATATCATATGTCATTCATGTTTCATCTTGCATACTTGAACATGTTTCATTTACATGCATCCTTCTCTTTCTTCAGATGATTCTTAATGCTTGGGTACCTGTTTGTATGTCTCATGTGACATTTGCATAGCGTGTTTAGGCACATGTTTAGGTCATCCACATTCTGACTTGGATGAGTTTTCTTGGGTTTGTAACCATTTCTCTTTGGTTTGTGGCTTGCTTGGGTTTCATTTGTCTTATAGTAGCTTATGTCTGTTTTGTACTAACCTTTTATGCAGGGGCTGAGGTAAGTTATTTGAGGGTGTGGATAGCTATCCATGTTCACCCTCACTCTCTCTTTCTCATCTTCATCTCATTTCTTTTCCTTTAAGTGTTGGGTTTCATTTTATTTGCGATTGAACTGATCAATGTTTACTTGTGTTTGTTCACATGATCCCCTTAGGATTCCTAGCTCCACTTAATTTCTGATTAAGTCGGAGGTAGCAGAGACATTAGGCTTTCAATCCTTTGCATGCTAACATTAGGACTAAATTCCATAGGATAGTCTCCCTCCTAAACCTCCCCTTAGGGCCATCTTTGCATGATAACATTAGGATAGAATCCCCTTAGTGTTTTTTCTTTTCTTTTGAGTCCCTCTTCTCATCTCATAACATTTCTAAGATACTTAATAAGGTCAACTTGCCTTGCGCACAAGACTTAAACATAGGAAATGAAGATTGAGGGGTCCCCCTTCTCTCTTCTAGAGTGTTGAGCATACGCCCCATTGGGGACGACCATGCGAAGCATTCGTTCCCCTGTCATAGACTTTGGTTCAAGTTGAGTTATGAACTAACTCAAGTCACTTCTGTCCTAAAAAATACAAACAAACTCCAAACTTTTTTTATCCTGCGGGATTTTCAAACTAAAGGCTACTTTCAAAAAGGGCACGTTACTTTCCGTCTGAGTCACAAACAGGCATCGACCCTAACTACCGGACGCGAACTTAACGTCGCTCATAAAAAACACAAAAAGAACTTGGTCCAAACTACGTTGACTCTGAATTTCCCATTGCACAAAGGGAGTACGTAGGCCTAGGACGACGATGTCCTACCGAGTATGTCTTTGTTTTTTCCTTCCCCGTGTCAGTACAGCCATAGATTTTAGGATAACTCACCCTTAGAATAGACAACTAGCGTGGATCCCATCGAGTACGATGGACGCGTGGGGTGCTAACTCCTTCCCCTCACGTAACCGACTCCCGAACCCAGATTATGGTTGCGATGACCATTCCTTTCCCTCTTCCTCAGGTTTATGCGGTGTTCCCTTTCCCTCTCTTGGGATATATACATTGCTGGCGACTCTGTGTTCCGCGCCACTTTCACGTTTGTACCTGGATGAAAATCCTGGGAGCGACAATGAGGACTATAACGACATGCGCGACGAAGACGGGAAATTGATCGGGGAGAGAGAATTCAAGTTTCCCTTCCACTAGAGTGTCGGCCATTTCTCCAAGGAACCCAATGAGTATGTTGCCCAGCCACACATGCTAGACGGGCAGGATGCCGCTGCCTATGACACGCTGGTGAACTTTGTCAACTCTTTTCGGCTTGCTGAATGCTGGACAAAGAAGGGGTCTCTGATTTTCGAGGAGGATGGTAGCCAGAGGGTGGAGTACCGGTATATTAACACAAAGGCGCTTTTGGAGTGCAAGACCCCCGCAGACGCTTATAAGCTGCTCGGTAGTTTTAGTTATTTTAACTTGCCCGAATTATGTTTACTTCTTCGTATAACATGTTCGTTGTGTTTCTGTAGGTGACATGCCCTCCGCCCATGAAAGAGTGGTGTGAAACACTATTGCGAGGAACGCGCCCGGGACGGCTGCTCCAAAGACTTGATTTGCCCCGCGAGTTCCTCGTCCTTCTCAGCCAGCTGTGGGGAGCTCTTCACCTACTCCCGCTCAAGTGTCCCCCTTGCCCTTGGCCTCCAGGTCCAAGCGGGCGAGGCCAATGAAACCGTGGATCTTAGTCGGGCATCAGGGAAAGGGAAGTTTGAACTTTCTCCTTGTATACTTGATAGAAAATTCTTCGAGGGGACGTCTCTGGTTGTCCCGCGGGCAGAGTCTCTCCAATAGAGGGCATGGATCATCCGACCAAGAGGGCGCTGGTGGCGTAAGATGCCTCCGCATTGGTTAGACTTCTGGAAATGGCGGCGATCTATGCTGAGGGGGATTCTGTAACAGAGTTCGAACTTCGAGCTGCCCGGGCTACCATGGCGTCTTTGGAGGAGACGATGAAGAAGGCTAAGGAAGAAGCCAAGGAAGCTGGTGAGGCCATGAAGAAGGCAGACGAGGAGGTTACCCGGTTGAAGGGGGAGAGTGCCAAGCTGGAGGCGGAGAAGAAGGCAGTCGAGGAGCTGATTAATCAGCTGAGGAAAGCAAGCGCTCCGGCCGAGGATGAGCCTGCGAATGTGAAGGAACTGAAGACCAGGACAGAGCTAGTTGCTCGTATGCTTTGGGCGGAAGAATATGTGTTTTCTATTGGGGAGGAATCGTTTGACAATGTCGTCGCCCAGCTCAGGCCAGTGAACCCTGACGTCCATATTTCCACCGAAGGTACCAACTTCCTCGGTCAGGTGAAGGATGGCAAGATAACTTTTCCTGATTTCCTTAACCTTGGTATCGAGCATGCCCGCCCTGAGGAGACCCAATCGCTGCAGCCTGTCGTCGAGCAGCCAAAGTTCTCCCAGGATAAACTAGAGAGGATGGATGAGTGACTCCCTTTTTCCTTGTTGTAATTTATCCGGCCTGCGTGCCGTGTATCTTTGTAATTTATTTTGAATGGGGGTGTGGCCCCCTGTTTATGTAACAAGCACAATTGTGGTCCTTGTGGCCACTTATTACCTTTAATTATGTGCCCGGTCCTCGTGGCCGGTTATGTGATCTGTATGGCTTTATCTGCTTTAAATTTCGCTAAGTGTTGTACTTATGCTCGTTTATGCATATATGCCCGCAATAGGGATTATTTTGTTTTGTTTTAAGTTGTGGGGGATTGCTCGTTGTAGATGTGTTCGTCAGTGAGGGGTACTGGAAGAACGGCCGGGGAATATCCGGGCGAGGATGCGTAGCTCGGGTCGCGTTTGAGGCCTGAGTTCACGGTGTGAACTTCCCATCGCGAGCTGGGTGTTCTGTCTGTCGTGGTACTTTGACGACGGCGGTTATAACACCCCATCTCTACCCGACATTTATATTAAAAATCAGAGTTATAGAATTCTCAACCAAACATGAGATACCACATTTTAAACTTAAAACCAACAATATAAAACATCATAACAGATACATCATAATAATCGAAGAGAACTAATTAGCAACGATTTAGTCTTCCAAAATAAATCAACTTTAATAAATAACCACGCCGCGGATTCACAACTTCAAACTTATAATTATAGCATCTTTTTCTAACTAGAATTAACTTAAATTAAAATAACAAGGTACTTATTCAGAAAAATCAACTGTAATAAATTCAGCATTGGAAACAAAACCACAAGAACAAAAGACATGCGTTCATTCCCCCCCCCCCCCTAGTGCTACGTATCAGAGCGACGACACCGACTCGAACTAATGAAGGTAGAAAGCCTTCACTCCTGATTACCTGCGCGTTACCAACAGAGGGTAACATTCAACAGAAGGGGTGAGATATCGAACAATACAATCGAATACATGATAATTAAATATATTAGATTAGGATTATACGATTTCACTACATTACAACAACAACAACCAACAATAAAATAAGCAAATTAATATGCAACTCAATGCAACTCAACTATGCGTATGCATGTGGTACCATTGAGCAAAACTCCCAACGTAGAAAGTGCCAGTTTATCGGGCATCAACAAGGCATAAGCCTTCAACTTCAACTTTTGCCAATCCAGGCCAACGTGGTTGAGCATTAGCTCCAACTTATAAAATGCAGTGTATGCGACTCCACATGAATATGACACCACATAACCATCAACATCAACAACAACAACAACAACAACAACAATTTAACAACATCTCAACGATGGTTCAGCACTGGCCAAAGGCCTACAACTTACTGTTTTCAAAGACATAGGCATTTCGCCATAACCTGTCAACAACAACAATTCAACAGCAACTCAATAATATCCATGCATACCACAAAAGAACCAACAGTGACATTAATTCTTAATTTACTTCTATGCCATGACTATTATCCTGTTACACGAGTAGTAGTCACAGAACACAAGATACAACATAATCTACACACAGGCATATCAACTTACTAAGCAACCAAACAAACATCAACACAGAAAACAGAACAGCAACCCAGACTTTGCTAGTGTGACGTTCGTCACGAGAGTGTGACGGTCGTGACCCCTCCATGATGGTCGTCATGGTCTCAAAACCTGCGCTCCCCTCAACTTGCATTCTCTCTGTTTCCTCATTCTTCTCCTCTGTTCCCTGCATTTTCTTATACTCACTTCAACCTAATTCTCCCAATACACCATACAACCGCAACCCAACTAAATTTATACCCTAATCCATACCGATAAAGTATTTCACGTCCAATTCAACAACATGGATTAATTTACTCATTCAACACAACCGTTTCAATGTACAGACAGTAGCAAACACATAAATCCCCATCCCACATATCAATTATCATATCCCTAGTTATAGAATTCAAACCCCACCCTTACCTTGGATTGAAGGTCGCTCTACTCTTCGATTGGATTTCCGGTTCTGCAATTCCCACGTAATTCTTCAAAACCTCTTGCTCCACTTTCTCTGCAACTTCTCGTATTCTCCAAAACCTCTTTTTCTCTCTTATTGATAACCTAATTCTTTTATTTTCCTGTAACTTCCTTTTTCCCACTAACTCCACTTATCTCTTATTTCTATTGGGCCCACTTACTACACCCCCCAACATTGCTACTACCAACTAAGCCCACATACTTCTTATAATTCTAGTAAACTAATACTACTGCTACTCACCGAAGCTCAAATAACATAATCTAGTATTATTTCTAATACTATATCTACAACTTAATCAACTCAATTAAATTAATCCCACTAACGCCAAGACAACTCGAATCAATTAAGTTAATTCAACTAAAACAGACATAGCAACTCAGCACAACAATTCGGCAACCTCACAAAACAACAACAATACGAAGATATTTAATTAAATAATTAATTAAATAACCGGGCGTTACAACGGTGCACGATTGAGGGACCACTGTCGAGCAGAGACCCGGCTTGTTCCTGAGCGGGGTTCTACTTCACTGGCATGCGACGCTTGTACCTAGGCGTGCATCCTGGTCAGTAGGTGATGCTCGTCATCATGACAGATCAAACTGATAGTTAAGGCCTTAGCTGTAGTATTGTTTCAGCTTTTCGGTGTTACATGGCCGAGCAAGTTCTTCCCCGTTGAGTTGTTCTAGGTAATAGGCCATATTCTCCGTTTTTGCGCGGACACGATAGGGTCCTTCCCAGTTAGCGGCCAATTTGCCTTCGCGAGAGTCTTTATGGTTTCTTCTTAGGATAAGGCTGCCCACGTCGAACTTTCGTTGTATGACTTTGGCATTGTGCCTGATGGCAATTTTTTGTTTTAACGAGGCTTCGCGGAGAGTTGCCCTTATTTGGATTTCCTCGACAAGATCGAGTTCCTCCCTTAGTGCCTCGTCGTTCATTTCCTCATCCAGGGGCAATTCTGTCCGCCTGGAGGGTACATGAACTTCGACGAGGACCACGGCCTCGGTCCCATAGGCTAGACGAAAGGGTGTTTCCCCGGTTGAAGAGTGTGGAGTTGTGCGGTATGCCCATAAGACGCTGTGCAGCTCCTCGACCTAAGCCTTCTTTGTTTCGTCCAGCCCCCGTTTGAGGCCTTGAAGGATGACCTGATTCGCCGCCTCAGCTTGCCCGTTTGTTTGAGGATGTTCGACGGATGTGAAGTGTTGCTTCGTGCCTAGTTGGGCGACGAAGTCTTGGAACTTCCTGTCCGTGAACTATTCCCGTTGTCTGTGACTATCGCCTGGGGGATGCTAAAACATGCGAGGATGTTGCGTTTGTAGAAACGCAGTATGTTAAGGGCAGTTATCTTGGCCAGGGCCTTCGCTTCTATCCATTTTATGAAGTAGTCCACGCCCACTATTAAGTATTTGTTCTGATTTGATCCTACCACGAATGGTCCCAGGATGTCCAGGCCCCACCAGGCGAAAGGCCACGGGGAGGATATAGATTTGAGCTCATTAGGTGGAGCAAGGTGCATGTCCCCGTGCCGTTGGAATTTATCGCATTTCTTCACGTGCTCTTTCGCGTCATGCTGCATGGTTGGCCAGTAGTATCCTGCTCGGAGGGCCTTACGGGCAAGGGACATTCCTCCGAGATGTTGGACGTTGATTCCTTCGTGGATTTCGCACAAGATATGGGCGACCTTCTTTTCCTCGACACACTTGAGCAGCGGGATGGAGAATCCTTGTCTATAGAGTTTATTTTCGACCAGGACGTAGGAGCATGCTCTTCGCCTGACCACGCTGGCCTCTTTAGGGTCGGACGGGAGTTTGTCTCTAGCGAGGTAGTTGTAAACAGGGGTCATCCAGCAATTGCTGTCGCCGATCAGTTGTACGTCGAGCATTGGGGAAGCTTTTTTAATGCTGGGTCGAGGAAGTACTTCTTGTATGATGGACTTTTTTCCACCTTTCTTCTTTGTGCTGGCTAGTTTGGACAAAACGTCTACTCGGACATTGTGTTCGTGGGAAACATGTTTTACTTCCACCGCTGTGAACTTCGTCATCTTCTTCTTGACCAGGGATAAGTATTCGGTTAGGTTGTCGTTTTTGGCTTGATATTACCCTCGAACTTGAAGGGCCACGAATTGTGAATCTGTGCAAATAACGACTTCTTCCATGCCAAGGTCTTCGGCCAAGCGTAGCCCGGCGAGGAAGGCTTTGTACTCAGCCTGGTTGTGAGGGTGGGGAAGGACAGGGTGAGTGATACTTCAACGATGATTCCCTCGTCTCTTTCCAGTATGATGCCTGCCCCGCTTCCCGCCGAACTGGAGGCCCCGTCTATGAAAATGGTTCATTTGCGTGCTCCGCAAGTGGGGGAGTCTGTGAACGTCATATCTGCGACGAAGTCGGCCAAAGCTTGGGCCTTGAGGGATTTTCTGCTCTCATATTGGATGTCGAATTTTGACATCTCGAGCGACCATTTGAGTATTCTCCCGGCCATGTCTGGTCATCCCAGTAGCTGCTTTACGGGTTGATCTGTTCGAACCACAATCGTGTGGGCTAGAAAGTAGTGTCTCAGTCTTCTGGCTGCGTTGATGAGGGCCAACACCACTTTTTCTATTTGCTGGTATCTCAACTCTGGTCCTTCTAGTGTTTTGCTCATAAAATATATGGGCTTCTGCCCGTCAAGCGTTTCACGGATAAGATCGGCGCTTATCGCCTCGGTTGCTTCGGCGAGATACAAGTACAAAGTTTCGTCGTTGTCCGGGCGAGAGAGAACGGGTGGTTCTGAGAGTACTCGTTTTAGGTGGAGAATAACCTTGTCATATTCCTCGGTCCATTCAAACGCCACCTCCTTGCGGAGGAGTTTGAAGAATGGTAAGGCGTGTTGGGCAGATTTGGCCACGAAACGGGACAATGACGCGAGCATCCCGTTGAGGGACTGGATGGACTTATTTGACTTGGGCGTCGGAAACTCAGAGAACGCTTGGCACTTATCGGGGTTAGCTTCGATTCCTCGTTCGGTTAAGTAGAAGCCGAGGAACTTGCCTGCCCGGACACCGAACGTGCACTTCTCCGGGTTGAAACGTATATTGTATTTTCTGGCCTGTTCGAAGACCTTCCTTAGATGGGCAGTGTGATCGGTTTCCTCGTGGGATTTTACGATCATGTCGTCCATGTAGACTTCGAGCATGTCGCATATCTCTCCCCGGAAGACCTTGTTCATCATTCTTTGATAGGTCACACCGGCGTTTTTCAGGCCGAAGGGCATTACGTTGTAGTAATAGTTGCCTGATTCGGTCATGAAGGCCGTGTATTTTTTATCGCTCATTGCCATTGAAATTTGATTATAGCCCGAATAGGCATCCATGAATGATAAAAGTTTAAAATCGGCAGAATTATCAACAAGTTTATCAATATTTGGTAGGGGGTATGCATCCTTCGGGCATGCCTTAATAAGATCGGTGTAGTCAATGCACATTCGTCATTTGCCATTAGATTTTTTCACAAGTACAACGTTGGATAGCCAAGTGGTGTACTTGGCCTCCGAGATGAATTTGGCCTCGAGGAGGTCCTTTACAGCTTTTTCTGCAGCCTCCGTTTTCTCCGGAGACTGCTTTCTCCTACGTTGTGCTGCTGCTTTGACGGCCGAGTCAATCATGAGTTGATGGCAGGGGTCCAAACCGGGCATCTCGGCGGCGCTCCAAGCGACGAGTTCGGCGTTCTCACGGAGGTAAGCCTTGAGTTGCTTCCTCGCGATGTCGGGGAGGTCCGCCCCAATCTTCACTCCCCGCTGGAGGTCTTCGCCAAACAAAACGAGCTCAAAATTGCCATCCGGGATTGGTCACATCGGATGGGAGCTGCTGCTGGACAATGTAGACGAGCTGGTTGAAGCTGCTTGGTCCTCCTGCTGGTCTTCTTCCGGGAAGCGGTTGTCGAGGTCAATAGAGTCGGCCTGAGGCATAGGCTTGGCTTCCTCGAAATTGCTGGGCAGGGCTGGCTTGCTTGATACCTTTGGCTTGGAGGTGATGGCGTTGAGTCCCTTCGTGGCTGCTTCGAAACATCGTCGTGCGGCTTTGATGTCGCCGTGGAGGGCGGAGACCATCCCCTTTGAAGTGTAATACTTCATCTTGAGGTGGACGGTTGAAGGCACAACTACCAACTCGGCCAATGTTGGTCTTCCGAAGATACACTGGTACAGCGACGGGCAATCTATCACCAGAAACTGCACTTTGACAGACCTGGCCGTCTCAGCCGATCCAAAGGTGACGATCAGTTTGACATACCCCCAAGGCTTGGTCACTAATCCGTAGAATCCTTACAAATCAGACCCCATATAGGGGGTGAGGTGTGATTCGTCCAGCTGAAGTGTTGAAAACAACTGGGAGTACATAATGTCGACCGAGCTGCCTTGGTCGACGAGGATTCTGTGAACATCGAAGTTCGCCATGCGAGCTCTGACGAGTAAGGGTATGCTCGATTTTGGCGACCCTCCGAGGAGCTCTTCCCTGTAGAAGGAGATGGGGACGGAGCCCTTCTGGGCTTGGTCGAGCGTGGTTACCTTGCTGGAGCTTGTGCTGATTAGGTGCTCGAATTTCCTTTTCACGGAGCCCACCGTGACTTTATTAAAGTCCCCGCCGGAGATGACCATGGCGGAGGGGAATGTTTCCCATGGGCTGTGGGCTGCGAATTAGGTAGGAGCGCTAAGCTCATCTGGGACGTAGAAGTCCTCTGGTCGTGATACGGACATGGCGACCTGGATGTTGGCCTCTTCCGAGGAAGGCACCACTTCCTCTACTTTTTTGGACTCCTGGGCGTCCTGCCGAGGAGCATCTTTCTTCTTAGGGAACTGTTTCAGGCGGCCATCCTTGATAAGTATCTCGATAGTATCCTTCAAATGGATGCAGTCTTCGGTAGTGTGGCTGTGACTCTTATGCAAACGGCAGTACTTCGATTTGTCAGCGTTGGGTTTGGCCGGTATTTGTTTGGGGAAGCGGACCCCTTCTTGCTTGAATTCTGAATTTGCGCATTCAGACAGTATCTTCTCCCTAGAGACTGTCAAGGGGGTATAGTCGTGGAATCGTCCGGAGGGTCCCCTGCCATCGCAGGAGTCCCGTGGACGGTTTTCGTGCTTCCTTTCTCCTCGACGAGATGTCGAGGCTTCTTCGCCTCTGAAGGCTCGAGCGTTCTCTTGGTGGCGGGAAGCTCGGATAGAGTTGGCCGCTTCCTTCTCCTCGTACTGGATGTGCGATTGTGCCTTGAGGAGGAGGGCATCCAGATTCCTCGGAGGTGCGAGGCCGACGACTTTAGAGAATTCTGAGCCTGGGCGGAGACCTTGCTCGAGCAGAAATTTTTTCATCTCGTCTGTTGTAGGGACTTGTACCGCTTCTTTGTTGAACCTCTCGATGTATGCCCGGAGAGGTTCATCCTTTCCTTGGATTATGGCCCCCAGGGAGGCTTCAGTCTTGGGGTGACGCCGCGACGCAGTGAAGTGTCGGGAGAAAATCCTCCCCAGTTGCTTCCACGAAGTAATAGACTCCTCAGGCAACTGCTTGTATCACGTCATTGCCCCTTTTCGGAGCGTGGTTGGAAACAACCGGCACTTGATGGCGCCCCGGACGCCACGGTAATCCAACAGCGCATCGATGTTTTCGATGTGCTCGTCAGGGTTAGTCGTGTCGTCGTACGTGCCCAGTGCTGGGGGATTCTCCAGACCCTTGGGGAGGCGTGTTACCAAGATCTCTTGGGATAATGGGTCGTGAGGCTCATCATCGCTGCTGGAACTGGTTGGTGATGGGGACCGGATGACTCACTCGTGTCGACGACCTCTTCGGGGGGAAGGTGAACGGGCCCGGACCTTCGACCTGACCGGAGATGACTGTTTATCTCTTCGGGTTCTCTTGTGGCCGGGAGAGTGTTGGTTCAGTGGGGAAACCTGGTCGCGTTTTCGAACAGTGTGAGATTCTGGTTCTAGGCGTAGTCGTCGGTCGAATTCTCGCAGAGGTTGCGGGCTCTTGGATCGTCGATGGTTCTTCCTCGGGGGTGGGGATCTTGGATGGGCGGATTCCTCCAATGCCCTGATCCTTTCGTTCTGCTGAAGGATCAGGAGGTTGGTCTTATTGACTGCCTCCAGAAGGGCCACCATAGCCGGGTCGACATTGGGTGGAGCAGAAACGGGCTGGATGGCCAGCGAGGGCTGGTCGTCTTTGCGATCAGCAGGAGCAGGGGAAGGAGAGGTAGTGGCCGCGTCTCTCAGAAAACGGGGATCTCCGAGGAGAGAAGATGGACCGTCAACGTCAGTCTTGTTGACAGGGAGAACAGCGGATTGGAGAGAACCTTTGGCGTGATCTTGGGAGGCCATGGTGATGATATTGAAAATTTGCTTTGATCTTTGGTTTTCAGGGAAAGAAAGAAGGGAAGAACAAGAGTTCCCACAGACAGCGCCACTGATCGTGAAGGCTGGATCGGATCCTGTTGAAGTGGGCCACCAAGTACGTCTGAGATGCTGGTCGTATGAAGAGGAGGAGGGGGTGTACCTGCAAGGCACTCCGACGCTCAAGTAAGAAAGGGTCAGAGAAAAGGGGCAAGTACAAAGTATGAGTTTCAAGGGTGATTATTGGATACCTGACCCTCTCAAGTGGGAGGGTTTATTTAGTGCCCCCAGCGCGTGGCCAACGGTCCTATTTTCGGGGCGAAATAACCGTTTTCCCGAAGAATAGGTGATTGGCCAAAACTAGCCGTTATGTCGAGCAGGGTGCCAAAAACTTTTCGTTATGTCCGGCATAGGCATGGTGTCGGGCACATGCCCTTAGCTGTTCGGGGAGCGAAGAAGTCGTGCGGAACAGGCAGCATTTCCGGGGTGGAGCGATGCAGTCATTGCCCGATTGGAGGGGTAGAAAGGTAACTTTTTCCCCTTTGTGCATTGGACTTAGGCAATTGGGTCGTTATGGGAGCAGAGGTGGATTGGGCCATGTCTAGCCATTGGTCCAGTCCAGAACACCTCCAAACTCAAATGAGTAGATTTCCTAAAAAAAAACCTTGGAACCATTCCCAGCTAGTTCTCTTGATATTAACCAAATAATCCCAAACAGCGCCTTCCCCCGGTTTGAAAAGTAACAGATTTCTACGAATCCAAATATTCCAACAAACACAACTCCAAAACAAGCAAACCAAATTCTTATTGTGAACTTATTTCATACTAACAGAGAATAAATCAAAATAGTTTACCACACTATCCACTGTGCCAATCGGATCTAAACGAAGCCAACGACAAACAAGCAGTCAGCCTTCATTACTGAAAACGCAGGTGCATCATAAATGAAGCACATCTTCCTCAAAAGAACAAAACAAACAAGCCAAACTAGTCAATCCAGCGAGAATTCCTCGGCGTCAAAGTTAGTCTTTAGAAGGGAGACGATTGAGCAACAGTCTCCAACAGAAAACTTGAACTTTACTCGAGATTTTTGACTTCCAAACAATCTGCAAAATCTGCAATTCAGATGATAAATGAAAAACAGGATTGCCTTGCACCTTCAGGAGTACCGCATACACACTACTGGCCGAAAAGTCCCCTCAGCAGGCCACCAAACAAAACTATATTCAAATATTTGGGAAGGATTAACTTGGATCAGGATTTACTGCAATTCCATCAAAAGAGAACATTCTTTGAAATTCAAAGAAACCTTGTTAAAGTTGATCTGCCAATGCCACACTTCATTGAGCCAAACACCTTCATCATTCACCGTAGCATCCTGATAGGCGGCAATGTTGTAAAGATGAGGAAAAACAGAAGAGAGAGGAGCATTTCCCAACCATTTAGAATTTTAAAAGCTAATTAAATTTCCATCCCTAATTTGCAGCTAATGTGACGCGAGAACCAATTTGTAAAGGAGGAAGGTGTAATACGAAGGTTCAACAAATCTTGCCACCAGATAGAATCCTTATGTTTCCAATTACAAAGAGATGGACTGAAGAATTTTGAATGAAGATCTCCATATCTATAATTCAAATGAGCCTTCCAAAGAGGACATAGGTCTGTGATAATCCGCCAACACAATTTACACAAGAGAGCTTGATCAAAAAGACCACAATGCTTGATCCCAATACCTAGGGGTGTGCAAAAAAACCGGTTATACTTAACCAAATTGATATCCAAATTGTTCCACTTTTAAAAATTCAATCCAAATGCTAAAATATAAATGTGGGTATCCATTTTATTATTCAAATATAAACTGGTACTCATAATAATAATATGATTTAGTTATTGAGTACCCAAATTTCATTGTATGTTAAATTTATATGATTCTCTCTTTTCATGTTTCATCGTATAAATGTTAGAATCAAGGTTGGAACACGCGACCTATACCTTATAGCAAATTTTTTTTTCAAAAATAATGTATATTAATTTTTTAACATAATGTATAAATAATTATATTACTATTTAACTTATAAAGTCTAGGGATGGCAATTTGGTTCATTCCCAGTAGGTACCCAGAAAATTACCCACAATAGGTAGGGTAAAAACCCGCAAAAATAGGTACGGGTACGAGCTCGGGCTCGGGTAATTACCCATTTAAATAAGCGGGGATGTGTGCGGGGATGGACACCTTAGTACCCAGCCCGCCCCATACCCGCACAATATATATTTATATATTTTAATTTATATTATTATATAAAAATAAATATTTATAAAATTTTAAAAAAACATCAATTTTAAATTACTACATATTTAATATACGTGATCATTTATTTCATAATTCAACAATAAAATTTTTTAAAATTTTTTTAATATTTTTAAAAACTTAAAATATTATGATATTTTATACTTGATATATTTATTTTTATTAAAAATGCGGATAACGGGTACGGGTACGGACACTTATATATCCATAATGTACGGGAACGAGTGCCAATTTTGATATCCAAACGAGTATGAACTCGAGTACGAGGATTTTTTTTAACTGCAGATATGAGAACGAGTACTATAATACGCTACCCATATCCTGTCCATTGCAAGTCCGTCATCCAAAATTTTGAGACACCACTTAATTCAAGGTGATGAGCCCATTTTATTGGCTATATATAATTAATAAATTATTTTATTTTTACTATACTAATAGTTGTGATACAACATTAGTAATATTTTTTTAAATAGTGATGGCATCCTGGCCCCATTCCAGCTTTACTAAACTGCAAAATTTCAAATACTACAACTTATTTTCAATCTATGTCATCCATTCCATCTTAATCACTCTTTAAACATTACATATGTCAATTTGTTAACACTACAACATCACATTTTACTTTCAAAGTCTAAAACCACAAAATTCTAACCAACATCAATTGCAGCAAAATTTTCAAGAGTGATTGCATCAAGTGGACTTCTTCTTCATTCAATTCTTATAGACACCTTTAGAGTTGTTAAAATATCTATCCAAATGAATCTTTAAAAATTTTATTAATTAACTATTTTGGAAAATTTTGAATCAACACTCCAATATTTAACTTAATAACTTATTTTTCTCTTGGTTAAGAAAGTGTACTTGTTAACTTATAAAACTGATTGATAGAGTAAAGATTGTCCGCACTTATAAACACATTTTCAGACCATATATTATCCAATCTAAAACTCTTAACATTTGTTGACAATCATATATGAAAATTGATCCAGATTTTATTAATATGTATCAAAATGACATCAACAAAACATGGATGATCTTAAACAATTAAAGAATTCATTATATCATTAAATATAATAAAGACAATGATCATTTCCTGATAATAAGTGGTTGAAATTCTACTGTTGAATACTATTATAATTTTTCGTATAACATTGAAGACTACAAAACGGTATCATCTCAAGAAAATTTATCCCATTATCTCGGTCGATATCTCTATCATCAAAACATATTTTCATTTGATGTTACACTAACCTCTATTAATATTTCATAGCTTATAAATTTTTTTCTCAATAATTTTTGGTATCATAAATTATTATTTAACTTTTTTTTCTCCTTTTATTTATTTATATAGAAATTACATGTGGATTTTGCAACATTAAATTACATGTGGATTTTTCTCCTTTAATTTATTTATTTATATAATAAATTATCATGATTATTACTATTATCTTATTATTTTATATACATTGAAAAATATTTATCCAATATTTTATTTATATCAATGAGTAACAAATATTTGTCCCTTACTTTTTTATGTAATAACTAAAAATGTTTATCTGATTTTTTTTATAATTGTTAGTAACAAATATTTCTTTTGTGATTTTTTAGTGTATTAATAAAAATATATGTTTAATATATTTTTTATATTTATCAATGACAAATACTTATCTAGTATTTTATATATTAATCAATATGAAATATTTTTATAAAATATACCAATATTCTTCTAATAAAATCAATAGTTATATTAATCAATATCTCGTAAATGTATTTTTTCTAAATAAAACAAATCATATATATTTAGGTTAAAATATAGTTTTTTCCTCTTTGTTTTACATGATTCATGAAATTAGTTATCATATTTTAAAATCAAACGGTTTTGTTCCCCACTCACTTTTTATACTACAAATTGATGAATTGTTAGTTTTTTTAATTATATTTTTTATTTATAATGTTTCACAAATGTTATTTATACGATGATTTGATGATTTGATAAGTTTCACAAGGGAAGGTCATTTAAAAATGAACAAATCGTCATTTTTTTTAAAAAAATTAACAAAATTTGAATTAATTATAATTAACACAATTTAATTGTTTAATTTTTATTATAATTAACTTAATATAACTTTTTGGTTTTTAATATATAAAATTAATATTATAATAATTTGTAAGTTGGGGTATGTCATTTTTATATTATAATTAGTTTATATTTACTTAACTAGTATATAATAGTATAACATGTTAAATTTGTAAGTGGATGATATAAATACTTTATATATATAATAGACACATTGGGAGTGGTATAAATATTTTGGTGGTAATATCTTTTCTAAAGTTTTATAGTGGGTATGTTTAGATATAAAATTTTACTTTCAATTTACTTTTACTCAAAATAATTTTTATCAACCGAAAACCAACCCAAATAATGAGACTTCAAACTCACATCTAACATGTACATAGTTGGGGATTGGGAGTCATTGACATGGACTAGTCACTTTAACTAAATGAGAAGTCACCATTAAGTTAAGTTTGATGCTTGAAAGTTCCATCTAAATACCTTTATCCTAATTTTTCTACTACGTGACAATTCTGATCAGGCACGCTTATTGAAGCTTCCATTTTTTGCATATATGTGAGAGGAATTTGGATTATAATTATTTACTTGCCATTTATTAAAGTGTAAGTATATTAAATTGAACATTCGGTGTCAATAAATCTTTATTCATATTATTATTTTTTTTTTAAAAAGCAAGAGATATATTAAAGTGAGTACAAAGGGTACTCAAACCTAAATACAAGAGTGCTAAAGAAACACTCGGGAATACAAAGAGATTACCAACCAATTGAAACTTAAGACAAGTAAAACAAATGGTCTTTGTCAAACTCATATAAATTACAATTGAGATGAGTAATATCTCCTATAAAAGACCATTTCCAGACCGCAAACTTAATAGACCACAGTATATCGACCACATTCTACCTTATGTTCTTAAAAATGATAGCATTTCTGATGTTCCACAGATTCCAACAGACCGCCAGCCAAACGCACCCTTCTCTCCCTTTCCTAACGCGTTTTGATTTACAGAAAGCGAATCAATCCAAAAAACTATTGTTAGGACTAGAGCGATCAAAATCCGACCTTCCCATCCAAACCGCGACTTCCCTCCATATAAGATTAGCAACCGAACAATAAAAAAAAGTGTGAATCAATGTTTCCTGGGAATAGTTGCACAACACGCAATAATTATCACTCAAATTAGGTAAAATACCTCTACTATCCAGCAAATCTTTCGTCAGTACTTTATTTAGTAGACACCGCCATCCGAACGCCTTAATTTTAAGAGGAGCCATTGTTTTTCACACCAAATTTATAGCCGCATCATCCCTATTAGCCGGACCGAAAGGAATGCGAAACTCGTCGGTTCATATTATGTGTATGTAAATTTGTAAATTTTATCTGATTTATGTTCTGTTTGTTTTACTTTAAAAAAAAAAAATTTTAAAAAATCTTTTTTTAAAATATTTTTTAAATATTAAAAGTTTTTTAAATTTGTTTTTTATATTTTGAAAGAATGACTTTGACATCCTTTAAAATAAATATATATTATTGAAAATTAAAATATAGTCGAAATATCACAATTTTTAAAAAAAATTATATATTAAAAACAATTTTTTAGAAAAAATATTTGAAATAGCTTAAATATTAACTAATTTTTTGAAATTCTAATATTAAAAAAATTAAATAAAATGATAAAATATTTAAAATGACATTTTAAAAATAACTATTCAAACTAAATATTCATTTAAAATTTTTATAAAAAGAATTAAACAAAAATATACAACACTATATTTTTTTATAAAATTAAATCAAACGGGTCCTTATAAAAATAACTAAAAGCTAAAATATATTCTTCAATCTCTAGTTTCTTGATGTTCTCTTTTTTTTTTTTTACATATTTTTAAACCATATTTATGGAATAAATCCTAAAAATATTCTAACATATATCATTTTGCCATGAATTCGTTTTTAACAAACTCAATGATTTTAAACTTATACTAGTAAGATATTCATGCGTCCGCACTGGTAAATTCATTTTGATACAATATAAAAGACATGTGCGTCTGTACGGGTTAATTTATTTGATTCAGTCTAAAATGTATTTTAAATGTACATGTAAATTTGAAATGAATAATTAAATTGTAAAATGAACAATGATCAAATAAACTCAATTATAGGTTCAATAATTTGTATTATGGATGTTTGAATCCTACGTAATAAGTATAAAGTATGAAAATACATTGAAAAGAATTATATAATAGTTCTTTACTGAGCAAACAAAAAATGAATAAGAAGCTATGTTATAGTCCCATCTTTGATACACCCTCCGTTTTATATTATAAACAAATTTTGCTTTTTAGATTCTTTATAAAATTAATGTATCTGGTCTATATATAGACCAAATGAATTTAAAAAGCAAAATTTGCTTATAATATGGGACGGAGTAATAGTTAGTTATGTAGTAGGAATATATGACATTAAAAATATTAACAGTGATTTAACATCAGACACTACATTTTAATAGTTGTGTTAATCTTTTTTAGGAAAGGTCAATAAACATTAATATAAACAGGAAGTGTAAGCCATGCCTTTACAGAGTTCAATTTAACATAACCTTGTACAATAAGCTAGAACCAACAATAGTAGAATAAAAACACATAAGGATTCCCAAAATAACAAACCAAACACACCATTGCGTCCACACGGGTATGAGAAAAAGTATGAGATATAGTATTAAATATATTGATAGTTGAATTATATTCAAATGCACATTAAGAGTAATATTTATGTATGTTTTTTTGTTTGGATCTAACTGATTGTATCTCGTGTCAGTTTATGAAATATCTCAATCACATTTTAAGCATTACAGTAGAGAGATTGAAATACATAATAATCAAGATTTTAAACTTTTTATTTTTAAGAGCAATATTTATGCATCATTTTTTATTTGAATTTAATTGTTTGTGTCACGTATCACTTCATAAATATTTTTATATAACAGAGAAAAAAAATGGAGTGTTAGTGAATGTCTTCCATGTCACATCATTTAAAGCAATATATATTCTGGTTTTCTTGGCGGAATTTAACGGGTTGTGTCCCGTGTGACTTTATGAACTATTCCAATCACATTTTTAAGATAAAAAATTATTTAAATATTATATAAAATTATTTGAAAATAAATTTAAATTTGATTTATTAAGTTTGACAACATTTTAGATCTGTTATTTATAAAAAATATTATGAAGTATTAGTGCCCGCTATAAAAGGAAAGAGTTAAAAATATATTTTAGGGTTAAATATACGATTCCCCCTGCCATTAGAGCGAGTTTTGGTTTTTCCCCTGAAGTTTTTTTTTTGTGATTCCCCCTTGTAAAACCAAGATTCTGTTTGCAGAATCCCTTATCCCTTGTTTGGCTGACTGGGCATGGAGAATCTGCACACGTGGCATTTAGGGTCTGCTGACTGGGCTTATTTTTAATTTTTTTAATTTAATTTTTTTAAGTTTACGTTTATTTAATTTTTTTTAGATTTTATTTAATTTATAATTTTCTTATTTATTTAATTTTTTCTTTAATTAATTTTCGTATTAATTTTATTTATTTAAATTGTTATTTTAAATTATCAAAATATTAAACTTGGGCCTAAGCCCATTTTTATTTCAAGACAAACACACATACTCCAAGACTATTTTCAATTCATTACCATATATGATTGATTGGTATATATAGACTCGTTTTGCTTCTATACCAACCGATGTGGGACTTTAAGAAGTGGTACCCAATGAACTTCTAGCCTGTAGTTTGGACTGTTTGTAGACTTTTTGTTTCATTAGCTCTGAAGTTATTTACTTCACTTTCCTGCTATTGTGTGTAGAATGATGTTTAATTCATGATTTTTACGAGAAGTTATTACTACATTTAAAAGCCACATAGAACATGCAGTTGAGGCTATATACTATTTTTCTTATTGTCATGTAATATGTGTATGTTTGCTTAGATATTATTTATTTAAAGGTGCTTATTTGCTTTCCTCATCAACATAGCACTTACAAATAAAAGTACAGGAATATGGAAATTGCTTCACAAGCCATTGTATCCAAGTGTTATCTTCTCTTCATTCTTGAAGTTTCAGGAAAAAGGAATGCAACTTGATACTTTAACTAATCCAATACAATCACGGTTGTAGCACGAGTTCAAAGCTAACTAATTGTGTGTTGTGCAGAAAGAACTGTATTGATCTTCAATGCTCTAGTTTTATGAATGCAATCCTTGCCATTTCACACTGAATTATTTTTGGCTAGGCTCACCTTCTTGTGTATGGGACATACTCCAAGACTGTTGTTTCATGCTACTCCCTCTGTTTTTGTCCGACCTACACCGTCCAACATAACACCATTACATATACTTTCACCATCACCATTAAAGATCTTCTGCAAAACCGTAATCAATTTGTTTTCACTGCATTATTCAAATTTCAATTTGTTCTCTCGTAGTATCACAGCATAAAATCATGTAGGAAGGCAGTGAAATTCTAGTAATCAAACCATATGTCAAGTCTTAATATTAGAGCCTTTGCATTAAAAGAGGTCAAAGTTCAACATTGCAGAAAAGACAAAACAAGTTGCTAACAATTTAGTCCCACATTGGTTGTAACAAAGACCACATAAGAGTTTATAAAGCCAACACACATATCAATTTATGAATTGAAAAACAGACTATCTAAATGAGCTACCATGATTGGAACAAGGGCCTTAGGCCCAGTTATTAAATTTTAATAGTTAATATTTAAATTACATAAATAATTAACTAGCATTAAAAAATAGTAAAAACTCAAATTAACTGGCATAAAGAATAAGATTAAAAAAAATACGAAATAAATAAATATATAATATTTAAGAAATAAATATATATATAATATTTAAGAACAGTAAAAATATTTAATAATATATAATAAAAAAAGCCACGTGAACTGCCACGTAGACAGATTCTCCATGCCCAGTCAGCCAAACAAGAGATAGGGGGTTCTGCAAACAAAATCTTGGTTTTACAAGGGGGGAATCACAAAAAAAAAACTTCAGGGGAGAAATACCAAAACTCGCCCTAATGGCAGGGGGGAATCTTATATTTAACCCTATATTTTAATACTAAAAGAGATTGAGGGAATTGATTCTTAAATATTTAAATAGTTAGAGAAAAAAATTCTTTTTTAAATGAATGATCAAAATTTTATTATTTCATAATGAAACAAACATTTAAAGAGATGACCAAAGTTTATGCTTAAACATTTAAATAGTTGCAGAAAAGTAACAAAACTTTATTATTTTGTAATTGATAGATAAAACGGAAGTCGTTAATTTGAATTTTATTTGGGAATTTTTTACCCAAATAACCCAGTTTTTCAACAAAATACCCCAGTTTTCAAAAAAATCCCCAAAGCACCCGAGTTAGGGTTTGGGATTACACAAGAGCGCCATACCAATTGGCGACCCTTCTTTAGGGGTATAAGGTTGTCGCCAATTGAATTGGAGACATCTCATCAAGTCTATAATTGAATTGGCGACCTAGTTCAAATATATAACCCTGTCGCCAATTGATGTGGAGACAAGGTGTAATTTGTAATTTTTTTGCTCGATGAAATAAAATTATCATTAATTTAATAAAATATTACATTAATTAATGTTGGTGACCGGGTGCATCCAACCGTCCACCGGTTCCACATACCCTAGGCACCCTCACTCGTTGGACTCGACCCCCTTGTTCCCCTTGTTGTTGATTCATGCCCGGTGTTTAAGGAGTTGAATTCTCAGGAACATTCCGAGATGGTTCCCTTAGGATGTCTTGCATTTCCGTGAAGTCTTGGGGGCTGAAACTGAGCGTGCGACCCATGCCAGGGTAGTTTGGATGTGATGAAGGGGTGATTGGTGTGCGGCCTGGACGATTGAAGGGGGACATTGGTGTGAAGGATTCGTTAGTGAAAGGTTGAAATGGTAGTGGTGTTTGAAAACCATAAGGTTGTTGAGATGGTTGATTGTGTTGGCTAGGGTATGATGTTTGGGCGTTAGGGCTATGGAGAGATGTTTTCCCAATTTGGCTATGGTATGATGTACCCTCATTTTGGCTGTATCTTGGTGTTGTGTTGGGGGCATAGCTATATTGGGTTTCGTGATAGTAATCATTTTGTTGAAGATGGTATGGGGGACGCTCTTGGTATTGTGGTTGGGTGTATGGCATGTTTTGATGGTTAATGGGTTGGTAATTTTGTTGGGTAGGGGGTTGTGAGTAACATGGCCTTGCAGGTGGGTTAGACGTTGAGGCTTCTTGTGTGTAGGTGGTCTGGCGTGGGTCGTATAAATACTTGTCTTCTGAGACAAACCCAGTTGCAACCGATCTGTAACACCCTATCAAAGGAACATTTTACAATATATTTGCAAGACATACGTTTTTGTACAAATAATGTGTTGAGTTGTATAAATTCAACAAGAAAATAAATTAATTGTAGATGAGATTATAATGTTGTGTTTGATGTGTGGTTAGATTATGCATGATAAATTTAGAAATGAAAATATTAGAAAGAGTTGGAGTAACATATATAATAGAAATATGGTGAAAACTAGACTTAGATAGTATAAACATGTAAAATAAATCAGATGAATGGTAGAAAACCTAGTTAGAAATAGAGGAAGTATGTTAGAAATAGAGAAAACCTTGTTAAAAGAAATTATTAATAAAAATCTCAAAATTAATGAATTGGATAGAAGTAGAATTTTTTACCCAAATAACCCAGTTTTTCAACAAAATTCCCAAAATACCCCAGTTTTCAAAAAAAATCCCAAAGTACCCCAGTTAGGGTTTGGGATTACACAAGAGCGCCATACCAATTGGTGACCCTTCTTTAGGGGTATCAGGTTGTCGTCAATTGAATTGGAGACATCTCATCAAGTCTCCAATTGAATTGGCGACCTAGTTCAAATATATAAACCTGTCGCCAATTGATGTGGAGACAGGTTGTAATTTGTATTTTTTTTGCACGATGAAATAAAATTATCATTAATTTAATAAAATATTACATTAATTAATGTTGGTGACCGGGTGCATCCAACCGGCCACCGATTCCACATCCCCTAGGCACCCTCACTCGTTGTACTCGACCCCTTTGTTCCCCTTGTTATTGATTCACGCCCAGTGTTTGAGGAGTTGAAGTCTCAGGAACATTCCGAGATGGTTCCCTTAGGATGTCTTGCATGTCCGTGAAGTCTTGGGGGCTGAAACTGAGCGTGCGACCCATGCCAGGGTAGTTTGGATGTGATGAAGGGGTGATTGGTGTGCGGCCTGGACGATTGAAGGGGGGCATTGGTGTGAAGGATTCGTTGGTGAAAGGTTGAAATGGTAGTGGTGTTTGAAAACCATAAGGTTGTTGAGATGGTTGATTGTGTTGGCTAAGGTATGATGTTTGGGCGTTAGGGCTATGGAAAGATGTTTTTCCAATTTGGCTACGGTATGATGTGCCCTCATTTTGGCTGTATCTTGGTGTTGTGTTGGGGGCATGGCTATATTGGGTTTCTTGATAGTAATCATTTTGTTGAAGATGGTATGGGGGACGCTCTTGGTATTGTGGTTGGGTGTATGGCATGTTTTGATGGTTAATGGGTTGGTAATTTTGTTGGGTAGGGGGTTGTGAGTAACATGGCCTTGCAAGTGGGTTAGACGTTGAGGCTTCTTGTGTGTAGGTGGTCTGGCGTGGGTCGTATAAATACTTGTCTTCGGAGACAAACCCATTTGCAACCGATCTGGAACACCCTATCAAAGGAACATTTTACAATATATTTGCAAGACAGACGTTTTTGTACAAATAATGTGTTGAGTTATATAGATTCAACAAGAAAATAAATTAATTGTAGATGAGATTATAATGTTGTGTTTGATGTGTGGTTAGATTATGCATGATAAATTTAGAAATGAAAATATTAGAAAGAGTTGGAGTAACATATATAATAGAAATATGGTGAAAACTAGACTTAGATAGTATTAACATGTAAAATAAATCAGATGAATGGTAGAAAACCTAGTTAGAAATAGAGGAAGTATGTTAGAAATAGAGAAAACCTTGTTAAAAGAAATTATTAATAAAAATCTCAAAATTAATGAATTGGATAGAAGTAGAATTTTTTCCCCAAATAACCCAGTTTTTCAACAAAATTCCCAAAATACCCCAGTTTTCAAAAAAAAATCCCAAAGTACCCCAGTTAGGGTTTAGGATTACACAAGAGCGCCATACCAATTGGCGACCCTTCTTTAGGGGTATCAGGTTGTCGCCAATTGAATTGGAGACATCTCATCAAGTCTCCAATTGAATTGGCGACCTAGTTCAAATATATAACCCTGTCGCCAATTGATGTGGAGACAGGGTGTAATTTGTAATTTTTTTACACGATGAAATAAAATTATCATTAATTTAATAAAATATTACATTAATTAATGTTGGTGACCGGGTGCATCCAACCGGCCACTGGTTCCACATCCCCTAGGCACCCACACTCGTTGCACTCGACCCCCTTGTTCCCCTTGTTGTTGATTCACGCCCGGTGTTTGAGGATTTGAAGTCTCAGGAACATTCCGAGATGGTTCCCTTAAGATGTCTTGCATTTCCGTGAAGTCTTGGGGGCTGAAACTGAGCGTGCGACCCATGCCAGGGTAGTTTGGATGTGATGAAGGGGTGATTGGTGTGCGGCCTGGACGATTGAAGGGGGACATTGGTGTGAAGGATTCGTTGGTGAAAGGTTGAAATGGTAGTGGTGTTTGAAAACCATAAGGTTGTTGAGATGGTTGATTGTGTTGGCTAGGGTATGATGTTTGGGCGTTAGGGCTATGGAAATATGTTTTCCTAATTTGGCTATGGTATGATGTACCCTCATTTTGGCATTATCTTGGTGCTGTGTTGGGGGCATAGCTATATTGGGTTTCTTGATAGTAATCATTTTGTTGAAGATGGTATGGGGGACGCTCTTGGTATTGTGGTTGGGTGTATGGCATGTTTTGATGGTTAATGGGTTTGTAATTTTGTTGGGTAGGGGGTTGTGAGTAACATGGCCTTGCAGGTGGGTTAGACGTTGAGGCTTCTTGTGTGTAGGTGGTCTGGTGTGGGTCGTATAAATACTTGTCTTCGGAGGCAAACCCAGTTGCAACCGATCTGTACCAAGCCATATAATTATTTGTTGGTATAGATGGGGTTGGCATCACCGGGTCACGTAAGACATAGTGGCTGCGGTTAATCCATTTATGACGCTCAGTTTTTGCAAAATCCTTCCAGTCGTTAAAGTCCCATTGATCATTAACTCTTTTTAGATGCAATTTATTGATGTTAACACGCGGATCTGGGATGTTTTGATGCATTCCAAATTGCAGTTTTACACGGTAACTATTGTGCATCTCCAAGGTTGTGAATCTGATGATCGGGACACATGCAGTCCAAATGGCAACATCTTCCTCTCTGACTTCATGTAGGTCTTTTATTCCTAAATATGGACGCCATATGAACTGAAAAGAGAAAAATATTAGATAGTAAAATATCTGATATAAAAGAAGAGAAAATGTTTATGAGGACTTACATCTGCGGGTGTTAGGTGATTCAAAAGATTGCGGTATTGAATGATACAATGTTTCGGACATCTATTGTAACTCATACCCTCAGCTGGCGAATGCATTTATTATTTTGATGGATGTCGCCAATTAATATGGCATTGTCTTTGAATGCATTGATGTGTCGCCATTTAATACGGCGAGCATGTTACACATTCATTTCTTCTATTAATATGTCTTTGCATGCATGCATATTAAGTTATATCAAACAAGCAAAGCAAAAATACTTAGTCTGTCTCAAACAAGTCATATCAGTATGTCATCTGCATAGAGTTACCTTGTTAATGCCTTTTACAACGGAGAAACATATGTCTCCGATGTATCTGGTTTTGGTTTTCAAAACACCGATTTTGTCTGACTCGCAGTCAATAGAAACACAAGTTTTTTTCATTTCAACAAAAGGTTGGAATCGAAGTTAGGTCTTGGTCCTATAGCACAAATAATATATCGAAACCCTATTTTTTTTAAACCAACCAAGTTAAATTTTATCCACTAAAATTGCGAGATGGCGAAGATGTTGAAAATATGTTCGTTAGACACGAACATTCTGGTTTCAACTATATTGAGTTGTAAATATTTCTCCAATAAAATATTCCATCTCAACAGTCTCAGATCATAAATCAATCACCACGTGTAGACTCAGATGAAACCGAAACAGAATACTCAGATGAAACTGAACCAGAGGTCAACGTCGTTGATGAAGAAGAAGAAGGAAGCGAGGCGCTGGTCGATCATATGTTGAATGACAATGATGAGGATCCAGATCATGTATATTATCCGCCAAATCATATGACAGACCTGGAATTGCAAGACGATGATCCATCTGCAGATATATTTCACAACCCGTATATGCGATCAGGGAATGAATTAAAAGAAGGATACATGTTTCGTACCAAAGAAGATTGTGTACGAGTCATAAAAATATTTCACATGGATAACTCTGTTGATTTTAGTGTACACCGAACAGATTCAAGAAGGTATGTCATTATTTGTCGTAATCCACTTTGCAAGTTTCGGCTGGCTGCATCTTACAGCAAGAGAAGCGATTCTTGGAAGATAGCCTCCAAAGAGCCACCTCACAGTTGCACTGCCACAAATATTGTTCAAGATCACAGAAAGCTGAGCGCAGAATTGATATGTCAAGACATTTTGCCGCTTGTTAATAAGGATCCTTCAGTCAAGGTGAGTATAATAATATCTCATATCGTGACAAGGTATAATTATACTCACTCTTACAAGAAGGCGTGGATTTCAAGGACAAAGGCTGTTGAAAAGGTATTTGGCAACTATGAGGATTTGTACAAGGAATTACCACGATTTTTGGTAGCCTTGAAGACATACACACCGAGAACGGTTGCAATCATGCAGACAGTCCCGACATGTAGGTCAGATGGAACCATTGTTAATGGAAATGTCATCTTTCACCGTCTCTTTTGGTCGTTTCAACCATGCATAAGAGGTTTTACATTCTGCAAACCTGTTATTCAAATTGATGGAACATGGCTCTACGGAAAATACATGGGCACCTTGCTTATGGTTGTTGCACAAGACGACAATAATAATGTCTTTACTATAGCCTTTGCTCTGGTTGAGGGTGAGACCGCATCTGCTTGGAGTTTCTTCCTTAAGAATCTCAAAACACATATCGCTCCACAAGCCAATCTCTGTTTGATTTTAGACATGCATGCTGCTATAGAGAGTGCCTACAATAACTATGCTAACGGGTGGCATAATCCTCCTTCTACCCATATATATTGCATTAGACATATTGCACAAAACTTCATGTGTGCAATCAAGGACAAGCACCTTCGCAAACAGGTTGTGAATGCTGGTTATGCTATAACTCAACCAACATTTCAATACTACCTTAACGAAATAATAATGTTAAATGAAGATGCAGGAAGCTAGTTGGATAACATTCCACTGGAAAGGTGGACAAGAGCCTTTAATGGTGGCTGTCGTTGAGGCCACAAGACGACAAACCTTGTGGAGTTCATGAATGAGGTATTCAAAGGAATTAGAAACCTTCCAATCACCGCTTTGGTGAGATCAACCTATTATTGGTTGGCATAACTTTTTGCAACAAGAGGCGAAAGATGGAGTGCAGTGTTAGCGTCTGGTCAAGTATTCAATGAAAGCATAATGAAATTGATGAAAGAGGATACTATCAGAGCCAACACACATGCAGTTACAATCTTTGACCGTCATAGGCAAACATTCAGTGTACAAGAAATAATGGACCATAATGAGGGGAGGCCCAATTTATCATATGCTGTCAGACTAAATAGATGTTGGTGTGACTGTGGCAAGTACCAGGCCTTACGTGTACCTTGCTCACATGCCATTGCAGCATGCGCACATGCTCGTCAGGATGCTTATGGCTATCTATTTGATGTTTACAAGGTGATTAATGTTATGAATGTATACAACGAAGGCTTCGCAGTGCTACCAATGGAGGATTATTGGCCTCCATACCAAGGTGACATAGTTTGGCACAACGATGAAATGAGAAGAAAGAAAAAGGGACGCCTAAACAGCAAGCGTATAAGGAACGAAATGGATACCGCTGATAAAATGACAAGGTTATGCAGTATCTGTCGTCAGCCTGGACACAACCGAAAAAATTGTCCCAATATCGGAGGAACATCCGCATCATAATTTAGCATATCTTTTCATTTGTTGTAACCAAATATTTTCATATATTGATGGGTCTTTGTTACAACAATGTTAACAACTAACAACACTATCACAAACAACACTGACAACAAACAACAATGTTAACAATAAACAACACTAACAACAAACAACAATGTTAACAACAAACAACACAAACAATATAATACATTCCTAACTGATTACAACAATCAAACTAATTTCATTCGGTCCAAACATGACTTCCCTCGCATCTTTGTCACTCTTCACACGAACCCATTGTCATACCCCAAATTTTGACCACTAAGGTTTCCCATCCTTGTGCCAATCATCATCACAAAATGGAGATACTTTCGTGTCTCATCAATCTCCTCAAGGAATTGTTGAGCATTCACTACAATCAAGGATTAGGGTTTCAAGCCCTATCTGAGCACTTAGGAAAAGGATCAATCAAGAAATGACATGATCTTCAACTTGTCTAGCCTCTCAAACACCCACAATAGATCAAGAGGACTCCCGCATCAAGAATCAAGCACAAGGTTGCAACATTCCAAGTGGATCAAGCCTCAAGATCGTTAGTGTCACCAAATTAGGGTTTTGGTCGACCAAGGCCTCTAGGTGGAAATTTTCCTCTGGGCATGAGCCAATGCTTCAAATAACAACTTAAGATACTACAAGGGACCTCATGGACCCAATCATGAAGTAAATTTACCTCAGGGGATGCATTCACAAAAAAAAATCAGGAATTAGGGTTTCTTGACCTAATTCACCCCTAAGTTGACTTTTGGGACAAAACATGAGCCAAGACCTCAAGGCATGATTTGAGGGTCTCCAACACACTACATTGATCCATTTGCAACAATGGATTGATCCAAGAAGCTTGATCCACAAGCTTCAATTTTATATGGACCACAATTAGGGTTTTGAGAAAAAAGTCAACTGTACCTTTGACTTTTGACCAGGACATGCTCCCAAACCTTGGGACATGATTCAATACACCCTATAACACCTATGGAATATACCCATTAGGTTTTATTTAGGTCAAGGACTTGATTTCACAAAGGATCGCACAGTTTGGATTCCATCCGATAAAAAGTCAACTATGCACAAAACCAAGTTTGACTTTTTGAGATTTGTCACAATTATGGTTCATTTACCCTAAAATGATGTTAATGTGTGATTGGAATCATCATTAATCAAGAAAAATCAAAGAAAGTGAGTTAACTTGTAAAAGGGGTAACCATAAAAAACTTATAATTTTTCTAAGTTATGGAACAAAGTTGCTAGGGTACCAACTTCCAAGGACCATAACTTGAGATCCAAGCAACCATTTTGGATGGTACAAAGTTGGATTTGTAGATCTCATGACATAATTTAAAAGTGTCAACTACAGCTCATTCCAATTCCTCATGGATTTTTAGTTATGGAGTGATCAAAATGGCTGGAAACACAAAAGTGACATTTTTCCAACACAGAATCTGCCTTATTTTTTCCCAAATGTAGAGGCATTTTTCATTATAATTCAGGTTGACTCAAAACCAAAGTTGGACATCAAGTTGAAATAGGATATGTCAGCTTTCCAAAATACCCAAGAACTCCATCAAATTTCATCTGGGCTAGGAGTTATGACAGCTGCAACATGCCTTGCTGCAAACTGTCTTGGCAAGACAGATTTGTACATTAGTGCTCGAATTGCCCAAATTGTGCAACTTCAAGCATGGTTATCCATCTGCACACCTCAAGGGGGAACAACCAAGGGATAAGCACTGATCCATAAGCCTCCCAAGTCTTTGGAACTACATATAGGTTTGGCACCCCTAAAAGCTATAGATGCCTCAAGACTCAAATTTTGTTTTGAGGCATTCAATGGATGCATAGAGGTGGAATGTAACAGAGCAAAGATGAACACTTCAGTCAAGCCGTATCCTTGAATCATAGAACCATAGGCCTGTACTCTAATCTCAAGTCAATGGCTAAAGGAGACTTGATATTCCATTTGATCACCATTGGCCAAAAGCCTGCTGCAGTTGTCATTCCCTATTCCTTGCAAAACAAACTTGACACACTATAAATAGACCTCATTTATGATCAGTTTGAGTACACCAAAGGCCTATAACACTTGCCTTTCTCAAAATCACACTTTCACTTCCAAATTTGCCTTCTAAAGCAAGTCACTATCGGGTTTTGAGTTTGAGAGCAATTCCAACCAAACCAATCACACACACACCTCACATATAACATGTAGAAGTGATCCAAACACTAAACCAACACCTGGAACATCAGATTCTCAAAATCACCAGCCATCTGCACAAGCTTTTGACAGATTTGCAGTTGAGGAGCCAAATCAAGTTCCAGCTCAATTCAATCCACTCCAAGCATTCAGACACACTTCATAGCACCTAAGGAAGCTATCCACATCATTGGAACCAAGCTGTAACACCTCCAACCTAGAACTCGATCACCAGCTGCAAGAGGTAAGCCTCAACTTGGTCATCTCATGATTCATGCATATTTCCTCGCACAATAATTTTGCCATATGTTCATAATCATGTATAGAGTGTTTCCCCTCCATTAATTGCTTTGTATGAGTCGTGTATCAAATTTCTCAGCCTTCATGCAGAATTTAGGGTTCTTGAGGCTTCTCTTTGATTTCTTATTCCATGCTTAAAATAAATGAAATTAAAGACCATAGACATTATTGTGAGGTGAAACAAGTTGATTGATATGTGGATTGTGTGATTTCATTAAGTATTCAGTGAGACTGATGAGAAAACGCAAATCCGGGCAAAACAGAGCACGCGGGCAAAACCAAGGTGTTCTTGGCGCCCTTTTTCAAACTTTCAAATATTTGAATTTTAGTGATTTTATTTAATTGATTCAAAAATTAATTTCTCTCTGAATTTTAATGACTTTGAGTTGATTCTTTTTTTTAATAATTCACAAAAATGTTAAAAAAATTTATTTTACAAAAATTTCCCAAAAATATTATTTATTTCATATACTTGATATTTTTACAAAGAATTAATTTTTATATGTTTTTTAACATTTAAAATATTTTTTCCTTCTTGTGTTCTAAGTCCCATTTTTTTTTCTTCAAATAAACTTTGGGCCTCTCCTTGAGTTGTAAGACCCAACCCTTTTGTAAGTAAAATAATTTGGGCCTCAGTCATTGTATAAGTCCCTCCGCGATCCTCAGAACAATGGTGCGATCACTGTTAAACCTTGGGCCTCTCCTTGAGTATAAGCCCCACCAATCTTTTCAAAACAATTCCCTTTTGATTTAGATTCAATATACAGTTGTTATCAAAACTTTCTTTAATTTCTTTGAACAACTAACCATATAGCATGGAAGCTTGCTCACCTGTAAGTTTTATCCGCTTTCATTTACTTGCTTTAATATATATATATATATATATATATATATATATATATATATATATATATATATATATATATATATATATATATATATATATATATATATATATATATATATATATATATATATATATATATATATATATATATATCTGTATTGTGGGAAGCTGGACACTGTGAGTCTTCTTTCATTCTTTTAAATACATGTCAGATATATATAACTGTATTGTGGGAAGCTGCGCATGGTTAGTCTTCTTTCATACCCTTTTAAATACTTGTCATATATTAACTGTATATATACTAGTATAGTTATTTAGAGTTTTCCCCGGCAACTAGGTCTAGAACTAGGTAAAGCCTTGTTGGTCGCTCTTAAATACAAACAAAACTAGATCCCCATAGGATTTCCAGATACAGTCTTGCCTTGTCTTAGGCTTAAATAATATGGAACAAAGAGAAAGGCAGTATTCCTCATGAACCTTTTCTCAGGCTGTCACTATTAGAAATTGTCAAAGAAATTCTACTCCCCAGAGTTGATCTATTCTTGGTGAATAGCATCTCTTGAGTTTCTTCAAACCTCAGAATTTTCACTAAATGATCTATTCTTAGTGAATAGCATTTCTTGAACTTTTCTTGGTTTGGGACCCACAGGCTTCTTACAAGCATCCCCGCCTCCTCTTAGGCTTTGTACAAGGACCCTCCGGCTTCTTAGAAGTTCTCATGCCTTCTCTTGGGCTTAATACAAGGACCCTGATGACCTCTTAAAGGTATAAGACAGAACTTAGTCATCCTTTGCTAGAGCAGTCTTTCCAGGGTCAAATATTGGATTTTAGGGTTGATCCTCATCCCTTAATACCCGTGCCTCCTCTTGGGCATCATACAAAAGATAAAACTCTTCCACACCAATAGACTTGGATAGTCTAATCCCCTTGAGTCTCAAAGACATTCTCAAGTTCCTTACGAATATAGGAAGAAACCCCAGGCTCTCTGGATCTATCTCCAACAGAAATCTAGCCTCTCCCTTTAGAGTTCCCCAACCAGGGCCAGCTTATCCCAAATCAAAACCTCAAGGTCTTTGATATCTCAACTCTTCTGTAATCCTCAGCAAGAGTTGATTCCCCATTTTGACCTGCCTCGGGATCTTAACAATCCCCAGTAAAAGTTAGCCTCCTCTTAGACTTTGTATAATGATTTTTTCCTTAACACATTCATCCTCCTCTTGGGCTTTGTACAAATGATTCTCCCCAGCGGAGCTAACCTTTTCAAACTCTCTTGTTGAGTCCACCAACTTTTCAGACTCTCTTGTTGAGTCAATCACTTTTTAGACTCTCTTGTTGAGTCAATCAACTTTCAGACTCTCTTGTTGAGTCAATCACTTTTAGACTCTCTTGTTGAGTCAATCAACTTTCAGACTCTCTTGTTGAGTCAATCACCTTTTCAGACTCTCTTGTTGAGTCAACCTTTTTTAGCCTCAATCTCGGGCTTTGTACGAGACAGATAAAAGCATTCTCTTGTTGAGTCAAACCCTTTAGCCTCAATCTTGGGCTTTGTACAAGACATAAATCTTCATCTTTTAAACAGGGGGCAAATATCTTCCCCAGCAGAGTCACTTCCTCTCAGCCTTCTTTTAGGCTTTGAGGAATGATTTCCCCAAGCAAAGTCAAACTCTTTTTAGCCTCAATCTTGAGCTTTGTATAAGACAGATAATACTCTCCAGCAAAGTTAAATCCTTTTAGCCTCCGTCTTGGGCTTTGTACAAGACACATAAAAATATCCTCACCAGAGTCAGTTAAATTTCTCATTTCAGCCTCAATCTTGGGCTTTGTACAAGACACATACAAACCTCCCCGGCGGAGTCAAAATCCCTTTTTAGCCTTAATCTTGGGCTTTGTACAAGACAGATAATACTCTCCCGCAGAGTCGAACTTTTAGCCTCCTCTTAGGCTTTGTATAATGATATCCCCAAAGAGTCAGTCTCTTTTCTGCCTCAATCTTGGGCCTCGTACAAGACATATAAACACTCTCTTGTTGAATCAGTCACTTCCAGCCTCCTCATAGGCTTTGTATAAGGACTTCCCTAGTGGAGTCAATCAACCTCTTAGCTTCAACCTTGGGCTTTGATCAAGGCACACAAAAATCAACAATCCCTCTTTAGAGATGACAAGTTCTCTCTCAGTCAAACCTTTTTAGCTTCAATCTTGGGCTTTGAACAAGACACAAATAAACCTTTTAGCTTCAATCTTGGGCTTTGAACAAGACACCAAAACATCTTTTTCCTCCCTTAGAATAGGAGGAACTACGATTGCTCTGATTTTCCTGTTTCGTTTAAACGGGAATACGTAGGCATAAGATTGCGAAATCTTAGCGAGCATACTAAACAAAAACTCTAGGTCCGGTACCTTACCAA
The DNA here is from genome assembly GCA_022829125.1 of Lathyrus tuberosus. Classification (NCBI taxonomy): domain Eukaryota; kingdom Viridiplantae; phylum Streptophyta; class Magnoliopsida; order Fabales; family Fabaceae; genus Lathyrus; species Lathyrus tuberosus. Next base: position 1,178,756 of record JALAZF010000357.1, read on the forward strand.
AAACATCGGAAAAACCCGAACATCAACAAAAACTCACTCACTCACTCATACTTCCCAAGAAACTTTCCCAACCCATTAACAGATAAATACCATCAATTACAAAGCGAAACCTAAAGCTAATATCCTGTGGATAACCACATATAGGATGGGTAATTGCCAACTCCCCATTGTATAACCTGACCCCGGACCCCCCAATCTCTTTTAAGCGTTTTGTTCAGTTAAACAAATTCGCGTGCAAGGTTAGTTTTAGATAGCTTCCCTTTCCCTTTCAGCTTCATGGGATAAATAAGAAATCAGAAAGTATCACCCCTCCTACCATTGCGGTGAGGAAAACCCAACGATTAGGTGGTCGCGTCACCGACAAAAATCGTTCGCTACAGAAAAATGGCGACTCTGCTGAGGACTCATTTTTTTTTGTATAGGCTTATAGACTAGAATTCTTAAGAGGTCTAGGATGTTAGTTTTAAGAATATATATATATATATATATCGCTTTTCCTAATTGATATCCGTGTTTATTTTTCTTCTAATGGGACTGCAGGTGATGTCGCATCTGGAAAGTTTGAGTGACACCTAAGATAAGTGATGGCACTAGACGAGTAATCTTACAGGGAGTGAACCCCAAATAAGAGATCCCGGTCGACCATCGAATCAGTGGAGAGATCCTTTGCGGATTCAATGCCTATACGACTTCGGTTGTTGAAAGCAGATTGTTCGATTGTGGTATTCTATGAAACTGAGGATTTAGTAGGCTAAGACCATGTTACTATTTTGTAGGGCGAAAGCTATCGGAAATAGTTGTCACGCGATACTACCCTCATTTGAGATTACTCTAAGATACTGCAGCTCGCTCAGGTGAACCAGCCTGCTTTTGTTATCCCAAGAGGAGTCAATGATTTTGAGGACAGGTACAAAAATTCACCAGTACAACCTTTGGGGATGAGTAGAGCCATGACTTCATGACACGGAACCTTTGACCCCATGTTTTTTCTATGTTTTTGTGTGCTGCATTCATGCATTCATTTCATTAAAAAACATTAAAACAAAGAAAATTTTTCTCTTCTAGTCTATCTTTTTCAAATTAAACTAAGACAGTGATTGCAAATGTCAAAGAGAAAGAAAGATTGCGGTATGGATTTCGGTATATGGAAGACTCACAAGTACACCTTCAAGGTTCCAAAACTAGAGGATTTGAGAGGGTTGGCAAGGATGATCACCAACCCTGATGCTTTCAGAGCTAAGTACGGAGGACTGCTGTCTCTGTTAAGGGTCCAAGTAATTGAAGGAATCCTGGCTACGGTCATTCAGTTCTACGATCCGGTCTATCACTGTTTTACATTCCTGAATTATCAACTAGCACCAACACTGGAGGAGTACTCTCACCTAACTGATTTACCCATCACTGACCAAGCTCCCTTTTCTGGACTGGAAGAAATTCCAAAGGATCAAACCATTGCAAGAGCAATTTATTTGGACGAGTCGGAAGTCAAGACTCACATGACCATTAAGGGTGGAATCCAGGGTTTGCCAGCTAAGTTTTTGATAAAGAAAGCTCTGTACTTTGCTAGTATAGGGAGCATTACTGCTTTCGAGAGCATCTTTGTTCTGCTCACCTACAGGTTATTTCTGTTTCCCAACGTTGATGATTTCGTGGATATCAATGCCATTAAGATTTTTCTCATTGGAAACCCTGTACCGACCTTGTTCGCAGATGCTTATCATTCTGTACACTTAAGGAATTTGTACAGCGGAGGAATGATCACATGCTGTGTACCCCTTCTATACAAATGGTTCACTTCTCATTTACCCAAGTCTGCTGCTTTTTGGGATCATAAGAGTACTTTACGTTGGTCGCAGAGAATCATGTCTCTTACTAACTCTGACATCGATTGGTACAATCGAATCTATGATGGGATCAGAATCTTTGACCGTTGTGGAAATTTCCATAACGTACCCCTCATAGGAATTAAAGGAGGAATCAATTATCATCCAGTTTTGGTTCGTCGTCAATTTGGATACCCGATGAGGCATGTCCCGTGTAATGCTCATCTGGAAGGTCTTTTCTTCAAGGAAGGAGAAAATGACAGGGCACTAAAGACAGAAATAGTGCATGCTTGGAAACATGTTCATAGGAAAGGAAGAGAGTCTCTAGGAAAACCAGACTGTCTCTCGGTGGAACCTTTTCTTCAGTGGGTACAAACTAGAGCTCTCAAGCTGAGGATACCTTACCCTCGTCAAGAAGTTCTTCCGTTAAAGGAATATGTCCTTTATTTTATGTCTGATACGGAAAAGCTTCAGGTTACTCTCAACAAAGTTCAACAGGAGAAGAAGTCTTGGAAGAACAAGTATCGTATTCTCAATGTGGAGTGTAAGAAAATACAACAACTGTTAAAAGAAAAAGATGCTCTGATCGAGATTTTAGAGCAACATGATGTAGAAAATCGAGAGCCCCGGTCAAAGAAAAGGAAAATACCATAACCAGCACCTGAGCTCTCTTCAGAGAGGACTCATGATCCATTAGCTTAGACATTTCCTTTTACAGCACTATGTAAATTACTGTATTTCCATTTCCGCAATCTTTGAATTCAATAAAACGGGGTTTCCATTGTATGATATTTGCAATCCAATTGTTGAAGTTTCTTTTGATTAAAAAAAATATAATTAATATAATCATTGCATATCATTCATCATTCTCACATAACGCATTCTTCTTACCTACGAATCTCACGTTTGTGTCTCGATTCTAGAGTCAAACTGTCTCATTCGTACAATACTCGGGCCAGTCAATAAAAGAAAATGGATAATCTCAAGGAAGAGGACAGAGAGTTGAGAGAAGAACTCGACGCTCTGAAAGAAGATCTAAGGAAACTTCACCAGACATGCAAGCTCTGGCAGCAGCTCAGATGCAACAGCAAAGGACCGTGATCTCAGAGATCACATCTATACCCATAGTGGAGAAGTATGATCCTCAATATAACATGCCTAAAGATCTTCCCTGGGGCATGCCACTTAACTATATCTCGGAAGGATATATTCCGCCGATCTCGGAGGATCTAGAAACAGCAGTAGGAACCGCTGGGCCTGAAGGTTACAAACTTCGGGAAAGCGAAGATGCCAGGGGCATGACAGCAACTCCTGAAGGTTACAAACTTTGGGAAGCACCGAGAGTCACAACCATGATGACTGTACCACCACCCGTGGTACACACTGTCCCGGAAAGGCAGATTCCACAGATACCTGCTGGTGGAAACGAAAGTATGGACGATAAAATGAGGGAATTCCAGGAATAATTCCTGGAGATACAGAAAGAACTGCAAGCCATTAGCGGTCAAGATCTATTAGGAAAGGACGTCGCAGACCTTTGTTTGGTCCCCAATGTGAAAGTTTCGCACAAATTCAAGGTGCCCAAATTTGAAAAGTACAAGGGTAGCTCTTGCCCTCAAAGTCATTTGGTGATGTACGCTCGGAGGATGTCAACCCAGACAGAGAACCAACAGCTACTGATCCATTATTTCCAGGATAGTTTAACTGGTGCCGCGCTTAAATGGTACATGGGATTAAACCGCACCAAGATAGTCACTTTCAGAGATCTTGGCGCTGCCTTCGTTCAACAATATAAGTATAACCTGGACATGGCACCAGACAGAGATCAACTCAGAGCCATGTCGCAGAAGGATAAGGAAACCTTCAAGGAATATGCCCAGAGATGGCATGAAATTGCCGCCCAGATTTGTCCACCTCTTGAGGAAAAAGAGATGACAAAGATCTTCTTGAAAACCTTGAGCTCATTTTACTACGACAGAATGGTCGCCAGTGCGCCCAGCGATTTTACTGAGATGGTAGGCATGGGAGTTCGTCTTGAGGAAGCAGTCCGAGAAGGACGTTTAGTTAAAGACGCTGGACCATCAAGCAGTACCAAAAGATACGGTAGTGCTTTCCCTAAGAAAAAAGAGCAAGATATTGATAATATCTCTCTCGAAAAGCAAAGGCGACGGTACCAACCAGTAGCAGCTGTAACTCCTGCTATTAACCTTGCGCCTGTTCCGAAGTATCAACCTTTGGTTGCTCAGAGCCAACCGATTCAACAACACTATCAGTAAAGGACACAACAGCCTCTTCAGCAGGCTCGTCCTCAGTACAACAACACCAGTACAATGCGACCACCAGGGTTCGACCCTATACCAATGTTGTATGCATAACTATTTCCATTACTGCTGGTCAAGGGGCACGTCCAAACCAGGTCTCCTCTTACAGTACCAGAAAATCCGCATTTTTGGTTCAAAGCGGATCAGACTTGCCCTTACCATCAAGGAGGACCAAGGCATAACATAGAAAAATGTCTCAGTTTCATATCCGACGTACAAAAGCTTGTCAGGAACGGGGTATTATCCTTTAAGGATACAAATCTAAATGTTCAGACGAACCCGTTGCCTCAACACGAGAAAGCTACGGTAAATTTGATAGAAAGAGAGTTTAAGCACAACTATCAAATTTACGATGTACTCTTATTAGGAACCAACCTGGTCAAGATGCATCGTAGACAGAGTGGATACGGGCATGTACCATCTCACAACTATCACCAGTGTGATATCTGCTCTAAAGCAAATCAAGGATGTTCTGTGGTGCGATCAGCTCTACCGGAACAGATGGATTTCGGATGGATCCAAGACTACCGAATTCGTGAGATCAACATGACTTATACAAATTCCAACATTATTCAGAACCACGACATCCGTGCGATGAATGTCAACTTGGTGAAAATGCACTCAAGGTAAAGCCAACATCATAATCTGCCTCGGCACGACTACGATTCCTGTCTGATTTGCTCGGTAAACAATCAGGGATACTCTTTTGTATAAGAGGCTCTCCAGCGTCAGATGGATCTTGGATGGATTCAGGATTACCGTGATAGAAGTCATTATCAAGTGAATATGATTCAAATATTTGATATTCGTTTGATGAATACCAGCTTGGTGGAGTTACACGCTAAGCTAGTTCAGCTCGATTTTCTGACTTCGCATAATTATCAGAACTGTACAGTATGTCGTGAGAACAACCAAGGATGTGCTCTCGTTCAAAGAACGCTGCAACACTTGTTAAACCACTGGTGGCTTCCGATCTATATGGATGAAGACACGCAACAAGTCAGCATGATTAACGGGAACCCTACTAGGCATCAAAATCAGGATGTTCGATCAATGAAAACAGACCTAGTGAGGTTACACTACATACAAAATGGGCGTGGCCAGGTGCCGCCACACAACTATGAGCGCTGTAGAGTTTGCTCGGAGGATAATCAAGGGTGCTACCTCGTGCGAGCAGCCCTTCAAAGTCATTTGGACCACAAAAGATTCAACAGTATTCAGGCTCTGGTTCAATGTCAGACTATCTTCCTGATCGAGGCAAAGATGTTGTCTTAATTCTTAAACGAGAAGTGGCCAAAGATGTGTGCGCAATAATCCCTTTACTTCATGAATCAAGAGTTCCTCTTAATAGTGGAAGGATTCTCAACCTCGAACCAATTGAGGCCGGGTACGATGGTCAGAAAAATCAAAAGGCTCCTGTAGTTATCTATCTTCCGGGACCAGTACCGTACAAATCTGATAAGGCTGTCCCTTACAAATACGGCGCAACAACAATTGAGAATGGAAAGGAAACTTCATTACCCTATATCGTGAATATTGCAGACATCAGTAGAGTAACACGGAGCGGTCGAATCTTCAGCCGAGGAGTTGGAGAAGCCATCAAAGAAAAGGAACCTCAGACAGAAGCTCCTGATCAACCAGTCGGTCAATCCTGTGATCTCGACCTTTGAAAGAACAATGTTGAGATGCTGAAGCTCATCCAGAAGAGTGAATACAACATTATTGATCAACTGTTGCAAACTCTTTTAAAAATCTCGGTGTTATCACTTTTACTCAGTTCCGAAGCTCACAGGGAAGCTCTACAGAAAGTCTTAGAGCAAGCCTTTGTGGAACAGGATGTTACAATAAGACAATTCGATAGCATCATCTCCAACATCACTTCCTGTAACAACTTGGGATTCAGTGACGAGGAACGGCCGGAAGAGGGCCCAAATCATAACATGGCACTTAATATTATAGTCAACTGCCATGATGATGCTTTAGCCAGCATACTGGTAGACACCGGATCAGCTCTAAACGTGATGCAGAAGTCCACTCTAATGCGACTATCATTTAACGGATCTCCGATGAGAGGCAGTAAGGTCATCGTCAAAGCATTTGACGGATCCCAAAAAACAGTTATCAGCGAAGTCGACCTTCCCATAACTATCGGTCCTCACACTTTCCAAGTCACTTTCTAGGTCATGGACATCCGGGCAGCATACATCTGTTTGTTAGGAAGACCTTTGATACACGAAGCTGAGCCAGTCACTTCGACACTTCACCAGAAGCTGAAGTTTGTCAAGAACGACCAACTAGTCATAGTCTGCGGATAGCAAGCCTTGATTGTGAGTAACCTATCGTCATCCACTTACGTGGAACCGAAGGAGGTTATCGGAACCCAGTTCCAAGCACTTTCAGTGAGTCACGACAACCAATTAGAAGGAGGAACGTCGATTTCCTCGTACAAAGATGCTCTCGAAGCGATCAAAAGTAACAATACCAAAGGATGGGGACAGCTTGTCATTCCTACTGACAAAAAGAAAAAGAAAGGTCTTGGTTTTTCTTCAAACTATGCCCAGACTGCTACTAGCAATGAAAGTCTTCATCCCATTCAGAACTTCTTCCACAGTGGAGGTTTCCTTCACCTAGTGTCTCAAGAAGTACATACCATCAACGAGGGTGATTCCTCCGATACAGATGAAGAGTGGAAGTCCTATCTTAACAAGGACGGTTATATGTCTCAAGAAGAGGTGCCTACGCCATTTTACTTTCCCGCACAGAGTCTGAGATATATACCAAGGTCAGACGACAAGATGATATACGGAGATTGTGATCCGAAAGGATGTCGTGCTCCACCCAACTCATTAGAGGAGGACACTCTAATGAAAGACAACTTTGACCACGACTATTATGGCCCAATGGATGGCCTGCCTATCTGGCAGCCGTACCCAGAAGACTCGGGGCAAGAGAGTTAACCTAACAATGCTTATCAGCTGAGCATTATTGAAAAGAATACATGCGTCCCCACAGAATCATGGGATCATTACTCAGGGCATTCAGAAAATATCCAATACAACGATGAATTCGCAACAATTGCAGGACAAGAGTTCCTTAAATATGATTTTCCTGAGGTCAACGTCATCGAGAGAGATGACTCCTCTAGTTCCAAAGAAGTGTGGGACACCCTGGGACAACCGAGTGGCAAATTCGATTACCTGGTTAAGTACACCACTCCTGAAAGCTCTTGTATTAGGCTCGAAGACATCCAGCCAACTGGATGGGGAGATATACCTGAGAGTGCAAACACAGTGCAAGATACAACTGAGGAATCCTCAAACGACAACTCTGCCTAGGAGACAGATTCCAACGATCCTGCTCCACCAAAAATCAGCATTATTTTTGAAGATAAATCAAGAAGAAAAGTGCTAGACTTTATGATTCACCGAGGAGTTCGCCGCCAATGCGTCGCTGTCGATGTCCCGAAAGTCGTCCATAAGTCTAAGTAATTGCCATCTTTACTTTAACCTTTCACCATGCCCAGGTGAAACAAATGTTTTGATAGGGCTCACTTTCTGTAAATGTCTCTCTTCGCCTAGCCCAAAGCGACAGAGTTTTGTTTTATAGGGCTGTAGTTTCAAGAATCAACAAGATCATAAATAAAATAATGTCGTTATGTAATTTCCGCATTTATTGCTGTTTTCTCTTTTCGCTTTTTCAGAAAATGGTAATTCTAAAAAACAACTTGAATAATAAAAACAAGCAGTAAAAAAAATACACTGCACACACTCTTGCATTCTCTCTATCTCTTCTAAAAAAAATTCCCGATGTATTCGCTTGGTCCCATCAGGATATGCCAGGGTTGAACACCAGCATCGTGGAACATCATCTACCGTTAAGATAAGAATGTTCGCCAATAAAACAAAGGTTGAGACGGACTCATCCAGACATGGCCATCAAAATCAAAGAGGAAGTACAGAAACAGATTGATGCGAGTTTCCTCGCCACATCAGAATATCCTCAATGGTTAGCCAACATAGTACCAGTTCTGAAAAAGGACGGAAAGGTCAGAATGTGTGTAGACTACAGGGATCTAAACAAAGCCAGTCCAAAGGATGACTCTCCCTTACCATACATAGACATGCTGGTAGACAGTACAGGAAAATTCAAAGTATTCTCCTTCATGGATGGATTCTCGGGCTATAATCAGATAAAAATGGCACTGAAATACATGGAGAAAACTTCGTTCATTACCCCATGGGGTACCTTTTGTTACAAGGTATTGCCGTTCGGTTTGAAGAACGTCGGGGCAACCTATCAAAGGGCCATGACTACTCTGTTTCATGACAAGATACACAAAGAAATCGAGGTATATGTCGATGATATGATTGCCAAATCCAAAATAGAGGAGGAGCATGTGACCCACCTGTTAAAGCTATTCGAGTGGTTGAAAAAGCACAAACTCCGCTTGAATCCCAATAAGTGCACATTCGGTGTTCGTTCAGGGAAACTGTTAGGGTTCATCGTCAGCCAGAAAGGAATTGAGGTTGATCCTGACAAGGTCAAGGCCATTCAAGAAATGCCTTCTCTAAAGACTGAGAAACAAGTCAGGGGATTCCTGGGACGTCTGAACTACATTTCCAGATTCATATTCCTCATGACCGCGACATGTGCGCCGATTTTCAAATTATTCAAAAAGAATCAGGACTGCGTTTGGACAGAAGACTGCTAAACCGCCTTCGACAGTATCAAGGAATACCTGTTGAATCCACTGATTCTATCACCTCCAATGGAAGGAAGACCACTGATCATATACCTAACGGTCTTGGAAGACTCTATGGGCTGTGCACTTGGCCAACAAGACGAAACCAAAAAGAAATAGTCTGCCATTTACTATTTGAGCAAGAAGTTCACTGACTGTGAAACTCGGTACACTATGCTTGATAAAACTTGCTGTGCTCTGGCTTGGGCAGCCAAACGTCTTCGCCAGTATATGATTCGTCACACTACTTGGTTAATCTCTGAGATGGATCCAATCAAGTACGTCTTTGAAAAGCCTGCTCTCATGGGAAGGATTTCCCGTTGGCAAATGTTGTTATCAGAATACGACATCGAGTACCACGCTCTGAAAGCCATTAAGGGAAGTGTTTTAGCTGATTATTTGGCTCATCAATCGATTGACGATCAAGAATCAGTCGGATTTTATTTCCTAGACGAAGATGTCATGTATTTGAAAATGAAATATTGCGATGAACCGCTACCCAGTGAAGGGCCAGAACCAGGTTTCCAATGGGGACTAATCTTTGACGGAGCTGTCAATCATTATGGAAACGGAATTGGGGCAATCATCATAACACCTCAGGGTACCCACATTCCTTTCACTGCCAGATTTACATTCAAGTGTACCAACAACGAGGTCGAATACGAAGCTTGCATCATGGGTTTCGAAGAAGCAATTGATTTAAGGATCAAAAACTTGGATGTATATGGCGACTCAGCCATGGTTATCAATCAGATCAAAGGAGATTGGAACACATACCAATCAGGACTGATTCCTTACAAAGACTACGCGAGAAGGTTGTTACCATTCTTCAACAGAATCGAGTTTCATCATATCCCTCGTGAAGAGAATCACATGGCTGATGCATTAGCCACTCTCTCTTCTATGATTAGTGTAGGTCAATAGAATGACATACCTAAGATCGACATAATGCGCCTTGAAAGGTCCACTTACATCTTCACTGTAACACCCCAATTTTCGTAAGAATATTTATTTAATTTATTTAAATATTATATTCGTGAATTTCTGTGATTTGTGTCGATGTCGGTGATTTTGGGAAGTTTTGGTTATTTAATTAAATAATAGTATGTATTACGGAATATATTGTATTATTATTTATTTTAAATAATATTAGAGGAATTAAGGGTAAATTGGACATTTGAGGGGAATTAGTAAGGGCATTATGGAGAAAGCCTAATTCTGAGGCCCAAGGGTTAGTGAGAATATAAAAGGAGGATTTTGAGAATAAGATTCACTTTTGTTTGAGCTGAAAAGAAGGAGAGCTCCGAGGAAAAAGGGAAAAGACGAGGATTTCGTGAAGGTTTCCAAATGCTCAAGAGAGAACACTTCGGATCGACAATCTAAGGTATGGGGAGTAATTACCTTTCATTGTTTTCATTATAGGATTCGATTGATTGAAGTGGATTTTGGGGTTTTTGAGGGTTTATAGGTTTTGAGGTAAACTGATGACTTTGAGGGCATGTTGTGAGATCTATTATTAAGAGTTAAAATAATCAGTAGAGTAGACCTTGGGGCTGATTTCCTCGTTGTTGTAGTTTTAACCCGGTGGCGAGGGATTTATGGAGTTTATATGAAGCTTGAGAGTTTTGAAGATTTAGGGAAATTAAGGTTTCCCGTAGTGTCCTAAATCGACCTAACAGTCGTAGGTTTTAGGCCTTTAAATTCTGTGATATATTAGAACTGTTAATGGGATGTTTTTGGGTCAATTGGGACTCTAATCGCATGTGCTTTGGAGGTTGTGGAGCTACTGATGCGTAGCAGCGATTTGCTGTAATCGCAGGTTTGCTAGGAGAATGTTCGCCAAGGCTCGCTAAGTGAGCGGTGCAGCGAATGCGCGATAACGTGAGAGGGAGTACTGAGATGATTATGGAGAGGAAAGGTCGGCTTCGCTGGGAGTTTCGTTAAGCAAAGGAATCAACGAGTGGGTCCGCTAAGTGAGTCAACCAGCGAGTGTGACAGATGATTGTGTTATGGTGTTGAGTGTGGGGTCTGTGAGGTTCACCGACCGCTTCGCTAAGCGAAGGCCACAGTGAACAGGTTCGCTAGGCGAACCCTGGAGCGAACGTCAGCTGTTCACAAATTTTTGTTTATGCTGTTGTGCTGTTTTTGATGTTTTGATGCTGTGATGTATGATGACTCGCCATGATGTCCTTGATGATATTGAGGTGATAAATTGTGATGTTTTGATGAATATATGATGATATGAATTTTGTGAAAAATGATGAATGATGATGCACATTATGAAGTTTACTTTGATGATGATGATAAGTGATGTTGTGTATCATACATTCATATGCATACTCTGTGACGACGCTTCATTCCCATTGTGCAGATATGAGGTAATTATGACGTGCTCCGGCTCCAATTTCAGAATCGATCCTATTGACGGGGATCTTTGGAGGGTTGATGGCCTAGTGTCCATCTATTATAACGATTGGTACCACATGTATGAGTCTTGTTGTGTATTTGCATTTTATTGGCATTGTTGTATTTTATGATGTTCTTCGTGATTTTGATGTTTCCTTGTGATGACCCTGAAGATGTTGTATATGAAGATAATGCCATTTTATGTATATCTTGTTTTATAATGATTATTATGAATTGTGATTACTCACCCTGCCTGTTTGAATGTTGCCTTCACGTGGGTAACGTGCAGGTGATCAGGTTTAGCCGTGGATGCTTTCGAGGACTTGAAGTTTATTTGCTTTTGGTCGATTTAGAGGGTCTTGCTCTGATAGTGTAACATTGGGTTGGGGTCCCTTGAGTCGAACTATGTTGTCTCCTTATTTTTGTTGTCATTTGATGATATGGTTTTGTTTTGATCATTATGATGTTTGTTGAAAACCTTTTATTTGAAAATTTTGAGTTCCACTGCCATGTGAAGGCTTTTTGATTTATTTTGAGGAATACCCTTTGTTTACAGGGTAATTGTGTTATTTTGATTTAATGAGAAATGTGCACCCTTTGAGGGAATTTTTATGCCTTAATCTGATATTTGAGTTGTTTCTGCTGCAACATTATTAGGGGTAGAAAAGGGTGTTACATTAGTGGTATCATAGCAAGTCGGTCCGTTCGGCCAGGTTTTTACGTGGTATCAGTCCCCTGTCAGTCAACGAGTGTGTGTACACTGTCGATGTTTTAGTTCTTCTAACCTTGTTGATGGTGTGCAGGATGGCTGGAAGGAATGATCGTGCGATTGCTGATGCGTTGGAATCGGTTGCTAATATGGTGGGGCAGCTGAATCCAAATGGTGGAGCTCCTGATGAGTTTCGTGCGTTGGGGAAGGTTCAGAGGAATAATCCACCGACTTTTGTGGGTACGCATGATCCAGCAAGTGCACACAAGTGGCTGAAGGCGATTGAGAAGATTTTCTGAGTGATGGGGTGTCCTGATGAACAATAGGTTCAGTTTGGAACGCATATGCTGGAAGAGGAAGCTGAGGACTAGTGGGATAACACCCATCAGAGACTTGCAGATGTGGGCACCGTGATAACTTGGGTTGTGTTTAAGCAGGAGTTTCTAGGGAAGTATTTTCCAGACGATACTCGTGGCAAGAGGGAAGTGGAATTCCTTGAGCTGAAGCAAGGAGATATGATTGTGGCAGAGTATGCCACGAAGTTCAAGGCTTTGGTGAAGTTCTGTCCACACTACAATCGAGAATGGGCTGAGACCAGAGATTAAGCAGGGTATTGGGTATCAGCAGATCCGCATGTATGCTGAGTTGGTTGACAAGAGCAGAATCTACGATGAAGATAGCAGAGCTCGGTCTGCTCACTACAAGCAGTTGAGTGAAAAGAAAGGGCAGTATAAGGGTAAGCCTTATACTACTTCAGCTGACAAGGGAAAGCAGAAGGCTGCAGAGGGGAAAAAGTCAAGTGGGGGAGCCGCTCCTGCTTCTGGAAAGTGTAATAAGTGTGGCGAGCAAGGCCACCATGCAGATGTGTGTACCAACAATGTGCTGAGGTGCTATAGATGTGGCAAGAAAGGTCATAGAGCTACTGATTGTAAAGATGAGGGTCTGACCTGTTTCAATTGTGGTGAGAAAGGTCATATCAGTACTCAATGCTAGAAGCCGAAGAAGACTGCAACTGCCACCCAGACCAGTGGTAAAGTGTTTGCTTTGAGTGGTGCAGAGGTGCCAGAGAAGGACAACCTGATTCGAGGTACTTGTTTTATTAATAATATCAAGTTGGTTGCTATTATTGATACTGGTGCTACTCATTATTTTATCTCGCTTGAATGTGCTAATAGATTGGGTTTGAAGTTATCTGATATGAATGGGAATATGGTAATAGAAACTCCAGCTAATGGTTCTGTTATTACTACCCTTGTGTGTTTGAGATGTTCTGTGATGATTTTTGAGAAGAACTTTGTGATGGATTTGGTGTGCCTACCCTTGCACCAGATTGATGTGATCTTTGGAATGAATTGGTTGGAGTTCAACCGTGTTCATATCAATTGTTATACCAAGACTGTAGAGTTTTCCGAGTTTGATGATAGTGGGGAGTTGATGTTCTTATCTGCTAAGCAAGTAGACGAACTTGTGGAAGACGAAACTTTGGTGTTTACAATGTTTGCATCGTTGCAAATTGATCGTGAAGCTGCGAGTGTGGAGTTGTCTGTTGTCTGTAAATTCCCAGATGTGTTTCTAGATGACATCACTGATTTTCCTCCAGAGCGTGAAGTAGAGTTTGCAGTGGACTTAATACCAGGTATGAGTTCAGTGTCGATGGCTCCTTATGGGATGTCAGCTTCTGAGCTATGTGAACTGAAGAAACAACTGGAAGAATTGCTTAAGAAGAGGTTTGTTCGACCAAGTGTTTCTCCATGGGGTGCTCCTGTGCTGTTAGTGAAGAAGAAAGATGGAAGTATGAGGTTGTGTGTTGATTATCGGCAGCTGAATAAAGTGACTATCAAGAATAAGTATCCGCTACCGAGAATCGACAATTTAATGGATCAGCTAGTAGGTGCTTGTGTGTTCAGCAAGATTGATTTGAGGTCAAGGTATCATCAGATTCGAGTTAAGCCTGATGATATTCCGAAGACGGCTTTCAGGACGAGGTATGGACACTATGAATACACGGTGATGCCGTTTGGTGTATCCAATGCACCTGGTGTGTTCATTGAGTATATGAATCGGATCTTTCATGAGTATTTGGATAAGTTTGTGGTGGTGTTTATTGATGACATTCTGATATATTCTAAATCGGAAGAAGAGCATGTCGAACATCTGAGAACTGTGTTGCAAGTGTTGAGAGGAAAGAAGTTGTATGCAAAGCTGTCGAAGTGTGAGTTTTGGTTGAAGGAAGTGAATTTCCTTGGCCATGTGATTTCAAGTGGTGGAATTGCTGTTGATCCTTCTAAGATTGATGCTGTATTACAGTGGGAGACTCCGAAGTTTGCTACTGAGATACGAAGTTTTCTGGGATTAGCGGGTTATTATCGCAAGTTTATTGAAGGCTTTTCTAAGTTGGCGTTACCTTTGACTCAGTTGACTCGAAAGGGTCAAGCTTTTGTATGGGATACAGCTTGTGAAGAGAGCTTTGTGGAATTGAAGAAGAGATTGACTACTGCTCCAGTGTTGATTTTGCCTAATCCGAGCGAATCCTTTGTGGTGTATTGTGATGCGTCGAAGATGGGCCTTGGTGGAGTATTGATGCAAAATGGACAAGTTGTTGCCTATGCTTCGATACAATTGCGAGTTCATGAGAGGAATTACCCTACACATGACTTGGAATTGGCCGCTGTGGTGTTTGTGTTGAAGATTTGGAGACATTATCTATTTGGCTCTAAATTTGAAGTGTTCAGCGATCATAAAAGTCCGAAGTACTTATTTAATCAGAAGGAATTGAATATGAGGCAGAGAAGGTGGTTAGAGCTGCTGAAGGATTTCGATTTTGATTTGAGTTATCATCCGGGCAAGGCAAATGTAGTGGCCGATGCATTGAGCAGAAAGTCATTACATATGTCGATGCTTATGGTGAAAGAGTTGGAAATAATTGAGCAATTCAGAGATTTGAGTCTGGTATGTGAAGCGACTCCTGACAGTGTGAAGTTGGGAATGTTGAAGTTGTCTAGTAGTATTCTGGAAGAAATCAGAGCAGGACAGCAATCTGATTTAAAGTTAGTTGACCAATTGACTTTGATTAACCAAGGTAATGGAGGTAACTTCCGGATTGACGAGAATGGCGTGATGATGTTTAGAGACAGGGTGTGTGTCCCAGATGTTCCCGATATTAAGAGGAGTATTCTTGAAGAAGGGCATCGAAGTAGGTTCAGTATTCATCTCAGTGCTATGAAGATGTACCAAGATTTGAAAAAGTTATTTTGGTGGCCAGGTATGAAGAAGGATGTTGTGGAGTTTGTTTATGCGTGTTTAACTTGTCAGAAGTCGAAGGTTGAGCATCAGAAGCCTTTAGGTATAATGCAGCCGTTGAGGATTCCAGAATGGAAATGGGATAGTATTTCCGTGGATTTTGTGGTGAGATTGCCGAAGACTGCTAAGGGAAATGATTCAATTTGGGTGATTATGGATAGATTAACTAAGTTGGCTCATTTCTTGCCGATGAAGATTAATCATTCTATGCAGAAGTTAGGCGAGATGTATATTGAAGAAATTGTGAAGTTACATGGGGTACCTTCGAGTATTGTGTCAGATAGAGATCCGAGATTTACATCGAGGTTTTGGAAGAGTTTGCAAGATGCATTGGGCACCAAGTTGAGAATGAGTTATGCCTACCATCCGCAGACGGACGGTCAGACAGAAAGGACGATCCAATCTTTAGAGGAATCGCTAAGGGCTTATGTGTTGGATCATGGAGGATCGTGGGATCTCCATTTACCGTTGATTGAGTTCACGTACAATAATAGTTTTCATGCTAGTATTAGAATGGCGCCCTATGAAGCTTTGTATGGGAGAAGGTGTAGGACTCCGCTGTGTTGGTAGAGTCGGATGAGAGTGCTGTACTCGGACCTAAAATTATGCAAGAGATGACTGAGAAGATTAAGATGATACGAGAGAGAATGAAAGCTTTGCAGAGTCATCAAAAGAGTTATCATGATAAAAGGAGGAAAGCAATTCAATTCCAAGAGGGAGATCACGTGTTTTTGAGGGTGACGCCAGTGACTGGTGTGGGTCGAGTTTTGAAGTCTAGGAAGCTCACTCCACGTTTTGTTGGTCCATATCAGATATCGCAGAGGATATGAGAGGTAGCCTATCGAATTGCTTTACCGCCGTAACTTGCGAATTTGCATGATGTGTTCCATGTGTCTCAGTTGAGGAAGTACATTCCAGATCCGTCGCATGTGATTCAGGTGGATGATGTACAAGTTAGGGATAAAGAGATAACTTTGGCGAAGGTGTTGTGGGGTGGACCAGCTGGCGAGAGTTGGAATTGGGAACGTGAAGATCAGATGAGAGAGTCGTATCCGACTCTATTTCCTTGAGGTAATTTTCGACGGCGAAAATCCTTTAAGTTGGGGAGAGTTGTAACACCTCGATTTTCGTAAGAATATTTATTTAATTTATTTATATATTATATTCATGAATTTCTATGACTTGTGCCGATGTCGGTGATTTTGGGAAGTTTTGGCTATTTAATTAAATAATAGTATGTATTACAGAATATATTATATTATTATTTATTTTAAATAATATTAGAGAAATTAAGGGTAAATTAGACATTTGAGGGGAATTAGTGAGGGCATTATGGAGAAAGCCTAATTCTGAGGCCCAAGGGTTAGTGAGAATATAAAAGGAGGATTTTGAGAATAAGGTTCACTTTTGTTTGAACTGAAAAGAAGGAGAGCTCTGAGGAAAAAGGGAAAAGACGAGGATTTCGTGAAGGTTTCCAAAGGCTCAAGAGAGAACACTTCGAATCGAAAATCTAAGGTATGGGGAGTAATTACCTTTCATTGTTTTCATTATAGGATTCAATTGATTGAAGTGGATTTTGGGGTTTCTGAGGGTTTATAGGTTTTAAGGTAAACTGATGACTTTGAGGGCATGTTGTGAGATCGATTATTAAGAGTTGAAATAATCAGTAGAGTAGACCTTGGGGCTGATTTCCTCGTTGTTGTAGTTTTAACCCGGTGGCGAGGGATTTATGGAGTTTATATGAAGCTTGAGAGTTTTGAAGATTTAGGGAAATTAAGGTTTCCCGTAGTGTCCTAAATCAACCTAACAGTCGTAGGTTTTAGGCCTTTAAATTTTGTGATATATTAGAACTGTTAATGGGATGTTTTTGGGTCAATTGGGTCTGTAATCGCATGTGCTTTGGAGGTTGTGGAGCTATTGATGCGTAGCAGCGATTTGCTGTAATCGCAGGTTCGCTAGGCGAACCATTGCTTCGCTAGGCGAATGTTCGCCAAGGCTCGCTAAGTGAGCGGCGCAGCGAATGCGCGATAACATGGGAGGGAGTACTGAGATGATTATGGAGAGGAAAGGTGGGCTTCGCTAGGAGTTTCGCTAAGCGAAGGAATCAATGAGTGGGTTCGTTAAGCGAGTCAACCAGCGAATGTGACAGATAATTGTGTTCTGGTGTTGAGTGTGGGGTCTGTGAGGTTCGCCGGCTGCTTCCCTAAGCGAAGGCCACAGCGAACAGGTTCGCTAGGCGAACCCTGGAGTGAACGTCAGCTGTTCGCAAATTTTTGTTTATGCTGTTGTGCTGTTTTTGATGTTTTGATGCTGTGATGTATGATGACTTGCCATGATGTCCTTGATGATATTGAGGTGATAAATTGTGATGTTTTAATGAATATATGATGATATGAATTTTTTAAAAAATGATGAATGATGATGCACATTATGGAGTTTACTTTGATGATGATGATTAGTGATGTTGTGTATCATACATTCATATGCATACTCTGTGACGAAGCTTTATACCCATTGTGCGGATATGAGGTAATTATGACGTGCTCTGGTTCCAATTTAAAAATCGATCCTATTGACGGGGATCTTTGGAGGGTTGATGGCCTAGTGTCCATCTATTATGACGATTGGCACCACATGCATGAGTCTTGTTGTGCATTTGCATTTAATTGGCATTGTTGTATTTTATGATGTTGTTCGTGATTTTGACGGTTCCTTGTGATGACCTTGAAGATGTTGTATATGAAGATAATGCCATTTTATGTATATCTTGTTTTATAATGATTATTATGAATTGTGATTACTCACCTTGCCTGTTTGAATGTTGCCTCCACTTGGGTAACGTGCAGGTGATCAGGTTTAGCTGTGGATGCTTTCGAGGACTTGAAGTTTATTTGCTTTTGGTCGATTTAGAGGGTCTTTCTCTGATAGTGTAACATCGGGTTAGGGTCCCTTGAGTCGAACTATGTTGTCTCATTATTTTTGTTGTCATTTGATGATATGGTTTTATTTTGATCATTATGATGTTTGTTGAAAACCTTTTATTTGAAAATTTTGAGTTCCGCTGCCATGTGATGGCTTTTTTATTTATTTTGAGGAACACCCTTTGTTTACAGGGTAATTGTGTTATTTTGATTTAATGAGAAATGTTCACCCTTTGAGGGAATTTTTATGCCTTACTCTAATATTTGAGTTGTTTCTGCTACAACATTCTTGGGGGTAAAAAAGGGTGTTACATTCACGATCGAAGCAGTCATAGACGATAAACCTTGGTATCACGATATCAAGTGCTTCCTTCAGAAACAAGAATACCCACCTGGGGCATTAAGAAAAGACAGAAAGACCCTCAGAAGATTGGCAGGCAGCTTCTTCCTGAGCGGTGATACACTCTATAAGAGAAACTTTGACATGGCCTTGCTTCGTTGCGTAGATAGACCAGAAGCAAACATGTTGATAAAAGAAATTTATGAAGGATCCTTTGGCACTCATGCCAACGGACACACAATGGCGAGGAAAATTTTGAGAGCAGGGTACTATTGGTTGACAATGGAATTTGACTGCTACAAATACATGAGGAGATGTCACAAATGTCAGATATACTCAGACAAAATCCATGTACCGCCAACACATCTCAAAGTTCTCTCTTCCCTATGGCCTTTTTCCATATGGGGAATCGACATGATTGGCATGATTGATCCCAAAGCTTCGAATGGACACTGGTTCATCCTGGTGGCCATTGATTACTTCACCAAGTGGGTCGAAGCAGCGCGATACGCTAATGTAACCCGACAAGTGGTGGTCCGATTTATCAAAAATAATATCATTTGCCGTTATGGTGTTCCTAGCCAGATCATTAATGATAACGAATCCAACTTGAATAATAAGATGATGAAGGAGTTGTGTGCTGAATTAAAAATTGAACACCATAACTCATCTCCCTACCGACCCAAAATGAACGGAGCGGTAGAAGCGGCTAACAAGAACATCAAGAAGATCGTTCAAAAGATGGTTGTAACCTACAAAGACTGGCACGAGATGCTACCCTTTGCTCTTCACGGTTATCGCACGTATGTCCGCACTTCAACAGGGGCAACCCCTTTCTCTCTAGTATATGGCATGGAGGCAGTGCTCCCCATAGAGGTAGAGATCCCGTCAATTCAGGTATTGATGGAAGCTAAGCTAACAGAGGCCGAATGGTGCCAAAGTCGGCACGCAAACTAAATCTGATCAAAGAGAAGTGAATAATGACACTATGCCATGGTCAGTTGTATCAGCAAAGAATGAAGAAGGCGTTCGACAAAAAGGTCCGACCTCGCATCTTCAGAAAAGGAGACCTCGTGCTCAAGAAGATACAATAATTTCTCACCGATTCCTGGGGCAAATGGACTCCAAATTATGATGGCCCCTATGTGGTCAAGAAATCTTTCTCAGGCGGTGCCTTGAGACTCGCAACCATGGATGGAGAGGAATTTGCCTACCCCACAAATGTTGACATAGTCAAGAAATGCTTCGCCTAAATAAAAAAAAACGTCTCGGTGGATTGAAAACCCGGAAGGGCAGTCCAGGAAAAAATTAGAGACATAATAAAAAAAATCATCCCGGTGGATTGGAAATCTCGAAGTACAATCCAGGCAAAAATTAGGGATTCATGGCAAGTAACTACGTCTAACAAAGGGGCAAATCCCTCAGCAGCAGTAATGCCATCAGTCAGGAAAAACTCCAGTCAAGGTCATCTTCGACGGAAGCTCAGGATGTCCAGAATTCAAAGTTGGTAGAAGGATAACGGTCGTTATGTTTCGTTGTAGCCCTTTTCCCTTAAATTACTATTTTCTAAACTTTGTAAATACTCCATGGAATCACGCGTTTGGCTGATTTCCATCCTATCAATGAAATTTAAGCCCTAGTGCTTTTGTTTGCAATTCTTATTTGTTTTAGCTTTACAAAATGATGTTTTAATATGATCAACGATTCTTGAAATAAAACAAAAATGAATTTACTTGTCAAACTTTTTTCTGCTTTTAAAATAAATATGGCAATTTCTTGTGACTGTTGAACATCGATCGCTTCTCCAGAAGTAATCCTGCTTCAAAGTGCAGAATCAAAGTAATCATTCTAAACCAGTACGCTTGAACGAAGGATCAACTATATCAGATGTGATTTTTCCATTTGATATCCCCGACAGAGTTCTTATCTCCTAAGCCCGACCAACGGTTTTCCTCGCAGGGACCAACTCTCCTAAAGCAAGGCGGAATTGCTATCTTGAAACAGTGATACTTTTCATCCCCCGCGGTGGCCGAGTATCCAGGCATGGTCATATATTATTCTGTATGTCGTGTCAATTTTGTCAGCATAGACATACATACATCATGCATTATTGATTCATACTCATATTCATACCGCATCACTATCACTCTAGTCGGTCTTATCCTCAAGTGATAAAAGTCCTCTCAATCGAGTTGTAGTTCTTTCCTCGTCTGGAAATGTTGCGTCTGAACAATCTCTCCTCCAGTTTATTTCTGGATTGGAGCTGAGCCTCAACCACTTTTATAACTTGAACCTCTGAAAAGCAAGAAAACTTTCGACGAACGTCACTCTTCGCCATTGAAGATGATATCTTCGCTTTCCCGGATTAAGGAAAATCCCCAGAGAAAGCCTCTTAATCAAAGATTCGGCAGTACAGCAGTTTTTCTCCGGAAAATTCGCTGACGAAAAGGTCATCAGCACCTCAAAATTGGATTACATCACATGGCATTTCTCCAAGAAGATCTCGAGGGAAAGTATGATGTAATATCCCCAAACAGGAAACAATCTCTCAAGAGACTCGTTTTCCCCAGTAAAGTCAACAAATGGCGTCTCTGAAATAGAGAAGTTTGTGCACATCTATAACTCAGACGAATGGGTTCCCCAGCAAGTCTGACATCAAAACTTTTTCCCATCAAACGGCATCT